>WOXC01009786.1:0-600000 GCA_011680675.1 Gymnobelideus leadbeateri
AAGTAATTTTTTACTTGATTCTCTAGGATTCTCTAAGTATATCATCATATCATCTGCAAAGAGTGACAGCTGGGTCACTTCTTTGCCTAATTTGATTCCTTTGATTTCTTTTTCTTCTCTAATTGCTACTGCTAACGTTTCAAGTACCAGATTGAATAAGAGGGGTGATAGTGTACACCCTTGTTTCACTCCTGATCTTATTGGAAAGGCTTCTAGTTTATCCCCATTGCATATAATACTTGCTGATGGTTTTAAATAGATGCTAGCAACTATTTTAAGGAAGGCTCCATTTATTCCTATACTTTCTAGTGTTTTTAATAGGAATGGATGTTATACTTTGTCAAAAGCCTTTTCTGCATCTATTGAGATGATCATGTGGTTTTTGCTAGTTTTGTTGTTGATATGCTCAATTATATTGATGGTTTTCCTAACATTAAACCATCCTTGCATTCCTGGAATGAATCCTACCTGATCAGGGTGTATTATTTTTGTGATAAGTTGTTGGAGTCTTTTGGCTAATATTTTATTTAGAATTTTTGCGTCTAAATTCATGAGGGAGATTGGTCTATAATTTTCTTCTCTGTTCTATCTCTTCCTGATTTAGGAATCAGTACCATATTTGTGTCATAGAAAGAGTTTGGTAGGACTCCTTCTTCACTAATTTTCCCAAATAGTTTGTAGAGTATAGGAATCAATTGTTCTTTAAATGTTTGATAGAATTCACTAGTGAACCCATCTGGCCCTGGAGATTTTTTCCTAGGGAGTTCATTGATGGCTTGTTTGATTTCTTTCTCTGAGATGGGGTTATTTAGGTAATTCACTTCCTCTTCAATTAATCTGGGCAACTTGTGATTTTGTAAATATTCACCCATTTCACTAAGATTGTCATATTTATGTGCATACAATTGGGAAAAATAATTCCTCATTATTTTTTTTTGATTTCCTCTTCATTGGAGGTAGATTCACCCTTTTTATTTTTGATACTCATAATTTGGTTTTCTTCTTTCTTTTTTTTTATCATATTGACTAAGGGTCTATCAATTTTGTTGATTTTTTCATAAACCAGCTCTTGGTTTTATTTATTAATTCAATGGTTTTCTTAATTTCAATTTTATTAATCTCACCTTTGGTTTTCAGTATTTCTAATTTAGTACTAAATTGGGGATTTTCAATTTGTTCTTTTTCTAGCTTTTTCAATTGCATGTCCAATTCACTGACCTCCCTTCTCTCTGCTTTAATTAAGTATGGGGATATAAAACTTCCCCTAAGAACTGCCTTTAATTCATCCCACAAATTTTGGTATGTTGTCTCATTATTATCATTCTCTTGAATGAAATTATTGATTGTTTCTATAATTTCTTCTTTGACCCACCAATTTTTTAGGATTAAATTGTTTAGTTTCCAATTAGTTTTTAGTCTATCTTTCCATGGCCCTTTATTGCATATAATTTATTGCATCATGATCTGAGAATGATGCGCTTACTATTTCTGCCTTTCTGCACTGGATTGTGAGGTTTTTATGCCCTAGTACATGGTCTATTTTTGAGTATGTACCATGCACTGCTGAGAAGAAAGTAAATTCCTTTTTATCCCCATTCAGTTTTCTCCAGAGATCCATCATATCTAGTCTCTCTAAGATTCTATTCACCTCCTTAACTTCTTTCTTGTTTATTTTGAGGTTAGATTTATCGAGTTCAGAGAGGGGGAGATTAAGGTCCCCCACTAGTATAGTTTTGCTATCTATTTCTTCCTCTAATTCCTTTAACTTCTCCTCTAGGAATTTGGATGCTATACCACTTGGTGCATATATATTAAGTAGTGATATTGCTTCATTCTCGATGGTGCCTTTTAGTAGGATATAGTTTCCTTCCTTATCTCTTTTAATTAGATCTATTTTTGCTTTTGCTTTATCTGAGATAAGTATTGCTACCCCTGCTTTTTTTACTTTAGCTGAGGCATAATAAATTTTACTCCAACCTTTTACCTTTACCCTGTGGGTATCCCTTTGTTTCAAATGTGTTTCTTGAAGACAGCATATTGTAGGATTATGGTTTTTAATCCATTCTGCTATCCGCCTCTGTTTTATGGGAGAGTTCATCCCATTCACATTCACAGTAATGATGACTATCTGTCTCTTCCCTTCCATCCTATTCCCTCCCCTGTTTATGTTTTTGTTTCTTCCTTCTCCCTTCCCCTCCTTGAAGTTTTCCCTTTTGACCGCCCCCTCCCTCAGTGTTCCCACCCAGTGACCCCCCTTCTTAACCTACCCTCTCCCCTTACTACTATTTCCCTCCCTTATAATCCCTCCCTTTAGTCTCCTTTTCACCCCCCCTTACCCTCCCACTATCTATAGGACACAACAAATTTTTATACTTATCAGAGTAAATTACTCCCCGTTTGATTCCAAACCAATGAGAGTAAATTTCAAACAATGCTCCTCTCCCTCCCTCCAATTCCTCTATTTAATGAATTTATGTGTCTATTCACGTTAGATTCTTAAACTTCACTGATTAATTTGATCCTTCTTTGAACCAGAACCAGTGAGAATAGTGTTTAAATGATGTTCCTCTCCCTCTTTCTTTCCCTTCTTCTATAGTGTGTTTTGATGCCTCTTCAGATGGCATATTTTACCTTTTCCTAGCTCATCCTTTCCTTTTTCCCATTACAGTACCATTGATCCCCTTAATAGTCTTTTTTTTTTTTAGACTCCATGTTAGTGCATTCATACCCACACCCTCTAAGTATAACCCTTTTGCAGGTCATGATAATCATAGAGATTTCAAATATTGACAGTTATCAGCTCCACATATAGGGATGTGAACATTTTGCTCTTGTTGCATCCCAAGTAATGAGCTTGTGTTTGTGGGTGTGGGTATGTGCACTTCTGCATGTGTGAGTCTATGTTACCCTTGTTTACCTTTTTATGTTCTTCTGGAGTCTTGTAATTGGAGATCAAATTTTCCATTGAGCTCTGGCTTTTTCATTAGGAAAGTCTGGAAGTCCCTTACTTCATTAAACGTCCATCTCCTTGCCTGAAAGATTATGCTCAGTTTTGCCGGGTAGTTAATCCTTGGTTGTAGTCCTAGCTCTCTTGCCCTACGAAATATCAAATTCCAGTCCCTCCGCTCTTTTAATGTAGAAGCTGCTAGGTCCTGTGTGATCCTAACTGTAGTTCCTCGATATTTGAATTGTTTCTTTTTGGCTGCTTGTAGAATTTTTTCTTTAATCTTATAATTCTGGAATTTGGCTACTATATTTCTTGGAGTTTTCAGTTTGGGATCTCTTTCAGGAGGAGTCCGGTGAATTCTATCAATAGCTATTTTATCTTCTGATTCCAGGACCTCAGGACAGTTTTCTTTGACAATCTCTTGGAGGATGTTGTCTAGACTGCTTTTCTCATCATGGCTTTCTGGTAGACCAATAATTCTTAGGTTGTCTCTCCTGGATCTGTTCTCTAGGTCAGTTATTTTTCCAGTGAGATATTTTACATTTTCTTGCAATTTTTCGATCATCTTGTTTTTTTCGATTGACTCCTGCTGCATCATAGAGTTCTGAGTTTCAGTTTGGTTGTATCTAATTTTTAGTGAATTATGGTCTTCAATAAGTTTTTGAAGTTCCTTTTTTAGGGAGGTATTTTCTTTTTCCAAGTTGGTCATTGCCTCCCTGATTTGGTCTTTAAAATTTTTCTTAAGCTCCTCCAGGAATGCTATTTGGGCTTGAGACCAGATCATGTTTCCTTCTGTGGTCTCTGGTGTGGGCAGAGAGTCTATATTGTCCTGTGTGTTTTGTTGTTCTTGCCCTGCATAGTATGCTCAAATAGACTTTCTTGCCTTCCCCTTCTCCTTTTCAGCTTCCTTCCTTCCCATTGTGACTTCCTGTTTCTTAGTGTCTCAGGCTATGAGTTTGGGGCCTGATCCTTGACTTTGAATACCTCTGGGTGGCTAGTTTATGGCTAAGTCAGGGAAGTCAGTGAGGAATGTAGATGTGTAGGTGGGGTTGAGTCTGACCACTTCAGATTTCTGCCTCTATACCCCTGGGCTATAAGTAGTCTTTTGTTGGTGAGGTGAGGTGGGGCTAGTTGGGTCCCCTCCCTCTCTTCTCTTCAGATTCCTGGCTGTCTCAGTTACACCCTTTCTTGGAGATTCTCAAGCCTGAGGCTATTTCCATTAACTTGGGATTTCAGTCTGGGTGGGAGACTTATCTTTGGGTTTTCTGCTTCATGAAGGAGGGATGGGAGGATCTGAGCAGCTAGAATTTACTTTGCCATTCCAGCCCCTGTATCATACAGGCAGGCAGTTTCTAAATTTCCAGGCTGGGGGCTGAATGCAGCCTGAGAAGCCACTCTCTCCACTGGGGGCCCGATTCTCCTACCTGGCTCCAATGATCCGTTCCCTCTGCGAGATGACTGCGATTCGTCCTTGGTAAGTCTGCAGGCTGGGGCTTTTTCTCTCTCTGGTGTAGTCTGCTTGCCTGCTCTTAGGTCTGAGCTGTGCAGACCCCACGCGCTCTGCGCTCGACCTGTGCGGGCACTCTGGGCAACCTCCTGTGCTGGATTCTGCCACACTCTGTCTTCCACTGGGCTTCGTCACTCCGGAATCTGCTCAGATTTACCCTTTTGGACTTAGTGATAGAGGAGCTCAGCGAGGTTACTGCTTCCTTTCCACCATCTTGGCTCCGCCCCCCTCCCTCCTTACATCTTACTGGACACTTTTAGGAAAGGAATCACACCAAGCAAAGTGCTGCAAACAAGAGATAGGAAGGGCTAGGTCAAATAGAGCTTTTTAAAAAATGCTTCTCAAGTTCCTGTTTCTGTCACCCAGTCAATCAAAGATGCTGCTATCCATTATGTCATTAACTATCTGGAACCAGTTACAGAATGTCTTCACATTCTTGAAATTCTGTCTAAGATCCTTCTATTGTCATCATATCATCATGACTCTTGGAATCAGGGTCCCTACTCTCTGCCATGTGAGAAACTACATCCTTGGCACTCTGTGCTTACTCATGGGGACTACTCAGTACCCTTTGAAAAAGAGATTCAGTATTTGTTAAGTGCTTATTATGTGACGGGCATTGTGATAAGTGCTGAGGGTACAAATTGCAACAGTCCCTGCTTGTAAGGAACTTACACCCTAATAGGTTAAAACAAAATGTAAAACAAAACAAAACAACAGAAGGGCAAGACCGTCTTAGGAGTGAATCCAGGGTTCCAGAGGAAGAGAGAAGAAAATAATGACCATAGTGATTGTAGAGGACTAGATCTGGGTATGAGAAGGCAGAGGTAGAATCCAAAGTTCTGGTAAGGGAGAGATGAAGACTTGCCACAGTATGGATAACTTGCTATAGAGATGGCCAGGAAGTGACTGTAGTTTATTTCCTGCCTCTGACACTTCATTGTTAAAACACTTAAACTCCATAGGGTTAAGTTTTTTTTTTTTCATTTGTAAAATTGAAAAATAGTTCCTAATTCACAGGATTGTTTTTCAGGATCAAAGGAGATTATACAAGTTAAGCATTTTGCAAACTTTAAGATTGATAAACATTTGTTATTATTTTAAAATTTTGATTGATTATTTATGTAGCTAAAGGTGAATTTTAGTCAACTGAAAATATTTCAAAGAATGAACAACATATTAAACATTTCATGACATCACATCTTCCCTTCTAACCAAGTGTTCCATCTAATTTTCTCTATTTTTCCTACTCAGTAAACATTTATTGAGTACTTATTATGTGCCAGACACTGTGCTAAACTATGGTGATGAAAAGCAAAGCAAAAGATAATCCGTATTCTCAAAAAGCTCATAGTCAAATGAGCGAGCAATTTAAAAAATACATACAAACAATATGTGTGTATGTATATGACAAATTGTAAATAACAGAAAGAAGGCACTAGAATTAAGAAAAGGTTTTCTGTAGAAGTTGGGATTTTAGCTAGGCCTTTAAAAGAAGCTAGGAAGATTAATAGGTGAATATGAAGAGGGAGAGTAATCAGGGATTGGGAAGTAGTCAAATGGCCAGAATTGGGAGATGGAGTATCCTGCTCAAGGAATAGTAAGGAGCCCAGTGTCACTGGATCACAGAGGTAAAGAGTAAGGTATAAGAATACTAGAAAGGTTGGTGACTGGGGCTAGTTTATGAACAGTTTTGAATGCCAAACCAAGAATTTTATATGTCATCCTAGAAGTGATAAGGAGCAACTATAGTTTATTGAGTGGGGGATGATATGACATGGTCAGACTTGAACTTTGAGAAGATCACTTTCACAAGTCATGAGTTTTTCAACTGACTCCTAGTTGAGTAGCAAATTGTATATTTTATCTTGTGTCTTTTTAATTTTTGCTGTCCAAAATTTGCAATAATTTTTGACCACGTATTTTTATAAAGTACACATGCTTATACTTGTATGTTTCCTCTGTGGAAATGAAAAGCTCTTTTTTTAGTAAATTTATTTTTAATTGTACAGATGAAATCTAAAAATTGAAGCAGAAACAAAACCTTGAGATGTAAAAGTTCAAATGATTCTTCTGAGAGAGGCTTCTCAGATGAGATTCACTATAAATGCTACACTTGAGCCATATTTTATTAATTTCTAATCATGTCTTCCATATAATCCTACACACAAAGTTATGTTACCATGTCTTCTTCATTACTCTTGTTGTCAGGTATAACCTTTCCCTGTTACTTTGGTGGTATGGACAATTACATATAGAATATGGCATTTCATCTGTCTTGTTCCTAGTGTGTGAACACTACAGCTTCAATTTGTAAGACTTCAATGTGTGGTTGAGTAATAAAGATAATTTGGGCAAACTGAGTATTTTTGTTGAGTTTAACTTAACTATATACTTAGACACTTGAGCAAAAAAGGAATTACTTTTGTCCCACCTTATTCAAGTAATTTAAAACAATGTCAGAGAACTTTTAGATAAAGGATAATTTCTGAGGAATACCTCTTAAGATGATAATTCACTGAGACAACTTCCTGGGTCTAATCTTAAAATCAGTTTGTACTAACTTAATATTAGTTCTGTCCAGACTATTTTCCATTTATTGTCAAGTATATCAGATGGGATAAAAATGGATTGCTAAAGCATAGTTCAATTATATCCATCAGTTTTCCCTCCATTTACCAGACATACTATTCTGCTTCATGTAGAAATTTGATTATGTTGGCAGGAGGACTTGCTCTTTGCAAAACTAACCATGCTTAATTAATCCCTAATAATCTGTTTTCTTAGTATTTGCCAAAAGTTAATATTTGCATTCTTTCTCAAGTCCATTTTTCATTTATTAGTCATTTGTCATTTACCACATTACATTCATGTTTGAACAGTATGTCTTGTCCCCAAATGACAGCTAAGTAGAAGAACAATAACAATAATTAAAATAAGTCAACATGTTCCACTATTATAAATTTTGGTTCCTGAAATATTTCCAATTTTAATTTCATCATATAGATTTTAAAGACATGTATATATTATTTCTCTATCCAGTACTTAAATTCAGGAGCAGGAGGTCTTGCTGGTGCCTTCATCCATGAAAAGCATGCATACACAATGAAACCTGCGTAAGTATTTTTATTGATATAAAATTTAAAATTAGTTTCTTCCAGATTGTTCTGTGGAAGTGGATAAAACATTTATTCAGAAATTTGTGAAATTTAAGTTACAGATGTTATCCAATGAGAATTTGAGTAAATTGTAATTATTTTTAATGTTCCATTAATAATCATAAATATTCCCTCCAAAGTATAGTTTTTGAATAAGAAATTTAATCATGAAAGTGGATACCCTTAATATTATTTTTTAAAAAGTAACTACACTAAGACACAAAAGAGTTTAATGTAAAGAGAATACTTTAAATATTCTTTTTAAAACTATACTTTAAAAAATTTCAGCTGTCTCACATTCATGCACAAATCAAAGGAAAATTCACTGCTGTGTCTAATAGCTTCTTAAATGTGGCATGTTTTTATTAAAATTATGCCTACTTTTAAAGCTGCAGCTATGTGAAAATCCACTATAGGAATATTGCCTGTTCTCAAATATTTTATAATCCATGAAAAACTGCAGTAGCTGAACGACAGATTGACTGTGTAAAAATGTAATACTTTTCTATTTTATATCACCATTCTCATTTTTCAGGGACACCAGGAATGTGAATTTAATATCACAAAAAATCTACACCTTTTCTTGTTGTCTGGAGAACTTACAGATACTTCCTTTTATTTTTATCTAACACCAAAACTAAATCATATGCTGGAAAGAGGAGAAAAATACAGCACTTATGTTAGAGTATACGTGATGACGAGACTGTCTAGACTCTTAATAGATAATATAATAATGTTTGATTAGTTCTCTGAAGCTTCTCAGCCATTGGCAGAGTGGTATAATCTTTACGAGAATTACAATCCCTTTTGATTTAAATCAGTAATGTAGTTAAGAGAATGTCAGAGTATCTGCAGTTTGGTGCATATAAACTCTCCAAATTTATGATAATTTTCTGAAATTAATTTGAACTTTCTCATACTTTTTAGGACTTGTTGGTTTTGGTTACAGTTTTCATATACTTTGAAAGGTGACAATCTCTGTGATATCTACAAAGATGGACATTTTCCCCATTACCCAGCCTCTTTGAGATGATCAAAGGGAAATATGTTCCATATCAAGATATATTTTGTCTTTTAAAAATAAAAACATAACCTGTTACTAATTCATTGAAACTTGCTTCTTATGTTTTCTAACAGAATAATTTTGTCATATAGCAAATGTTCTCAAACATAGTTTTTTATCTTCCCCTTAACCACATATTTTTGCCCTCCATACTATGTTTTTCATTATATTTACTTACTTCACTGGTTTTTATTGATCTGGATATTCCCTCCACTGGCAGAGATCTCAATTGCTCTGTAACTTAGTAGTCTTTGAGAAATGGCATGGCTTACAAATTCATCATCCTATAGTCAGCTAGGTGTTGAGATTCTTCAAATTTAACTAGGCAGGTCCTCAGCCTCAGGCAAATAGTCAATTAATGAGCCCTTACTCAAAGGCCTTCCAGTTTGGTAAGATCTGCCAGAGTTTGCACTCACCCTGCATGGCTTTCTAAGACCCATGCTTATCTCTGTGCCATGATAGGTCTTTAATGAAAACCTAATGGAATGTCTTTAATGAAGGTTCACTGTATTCCATAATCCCAAAAGATAGACCTTTATTGTCTAATATAATAAAAGTGTTATAAATACACAGTAATGTAACTATTAGGGATTGATTTCAGAGCAGAATTCTTGAAAAGACAATTGCTGGATGCTTCATAATTAGACTTAAGGCCTAGAATGGAATAGTCTATAATGTAGGTCTATTGCCCCACCCCAAAATGCCCTGGCTTGCACCTTGAAAATAGCACTTTTTGTTTTAAAGGTCTCTAAAGCATCACTTGAGTTGTAATATGATTAATGGGGAAAAGACCAAGAGATTTCAGTTATTACTAATTTTATGATTTAACATTTATCTATCAATTTCTCAGGTATAAAAGGGGGTAAATAATTTGATTAGAGTATGGCACATGGAGAGAAGTACTATTAAATAAGACTATAAAGGCAATGTGATTAAATTATTCTATGAAAATGTCATATGACTGTTCTCTCTACTTCAAGTCTCTGGTCTTTCCAATCCATCCTCCATTCATCTACTCAGCTGCCTTCTGCAACACAGATCCAGTCATGTCAAACCCCACCACTCCCCACAATGAGATATAGTAGCTCCCTGCTTCCTCTAGTATCAAATATAAAGTCTTTTCTTTGGCATTTAAGGCCCTTCATAATGTGGCCCCTCCTACTTTTTCAATCTTCTCTCACTTTATTCCCTTCTATACACTCTATAATCTATTGACAATGGCCCACTCACAGTTCACAAACACAACCCTCCATCTCTCATTGCTGTGCTTTTTTGCTGGCTGTATTTCTACCCCTGGAATGCTATACCCCTTCCCTCCCCCACTGGTTTCCTTGGCTTCCTTTAAAACTTGGCTAAAGGCCCACCTTCTGCAAGAGGCTTGGCCCAGTCCCACAAGGTGCTTATGCTTCCCTTTGTGACTATGTTCAATAGTCTCTATCTCTTGTGTAAACCTATCTGCTTGTTATCTCCAACATTACACTGTATACCTTGAAAGTGGGGAGTGTTTTTTGTCTTTCTTTATATCCCCAGTGCTTACTTAGCACAATGCCTGGCACAGAGTAAATGCTTGTTGGCAGAATACTAGAGTTGGATGGGAGCCTATTGAGTTAAGCTATCGTTACATGTATCTCAGGCATTTACTGAAGGTGAACAATGAGCTGAGTCTGGAATTAAATAAGAAGGGCATCCTGGATTGTATTTAGGACATCAGGCAGTATTTTCAGTGATCTCAAGTTGTTCTCTGCTGCAAAAATTTGGGGCAGTATTATCCTGAAGATGCATATTTAAATGGTTGCAAATCATGGAACATCATGATCTCAAAGTACTCAGAGTTTCAGGTGACCCAATAAGCAATGGAAAATTTAGGAAAAAAAAAACCTACCCATAGGCTGCAACATATTGCCAATGGTAGCTTTTATGTAAGAAGTGGCGTGAAAGATGTATGATTGCAAAAGCCAGGAACTGGTTGTGGACTAAGAACAAGAATAATCCATGGACAATGTTAAAATTTATTATCTGAAATAAAAAGGAAACTGAAGACAAAGTTATCAAACCATCTTATTGTTTAATTTTCAAAGCTAGCATTTGCATATCTAATCAGGTCAACTGACTCCTCAGAGGTCAGAAACCAGGAGTGATTTACAGAGATGATTTTTATATATAAAAAAAGAGAAATTGGAAAAAAATTATAGAAACTTGTTTTGAACATAATTCAATTGGACAAAGCAGGTCACCTGACTGATTAGATTCTCCCAAACTTTCTTAACCCTACACCAGACATCCTTTCCTCCAGGTGGTACCTTTTGTAAACAGAAAGTTTACTGGAAAAGAGGAACATATGGTCAGTTGTTAGCAGTCGCCCTTCCCACAATCTTCCTTAGCAAAGCCCATGACTCAATTTAGACTCTAGCTAAAGAAAAAGAAAAAAGAAAAGGGGCTTGACAACTTCTGGACGACCTATCTCCAGTCTCCAGAAAGGGGAACGTGGCCTCTGGTCAACCCCATTTCTGCTTAGCTTTGTCAACTCTCCTTTCTACTCGAATGGGGGAATTAGCCTTTTGAAAATCCTCATGAGCTTATGATTATTTTATTCTTCTAAATTATCTGTTACTAAATGATAAAGTCTTCACAATGTATTCACTAAATGTATAGGTTACCTAGACTTAAGAGTCTATATCCATTAATCTGGCTTTGTCGTTGGGGTTAGCTATCCCTAAAGAAGGGAATTTAATCGTATAATCAAACTAAAAAGAAATCAAAGTAATCAAAAAGAGCTGATTTCTTTTTCAACAGCCTGAATGTCGGTCTTGTAGCCACAAAATAGCAAAAGGTCTAGAAGTTTTCTAATATGATCACTAGATTGTCTATGGATAATTTATAGGAGGGGATGAACAAAATTTTCACAGGAAGAAAAGACATGGGTTAGATATGATGTGCACTAGTTGAGGAACATTCACATTGATTAAATCATGGATTCTTTGAAAACAGAAATGAAAGATAATGGGGAGATACTGAAGAACAATGAGTCACATATTTTAAGCACCTACTATGAGCCAAGCACTCTGCTAAGCTCTGGAAATAAAAAAGAGGCAAAAGAAAGTCCCTGCCCTTATATTTTAAGAAGCTTACTTTGATAGTGGTAGGAAGGATGTATTGTAGAAGGGAGAAGTGATAAGAATCTAGTAATATTCAGGAAGGAGGAAATGAGAAAAAACTGATCAAGGGTGATCTATCATACAAATGGAAAAGAGCAATGGAAAGTAGACTTTCTGTGCAAAGAGAATTAGGAAATTTGGCAATTGAGAAAGATGAAAAATATGAGAATTACTCTAGGTTTTCAAGTCTTGGTGGCAAAGGCTTATCCGTTGATATTATAACATAACAGAAATGTGGTATTTAAAAAGAAGGACAGGTTTTTATAATGAAGAGTTGCTTGAAATATGAGTTTTAGGTGTGGGGACACAATGTGTCAGATGAAAGGCTATCGATATTAGAGATATTTGGGATTGATCTGCATAGAAGTGAAAATCAAAGTCACATAAATATATATTACTGACAAATAAAAGATTGTAGCAGTGAAGTGAGACAAGGACAGATGAAGGAGGGGAACCAGTAAAAAAAAAAAAGTAAGATTTGTAGAGAGGTATGCAAATTACTAGGAGATAATAAATTATTGAAGTCAATTCAGGACAATAATGAAAAATACTATTTCTTTCAAAAAAGTATTGGTGAGGGAGGCCATTGTATTATGCAATTGGAAAATCATTGGTGACCTCAGAGAACAGTTGCAGTAAAGTGATGGAGGCTAATGCCAATTTACAAGAAGATGAAGATTGAGGTGGTAATGCAAGCATTGTGGCAAAAAGTCCAAGACCATTTAAAAATTAATCTTAGCAGGGAAGGATAGGAGAAAATAGGATGATAACTTGAAGGAATAGCAGATCTGTAGGGAAGGATTTTTAGGATAGGAAAGGCCTGATTTTATTTGTGGCCAGACAGAAAGGAGACAATAAAGAGGGAGAGGTTAAAAATGAGAAAGGGAAATTAAACAGTTAAGGAGAGATGTGGAGTATAGTCTTTACATTGTCAGAACCCTACAAGTAGAAGTTCTTGGAGAATGACAGTAATATTCAAGGCAGCTTGATGGCATAGTGGCTAGACTGTTGAACTTAGAATCAAGAAGACCTAAGAATTAAGAATTTAATAGTTGTGTGACCATGAGCAAATCATTTACCTCTCAGAATGGTATACTCATCTATCCTTTAGAATAGTGAAATGGCTGGGGCGGCTAGGTGGCACAGTTAATAGAGCGCCGGCCCTGGAGTCAGAAGGACCTGAGTTCGGAGCCGGCCTCTGACACTTAATCCATACAAACAAAAAAAAACCTAGCCATGTAACCTTGGGCAAGTTACTTAACCCCAATTGCCCTAAAGGGGCGGCTAGGTGGCACAGTGAGTAAGAGCGCCGGCCTCGGAGTTGGGATGACCCGAGATCAGATCCGGCCTCAGAAAATGAGCACCCACGCATAAATAATGACTAGCCGTGTAACCTTGAGCAAGTTACTTAACCCCAACTGCTTTAAAAAAAAAAAAAAGAATAGTGAAATGGGTAGACTGCTGAACCCTGGGCCAGGAAGACCTATATTCAAATCTGACCACAAACATTAGTTTGGGTAAGTCACTTCCCTATACTGGGCCTCAGTTTCTTCATCTCTAAAATGAAGGGGTTGAATGAAATGGTCTTTAAGGTCCCGTCTTGACGTGGACTGCTCAGTGTCCAGCACTTAGCATGATTCGGAGACGTGAATAAGAAATGACCAGGCCATGTGGGTAGTTCAAGGAAGAGCCATGAGCTCCATTTATTGATTCTTAGGACAAGGTTTTTATAGAGCAAGGAGACAAAGGGAAGGAAGGGATCTCAAGTATTCATATCATTATCTGGAAGTAGCATGGCAGAAAGGCCTTTTGTTCTCCAGGTGCCAGAAAGTCTTAGGAAAAGTCAGTTAGCTCCTTTCATATGCAGTCACATCACAAAGGATGCTCTTGAGAGCTGGCTTCAAGGCCTGATGTCAAAGCTGCATCATCAAGTCCATCTACATAGGAACTGACCACTTAAGAATTGAAATATTTAGGTTTTGAACAACTAAAGTTTTGGGGAAGAGCCTTAGATCTAGGCCTCAGGTAACTCTTAATGCAGCCCCAGTCTTAAACAGATACAATTGAGAGCAGATTTCAAAGCCAAAGCTGCAATTCTCAAAAGACATCACGTTTAGAGGTGGCCACCCAAAGAAACCTGAGTACAGAATCAGATATAAATCCTGGCTCAGGCCTCTTTGGCTCCCAACACCTTCTAGCTCCACACCTCTGAGGTACAAATGATCTCATGGCCTTAATAATAAGAACACACATTCACATAGCTCTTAAAAGTTTATAAAGTTTTTCCTCTTAAAAACCTTATGAGGTAGACAATGCTAGTTAAACATACTTTGTAGTAGTAGTTAACTTATATAATACAGACTTGGCAGGCTATCCATTCCAGTTTGGAGACCAGGAGAGTCAGGATCAAGCTGATGACTTGATTAACTGGTCATTATATTGAATGCTGCTGTGCCTCTTTCCATCTAAAAAAAATTTCTTGATTAGCTTCTAAAACTGCTTTGAGGGCCTTGAAATTTCTTACAGTGAGAATGACTCATTTGGGTCCTACAGAATCCTATCATTTGCTCACCCATCCATTCAATAGTCCTGCAGTCGTGGCTACTGCATTCAGCTTGTATTATGGAATTTAAAATATATTTGAATCACTATGGGAGGAGATGAACAAGATTTTTATAGGAAGAAAAGACATGAGTTAGGTATGATCTGAATTGGTTGAGGAGAGCATTTATATCGATATAATCATGGACTCTTTGAAAGGAAAACTCAAAGACAAAGGAGAGATACTGAAGAATTCTGAGCAGCAGTCTTATTTTAGTCAGTCAGTATTTCTTATAATCATATAAAATAATATATAATTATATTATTAGATCATTGTAATATAGTGAATTATAACATGAATTATATATTAATATGCATATATGTTTTCTGTGTATACAATGTGTATATATGTTCACACATATATAAAGCATATGTATATGTGTATGTGTGAATGCATATGTATGTGTATGTATATGTACATGTATGTGCATATGTATATGCATATGTATACATATATAGTGCCAGGGATCTTATTTTTCTACTATGAGCACAGAGAAAGACTAGACCTTACACAGAACCTGCTTTCCTACTTAATTATATTCATTTATTTTCATATTCTCTCCCCCACATATTGAGCTGTTTGAGGCCAGTTAGATTTCTTTTCTTTGCATCCCTACTGTGTATAACTTGTGTATAACAGACATTTTTTAAAAAAATCTTTCTTGAATTGTTGTCAAAAGTAAGATAAAGCCCAGAAAAACAAACTTTGAATTATCATTATTTTTTTTTAATTTCAAGACTCCATTAGTTTACCTCTCTGGGGTAATGCTTTATATTTTTATAGAAACACTTACCAGTAATGAGGATGATCTGACTAGTTATTATATAATTCTTCTTTCCTGAAGAAATCTTAACTTTGAAAACAAATTTAGTTACATTATTAAATATAGGTGCCATTTGCTTAGGGGACAGGAGCCAAATTGAAAAACAATAAATAATTGGGAAAGCAAATAACTGGGGTGAAATTCCCTACAATAAGACACCTTTGAATGTATAGAAATCTTGGTGCCATTCTCACTGATAGTGGAATTAAAATTATTTCTGGATTCCCCAATCCCAGGTAGGAAAGCATGAAAAACTATTGAAAAGAGGTAAAGCTTAGCATATCCCTGCATCATGTTTTGTTATAACAACAACAAACACCTGAGACATTAATTTTCAGTTTTAACTCTGTCCATTTTATTCCTATTTTATTTAAATTCAAGGTAAAGAAGTAAATTGCCAGTAACAGTATATTTGAATAATGACCAAAAAAAGTGAGAAAGCAAAATACATATTTTAAAACTTTACTGATGCAATAAAGTGTTAATAAAAAATCATGGTGGACAGTAAACACTAACCCAGACTTGAAAAATTTTCAGTTTGAGTGATTGCCTTTTTCACTAATTAATCATAATTATGATAGGTTTATTATGGCTTCAAGGTCAACTGTTGGGGCTAATATACCTTAGTTCCATTTCTTTCCTCTTTTGTCCCCTTGTCTTTTCGCATATCTAAAAAGTCAATGAGAATAAAGAAAATTTGTCTCTGACAAAGTGTTCAATTTTATACCTTATTTAAATTCAGAACAATTTGCTGCATGCTGAATAATCAAATAGAGTGGAATTTAACTGCCTTTGAAGTTCAGGTTTTTTTTTTTTTTTTGGCCGCAGCTTAAAAACTCTAGACTCATTTGAAACAAGGGTGACACCTTGTGGCCTAAAAAGTTATTTCAAATGACTTCCCCAAATATTTTTTCATTGTTTGCTAAAATAGTTGCATTTGAATAGATATTTAAATGTTGAGATGCATTGGATCTACTTTTCCAACTAGATCTATTTATAAGCCTGGCAATTATTCAGTGAAGTACGGGCTTAATTTTATTATTTGTTTCATTATCCCTGTCTCTTTCTTGCCAATGTTTTACTAATTGATCATAAATACTAATACTTTTAAAACACTTTTAGAATATTATATCCACAGGCTCTTGGTAAAAGAAGATTATAAGAATTATTTTTATATTTTACAAAATTTCTTCCTGTTTGACCTTGCTTTCCTTTAGTTACTTTCATTAAAATTTTTATATTGTTTTTTCCTAATCCTTTTTTTCCTACTGATATAGTTATTCCTTTCATTATTATTGTTTTTCCTTTTATTATATTTGAATCCTAGAAAATAATTTACAACATTAACGTAATCACTACCTAGCTTACTGTGTAGTACTACCTATTAATTAGGGTTATTGTGAGCATTTTATAAAGCATTTTATAAACTTTGATGTTCTCTAAAAATGTTGGTTATTAATATTGAGTAGTGACAACTTTTTTTGGTACCCAAATCAGATTTTTAATTTTTTTCTCACAGAAAAGAATTTTTCAATTCAAGTTTATATCATATACATTATTTATTGATCATTGCTAACCAACAGAAAAGGGAAAGAAAAATATTTTTAAGCAGTGTGATATTAGTAGTGCTTTCATTGAGTTTCATCTCTCATATCTCACCCTTCCCCTTATCCCAACCCTCCGCCTCCAATTTTCAGGAAAAGTCTAAAAATACATAATGTTAAATTTAGTGTGATATGTACTGTGATATCCTACTTCAAAATTAACCTATATTATTGTTTTTATCATTCACCTTATTTAGTCATTCTTTTATCAGATTAATATTTGTCGCATATTCTACCTTGTGGGATAATGTCACACTTACTATTTATTCTTAGTTTCATTAAGAAAATGTTATAGAACTGCAAAGTTACTTCAGAGAGACAATAGATGTTTATTAAGCACCTGCTATGTGCCAGGCTCTGCACTGAGCATTGGGAATATAAAGAAAGGCAAAAGACAGTCCCTGCCCTCAAGGAGCTTATAGTCTAGGGAGAGACAACACATAAAAAGACGCCAAGGGGCTGGGTAACTAGAGCACTGGCCCTAGAGTCAGGAGGACCTGAGTTCAAATGCAGCCTCTGACACTTAACACTTACTAGCCTTGTGACCTTGGGTAAGTCACTTAACCCCAATTGCCCTGTCTTTCCTCCTCCAAAAGCAGCATAAAACAAAACAAGACAACCCCCCGCCCCCAAAAAAGACACCGAAGAAGGAAGTGGGAAGAGGAAGAGAGGTAGAGTATCTGGTGCAGGAACATGATGAAATTCTGCAAGCACATGGAAGATTATGAGGTGTCCACCCTGGTGCTCCATCTTAAATGAAGAATCTGAGATGAACTCTGATATGTATCTGTTACCCTTTTCAGTCAGAGTGAGGTACAAAGAAAAGCATATACTTTAGTCCTCAGTCTGTTTTTATTCAGTTACCTAATTTGAGCATCAACTAAATATATGTTGTATTTGCATAGTGCGGATGAAACTATAATAACATATTATTAGAAAAACCACAAGAAGTGTAAATCAATTCATTCAAAATATTTCCTGAGATCTAAATATGTACATAGCATTGTGACATATATAGTGGCTAATACAAATACATTTTACTCTCCTTCTTTAAATTACTTTCTAATTATATTATAGGATCACAGATCTAAAGTTAGAAGAAACTTCAGAGAACGTATTTTATAGGTCAGAAAAATGAGGCCCAAAGGGGCTGAGTGACTTGCTTAAAGTTACTCAGGTAGTGAACAGCTCAGACACGGGATTTGAATCCATGTCCTTTCCACTGCAAGATGTTGGATATACCTTTTATTTGTTTACTTGTAGAGTTGTTTATTATCGCCCCCACCAAGGAGAATGTAATTCCTTAAGGGCAAAAGTAGTCTGCTTTTTTTGTCTTTGTCTTGATATTCATAGGAAGGAAAGAAGCACCAGGCACAGAGTAGATACTTTGGTATCTTGTATATTGTTTTGTAAAAAAACAAAACAAAACAAAACAAAAACAAACAAACAAAACCGAACAGGATAGAATTTTTGCCTTCAAGTTGCTTAAATCTCTCTCAGAAGATACAACATACGCAAATGAAAAATTCACTGACAAGAGAAAGCAGTATGTAACAAATGTCAGATGGTTGATGCAGGTGTTGGGCATGTCTTTTTTTTTTTTTTTTAAAGCAATTGGGGTTAAGTAACTTGCTCAAGCTTACACAGGTAGTTATTTATGTATGGGTGCTCATTTTCTGAGGCCGGATCCGATCTCTGGTCATCCCAACTCCGAGGCCGGTGCTCTTACTCACTGTGCCACTTAGCTGCCCCCATATCAATTTCTTAATAAGTGCTTCTTGAAATTCCCTAATAGGTCAGGTAAGAGATCATTGTGAGCTGAAGTGGTAGGGGTAGGTTTACTGGAAGCAGTGGTGCTATATTTTGAAGGATAGGTAATATTTGGATAAGAAAGGGAAGAGGGCTTTCCAAGTAGGAAGAACATTATCAAAAATTCAATAATTTGCATACTGAGGAAGGATTAGCAGAATAGACCAGTCTATATTAATGTAAGGAATACTCAAATTATTTTAATCTCCCAGGTAACTGAAATTCTCCTTTATATTTTCTTCACATTGGTGACATTGAATTACATTTATAGCAACACATTTCACTTCATTTTGTATTTCAAAGTAATATGTACATTTTGGCTATTGTTCAAAATTGCTGACCCAGTATTTATGCCAAGGGGCTTCCTGCCAGTAAATCATGTGAGTAAATTAGAGGTCAGGGCCATTAAGCTACATTAAGCATCTTTTACCCAAACTGTAAAGCACAGATTTCATTTGACCTTTTCCTATATTCATCTGAATTTCCTCCTTTTTCAGCCCCATTTTAAGAATAATAGTTTGTGAGAACTGAATGTGATTAAGTGTTTTTCTTTGATATGGTTTTCCCCCTACCTTTTTTTCACTTAAATCAGCTGTCAGGTATGTTCAGGGAATTCTACATAAATGGTTGCAAACTGTTATGAACTTTCACTAACCAGCATAAAAACAAATACGGGTGAATTTAATGAAAGTAAAAGAACTTTACTTTGTAGCAGGGGAAGTTTTTTTTTTTTAATAAGAATGTGAGGATCTGAAGTATTTTATTATCCTGTTATAGCTATATTTTAAGATTTCAAGTTGTCTGGGATGGTTTTCCTGCACCCCAGGATGGAA
This sequence comes from Gymnobelideus leadbeateri, assembly GCA_011680675.1. NCBI lineage: Eukaryota > Metazoa > Chordata > Mammalia > Diprotodontia > Petauridae > Gymnobelideus > Gymnobelideus leadbeateri. Next base: position 19,502 of record WOXC01009786.1, read on the forward strand.
AGAAGGAGATATAATATATGGACTAAGAGAATTATTAAGATATCTTCTATTGTTTTACTTATTTATATTGTTCAACAATGTCATACATATGGAATGACTGAATGGAGACATTTTTTACTCAAGCTAACCAACCAGTAACCTTTCCAAGAGCCTTTTAAGTTCTGAGCCCTCAAAAGGAGAAAATCTAACTTTTTCCTCATAAATAGTTAGAATTTCTGAGTGTCCTGGAGTGAGGGATGAGGGTGGGCCTTATGGATAATTTTGCTCAGGGTGTTAGCCTCTAAAATTATCTCACAGCTTCTCCATATTCATAGAGTCTTGATTGAAGGACACAGATGGAAAGTACTTTTTAAAGCACATTGATTGTCAGTGAGTTTTATTAAGGGTCTCTTTTGTTCTAACAAGAAGGGGAAGAGTGCTAGCCCACTGTCAGTTCACATGAGTGATAAAAAAATGTGGGGTTAGGATGAATTTTAGAATAATCAAAAATCATATGGATGACTTTTGTTCCAGGAGGTAAAAGAAGGAAAGAAAAAGGAAGGAAGGAAGGAAAAAAGGAAGGAAGGAAAGAAGGAAGGAAGGAAAGAAAGGAGGAAGGAAGGAAAGAAGAAAAGAGAAAGATGAATGCATAATTCAAGAAGATCTAATAAAGGTTTGAAATGAATATCAAAGAAACAAATGCTTCAGTAGACTATCCTTTTAATATATAGTTTTCTTCCTATTTGGCTCCTATCTTGAGTATACAAAAAAAACCAATAAAACACATAGTGCATTTTAGTAGGAGAAAAAGAATATAAAAATGCCCTTCTCCTAGTCTACTCTGGAAAATACCCAAACCTAAGGCCTTCTGTTATATGGCGTATCTTTGCTTTTAGCTTTTCCAGAGAGAGAAATGATAATTTTGAGGTTTATATACCAAGTCTTTATCTGGTATCCATGAATTCCTCATTGTTAATAGAAAAGATAGATGTGGATATATATTATTGGGAGGGTATACCTACTTTAAGAAGTTATTTAAGTTTCCAAACCTAGATATCATGACAAGAGAAATGACTTAATTTTTAATGGAGAATTACTCAGAGATACTAGAAAAAAGAAAACAATGTAAGTTTTCCTGGGTACCTCTTCAATCTACATAATTTATTTCTGTGATTGATATGGCCTGTGTGCTTAGAGTAGAGTTAACATTGAGGAAATATTATTGTCTATCAGCTGCTGATAAAACTATTTTATTCTTTTGGTTTCCCAGATTTAGGAATGACAGAACAAGTGAGCTTATTACACATATCCACTTGGCTCGAGAAGACTTGAAGTTTGAGTATAGCTCTCTTTTCTACCAAAAAGGGCCCCATTCTATGTTCCAGTCACCATCAACATCATCCTTATCTTTCTGGTCCCAGCCTTGCAACATTGGAGTTATTTTTACTCTTCCCTTTCTATTACTTCTGACTCCCTTTTCCCAATACCGTATGAATAAAGGAAGAATACCGCCTCACCCCCACCACATACACACTAATCAATGTTTTGACTTTTTTATTTATCCAGACAATTCCCAATTTGGTGATTTCTGCCATGACTGGGCTCAGACCCCTGTTGTCTTTTGAGGTAGGGTAGTTAGCCCTGTCACTAGTATTTCTGCACTGACCTCCACTTTTCAGGATCAGGTCTCTGGAATCTTTGAGCTTCAGAGTGTTGGGTATTCAGGATCCTCCAGGGCTTCACAGGGTATATTTTTAGGGAACTCAGTTTCAGGGTGTCCTGGTCTAAAACCAGGTGTCTATATTGGAGTGTGCTGGTTCTGGTGGCTTCCATGTTCCTCAGTGTGGGTTTCAAATCAACATAGGCCTTTCTAGGGGTGCCTTTACCAAACCATTCAGGTTATGTGTCCCTAGCCTGTCTTTTATCTAACTGACAGCCAGTTTATTTGTGTGTGCTGGCACTGGCTTTGCTGAGTTACACCATTTTTGGCCATGGGCTTCTGGCTGACTTTGTAAAATGCTGGGGTGAAAGAAATTGCTTACTTTAGTTTCTCATTGGAGCTCATTATTCAGCCTGGTGTGGTATTTTTAGGATTTTGCTAGAGTAGGTGTGGGGGAACTGATCTGCCAGTCTCTGTTCAGACAGCTGTCTTCACAACCTTCCTTCTCCCATCTTCATATTTCTGTTCAGACTATTCCTCACACCTGTAGTGCACTCTCTCCTCACCTTATCCTTTTGTTTTGGAGGTTTTAAGGAGGTACCTAGGGTAGAGGGCTTTCTCACTAAGGCTAGCTGAGAGGGGGCAAAGAGACCCTTCTCAATCTAGATGTTTTGATCAAACGAAGTTTTTCTTTTTTGTTTTTAGGATGAGGGAAGACATGATTGAATGTACAGGCTGCAGAAAAGCAGCCAGTAATTAGAAAGAGATTAAAGATTAGAGAAAAAGTATTATATTGGGTGCAGTTTGCTACAAAATTCAGGTGTGGATGGAATTCAGGTTACATGCAGAAGGGTTTGACTTAGCAATGAAAAGAGTGACCTCATCATGTGAGACATAGATGAAGAAAATAACAAGAGAAATTTCTGAGCTATGTGAGAATAGGAAAAAGGGGGCTATATGGAGAAGACCACTCGGTCAAATCACACAACACTTCTCAAAGTCAGCCCCAAAGCAAAGCCTCAAATCAGAGATTATATAGCCTTCTCCTGGGTCAGAGAATGTAACCACCCTCTTGACCCACTGCCCAATCACACAGCATCAACGTGTGGTCATTCCTGAAAACCAAGCCTCCTAGCACAGGCTCCATGTGACCACATTCAGCCTATGAGGGGGCAGAATATACTTTCAAATTAAAGAAGGTTCTCAGAGTCACTTAAGCCAATGAAAGGGCCTAGAGGCAGGGAAGGTCTTTAAATCTGCATTTCCATTACATACCATTTCAGGTAATGGTCTCAATTTTTATGGGGAAATGTGAAGCAATTTGAGAGGGCAAGAGGAGGGGTACGATGAGAAGACTGAGGAGTCATTTAAAGGCTTGGAATTGCTACTGTGATTAGCCTAATCGATTAAGTATATGGAAAAGGATTGCTTTGTTTCACTGAGGACCAAGTTTAGAAGCTGGAACATAAATTTCTAGTGAATCCTGCATAGTTATGAGAGTTTTCTCTAGCTCTATTTAGAGAGCACATGAACAGGGATAAAGGTGGCAGATGATGATAACAATCCATTATTGGAGTTTAACAAGTTGTGAACAGCTAGAGGACAAAGGCTTAAGGGATCTGAATATAGAGGATAAGGTAGAGCTAAACCATGTAACAGGGTTTGAGGTCATGAAGGGTATGGAGTGTGGTCAATACAAGAGCCTGGGACAAAACTGAGGGAATGAAGGTGGAGGGATTTGAGATCAAAATGAGACTGAAGAATAGATTTATGGGTTATAAGGCATAAGAGAAAATCAAGGTCAAGGTCTGATCAACTCTAAATATATCTGAGATGGAATAGAGAATTAAGTCATGGGAACTGAATAGACTGAAGAATTGAGAAGCTATTTGGAGGAGCATCAATATGTATGTTAAAGGCCCTTAATATAGAGGCAGGGGCTATTACCTGGAGAAAAACTGATCCTAACCCTGAACCCATTGAGGAGGGAAGGAGGATATCATAGTGGATGAGGTAGGATGGCAGATAAAAGATACCAGGATTTAGATTGGATGATAAATTTGGGTATCATTAATCTCAAAAAAGGAAAGATTAATGAGTGATGGCCTTTATACAAGGAGTATGCTGATTTTTCCCTACTACAATCTGTAAATTGAGATTTAGGGAATTTAACTGTGGGCATTTAGAGAGTTAGATTTTGAGTAGTAGAGGCCCATCCAGAAACTGTCCCTGGTGAATGAAAGTTTAGTAATGACATTAAAAAACCAAGAACTTGAGGAAAAAACCATTTCAGTAAAACTAAAAAACGTATTGGAAAAGTCTGCCATACCCACAGCCTCCCACCTGTTCATAGGTTGAGGGGTGGGGAGGGTAGGATAGGAGAATGTGCTTTCTGATGCTTTCTTTGGGGTCAAAATTGACTTTTTCAATTCCAGAGCAAATATTTTTAATTGTTATGAACTTGTTCTTTTCACTTTCACTATGGTAATTGCATATATTGTTTTCCTATATATTCATATCTATTGTTTCTTTTGTTTAGTCATTCCCCCAATCAAAGGGTATGGGTCATTTTATTAACTTTCTTTAATTCCAAATTGCTTTACAGAATCATTGAAGTCATAACTCCTTCAACAATGCATCAATATGCCTATCTTTCCACAACCATTTGAATATTGACTATTCCCAGCTTTTGTCATCTTTGGAAATTTCCTCAAGGTTGCTTTCTTTTCTATTGCTCTTATTATTAGCCATTGTGAGCATTCTTTCATACAATCGTAAATAGTTTGCAGTTCTTTTGAGTATTATTCATATCCTTTGACTACTTATCTATTGGAGAATGGATTTTGATCTTACAAATTTCTGCTTTTTATGTATATTGAATACCAAAACCTTATCTGATATTTTTAATAGAAATATGTCTTTCCCAGGAGAATGCTTTTCTATTTAACCTAGAAGGATTAGTTTTGTTTAATGTAAAAGATTTTCAACTTCATGAATCAAAATTGCCTATTTTATCTTTTGTAATTGCTACCACTACAAAAAAAAAAAAAACAAACACAAAAACTAGTGCTATATTTTAGTGTATGTAAAGCCTTTCTTTTTGGTAATGAACTCCTTATTCTAGCAATATAATCTCTAGGTCAAAAGGCACAGATATTTATCCAGAATGGTTATACTAATTCATGGCATTACAATAATGCATTAGTATACTTATCTTTTCAAAACCATATAATATTGACCATTCTTATTTTGGGCAGTTTACTGGGTTTAAAACTTCAAACTTGTTTTGATCGTTTCTCCTATTATTAATGATTTGGAGCACTCTTCTTTTTAGAACTGTTTGTTCATATGTTTGACCACTCATCTATTAAGGAATGGCTATATATACTATGTTAATTGCCTATACATCTTGGATATCAGATATTTACCAGAAATATTCGATATAAGGATGTTTTTCCAATTAATCTCTTCTTATTCTAGTTGCATTAATTTTTTAATGCTGTGGTTCTTTTCCAAAGATATCACAGACATACTATATACAAACAATTGAATCAATGCAGAATTATCACACATTTATGTTAGGTTTGTTTTGGGGGGAACTTCCCCAAGATATGCCTTGTGGTAATAGGGAAATGACCCTAAGTTCTTGAAGGCAGTATCCATTATTAGCAAAAACTCTGGAAGGGATAACCAAACTTTAAAGACTTTGGTAACTTATTTATTCCTGTCTGTTGTCCAGAGATCAACCTAAATACAGAGAGTATTATCACATAGTGATTGGCCACAAGGTAATAAATTTTGTGATTTCAGCAATTCATGAGGATTATCTATTAAGGCACAGATATCTTGCCTTAGCATTTTTTATAGCAGCCTGTGAAGTCAGGATATTTTAGGTTAAAATCAATTTGTGGTCTACAGGAGGTGAGAATTATTGAAGTTATGGTGAAATAGGGAAAGTTAAGTTAAAACAGATGCACAAAACATTTAGAAATCCATCCTGAGGCCTCCTTTCTTAAAAGATTTAGTAATATGATCAAGAAAGGTCTTCGGAGAGGTCAAGGAGAATGAGAATTGAAAAAAGGCTGTTGGATATGGCCATTAGGAGACCATTGGTAACTTTGGAGAGAATAGTGTCAGTTGAAGGATAGAGTTTGAAGCTGGATTATAGGGAGTTAAGAAGAGAGTCAGAGACCCAGTAGTGGTTTTGCTGGATCAAAGGGTATACATGGTTTGGTTGCCTTTGGGCATAGTTCCAAAAAATACACAATGTTTGGGCCAGTTCACAACTCTACCAACCGTGCATTAGTGTCCCAATTTTCTCACATCCTCTCCAACATTTATCATTTTTCTTTCCTGTCATAATAGTCAATCTGATAGGTATAAGGTGGCACCTCAGAATTGTTTTCATTTGCATTTCTCTAATCAATAGTGATTTAGAGCATGTCTTCATATGACTATAGATAGCTCTGATTTCTTCATCTGAAAACTGCCTGTTCATTTCCTTTGACCATTTATCAATTAGGCAATATCTTCTATTCTTATAAATTTGACTCAGTTATAATGATACCAGACATTTTCAAAGGACTCATGATGAAAAATAGTATCTACATTCAGAGAAAGCTCTGATGGAGTCTGATTGCACATTGGAATAGTGTATTTTCACTTTATTTTTTTCATAGTTCTTTTCTTTTGTCCTGCTTCTTTCACAACGTGACTGATATGGAAATATGTTTTACGTGATTTTTTATATAGATATAGATATAGATAGATATAGATAAACATGCTGAATTGCTTATGATATTAGGGAGGAGCTGGTGAGGGAAGGAAGAAGAAAATTTGGAACTCAAAAATTACTATTAAGTGGGGCTAACTGGTGCAGTGAGTAAGAGTGCCAGCCCCTGGATTCAGGAGGGTACAGGATCAGTTCTGGCCTCAGTACTTAGCACCCACACATAAATAATTAGCCATGTAACCTCGAGCAAGTTACTTAACCCCAATTGCTTTTAAAAAAAAATGAATATTGAAAATTGTCTTTATATGTAGTTGGAAAAAAGCTATTAAAAAAAAAAGAGTCACAGGAGAGGAAGTGGAGGTACCTACTATAGATGGCCTTCTCAAGGAATTTAACCACAAAGGGCATAAGAGATATGGGACAATAGTGGGGAAGGAAGGATCAAGTGAAGGTTTTTTTTGAGGACAGGAAAGGCATGAGCATGTTTGTGCACAGTAAGAACAGAGACAATAGAAAAGGAGAAATTGAAGATAAGTGGAAGGGTTGGGATGGCCACCTCTTCAAGTGAGACAGGGTGAGGGAGGAGATTGTGACATAAAGCATATAAGGGAGAGGATGTGCAGATTAGAGTAGAAAGAGTTGATAGTGAATTGCTTAGTTTTTTTCCCATAAAATACAAAGGAAGGTCTTCAGTTGAAAGGGTGAAGGAAAGGGTAGGCATGGGAAATTTGAGAAGTGAAAGGGTGAAAAAATTTGGAAGAGCCATTATGGAGAAGGGGATAGTGAGATGATAAGGGAAATTTCTGAATTTTAGTTCTTTCAATTTGTATTATTGAATGATAATGAAAACCAGCCCTACTCCTGACCATCACCAGGATTCTGAGCAACTCACCTGAACTTTTTTGACCTCATTTTCTTACCTTGTGAAACAATAGGATTGGACTAGATGGCTTTCCAGGGCCCGTAGGGCTTTAAATGGAAGATATTATGAGCTTCCCTTGATTCTATTACATCAGACTGAAATATTAAAATGCCATTCTAAAAATGCAAAGGAAGGGCATAACAAATGAAAAACAAAAATTCTCTGAAATGTTTTGTTAGTCATTTATGAAAGAGTGCTTTCCAGTATGTATAGATTCAGCATAATCACACCTCAAATGCAATAAGCAAGGAGCACACACACACACACACACACACACACACACACACACACACACACACCACTCTACAATGATTCAAATTATATAGTTGCTGGAGTGAGGGATTGTTTAGGCTATTATTTTATTATTTAAGTTAACATTTTGATGCTTTAATTAAATTTGTAAAGCATAATTAAGCCTGAACATTTAATATACCCAAAAGAATCCTCTTTTATTTAGTTTTCTTGGCTATTTTACATCCTTTTATCTATACCATATCCATCCTCCTAAATTTTATTTTAAATTATTGGGGATGGTTGTCAAGCAATTTTTTCTTTCTCCTACCTCCCCATTTCCATGGGGGAAAGAGGAAGAAAAGCTTTGGAACATTGTACTGATCAAAATTCACAATTTTTCTTTTATTACATTCTTAATGGTATAGCATAATTGTCCTCCTGGTTCTTTCCAGTTCACTCAAAATCATTTCGTACAAGTCTTCCTAGGTTTTTTTTAAACTATCTCTTTTATCATCATAAATACAGTGATATTCTACTATATCCATATGCCATAAGTTGTTCAACCATTCCCTGATTGATGGACACACCCTAAGTGTGAGCTCCTAGTCCTGAACTAGCAATGGTCCTTGTCTCCCATGTGGCTCACATCATGCCCTTATGACACAAACTAAAAGGACAGGGCTGACCAAAGGTATACATGAGAAATTATGTAAAATCAGACAAATGTATCCTTTAACAGAATACATTTAAGAAAAACACATATGGAAATAAGAATAGGGTAGGACAGAGCTTGCCTATTGTTCATCTTTTCTTCTTTTAACTTGTTTTCTCTAATTGCGCCTGCTGCTGGGTGAGACAGAACCTTCAATAAAATGCAAACAGTCCTATGAACTTCCCAGCTTGTCCATCAAGATGGAGGTCATGTTTCGTGGTTTTACAGAAGTAAATTGTAATTTGGTCAGTACCAAGTGCTGATCTGGTCTGATGTTGCTGCTATAGGACTACCATTGCTCTGCCCTTCCTTCCCCTTCCTCCTCCAGAGTTCCTCTTGGACACATGCCAGCTTTGATCTCAAATTAGTTTCCTTTCCTTCTAAGCTGAGAATTGCAAATGCCAGAGTATTTTATGGTCAGCTAAACCTTTGCCAGGGGTTGTTAAAATGAGGATAACCAGTACTAGAAGACAGTCAAGTTTAGTAATAATGCATTGTTGATGGAAATGTGGAATGAGCATAACTATTCATTCTGGAAAGCAGTTTTGAATTTGCAAATAAACTGGTTGAAATTTGCAAATAAGCTCAGAGTTTCCTTCTATTGCTAAATAATTCATTTCCAAAAAGGTGCATATACAACAAAATATTTATAACACTTTTATTTTGTGAGAGCAAAGAAATAAAAACAAAGGTTTCCACTTGACTGGGAGTGATGACAACTGTAGTGCATGAATGTAACAGAATATATTCTTCTTGTGTAAGAAATGACAATTATGTAAAATACAGAAAATCATAGAAAGACTTACATGAACTGATGCACTGTGAAATAAGCAGGGGCAAGAAAACACTATGAACAATGACTTCAACGATGTAAAAGAAAAGAACCACAAAACAGTTTTTAAAAATGAATATTTAAAAATGAAAATAATGAAGAGAAGTTTGACCTAAATGAAGATAGATGACTACTCTATAAGAGATTATGCATTCTTTTGTAGAGATTAGGTTCCTTGAGTATGGAACATAACACGTAAGGACAGATTTTTAAATATATTAATTGATTTTGCTCAATTATTTTTGTTTCTTTTCCTCATTTCAAAAAAAAAAACTTTAAAAAATACTGTATTGCTCTCTGGGAGGGGATAAGGAGAGGAATTCATGGGAGAATCTAGTCAATATTAAAACAAAAATGTCAATAAAATTACTTTTTAAAAGTAATTAAAGTTTATGCATATGGTCATAAGAGACTATGAGTGTTCCATAGAGAAGAATACAAAGAAAGAAAAGAGATGTGACAGATATTAACATAGAAGCAAAATCTGGCAACTGATTGTTTATATGTGGGAGAAATATAGTTCAAAGATTGCCAAAATGGGAAATAGGATGAATGGTTGTGATAAAAATATTCAAGCCACAAAAAACAGAATGTTTAGAAGGAAAAATATTGAATTTGTTTTGAATCTATTATGTTTGAATTGCTGGAGAACCAGCATGTGGAGATAGCATATTATGAGTAGGAAATGGGTTTCTGCATCTTAAAAGACAGGTTAGGACTAGAATTTATACATCAATTTAAAGGTTTAGACAAAGATGAGTGAGGGGTGAAGAATGGTACAGTGAGCTATACAACAGTGGTAAGAATTGCAGAAAACTCAAAAAGGATGAAAATTGAGGGGGGAGGTAAGAAAGGGAGAACCTGCCATTGGTTTGGCAGGTTTGTCTAAGCTGGGGAGGCTTTTATTCATCCAAGGATCATCCTTAGCTAAGTTCTAAGTATCTCATTATCAGGTTGTCTATCAAGTAGTAGATTTTTTTTAGCCACAGTAACTTATGAAACCATCTGCTAAAGCCTGAAAGAATCTCAATCTATGTAAGTGAAAGAAGTCTCCATATTGATGAAATCATGGATCTTGTAAAGTAATGCAACATGTAGATCCACATGAAAAAATGCATCACAATTGAACATTTGTTTCATCTACCTTTACCTTACTACAGATTTAGATAGCTTTACCTTTATAGGGGATCTTTAACAGTGAAGTGGAAGAATAAAAATATAAATTATGAAGCCAAGCCATGAAAAAGTAAAATTATTGCTAGTCATGAAAATGAAACAATAAAAGTTATTGAAAGTAATAATCACTAAAAGTAATACTTTTTCCTTGGAAAATTTAGCATAGAAACAGAAAAAATCACAATAGTTATATGCGTTGATATAGGTTTTGTTGTTATTGTTCATAGAGGTTTCTATTTGGGGACTCTGGTATCCAAATTCATTCTTGCTCTAATTTCTTTTATTTTGTGCTTTTAAAATAGAATGCCAAAAGTTATTCTTATATTTGATTTACTTTCAGCTAAGGAAAAAAATCTCTTTTAAAATTAGTTTTATAGTATTTGCTTTTCAAAAGGTAATACAAATAAAACATATAATGATAATAATAATACGTTCAATATTAATTCCATTTAAAATCCAAAGCAACTCTATAAATATAAATTGTACTTTGTTATTTTTCTTTAAAGTGTTCATTTTATTTTCTGAATGTTTTATAATTTTATTCCTAAATATATTTAATCTTTGCGCAAACATATAATTAGTAACTATATCATTTAGGGTTTTTTTGTCAAAAGAAATAATCTGAAATACTGCTATTTATATTTCAGGTTAATAGGCTGGTTTGGTCACAAACTTGAGAGTAGATTTGATATGGATAACAGTAAGTATATTTAAAGTTATACATAATATTTATTTTTGCTTAATTTTAAAATTCATCTAGGCTCAAAATATGCCAGATATAGGTCCTTTGACAATTTAATCCTTTTTTATGTGTAATTTCTTTTTAAACGGTAAGGACACATATAGTATTTATAAAAACCCAGGAGTTTTATTTTATAAGGTAGAAAGGAGGGTTATCATCATAAATATGGAACACCTAGTATATGATTACAAATTAATAAGACTTTATACTTTTTCTCTGTGGTATTTTATTTCCCTCAGAACCATATGATATCCCCATCACACTGAACATGTATATGCCTATGTGTATCATACCCTAGTAGATAGATTAGAGAAAGATAACATATAATCTATTTTAACATACTTGTAGAAGATAGTCAACAAGCTAAAACAGATCTTAGAAATCATATAGCCCAATAGTTTCGTTTTACAAATTAGAAAACGAAGGTCCAATGCTTCAAATGACTTCCTTGAGATTTCTAATTGCCTTTTGGGAATGTTTTCCTAGATGTGTCTCAAGTCCAACAAATCTGAAACAAAATTCATCATCTTCATCCTCAAACCAGTCTTTTCAGCTAATTCCAGTTTATAAGCTACCCCATTTGTTAATGGTGCTAGCACTATTCTGTATATAAAGCCTCAAAATTTGGAGTCGTCTTTAATTACTCCTCCCTCATCCCCCCACATTTAATCAGGCATCAAGTCCTATTAATTCTATTGCTCTAATATCTTTCATATTTATTCCCTTTCTTTTTTCTACTTCATTATTATTACCCTTGCTCAGGTCCTTATTTTATCACCTTGACTCATAGGTATGCATAGAGCATTCAGGGATGTGCTGGTAAATGTTTAATAACTAATTGCATCTTGGTGAAGTGTGAGTGGAGGGGGGGGGTGGGGGCAGGGAGGTGGTAGAGTAGACAGAACAAACAAAACAAACAAAAAGCTTTAAATTTAATCCATATTATTAAGATTTTTTCCATCACTTTCTTAATTCTGAATAGTCAATAAAATAATAAATCAAGCCCTGATTTGTAGTATTTGCCAGTTTCCATGAATATTGAACAGTTGGCTGCTTTGATCTGGTATGAGCCAACTCCTACACACCAATGAGTGTGGGACAAATCACCTGGCCACACCCAGTACATTTTTATGCCTAAAGGATTGTAAAAGATGACCTATCTCCTTGCCCCCAATCTCTTTCCTTTCAAACCACTTCTACATACTGTTTCAAAGTGCTATTTTCCTAATGCAGAGGTCTAATCATGTTACTTATTCAATCTTCAGTGACTCCCACTGCTTTTAAAATAAAATGGTTAGCTTGGAACTCTAAGCCTTCAATGATCAGGTTCTATATTTTTACATTCTTTTATTGATAACTCACATTTTTTGTGGGGAGGGGAAAGATGTGGCAATTCCTATTAAGTGACTTGCCCAAGGTCACACAGCTAGTAAGTGTTAAGTGTCTGAGGCTAGATTTGAACTCAGCTCCTCCTGCCTCCAGGGCCATTGCTGTATTCACTATGCTACCTAACTGCCCTGATAACTCACATTTCTGTACACTTTCTCGTTTTATTTATTTTTATTTATTGAAAAAGTGCTTTCCCTTCAATAGCTGTGTGAGATAATTGGTGCTGAATAATTATTTTCAGTTTATTAAAGAGGAAATTGAGGAAAACAGGAATAGATCTCTCCATTGTTTCACAAGTGCTAAGCATCAGTACTAAGACCCAAGCCCAGATCTCTTTGATTCTAAAATTCTACTTTGTCTACTTTGTCATGCTCCCTCTTTCACATGAATATTTTAGCTTCCTTCAAAAATTAGCTCAGATACCATCTCTTAAAGAAAGATGTTCTTATCTTTTTATTTGTTAGTGTTCAGTCTCTAGAGCACTGGGTTTGGAATTAGGAAGACATCTTGGTGTGTTCAAATCCAGCCTGAGACATTTACTAGCTATGTGATCCTGGGCAGGTCACTTAGCATTGTTTGCCTCATCAGTTCCTCATCTGTAAAATTTAGCTGGGTAAGGAAATGGCAAACCATTCCAGTATCTTTGCCAAGAAAATCCCAAATGGGGTCATTAAGTGTCAGACACAAATGAAACAACTGAATAACAAAAACTCCATCTCTCCTAAAATTATTTTATACTTAACTATATGTTCTATTCTAAAAAAAGAATTACTGGCTTTTAAGGGTATGACTGCTTTCTATTTTTGTCTGCTTAGCCTGCAATGAATTGTACAAATCAAGTGCTTGCACACTTACTTTCTTCACATACTCTCTGCTCCTACCAGCTTTACTATTCTTGGCTCTCTTAACTTTTCCTGCTCTTTGGGGCAATTCAGCATTCCCTGATATTTTCCAGATCTTCTCCCTCAATTTCTGTATTGGCTCATGAAAAACCAGAAAACACACACACACCTACCTTCATCTCTGCCCACTGACCTTTCAGATCTAGCTACATGTATATCTTTATGAAGGTTTCCCTAATCCATTCAACTTGAAATGTTCTCTCCTTCAGGTCTCTTAGCATTTTGTTTGTACCTTATATGTTCTTATCATATTCCATTTTCTATTATGAATATTTGTATCTATTTATTATGTCCCCTACAAGATTAAAATTCCATGAATACAAATACTGTATCTTACTCATATTTTAATCTGGAAGTGCCTAGCATAGTGTGTTGAGTATCCAGGTTCTCATCTGTCTTCCTCTCTCTCTCTCTCTCTCTCTCTCTCTCTCTCTCTCTCTCTCTCTCTCCACATATTTATATGTGTGTATACACATATATACCTGTATGGATAGACACACATACACGTGTATAAGTACATATTTGTTGAATTGAAAATTGATTTGAATTAAGTTAAAGTTGCATGGTTTAATTTATAAAGCAAATTAAATGAATTAAATTTCAAGGAATAAAAAACAATAAGTTGTATTATTTCAAAATTTGGCCAGTGTCATGTAAACTTAGTAAGGTTCAGAATGCATTGCTGGAGACACAGTTCAAATGGATTTGCTGTAGAACACCAGGATTTTATTTTTGACAGCATATATGACAAACTGTTTGCCTTTGGATGTATATGATATTTGGTATAGTTGGAAGTACCTTGGCTTGGCTGTTAGGAGAATAACTCAGCCTGCTTCATGACCTTAAGCAAGTCATATGAGTTCTTTATAAGTTAAAAGTGTTGGTTTAAATTCTTGGATCTCTTCTAATTCAAAGATTCTATGAATTAATGTTAGTCTCTTTTAGGAAATAACAAATTTACTGTGCATTAATAATGAGAATAATTTGCCAATAATGTACAGAATAATTGAAGAAGTTCAAGAGGATAATTTTAAAATCATAATGGTTAAATTGTAGTTTTTATTAATTAAATAATATTTGTAAAATGCTTAACAGTGCCTGTCAAATAATATGTGCTATGTAAATGCTACTGATGATGATGATGGTAGTAATGATGATTTTTTTTAATTTTTGTCTATGATAGCTTAACACATTAAAGAGGTAATTTTGATGCCAGTTTTTTCACCTTTAAAAGTAGACTTCATACTTTAAAAATGTATACTGAAGACTCTTGAATTCAAGAAATTATTTAGTCTATCCCCTCCTTGTGTCTTCAGGCAAAAGACTAAACCAAGACAAAGATTGATATTCTTATTATAAAATGTTTTATTGTAAACATTCTTTTATGATAAAATGAGAATATGATTTTGAGAAATAAAGTATATTTTGACATTGATTCCTTTTAAATTTAGTAGATCTCTTCTCATTCTACTTTTATAACGTGGCAAAACTTTGACAAGTAGGATCATTTTCACTTTTAAAGAAATATACAAGAAAAAGGATCGGGGCAGTGGAGCCAAGATGGTGAAGTAAAAGCAGAAATTTGCTTAAGCTCCCATACCACCTCCAATACCTGTAAAAAAAAAATATGACTCTAAACAAATTTTAGAGTTACAGAACCCACAAAGTGAAAGAGAGAAACAAATTTCACAGTGAAGGCATCCTGGAAAGCCAACAGGAAGAGTCTATTGCACGGATGCTGAGGGCTGAGCAATCCTGTGTGAACCACGTGGGGCCAGACTCGGGATAGCCCCAACTGGTAGCACAGACAAGCCAGAGCAGACTTTAGGAGAGTGAATCCAGCAGCTGTGGTGGTTTCCAGACTTCTCAACCTATAAACTCCAAAGAGAAAGTAAAAGGTCAGCAGGGAACTCTGTTAGAACTGGGTGACAGAAGAGCACAGTCTGGCCATTGTCCCTGGGGTGAAAGGTGGCAGAGACACGGTGGCTATAGCTGCTGCCACATGGTTGCCTCCAGAGCTCCTGGCCTACAGGTGATAGGGGCAATAAGCGACCATTCAGAGAGTAAGCACTCTTGCTTTGGAGTCTGCTTGGATCTGGGTTGCAGTTTTGGGTTGTGGTCCTGGGGTGAGAAATGCTAGTATGCCAGAGCTTATGGTGGCTGTAGAGATGGTACCCTCCTCAAACTTCTGACAACATTTGTGAAAACCCCAGAAATCTTCTGGGACAGCTCTCTCTACTCTGAAAGCAGATTTCTACCATGGCAAAGAGCTCAAAAGTCAAGGAATTGGCTGGCAAGATGACAAAGCAGAGGAAGTACAATCAGACCAAAGAATCCTTTTGGGGGGACAAAAAGGATCAAAACATGGAACCAGAAGAAGATAAAAAAGTCAAAACTCCTGCATCAAAAGCTTCCAAGAAAAATATAAATTGCTTACAGGCCATGGAGGAGCTCAAGAAGGATTTTGAAAATCAAGTAACAGAAATGGAGAAAAAATTGGAAACAGAAATGAGAATGATCCAAGAAAATAATGAAAAACAAGTCAACAGCCTGCTAAAGGAGACCCCAAAAATACTGAAGAAAATGACACCTTAAAATAGACTAACTCCAAATGGCAAAAGGGCCCCAAAAGCCAATGAGGAGAAGAATGCCTTAAAAAGCTGAATTGCCCAGATTGAAAAGGAATTTCAAAAACTCACTAAAGAGAATAATTCCTTTAAAATTAAATTGGAGCAAATGGAAGGTAATGACTTTATGAGAAATCAAGATACTATAAAATAGATCCAAACAAATGAAAAAATAGAAGGCAATGTGAAATAACGAAATAATAATAAATGAAAAACCTCATTGGAAAAACCACTGACCTGGAAAACAGATCCAGGAGAGATAATTTAAAAATTATTGAAAGCCATGATCAAAAAAAAAAGAGCCTAGAAATCATCCTTCAAGAAATTCTCGGCGGAGCCAAGATGGCGGAGTAGAAACAGCTCATCCAAGCCTCTCTGCCCCCAGATTCTCCACAAACTATGTAAAAAAGGACTGTGAACAACTTCTGGAGCCCCAGCACCCACAGAACGACACAGAGAAGCTAACCTCCCACTGAGGACAGCCCAGCAGCCCTGCAGGAAGGACCAGCGCAGCTGTCTGGGAGCCGGCAGCGCGCAGAGCGCAGGAGCCGAGCCGAGCCGAGCCGAGCCTAGGTCCAAGTGAGCCGAGGTTTTAGCCCCAGGGCGGCAGGGCCAGCAGCCGGCTGGAGGAACCCCAGAACACCAGGACCTGTGGAGACTCCAGAATTATCAACATAGACTTGCCTAGGACAAAGTAAGAGGTCAGTGTCCTATGGACTTTGGGACCTGTTTTGGGGGAATGCGTCAGCTCCCTCCCCTGGGGGCTAGAAGCCTCTGAGGAGACACTCCATTTTGTAGTTTTCATAGGCATTTCTGGCTCCCAGCCTACAAATCGTGGGGAGATCCAGCGATCAGTCTTGGGGGGTAATCGCTCTTGCTTTAACCTCCCTGGATCTGGATTGTGATCTAGGGTGGAAGTCGTGGGTGGGTTTACAGCTTGCCAGAAACGGAAGTTGCCCCCACACGTTCGGGACGAAAATTCCTCTATCTGGCCTTAAAGCCATAGTGTGGCAACAAGCCCAAAAGTCAAGCAATTAAGTGGCAACATGCCAAGAAATTCTCAAGGAAAAATTATTCTGATATTCTAGAACCAGAGGGCAAAATAGAAATTGAAAGAATTCATCTATTGCCTCTTGAAAAAGATCCCAAAAAGAAAACTCCTAGGGAAAGGGGCCTTGGCTAATTAACAGAAGTAACAACTCTTTTATCTGTTTAATAATCTTTGCTCTGAATATCATGGTACTCTCAAAAGGCCCTAATTTGCCACCTTCTCTTTTAGTAAATATAGTCTTTTAACTTAACCTCAAAATTGCAATGGTTTCTATCTCAACAACTAATATCTACTTGTCCTTTCTTTCTTCTTCTCTAATTCCCATACATTCTTCAAGACCTATACATGTTTCTGTTCCTCAATAAAGCCTTCCCCTCTGATCTCAACTCATTGTGAACTTGCCTCTGACCTGATAGAATACATATCATCTGTATCATTTGATTGGTTCTTAACAAATGCTATCATTTGCCTATAGATCTAGAAATAATTAAACTATCTATAGTTATGAATGTATTGTTTAAGAAATAATGAACATAAAGTATTTAGAGAATGATGGAAAGAAATTAATATGAACTGATGTAAATGGAAAGAACAAAAAAATAGGACCTGGACCTTGCATAACTATAATTAGCAAGGTTAACTCCAGAGAAAAGTTGATAAAATTCACCTCCCTGACTTCTTTGTAAGGGTGGAAGACTATGGTCATGGAACATCATACCTACTATCAAACTTGGTTGATTTGTTCGTTATTTTTTCTGAACTCATCACCCCCCCCCCATTTTTTTTTGCTACAAATGCATATGTGCTGAGTAGAAGGGGAGACATATTCAGAAGTGAAAGTTATGTAAAACAAAAGGTATAAATAGTTTTTTTTAAGTTGTCATGCATTGTTTTTCTGTTTATACATATATGCATAAATGCATATACATGTATATATCTTATATTCCTGGTAGAAAATTTCTTGACAATGGGAATTGGATTTTATATATATATATATAATTTTCTCCATAGTGCCTAACACACTTTATATATAATAGAAACTCAAGGAATTGTAATGCCAAGCAAAGGCAATTTCCTAAAGTTTCAAAATACCAGTATAGCCACTCTCCATTTTATTCAGTGACAAATTAAGAACAGAGAAAATAAAAATACAGCATAATTCAAAATACAGCATTCACCAAGTATAATTCAATAATTTCTAAGTACTACTCCACCTCCGGGCAGTACATTCATTTAGTCAATCCCAAAGACTCTCTTCTCAAATGGAGATTAGTTTCCAGTCATAAACAAAGTACATTTATTTGGTCAGTCACAGAGTACAAAAAAAAGTCAAAAGTTTCCCATCCCTGGATCACAACTGAAAAGGCCATCTACCCCAGAGTTACAACCAGCTTAAGCATAGCATTTATTACCCAAAGAGAGGTCTTTTCTTCATCTTGACCTGAGACAAGTTCTCAGCAGTCTCTGTTCCTGAGGAGACAAAGCTTAACAAGGCCACAAGATACATTACCAGTATTCTCATGAATTCATTCTCTGTCTGCAGAACAGTCCTAGGACCCTTGAAAACATTAGCAAAACCCTCTTCCAGGATTTCTGTAAACATACTACAAGAGAATCCTTTTTCAGGGCTTCTGAACCAATAGCAAAGTTCCAGGACCTCTTCAACAACAGTGCTGGCCTTCACCAGTAGGCACAATTCACTCTCTGTCTATAGAACAGTCTCAGTACCCCTGAACCAACAGCAAAGTTCCAGGACCTCTGCAACAACAGCACTGTCCTTAACCAGTGGAAGAATCTGGCAAAACAACATCAAAACAAAATACCAGCATCACAGTCATGTCTCCTCAGTCCTTGGCAGCTCCAGGTGGCAGCTCTCAAAAGTCCTGGGTAGCTCAAACTGGCCCTCAGCAATCCTCTCTCTCTCTGCCTCCACAATGCTACTTCCAAAAATCATTCTGCCTCTCTTGATCCACAGCACCAACTCCTCCCAGTTCAACCCTCATGTCAACAAGTCCATCCCAAAAGTGAGATTCACAAGTTCTGGATTTTAACATTCAATGCCAAAACCAAGCCAATACAGGGGGATCTTTAAATTCCATTATTATTACATGAATTTATATGGATTTATTCATTTATATGAATGAAACCTGTAATGATTTGGATGGACCAAATCTTTTGACTGCGCAGCAGATTATTTGTTTCTATGGAAATTAAGTATAATTTTATATAGATAACTCCAAAATTTTTGAGTAGTACTCAACAAACTAACTCAAATAATATTTCACAAACTCTAAAAATAGTGGGTATATAACCTCCACTGTTTTAATGACTACCTTTCTGAATAGCCTTTTCTTTGTCATGTAATATTAAAAGTGTTGTAATATTAATTTTCCAGATCTGGACTTGATCCCAGGTGTCAATGGATATCGACTATCAAATCCCCCTATTTTGTTGGTTTGTGCCTTAGAAGCTAGTTTAGAGGTAAGTAATTCTATATATTGTGTTTGTACCTTATTTTACCCACGTATTTAACCTATTCTCTATTTTTGTGCCTTTATAATCAGTTTGAGGAATCACAAGAAGTAGACATATGTTCAGTGAATAGGTTTAATTCCCCAAAGCCCTTATTTGTCACTATCTGTCACTTTAGAGGACCTTAGCTTTTTTGCAAAACATTTAGTGTTTGTTCATTAGATGATACTTTTGCTCTTTGCCAGACTGAAGAGGTTTTTTGTTTGTTTTTGTTTTTTTAATGCTTATACTGTACCTACTTAGTGTCCATTCAACCAAGGGACAAAGGTCTTTGATAAAGGACCTTAAATAAAGGTGTTTGAAAACACTAGTTTTTTTTCTGAATTACTTATTCATAAGGTCTCATACTCTTTCAGAACACAATTCAAAATTAATCTAAATGGGAACTTGATTGCTTCTAATGACTTTCTGATAGATCACTTGTACAACCAGATATAGTGAGGAGCACTTGAAGAAACAACTTTACTTAGAGATTCTTCTTCAGATTTCCCTTAACAAGAAACTTCCTCCTAGACTTTTCTTGAAGTTTTCTTCTAGATGCTCACCTTAGAAGTCTTTCCTTTACCAAGTAAGGTCTAACTTGTCTTTCTGATAAGTCTGTATTCACCTTTTCTGTAATGTGGTAATTTTATAACTTGCTTTTCCACCACCAGTTCTATCAGCTCAGAACTTAACTTCCCCTATTCATAATGTCTACTTTCTTGAATTTTTAACAGCTCAGCTTTTATGCTTAAAGCTGGAAGGACCATAAAACCAACAAAGAAATATTACGTCACTTGGCATGATTTCCTTCCTTTCAGCTTATTCTTTCTCTAGTCTTTAATTGTGCTTTTTCAGATGGTAAGAGCTATTCTAACTAAGTTCTTATTCAAATAGAGTTTCTTTTGCAAGAGCATTTAAAAAAAAATATTCTCTAACCATATGTAGCATTTAAGGGGACCCACTCAATCCCACCTCCTACCTCACACATTGAGCAATCCAGATTCAAGGTACTTGTTGGCCTCTAGTCACTCAAAAATTATAGCGTATGTATCCTTGCTTTTAACAGTTAGGCAGAGAATAATATTAATGCAAAGTAAATTAATGTGATGAGATAACATACCCATAAAAATAACAAAAAAAAAAAACCTCTCACAAATCGAAGATAATGGTCAAATAAACTCATGATCAGGAGGAAGAGTGGATACACCTAGGCAACACATGGTAATGGGCACATACATAAGAAACACATAGTGGATTTATGTGGCCAAGGGCTGGGCCAGCTCCCTGCTAGTTTAATGTAGTTTATTGCCAGATGACATATGGCACTCCATATGTCATCTGGTTGCTGGCAGACATAGCTCTGCTGGACTTGTGGTTTTGAAGTTTCTTTCTGAGGCTGGTTTCTGATTTCAGCTGGTGTCCTCAGCTCAATTAAGCTCCCCATCTCTTTTAGCTTAGAGGCCAGGGGCTTTTAGGAGGTAAGCCCCTTCATACATTAATATCAGACTAGGAAAAATCCTTAATTTCTTTCACTCTCTATTATCTGTACTACCTGAAATGAGCTCTGGGAGACACTTGCTCTCCAGAAGAGGAATCCCTGCAAAGTTATTTTGGGACACATAATATCTAACTAGGTAGAAATTTAAGATATAAGGGGTGGCTAGGTGGCGCAGTGAGTAGAGCGTCGGGCCTGGAGTCAGAAGGACCTGAGTTCGGATCCGGCCTCAGACACTTAACACACACAAACAAAAACCTAGCTGTGTGACCTTGGGCAAGTTACTTAACCCCAACTGCCCTCCAAAAAGCAAAAAATAAATAAATATATAATCCATCTTTTAACTTACTATGTCTGGGGGCAGAATCTCTGATAGAGTGAGAAGGTTCTCCTAAGAGCAATTCTTGATTGCCAGTTTACATTCCCTTTAAAATCATTTTCAGGAATGTCTCTTTCAAGAAAAAAAAAATAATAATGGCGGTCTGGATCTCAAAGTCTAAGTTTTTCCAGACCTAGCCTCTCACCCCCAAGATCTCCCATGCAAATGAAAGGAAGAACAGGAAGGATACTAAAAAAAAGATGAAGGCATGAGCCTTGCCTCCACCTTCCTACATCCTTTCTTTCAAATTGATGCCTTTCATCTAGTATGTTTGCTATAGCTCTTGGCTTTCCAACATGTGCAAATTTGATGAATTTAATATTTATGTCTTTATCTAAGTCACTGATAGAAATGTTAAACAGCACGGGGTCAAGTAAAGACCTGGCGCTATTCCACAATAGACTTGACAGTGAACCATTAACACCTACTGTTTGAATTCTGACTTCTGATTGTATTATCATCTAATCCATATTTCTCCATCTTCTTTACAAGAACAGTTTGAGATATTTTATTTTTTTAAAATGGTAAAATCTAGGTAAATTATATCCTTGACCAAGAGGTTTTAGTAACTCCCTATTATATTTAAAATAAAATGCAAACTCCTCTTTTTAGCATTTAAAGCTCAACCTATCTTTTCAGACTGAGTTCTCATTACAAAAGCAAACACACACCTGTTCCAGCCCAACTTACCTCCTAGATGTTACCTGTACTCATTTTCTGCTTGTGTGCCTTTTCAGAGACAGACAACATACATGCCTGGAATGTTCTCCCTTGTGTCTCTTCTTTGATTATTTATCAATAGTGTTTTCTTGCTTCTTCCACTTCTTAGTGCTCCTCCTTGCCACTTTAGTAGAGAGAAATTTTCTTTTAGGAGGTCAGTAGCTGTTGCTGCTGAGGAGGCAGGCACTACAGTACTTGTGAAAGCAGTTACCAGGCCACATCTTTGCAAGAGTTGTTTGCCTGAATAATGGCTTCTTCAAGGAACTTATTTGAGAACAAGAATTGGAGATAAGGACAATGACTAGGAGGGAATGCTCAAATCAAGTGAGGGTGAAATCCTCAGGTGCAAGGGAGACAATGCCTTGCTAGGCTTAATGAGTGCCATGATGTTTTAGAACAATCATTGTGTTTAGTGGGATAGGGAATCAATTAGAGGAGAATAGTCTTGCAGTGAGGACCTAGTTGAGATCAGATAATTTAAATTTGCACTGGCAAGGTTAAATGGTTTTCTCTACTTCCATTCAACACATGAATAAGTCTGCAGGAGGCAGATGATTGGAAATAATCTAGAGCTGGATTTTGTCAGAACATGTTCCATGATAGACCAATGGAACAAGGGTTTTGAGAATAGAGTATTAGTATAGAGTTGAAGTGGTTCACCAAGAGGTACAACAGAGGTGATGGCCAGGGAAAGAACTGAGGATTAAGGGAATGGGGGTTATAGTAAGGATAAATACAGGGTTAGGAATCTCGAAGCTTTGGGAAAGATGAAATGACAAAAGATTATGATCAGAAAAAAAGAATTGTACTGCTTGGCCACGTGCAGATACATAAAAAGTACTTAATAAACACTTAATGAATTTAATTGTGATGGGATTAGGAAGACAACTATACATACTCACGGCTACAGATTAGCAATGAAGCTTTTAAAAAAAGCTTTCTTTTGTTAAGATGTAAGACCAAGAACCCTTTTTAGTCTAAAAATACTATTTAAATTCAATCTTAAATGTGTCCTAGTATTCTTTGAACATTAATTAAATGTTCAAATTACATATCTAATGGTGCTTATATTCAATGCACTAGACACTAGATAATCATACAAAAATTCTCGAGCTTCTAATTGATATATGATAACCATTATGCAACATACCATGCCTCTTTAAAGAACATCACTATAATGAAGTTACTTAAAATTCTAGCTCATTAGAACCAGTTAAAGTATTTAGAATTATTGGATTATGTATTTAGTGTTAGAAAGAATTGTAGAGGTCATGTACTCCAACCCCTTTACTTTATAGTTGAGGAAACTCAGGCCCAGAAGCATTAAGTGACCTTCCAAAAGCCACACAGAAAATTCTCAGGAAAGGATAGGTTTGCCAAAACAAATGACTGAGATTAAGAGTTGGTCAATTGAAGATAGATAATCTGAATAATTTAGAAGAAAATTAGTCATCTAAAATTTAATTCAGTTCTAGAAACTAGGCTAAACACAAACTGTGTATTATATCAATAATGATGATGATGATGATAAATTTAAGATTTGCAAAGCATTTTACAAATATGTCATTTGATCTCATGGCAATCCTTTGCTATTATTATCCTCATTTTAGGTGCTATGATTATCTCCATGAAGATGAGGAAACTGAGGCAGGGAGAGGTTGAATAACTTACCTGGATCACCCAGCTAATAAGTATCTGAGGCCAGATTTGAATTCAGGTCTTTGTGACTGCAGATCTAGTGCTTTATTTAGTCTTCCACAGGTCCTCAAGGAAATTCAGTCTGATGTTGGCAGAGTGGAAAGACTATTAGAATATGAGTAACTACGGCCGAGAAATCAGAGAGCTGAGAGATATGAGGAGACATGAGGAAAGGAGTGTATAAGGCTCAAAGAGAAAAGAGATCACAGCCCTGTCTAGTTCTGGCATTTTTTCTTTTGGAATTTTCTCTTTCATCATGTATTTTAGCTTAAGATTTTTTGCATGTAATTTTGATTAAATATAGCAAGATATTTAATAAACTGGAAACATCAGCCACTGCTTTACTTATCTATCTAGATTGATCAAAATATTCTAACTTCTGATTCAATGAATCCAGAGAAAATGATAGAAATATTAGAATTACTGGCAACAATTTTACAGACTGGTAAATGTTTTTTCCTGGATGTATTTTTAGAATCTATGTGGAAAAATGACTGAAACAGTCTCAAAAACAGCCAATATCTCCATGGTAGAATTGCAGAATGTATTTTTTTATATTTCCAAGTAGCTACATTTTAGGGATTACATGCCAATATAAATTTAAATGAAAATATGTTTGTCAGGAATGTTTTAGGTTCTAGTTCAAAAGATATTTTTAAAACTGTAAGCAATGTTTAATTTTAAATTACCTAGGAAAAAGTAACTTTATAAGTGAACCTTTCCAAATGCAATCACTGAAGGCTAAACGTCACCAAGGGAGCCTCTCTTTCCTCCCATGGATAATGTGATGCGAGGGAAGGACAGTAAAGGGCACTACGATGCATCTTGCTCCTTCTGACAGTTCATTCAGTTAGTTCTTATACATCCAATATATATTTTAAACTTTGCTTGACCTTAAGAGATAAGCTAACAAAGCATGTCTTCTCTGACCCATAATGTCACTATACCACTCTGAGTGTATGTCCCTGCCACTTATCCTTTCACTAGAGAACACAGGCATCAGGCCCATGTGTTCATACTCAAGCTATATTTTTTTCAGAACAAGATGTTCCAATTTCCCCACTAATATTTATTCTGTAGTAAGTAACCTATTTTTTTCCTATCTCAAAAGAGATAGATTTAACTGCATTTTTCCCCATCAGGAGACTGTTATATAGGAGGGGAATAAATATATATCCATCTAAGACTATAATGATTTTAAATAATAGTAGTCATATTCTTTCTTGCAAGTGAACATCACACTGTGCCTCTTGTCATATTCTTTAATTAGAAAACAAAATTTAATTTTAGAGACAATTTTCCAAATCATTGAGAGTTTTGGCGCTGAGTGGGAGCTTAGAAATGATGTAGTCACCTTGTAGATGGGAACATCATAGAAGCCCAGGGAGTTTGGGTTGCTAGCTAAGAATAGAGCCAGGAAGGAAAGAATCCAAGTGGTTTAGTCCCCTGGTTTTTCAAGATATTTTTAATATTACACATTTTTATCTTCTAACATACTTCAATGTATCAACAATATATGTTTATAATTGGTATCAGAGTAACACATATTCTAAATTATGTAATAGACAAAGAATTATGTTAACACATTATTCTTTTCTTCCTTGCGTAATTGGAATAATATTTGAAAAATGTTATGTGATGACCAAGCAAGTCCATTTAATTACTACAGGACACTTCAAGTGAGTGTATTTTACTGTTCTTTGCAAATATGGGTTATCTAAAACATGTTATTGGAAATATTGAAATTAACATGTCTCTTCTGAATATAGCTTATGTTTTCTTTTCTGCCTTTACATTTCAGTAAGAAATTCTTGACCTAATTGTTTTACTTTTTGGGCAGATCTTTAGTCAAACCACAATGGAAACATTAAGGAAAAAATCCATTTTGCTTACTGGTTATATGGAGTACCTGCTCAAGCACTACTACAGTAAAGATAACGCAGCTCCAGATAAACCATTTGTCAGCATAATGACTCCCTCAGATATAGCACATCGAGGATGCCAGCTAACACTCACCTTTTCCATTTCAATGAAAAGTGTTTTTCAAGAACTAGAAAAGAGAGGCGTGATCGTAAGTTTCTCTCTCTTTTCTTTTCTCCTTTTCCTTTGTAGCTGTTTTTCCCCCCGTGGGCTATATTTTTTGTGATTGATACAATCTGGATTTCATAGTTTTGTCACATTTTGTATATTGTATTAATCAATCAACAAGTATTTATGACATTTCATATTCATGGGCACTGTGCTGGTAGCTTATATTGCTTTATAATTTCAGCAAAAAGAAAAGAAATCATATGTTTCTATGAAACAAATTTATTTCTTATTAATTCTCTTTGAGTAAGGGTAGCAGTTTTGATGTGATGAAATGCATATTCCATCAACTTCTCTCCACTTATTTTTAATATACATACTATTTAAATGTTCAAGATGTATTTCTGCAAAAGTATTTTTTAAAATTTTAGTATATTTTATCCTATCAAAAGCATACATTTAATAAAATCAATGCAAATATTGAAATATTCTAAATGATAAAAAGACAATTATACTAACTCATAATTTTCTTCTTCCTTGCACTAACACAGTTTGACTAACATAGCAATATCGAATATTTGTTTATTTTAATTGTTATGTAATAGTATTGATACAACATAAATGGGCAGCTAGACAGAGAGGAAACACTTTCTACATCTTGGATAAACAAAAATGGCAAGAATTCAAAATAACAGTCAACAAATTCAATTCAACATTTATTTACTGTCTACTATGTTTACAATATTCCAGTCTAGAACTAGTTATAGAGCTTGACTTTGTGGGTCAAATGCCTAATGTAGAATCGTTCTTTGGTTTGCTTCCAGTTCTCCCTTTTAACCATGTACCTAGAGGCACCTAGTGTCCCAATGACTGGGACACTAAAAAGCTAGAAGCACTAGAAAAGATAGAGCTTTTTCCAGTCATTCTTTCCTGACTCTGGAAGACATGGGAAACAAGAGACAGAGAGAGACACAGACTGAGGGACAGAGAGACAGACAGAGAAAGAAAGAGAGGTGGAGACAACTCTAATAGGAGATAAAAGATCATTACTCTTTGTACGCCACCAACCTCAAGCCCTACTGATCATTTTTATGGCCAGAGGTTACTTGCACAGTAACAATTCTTCACCCAGCCTGGCAAAACCATGAAGATGTGGGAACACAATTTGAAAGTCGTTAGGTAACTCTCTCTTCTACAGAAGACTGAGAATTGTAGAGCTTTTATTTGATCATCATAATACTGTTGGTAAAAATACAAAATGGATATCTTAGGGAGTGTTGATTATTATTATTATTATTAACCAAAGGGGGAAGAGAAAGCTTAGGTGCTTGGAATCATAGATTTCCTAAACTCATAAAATCATGGAACTTCAAGCTAGAAAGAGCCATAAATTCTATTTCAACACCCCTTCCCCTTGACCCCAGATGCATTTTAAAGACAAGGGAATGGAAGGCATCAGTAAGTGTTTTGTCCAAAGTCAGACATAATAAATTGCACAGCCAGGACTAAAACCAAGTTATATCATTCCAAATGTAGTGCTCTTTTCCATATACCACATATTAACTATGTGTAATGAAGATTATAATGACAATTGTTAATAATATGGAACCTTCCCTTTTCCTTTATGAAAAGGGGAAAAAAGAAAGTTTACCTTATTATATTCTACAATAGAAGAGAGAAGGGGTAGAAAATCAGTTGAGCTCTTACTCTCTAAGTTAAAAGTATCTATCATCTGGGCAGAAACTAAGTTGGAAATAAATAGATTTAAATATTTGCTTGAGCAGTATTTTTAGGAATCACTCAAGTTGAAGATAAGGATCAGTACTACTTTATGAATGTGCTATTAATCCTAAGGTGGAAATTTAATGGACTAGAAATTAGAAATCCTGGGTTCAATTTCCAGCTCCTGTACTTTGTAACCTTCAGCAATCATATTATATTCGAGTCTTCATTCCTTCATCAGTAAAATGGAAATAATAATACCTTTTATGGCAAATTGCAGAGGGTTATTTTGGAGGTCAGATAAGATGGGGGTTGTGAAAGCACTTTGTAAATGATGCTACATACACATAGATATGAATTTATAATATATAATATTGTAGTACAGTTTGTTTATAATATTGATCTTTAGAAAAATGTATATATATATATATGCATATATATTTTTCAGTATATAATAACACCCTGAGAAAACACAGTAAGGAAATAAATATTTATTGGTCTCCCTTCTAAGATTACAATCCTCTTCAAAAATTTTTAATGTATTCTCTGTCAGTCTATCTGTCAGTCTGTCTGTCTCTATACATGTATATATACATACACATATATACATACACACATACATACACAGACATATATAAACTTTCTCATACATAATATATAATTTTTCTCACATATCATATATATACTTACTCATATATTGTCTATGTGTGTGTAACACACATGCATATATACCTATATACCTTGTACCTAATATACAGTATGATTCCAAATATTCTACTGTATACTGACCAAAACATACTCAAAACTAAAGGGAAAATTTACTCTTCTTCAAACATTAACTTGTTTTTGCTTTGGTTATAAGAAAGAAAATCATGATATTCTTTTACCTCAGAGATTTCTAAAAATAATAGAGAAAGTTCATCATTATTATAAAAAATATTTTAAAAATTTTACTACTGAATAATGAAACATTTTATCACAACTTGTTCAGAATTTATTCAACATCTTATAGATAAGCTATTACTACCAATAATACTTAAAATAAAAATAATGTAATGAAATATAATAAAAAGAAGAGAATTTTGACAGTTAACCATTAGAAATGAAGCATTATAACTCCTCAGAATTTTAAATTCATAAATTAACTTATCAGGTCAATTCCTTACAATATATTTTGGAGGGAGTGAGGCAGGGCAATTGGGGTTAAGTGACTTGCCCAAGGTCACATAGCTAGTAAGTGTTAAGTGTCTGAGGCCAGACTTGAGCTCAGGTCCTCCTGACTCCAGGTCCAATGCTCTATTTACTGTTCCACCTAGCCACCCCTCCTTACAATATTTTTAAAGCCTCCATTTCTCATGGTGAAGATTGAACAAATTTTTTTCATAAACTATCCTTCCCTTTTCAGTAAAAACCAGAGTAACAGTTACTTACAAAAAACTCTCATTCTGTTTTTCAACACTGTGTGCTGTTCTCTATAATGTACATGGGGATTTTTTTTTCTTTTTGGAGGGAGGAAGGTAGGACAATTGGGGTTAAGTGACTTGCCCAAGGTCACAGAGCTAGTTTTGTGTTAAGTGTCTGAGGCCAGAATAGAAAAAAAAAATTAAAGATGATAAGGAAAGACATTTTTTTGGAAATGATATATTAGCTAGAAATAGTGGATCACTCTTATCATCCCTTCTGCTTAGGGAAGCTGAGAGTTGAGCTCAGAAGTTCTGAGATGCTGTAGGATTAAATTGATCAGATGCCTATACTAAGTCCAGCATCAATGTGGTGAGTCAGGGGGATACCACATTTCCTAAGAAAGGAACAAGGGGTGGGGCGGCTAGGTGGTGAAGTGAGTAGAGTGTTGGCCCTGGAGTCAGAAGGACCTGAGTTCGGATCCAGCCTCAGACACTTAATGCACACACATAAATAAATAAAATAAAAATAAATAAAAAAATAATGTAAAACATAATATATATTTATAAAATAAATAAAATTTTAAAAAATAAAATAAATAAATAAAAATAAAATCACTAAAAAAAATAAAAAAAGAAAGGAACAAGATTAGAAGTAGACTAGACCTGGCAAAGCTTTCATGCTGAAAAGCAGTGGAATTGGGCTTGGTAGTCTTCACTGTACTTCCAACCTGAATAAGATGAAAAAAAAAAAACAACAGAAAACAACAGCCCATCCTCATCCCCTGCCCCAAAAGCGAGTTCCCCCCCATTTTTTTACTTCATCTTATATATGACCTATAATTAATAAAGTCCATTTTGACCATGAGACATTTCAGTGACCCTGGTATGTATAAAGGAATATGGAAAGCACACAAATTCTTTTTAAAAGTTATTTCTGTAGTAATGTGGTATATTAAAAAGAAAAAGTGCTAGATTTGAAATCAGAAAATCAGGGTTGCAGTCCTACTTCAAGTTCTTACTACCACTATGAAGATAGGCAATACACTTAATTCTTAATTTCTCAGAGCTTCAATTTCCTCATCTGGATGCTACCACAAAGTTGTTATAAAAATAGCATTTTTCAAAGTTTAAAATGTCATATAAATTTGAAGAATTCTGATTATTTTGCACAGTATTTCTTAGGGGGTAAGCAACAGAAATATGAAAAATCACTCTATGGAATAAAGGTAGAAAATTTTAATTACTGGAATACCATTGGTATTCTTAAATGACAGCCAGCACCAATACAGCCAATTCATTTGATCAGTTTAAACAGATCAATTCATTGAAAACAGCCACATCTGTTTTCTGGAATGAAATGATTTGTTATTTGACTTGTCAGTTCAGTCAAAGAGATTCAACTTCATTAAATCTTGTTTAAATATAACCCGAGTACTATTCTTGCATTAAATAGAATTTTTACACTATTTTATTGCAAAACTTTCATATTCTGGGGAAAGTAATAACCTCACTTGTGAACTTGAGGAAAGAAAATGAGAACATGATCATTTACAGAGAATTATCAGTATGTGCTTTGTTGAATGGACCACCACAGAATTTTTCATCTTCTTGAGTCTTTTATACTACATTTCTACAAGATGGAAGATAAGAACAAAAATAAGTAATGAAGACACTGAAAATGTCAATATATTTATTTTGCTTTTTTTTGGGGGGGGGGGGAGACAATCAGGGTTAAGTGACTTGCTCAGTGTCACCCAGCTAGTAAATATATGACATTATCTCTGAATGCAGGTCCTCCTCATTCCAGGACTGATATTGTAACCACTGCACCACCTAGCTGCCCCAATATATTTATTTTGTTCTTGTTAATAGTCTCATTAAAATCATCTTGACCCATGATTTTATCAACATGGGGACTCTTGTGAAATCTCCCCCCATGATTTCAAATTAAGAGATTATAATGTATAAATCTTAAAGATATACCTGGGCCCCTGAGAAATTAAGGGACTTGGTGTTTACAGAGATATAATGTGTCAAACATAGGACCTTAATGTATGTCTTCCTGACTTTGGATCCATCCCTTTATACATTATGCCATATTGCTTCTCAGTGGTCTCATCAGTTAGTCAACAAACAATTAAACACCAACTATGTGTCAGGTACTATATTAAATGCTGGGGATAGAAATATGAAAGACAGTCCCTGGGCTCAAGGTTCTTACAATCGAATGGGGAAAGATGACACACAAAAGGAAGCTGAAAATGTGGGGGAAGGGGTAGGAAAGGAACTTAGTATTGGAGTGGGGTGGAGGAGTGTGAAAGGGGCCATGAAGGAGTCCATTCTAAAGGATTGCAGCAAGGTGGGAAAATGAAGAGATGGTTGGCCTGGAACCCCTCTTTAAATGGGGACTCCGGAGGAGTTCTTTGCTCCACCCTACCCTACAGTCCTCCAATGAGAGAGACAGAGGGTACTTAGAATACTGATAAAAGACTAGTACCAAGGCTGTCAATTCCAAAGAATGAAAAGTTTCCAGATAATGAGTTTAAATGATAAGTTAAATAAATATTTTCAATAACTCATAATAAATGGAGGCAAAACTTGTTTTGTAGATATTGTAAAATATGACTAAAATCAGTGAGGTCAGAATTGAGGTGGAATAAAAAAACTATTTATGGACATTTTATCTCACAACAGCCATATGAGAAGCACAAATCTGTGTAAAAAATGGTACGAAAGATGTGCTATAAAAGGTAGGATAGAGTCCTAGCCCTGGAGTCAGGAAGACTCATCTTTGTGAGTTCAGGCTCTGGCTTCAGGAACTTAATAGCTGTCTGACTATAGGCAAGTCACTTAACCCTGTTTGTCTCTGTTTCCTTATCTGTAAAATGAACAAGAGAAGGAAATGGCAAGCTACTTCAGTATCTCTACCAATTAAACTCCACATGGGGTCACAGAAAGTTAGATATGACTGAAAATGACTGAACAACAAAAACTACTGCTAGTATCATTATTGTCATTGTATAATCTGTCTCATTAATATTTTTTCTGTTCATTTGAATTCATTATTGCTGGGATAGAATGTGGGCTCGAATCTGCTATACCCCAGAAATTATGTTATGATGGTGGCTACTACTATATTTGTTTAAAGACTACATTGTCTAATTGGATTTTCGGTTTCCAAATCAGTCATTTACCTAGAGTCGTTCCTTAGTTTTAGCATTCAGGCTTGGACAATACTTAAATAACTCAATAGTCAGCTAATTCAGTATATGCCTGAAGATCTTAGGCATTTCTGGCACTATCAATCTATGTATCTTTCTATCTATGCATCTTTCTGTCTGTCTCTCTATGTATCTATGTATCTGCCTATCTATCTCTCTATCTATCTTCATATACACATAATAGCCAGCATTTATATAGAATGTTGAAATCTGCCAAGTATTTTTATATAATCTTCATTTGATCCTTATAATACAATAATCCTGTATAATAGGTATTATTGCCCCCATTTTACAGATGAGAGAACTTCAGTGCTTTAATATTTTAACTAGCTATGTAATTACATACATATGTGCATATATACATATAATTTTGTAAAATGTTGACTTTTAATAAACTTCTAAAAAGTAATGTATATAAAATAGGTATGCATATATGTATGTATATATAATCTTTATAAAATACATTTCAAATATACATAACTTTAATCAGAATTTGGAGAGTTGCTCCTAATAACATAGAGATACAACTAAATGCTATCCTATTCTTAACAGAGTGAAAAGTACTTAGCTTTTATGGAATTTGCTAATGAAAAAACATACATGTTTAATAATAGCAATTTGTGTGCTTTTACAATGAGTTTACCATAGCTTTAGATTTTCTGGGAATATTTCTATTATCTCTTTGATAGACATAGCTGAACAATGTAAGACAGTAATTCCTTTTTGTATTCTTTTTTTCCAGTGTGACAGGCGGGAACCGAGTGGCATTCGAGTGGCTCCAGTCCCTCTCTACAATTCTTTCCATGATGTTTACAGATTTATTCATGTTCTTGCCTCTGCAATTTCTGCTGCAGAACTAAAATGAACAAATCTATTTTTAGCTCAACAAGCCTAATTATATTAGTGTCTCTGCTGTCACTTCCTGGCTATTTCTGATTCTGGCAATGTAGTCCTTTAGAAGTGATGGTGTTATATAAAGCCAATTATATGGAAAAGTAAAAAATGTGTTGGGATTTTTGTAAGAGTCCTTTGTCATCCTTCTTAGCAGAGTTAGTGTGCTTGTTCATTTTATTGCACCAGGGAGAGGTTATCTTTTATCATTTTGTTTAAAATATAGGTTTGTACTGTCTATAAGTCAGATGTTGCCATTTCTCATTCAGTAAAATATTGTGTTGATTTCAAATACAAACTGAGATAGTTTCATTTTTTTAAATCTTCGACTTCAATTCTGATAGCTATAGAGCTTTTATTTCAGAACTATAGTTTTAATTCCAGTTTATCGAAGAGGTAATGTTCAGTATGTCTTTTGATAGCATTGATACATGCTGAAGCACTTTAGCAATGGCCCTCCTAGTTTCAAACTAAGGAAAAGGAAGTACGCTTTCCATAAGTGCCCTTATCTCCGTAATACCTTTTCTTTCACTGCTCATGCTGTGCAATTCTGCCTTTTAAATTGATCATCCCTTGACCTCAGTGTCCAAAAAAGACATGAAAATAATTGCAAGTCTATTTTTCCCTTTCAGTATCTATTCCACTCTATCCTTAAAATGTGTTGGGGGTTGAAAAGCAAGAAGGGAGTGAAGGGAGGGGGTAAGAGGAAAGT
Organism: Gymnobelideus leadbeateri; assembly: GCA_011680675.1. Taxonomy (NCBI): domain Eukaryota; kingdom Metazoa; phylum Chordata; class Mammalia; order Diprotodontia; family Petauridae; genus Gymnobelideus; species Gymnobelideus leadbeateri. The sequence goes on from WOXC01009786.1 coordinate 53,243, forward strand.
GAGCCTGAAATGTTTCAGGCAGAAATTGTGGTGGTTGGGAAACAAGCATACTCTTGCCCTGTGATTCCCAAAGGTGCTCCAACTACATTAGCTTCTTCAGAGCCTGTCCTGGGTAATTGCCTCTGATTCCTATCTCTAGTGTGCAATACTGGATACCATAATTATTTTTATGGATGTTGAGGAATGCTTCATATCCATGGACAGCAGCAAGAAGGTAGAGAGAAGTGGAAGAAGCAATGGTCTGGAATGCATCCTCATAGCTCCTATTTTAACAAGCTTTACTGTACTGTTCTTCTGGCCCAGATGGGAAACAATTCTTAGTAGCAATCAGTGTCAAGAAACAGGTTCTGACTAGGTGCTTGACTACAAAATAGCTTTTGTAACCATTTCCACTATAACTTTGCGTTAAAACTGTGAGGTCAAAAGAGTCTTCAGAACATGCAAATGTGTCCTTCCCTACTTCATACTACTTTATATAATTTCTTAAATATTTAAAGATGGACATTTTCATTCCTTCATGGGAAATTTTTTTTTTTGTTTTTCATTTTAGTAATGATTTGTTTTTTGTTTTAGTTTAGTTTAGTTTGGGGAGGGAAGTTTGTTAGGGATGGGACTTAGCATGTTTTTAGAGAACTCAGCATAGAAGCTCATTTTGCTGATACAAAACACTCTTTCATCTACTCCATTTAGTCATAGAATTTCCAACTAAGAAATTGTTACTTACAGGTAGAATTACAGGTAGAAATGTGTCAAATGGAGGACTTGAATCCATCACTCTAAATTGAAATCTCTAACTTGATTCATGACTGTAAATCTGGTCTTCTATCCACTGTAGCAGACTGCCTCTCATACATACATACATACATACATACATACATATATATATATATATATATATATATATATATATATAAAACCTAGGTATGTATGTATGTATGTGTATACTAATGTGGTATGTGAGGAGCAGTATAAATGATAAAATATAAAAACCAACACAAAAGCACAGAAAGAACTCAAAATATAAAGGATTCTAGGATTTAGAGATGCAGCCATCTAGTCCAGCATCCTCATTCTGTAGAAGAGAAACTGCCAGAGACATCAAATGATTTGCTCTATTGTATACAGGTATTAAGTAACATGACTAAGGGACTCAATATCAGGTTCTTTGACTCTACACATGGTGAACTTTCCAAATGTCTATTGAATGAATGAATGAAAATGGACTGTATAGTTTCAATTTCTTTTTTTTGTTGTTGTTGTTGTTCCCTAATTTCTTAAACACTATTTTAGTACTTTAATGGTATTGGAAGCATACTTTATTAAGCATAATATACTTTAAAAGAAAACATTTTCCTGTTGATAAGAAGCATGTTTATAAACATTCATTAACATTCTATGCTATAATTTAGTACTAGCATCAAAGACTATTCATGTGTAGCATTACACATGTCTAATATTATATATTCCCTATATTAAGTGACCCCAGAATGCTGTACTATTTTTAAGCAGTAGTTCTTGTGTTTCCTGCTATTAACCTCTATCATTTCTGGCCGCAATATACCTCATTCTATCCTATTTTACATCTAGGTATCTAAGTAAGTGCCAAAAATGGTTTCACTTCTTAAAAAGCCCAATGAACAAGCTGTTTTTATACCTTTTTTGCTGCTCAGAGGGTTTCTATACCAGGTAATTCTGGGTTCATGGCTATGGGGATTCATAAACGTATTCTAAAATATTGTAAGTTTCAGAAGGCAGGTCACCTAGGGGCAACTAGGTGATACAGTGAATAGAGCACTGGCCCTGGAGTCAGGAGGACCTGAGTTCAAATCTGGCCTCAGACACTTACCACAAAAATCAGCCGTGTGACCTTGGGCAAGTCACTTAATGCCAATTGCCCTCCAAAAAGCAAGAAGGAGGAAGAGGAGGAGGAGGAGAAGGGGAGGGGGAGGGGGAAGGGAAGGAGGGGGAGAAGTCAGGTCACCTAGACATAAATGAAGAAGATATCCTCATACTTCAGTTCAACCACCAGAAGAGCCTATACTATTAGAGGTTAGAGCCACTGTGTTAGAACAATAAATTAATGTAACCAATTCAATTAGTATGTTTCTTGTGTAGACCCCTTAACTGTGTTCTGCTTTATAGATATAATCTAATTATGCCTAGCCATCTTGCAAATGTATGCCATTGGTCACCAGGGAACAGGTAAGAGGAATAGATTGCAAGGATCAACATGAATCCATCATCGACAAAAAAAATCAAGGTAAATTTTTGTTTGGTAACAGATAAAAGTGGCAATATCTTCATATGTAAAGTATATGTTTTATTACAGATATTATTCACATTTGGAAAGAAAAATGTTAATTATATTATGAATAATTACATGTATCTTTATGCTAATATTATAGTCCTAGAGAGTGAATTCTTCATGCCAGAGGAGAGACACCTCTGTAGGTAGCAAACACCAGCTAAAATGAGAATCAAAAATAAGCATGTGCCCAGTTCTAATCAATATCTATTTGACAACCCATTGTGAATATGATACTAAATGTTAACATTTAAGAAGGATATATGTACATCGTGCTGGTGATCTTAGCTAATAACCTATCATATTAAAGATACAAATAAGAAAGCAAAGATAATCTTTTCATCAAATAATAAAGGTGGTCAACCACATTAAAAATAGATATTATTAACATATACTAGCATATGGCCATAAATTTAAAGCTGTAGAAGACATTAGAGGTAATATGAGAATTACATGGTAAATAAGGGAGATGATGTATAATGGATTTAAAAAATATTTATAGAAAAATATTTAAAATGTTTTTTGGGAAAAGTTATTTTTAATTTTGAAAAATAACATGGAATTAGAAGGAAAGGGTGTCATCGTCATGAGCTATTGAAATCCTTTGAACTTTACATTTCTTAATGTGGCATTCAAGTGCATTTCTATTTTAAAATATGCTATATAATCGATGGGTCTAGAAAAGAGTAGTTAACTTTTGTCATTCAATTTTAATGTTATAATCTTCATGTGCATATAAATGTTTTGAAATCCAAATATAAACTTCTGCTTTATTATCAATGTTAGTTTTCTGGAAATTGCCAGAAATAATGATCCATGTACAAAGATTTGATTTAAACAGAACTAAAACAAAAATACACTGACTGACTTCTTGCTTTGATAATTCAGATATCTTTCTCACCTTGTTTTGACAATTTAAAAGAAAGCACTAAGAAAATTGTGGTATGATAATGCCTGAAGTAACTCAGTTTCCCTGCAAGCACCTCAGTAAAAGTTAAGAATGTACCAGTTAAAAAAGAAATAAGGAAAATAACCTCTAAGTTCCTCCACCTGATCCAGGGATACACCAAAGATCATTCACACTCCTTCAGAAACTTTGATGTTATCAAAGCACAAAGCAGTCCCAAGACAACAGAATAGTCCCAAGAGGAGACCAGCATACCTACGAACCCATACTGATACAATATAAGGGACCACACTCCAGAGGCCAGTGGCAGGAGAAGAGCCGTAAGCAAAGATCAGGTGCTCCAAGGTTCCATGATGGAAATCCAACATGGGAGCATCCCCAGAATAGCAAAGAGGAAGGTCTTCAGAAAAAAAATGCTAACCCAAATCACAGCCCTGGCAAAAGAGACCCTAACTAGAGCCCAGGGTAAAAGTACCACTAAAACCAAAAGCAAGGGAGAATAGCCACAGGCAGAAACAAGGGACAGCTCTGGAGCTCTATACCAGGAAAGAGGTACTGTGCAGAGCCTAGTATAGTAGTAACCCTCAATTCCCTTAGAAGAAGGTCCTAGTCTTGTTAACCACACTCAGAATCATGCAGGATCTGCCAACACTATGCAGTTATGCAGGAGAAAAAACTGATCAAAGTACAGACCCTCCAACCTAGACAGGCTGCCAAGATGTGCAAACCATGAAGAACAGAATACCTTGATGAAATACTTTCACCTGAAACACCCAGGGAATAAACTCCAAGGAAGAGAGCAACTCCACCCCCTCAAAAGTATAAGTTAAGCCTCAAAGATCAAATTATAGAAAAAATAGAATGGTTAATCAATGCAAATGACAGCAATGTGACAAAATATCAAAACTGACAGGTGCTGCTAAAGCAGTTCTTAGAAAGAAAATTCATATGTCTAAAAACTTTCATGAAGAGGAAGAAGAAGAGGAGGAGGAGGAGGAGGAGAAAGAGGAGGAGGAGGAGGAGGAGGAGGAGAAGGAGAAAGAGAAGAAGAAATATATCATTTTGTTATCCAACTTAAAAAGATTAAACATGACTAATCCCCAAATAAGAACATAGAATTTCTAAAAATTAAAGAAGAGATTAATAAAATTAAAAGAAAAAAAGACCCATATGTACAAAAAATATTTATAGCAGCTCTCTTTGTGGTGGCAAACAATTGGAAATTAAAGAGATGCCCATCAATTGGGGAATGGCTAAACAAGTTGTGGTATATGAATATAATGGAATACTATAGTGCTATAAGACACAAGGAACAGATGGATTCATATTTACCTGAAGAGGCTTATACGAACCGATGCTGAGTGAGAAGAGCAGAACTAGGAGAAATCTGTACACAATTACAGACACATCGTATGTGTGATGACTAGCTTTGATAGACTGGACTCTTCTCAGCAATGCAGGGTTATAAGTCAACTCCAAAAGACTCATGATGGAGAGAGATATCTACATTCAGTGAAAGAACTAGAAAGAACAGAGTTTGAATGCAGATTGAAGCAAACTACCTGCTCTCTGTCTTTTTCTTGTTTGCCTTTGTCTCCTCTTCCCCCTTGTTCATTCCATCCAATGCAATCCTTCTTTATAACCTGACTAATGTCTAATGTGAAACTATTTGCAGATCCTATACTGGATTGTATGCTGCCATGGGGGATGGGGGGAGGGAAGGGGAGAAAATTTGAAACTCAAGGAATTGTGTAATTGAATCCTATAAACTAAAAGTAAACAAACAAATTAATGAAGACTAAAAAATTTAAAAAGAAAGAAAAAAAACATTAAGTTGCCAAATAAACCTGAGGTATATTTTGAAAAAAGTAAAAAATAATAGTTAACCTGATTTATAAAATTGGGAGAGATAAATCAAATTGTTCATATAAAAATTAAATTAGGAAAATTCACAACGATTAAAGGGGAAATTATCAGAAACTTTTGTCCAATTACGTGATAATTTAGAAGATATAGATGAATACTGACAAAAATAGGAAAGACCAAAATTAATAGAAGAAAAAACGGACTATTTAGTTAACTCCAATATCAGAAAAATAAATTAAACAAGTCATAATTGAAAGGAAAAAACCCTCTAAAACCAGACAGATCATAAGCAAATTATATTAAACATTTAAGGAAAAATTAATTCCAATAAAGTGCAATCATAGCCCTCCTGCCAAATAAAGCACCAATCGAATCTCTTTATATTGTATAAACATATTGTTGCTATATGCTCCCAGGACCTGAGTTCTGTGCTTTTCAGGGAACCCCTTACTGAATGCTCCAGAGAGACCTCAATTTCACTGTTCATAGTTCAAGAGTAAGAGTAGAAACTTTTCAAAGTGACACAGTACCCCTGCCTGTCCTTTCTGGTTTTCTTATATCTTATTTCTATCATCTGCTCTGTGATCCAGTGACACTAACCACCTTATTGGTACTCTAACTAGACAATGGCTCCTCATTCAAAGTATTTCACTGGCTGTCCCATATCTAGAACTCTCTCATGCCCCCCCACAAGCTTTCTTGGCTTCTTCAAGGTCTTAGCTAAAGTCTCACCTTCTGCAACAGGCCTTTTCCAAAGTCTGATTTTTAATCGGGTAAGGAGGAGTGACATGAACAGTATGAACCCTTAGTCCCCTGACAACCAAGTCTTGAGGAATATCTCAATACCTTTTAACTAATTTTCCTTGAAAGGTATTGAAGCCATCCTTGAATCTTGGTTAGCACAGGGCACTAAACATTCAAACTGTTGATATCCTTTCCTTAATTAGGCACCCCTGAACTGCCATGAGGAACTCAGTAGGGCTCTAATGTACCATCAAAGATAGTAACTCAGCCAAAGGATCTTAGAAAAGCTGGATCAACTCAAGGTTTTTGCAATGTCTATCAGTCAGTCAACAAGCATTTGTTAAGCACCTACTATATACTGGATATTGTACTAAGTGCTGGAACACTTCCAGCTATTATTAAGAGACAAAATCCTAACTTTTATAAAAATAATGTCTTAGTCCTACTTAATCTTAATGCCTTCCCTCTGAGATTGTATATGTATATACATATGCATATATATATATATATATATATATATATATATATATATATATATATATATATATTGTTTGTACCTAGTTGCTTGTTTAGACTAGGAAATACTAAAGAACAGGGACTTATTTTCTTGTTGTGGCTTTGCTTCTGGTATTTTTTGTCTTTTTTTCTATCCCCAGGTTTAGCACAGAGCTTGGCACATAAATGCTAGATAATTGATCAGTTTTAAGAAGTTTCTTTCTACCTGTTACTGCCACCAATCCTTGCATGTGATTCTCTGTCTTTTTATTTTAAATTCCCATTTTTAGATGGGTTGCAGGGTCTGTGTCCTGACTTTGAGATGACTACTCACTATAAGCCCAAAAGAAAAATTATATTGTATTATCATCTGTCATATGACTGTATCTGGCACCTATCTATAATTTCTACATATTTTACAAATTTGCCATTTGAGCACAAAAGAATCCATATCGAACAGCATGAATCAAAGTGCCACAAACCAGGAAAGAAACATTTACGACTTCACTCTTGCAAATGTTAGCAAAAACTGACCAGCATCTTTTCTGCGAAAGCACAAACATGCCGAGAAGAACCTTAGAGATCATCTGCTCTAATCTCTTTATTTTCTCTCTTACAAATTAGGAAACCAAGGCCAAGCAAGGTAAGTGACTTGCCAAAGTCATATAGCAATTAAGTCCCAGAACTGAGATTTGAACCTAGGTCTTAGGAATCCAAATATAGTATTCTCAACATGATGCCATGATTAATCTTCTTAAAGCAGTGCTTTTGCATGCTGTTCTCAAAGGTTGTTTTTTGTCTCTAAGATAAATTTCAAATGCCTTTGTCTGGTATTAAAGGTGGCACATGTGGTCCTGACCATTTGTTTACTGTTCACATATATGAATGTTGTACTCCTGTCATTTTGAGTCTATTTGTCATGAAAGGAACATTGTATGAAAGGCAGGATGGAATAGTGGATATAGTATGCTGTGTTAAGAGCTCAAAGTCTTGGGGCGGCTAGGTGAGGCAGTGAATAGAGCGACGGCCCTGGAATCAGAAGGACCTGAGTTCGGAGCCAGCCTCCGACACTTAATCCACACAAACAAAAACCTAGCCATGTAACCTTGGGCAAGTTACTTAACCCCAATTGCCCTAAAGGGGCGGCTAGGTGGCGCAGTGAGTAAGAACGCCGGCCTCGGAGTTTGGATGACCCCGAGATCAGATCCGGCCTCAGAAAATGAGCACCCACGCATAATTAATGACTAGCCCTGTAACCTTGAGCAAGTTACTTAACCCCAATTGCTTTTAAAAAAATAAAAGAAAAAAAGAAAAAAAGAAAAAAAAGAAAAAGAAAAAAGGCAATCAGTTTCATTTCCTTTGTTTCAGTCATGACTGATTCTTCATGGCCCCATTTTTTTTTTTTTTAGCAAAAAACCCCCAAACAAACAAGTGGTGTCGTTTGTTATTTTCTTCTCCAGCTCATTTTATAGATAAGGAAACTGAGGCATATAGGGTTAAGTGACTTGCCCAGGATCACGTAGCTAGTTAGTATCCAAGGCGAAATTTGAACTCAGGTCTTCCTGGTTCCAGGCTCAGAGCTCTATTCACTGTACTATGTAACTGCCTTTAGCAATCAAAATTTCAAAGTAACATTTTATAGAACTAGAAAAAAATAATGAAATTCATATGGAAGAACAATAGGTCAAGCATCTTAAGTGTACTAATAAAAAGGGTGGGGTGAAGACAGGGGTACCAGTTCTCTAACAGTACTAAAAATTAGTACAGTAATCCTATCCACAATGTGACTTTCCCCATCCTGGTTTGGTATATCATGGTGTAATGGTAATGTAATTTGAATTTGAAGATCCCTTTGTGTCAGCAAAGGTAGCAGATACTTAGCACTTTGTAACTGATCAAGCTTCTGTTGGGGAAACAAAAAGTATGAACTCCTGTCTCTTGTTACAGGAAGGGGTTGGCTGAAACAGGAAGTAGCTAATGTTGTGTGTATATAAGGAAAAGCCCCAGAGAGGAAGGGTCAGAATTTCTTGAGACCAGCATCTGGTGGCAGAGCAGCTACAGAAGAGAGAATGGAGAACAGAACCATAACTTCCTGAGAACTTGTGGTGGAGCTTCTTCTGAACAGGAGTCCCAGAGCCTGGAGCCAGGAGCCAGGAGCTAGAAGCCAGGAGCCAGGAACCCAGGTGACTGAGGAAGCATGACTGGGATGCTAAGACTTTGTTTGTTTGTGACTCAGCTGAGCCTTGAATTCCCTGGAGCAGAAATTGTGAAGGATCTAACATGGACCAGACCCTGTGAACGTCAGTGTGGAGCAGGACCTGCCCAGAGATCTGGAAAAGGAATTGGGAGCTATCTGCCATTGAACCCAGGTGACAGTCTGGTGAATCCAGGTAGAATCTGGGACCATGGAAGGGGATCCAGGGAATCTGAGAACCAGTCCCAAGTCAAGATGAAAAGACCTCCCCCTGGGTACTGAGTAATGATGAAATTGTAGTTTTGCTAGTGACCTAGGGGTGGAGGGTTTTGTTTATAATACTTAGTAATTGATTGATGAATAAGTGACTGATTGAGTTAATCAAGATTTTGCCCCATGAGTGGAAGACTTTGACTATTGTACTTTGAGATGAGTGTTCTTTGTTCTAAATATTGTGACCACTTTGGTGAAAACTATGTGGTCATTTTAATGTTAAGCTGTTGTGAATACTATATTGTGATTTTCTGTGATAAGTTGTAATATTGTGAATGCTGTACCTTGATTTTCTGTGAAAGTTTTGCTTTGATTTGTTATGGAATAAATAGAGTATTTACTATACTGTATAATCAGAGCCTTAAAAGCTGTTCACAGAAGCAGTCCTCTGGAAAGCTGCTTATGGATGGCCTTACACATGGGTCTGCATAAGAAATTAAGTTGGGATTCAGGGAGAATTTTGTGGAAGCCAGAGATGACAGCAAAGGACTACAGGCAACACACACAAAAATTTTTAAACTCAGAAATGTATAAAATATATGTATTTTATGATATATGAACTGGTATGAACTAAGGGTCCAAAGGAAGGGGAAACTGTAACTGTTAAAATGATTTAGTACTGCTAAAAAAAAGTAGACACTATCTAAATGCTTATTCCATTATTATCATCATCATAATTATTAGAATAGACTAGGTATGCAACATACAGAAACAAACATAGTATGATGATGATGACGACGACGACGACGACGACGACGACGATGATGATATTGATGATGATAACATCATTACCCATCCTGGTCATGATGAGAGAATTGGAATATTCCTTGCTTCTCATTGCCACTTTCACACTTTCCCTCTACTGCAAGCATTCAGTAATTTATTCTCTTTTGAAGTCCCTTTAATTTTAATTCATCATCCAATCAATATTCTGATTGTTTTCTACAGATTCCCTAAGACATTTTCCTTTCTTCTTCAATGATCATAGTGCCTGCTTCACAGTATCTCTCCACCTTCTGTCTTCATACAAATAATCTAACATATTGATACTATCTGAAGTTACCCTTACTTCCTATTTTCTCAATCTACTCAATTTTCATGAACTACTCCTCTACTCCTAATCTACACACAGATATGGTGTAGCACCAACACGATATTCACAGTGCCGATGACAGTTATATATATTTTTGTGGGATTCTGAATTGAGAAATAGAACAGACTCTCCACATTGAAGACAGAACCAAAACATTTATTCAAATACCAGAAAACTGAATCCCAACACCAGAAAACCAAATCCATCATAGCAACAAAGAAATCTATACACAATAACAATGCAGGGAGCACTGGCATCCCCAAGCCTTTCCCCTGGTAAGGCCTTCCTACAAACAAACACCTTCTCAATCACAGTAGGCTATCTACTTCCTCTCTCTTCCTCAACTCTAACTACTCTCACTCCCAGCTCTAACCAACTTTGTCTCATCTCTGTTCCACCTTTCCTGCTCTACCTCTTCCTGCTTCACCCATTCAGCAAGCTCCTCCCACCACAGACCAATGTGACTCAGACTTCCCTGTGATACAAGCAGGTCAGATGGGCCTATTAATGGATGTGAAAGTTCTTCCCATTAAACAAAAACACATTAATCATACATATCGTGAGTTCCTTAATCTTATCATCATCCATAATTAATAACATTTCCCCTTAATACAAACCATAAAATATCTTTACCTGATCTCAGTTTTCTATCATTCCATATGTTCTTCTGTCTTATAACCCCTAACTCTTTTCTTGATCCTCACTGTGATCTCCAATCATTCCACTCCTTGGTCCTTTATCAAGCCATCACTTCTCCACTGGTTACACTTGTCTTTTTTCTTTATCTCTACATTTTGGTGAATCACTTCAACTCCATTCTATCCTCTGCACTGGAACCCCTTGCCCCCTTCATCCTTTTCCAAATTTCAACCTTGTATTACACCCACCATCTACCTCCTTTGCTCCTATTCACATGAAATGGCACTCACTGGGAGAGTTCACTACAAATTATGTCACAAAATGTCAAGTGGGCTCTTACTGAGGCAAGGCATTTCTTTTACATTCCTTAATTGATCTGCTATCCCACTCGCCTCAGAGGATATTGCAAACATATTTATTCTTTCTCAGGTCTTCTGTCCTCCTCCTCAGTGGAGAACCTTGCTTCATAAACATGGCCTCATGAGGCCATTCTCAAAGAGCTGTCTCTTAAACCATCCTCCTTAATTTATATCACTCAAATGCTCTTTTTTCCCTACTGTCTTCTTAACTCCTGACTGACATGAAGAAGTGACCCTTTTCCTCAGTAAGGTGAATCCCTCTATATGAACATTTTATCCTGTCTTCTCTGGAAGATGGCTCCACTCTATCTTCTCTACTCTCTCACTAATCTTCGTTTCTTCCTAACTACTTGCAGCTTCTCTGTTGCCTCAAATATACTTATATCTCCTTCAGCCTTAAAAGATAAGCCCTCATTTCATCCAGCCATTCCCATAAGTTATCATCCTATCTCTCCTCCCCTACAACTACACTTGGCGATTCCATTTCCTTTCTCTCACATTTTTTTCTAACACCCTGCAATCTGGTTTCCAATTTCATCATTCAACTGCTCTTTCCAAATTTACCAATGATCTCTTTATTGCTGAATTTAATGATCTTTTCCCAATCCTCGTCCTTTTTGATCTCTGTAACATTTTACACCATCAATCATTACTTTCTACTTCTTTAGGTTTTCATGACCTTGTTCTTTCTGGGTTTTTTCTCCTACCTGTCTTATTGCTCTTTCCCAGTTTCCTTTGTTGGATATTAACCCAGATCATTCCCACTAAGAAAGCCTCTCCTATATGCATATATCCAAGTCTCTTATCTCTTCCCCCACTGTATTATCTTTTTGGTATTCACATCAACTCCTCTATTCAGTTATCATTTCTATAAAGATTTCTAGATCTATATGTACATTGCCATAGATATAGAGACCTAACTTGTCTTCTGAGCCTCAGTGTCATATTAACAGCTACCTCTTGGACATCTCCAACTGGATATTTCATAGATATCTCAAACTCAACATTTCTAAAACATAGCTCATTATGCCTGCCCCACCCCATCACATCATCCACTCTTTTTTTAAGATCCCTATTAGTGTTGAGGGCACCACCATCCCCCAATCATCCAGGTTCAACTCAATGTCATCATTGATTCCTCACTGACACTAACCCATCCACCATTCATATATAATATGTTGCCAAGTCTTGTCATCTTTACCTTCATATATACACATATACACCCCATACACACATATGTATATACATGTGTGTATACACATATACACATATGCATACACATACAATACACATACACATGCACATGCATGTACATACACATATACACATACACATATACATATACATATATATCCCCTTAGTTCCATGGTACAAATGCCACCTTGGTGCTGCCTATCCTTACCACATGCCCAAAATATTTCAACAGCCTTCTAGTTAGTGTCCTTGCCTCAAGTCTCTCCTCTACTAAGCTGCCAAAGTGATTTTCCTAAAGCTCAAGTCTTACTATATCTCTCCCCACCTACCCATACTCAGTAAACTCCTAGGGGCTTGCTAGTATCTCCAGAACCAAATATGAAATGTTTCTTTGGCTTTTAAAGCCCTTCACAACCTGGACTCCTCCTAAATTCCCATCTTTCTTATACTTTAATTCCATGGACTTTCTAATACAGTGACACTGTTATTCATGCTATGCTATCTCCAATATCATCTCATCTCCCAACTCTGCCTTTTCATTAGTGGTGCCCATTTTTAGGAATGCTCTTCCTCTTCACCTCTACCTCTTAGCTTCCCCAGCTTTCTTTAAAACCCCAATCAAATCTCATGTCAAGAAGAACTATTTTCTGTTATCTGCTTCTCTTCCCCTCTCCACCCATTAATGCCTTCCTTCTAAGATTATCTCGCATTTATACTGCATCTGTCTTGTATTTTGATAGTTATATGCATATTATTTTCTCCATTAGAATATGAGCTTCTTGAGGGGCAGATGGTATTTTTGTTTTTCTTTGTATACCCAGAGGTTTGCACAGTACCTGGAACATAGTAAGTGCTTAATCAATGCTTATTGACTGGTTGACTAATGAGGAGGATGATAGAATGTCAGTATTGGGAAGCAGATGGTAGATCAGTGTAGGAATGGAAAGGTAGATTCTGATCACATTACAGAGGGTCTTAAAAATCAGTCTTAGAGAATCTCATTTTATTCCAGAGGCAATGGGGAGCCACTAAATAACTTAGGATGGAATAGTAAATATATCTTAGGGAGATTGTTGGTCATATACATAAAGAAGGGTGGTCAGAGAAGGGAGAGTCCTGAGGTAGGGATATCATTATAATAGTCCAGGTGAGTTTAGATCAAGGGCCTAGATGCAATAGTTTTCTTGTGAGTGGAGAAAGCTGGATGCCAGGGATCTAGGAGAGAACTAACAAAACAACAATTAATTGTATGTGGGGGATGAGGCTAAGGCAAGAGTCAAGAAGGTCTTTGAAGCTATACACCTGAGGTCTAGTGTCTTTGACAGAAATCATTTCAAAGACCTGGAGGTATAATGGGAAAGGTAATGGTTCTGTTTTGAGTTGGTGGAGTTTGATGAGACATCCAGTTCAACATGGCTATGAGGTGGGAATACAGTCCAGGAGAAATTAAGTCTGGGTTTTTGTTTACTTGTTTGTTTTACCACACCATGCTTCATTGATGTAGGAATTTCCTAGTGGGCAACTCCATCTGCCAATTCAGATCAGCATCTGCTCTGTAGCTTACGGTCTGCTTGGTACCAATTGTCTTGCCCAGGGTCACATGTGTGAACATGGGCTCTGTAATGACTCTACTATATATGCTAGATCTTCCCTTCTTCAGAGAGAGCAGGACAATGGAATTACACAAGCAAGTACCAGTAATCCTTTGTGCGTGAACTTTAGCTGAATTTGAAAGTTCCTATAGCTGCCAGAAACCTAACAGCTCAAGGGACACCTTGCAGAATATTTGCAGACTCAAGACCTTCCTCAGGACTTTTTAAACATCCTAACTTACTGTGTCTACCGACATCATCCTTCTCTTAAGCCCTACTCTTTACCAAAAAACCTCTAGAAACCATAAATATCTCACCCTTTCCCTACTCCCCTTTGAATTGCTGAGAATTATCTTGCCCTCTCTGCTCCCCTGAAGGATATTCTCTGTCCTGCAAGTTCTTCTTCTCAGACAATAAATGTTTTGCAATTTGTGTTTGGAAGATATTTTATTTAGGGGCCTGGGGTCTTCCTTTAACTTGTGTTTTAGAGGCTAGACTTGAACCTAGGTTTTGACTTGGAGTTCAGTTCTCTATCCACTATACTATACATCCTGCAACTTATGTTTGTACACACACACACACACACACACACACACACACACACACACACACACACAGTTTAATGTGGAGAAGATACCCCACTTGGTCCTTCATCCAGTGCTTAGTCTTCTAACAGACCAACTGGGAACCATAAATAAAATCGCAATGTATTTAATTGAAACAGAATAGCAAAGTAAATTGTTGGAAATAATCATGCAGTAGGAAAATTTTGGGCCTCATATACAAATGAGAACATAATCCACCTTCTGACTCATATTCAGAGGTGAATGATTTTGAGTTTAGTGATATCTTGACTAGGAAGCTTCTTTTTTCTGAGTACCCACAGCTCCATTTTCTAACCATCAGCTGGGTCTTGCTGATGCTGTCAGTTTTACTTTCTGTAACCCCTCCAAGAGTCCCAGTCAAAGGATTTAATGCCGATACTACAAGACACACCCTTTGTGCAGCTGTCCTCTTCTGACTTCGTAACATTGTGACTGCTTTACATGGCTGAAACTACTCCTGCTGTTTTTCTGCCATTATGAAATTGCCATTAGGTTTCTTAGCTGCTATGCTCTGAAGTTCTGCCCGGCATGTTCTGCCCATCTTTGCTACCATCCCTGAAGCTCTTTCTTACTACTGCCAGGTTGGGCAAGAGCCATTGCTCTCTTAGAATGAGACCACCTGGCCACATACCCCCAGGCTAGTCAATATATTTTCAACTTTTTCTTTAATTCACCTCATAGCTCTGCCAATTGGGCATACAAGAAGAAGCTCCTCTCAAAAGGAGATTATTCTTACTAACGAAGTAATGGGAAGTGAATTCCTTTCATCTCTTCCTCATTTTGGAGCATAATCAGGGAAGCTGCTCCCACCTGGTCAACACATCTTGTTGAGTCTTTCTAATGTGGGGCATAAACACATTTACTTCTTTCAATATGTCCTTTTAATTTCCATCATGCTTATAAATACCTAGCAATTAACTATGTAAATTTTCTTTGAGTTTTGATAAGCTTCAAGCTCCAGAAATCCTGCCAGGAAGGGCAAAGGTGTGCAAACATTGTGGCCTTCACATTATCATAGACAATATGGTGATACCTACAGCCCCTTTACACCTAAAATGGGATATTTTAATGCCTCATTATCTAATCATAGTACTTTGTATGCAGTACATACTTAATATATGTATTTTTATAATTCACAGAAGTCCATCATTAATTTTAGAACTCAAAAAACGGAATGCAGAAAATCAAAACAAAGAAAATTAAATTGAACACTGTAGAATCTATGGGCATTAATTGTTTACAGAGTCAAGAATCCAAACTTTCTAAGGCCCTAATGGAGCTCCCAGAACACAACCAGAGAGCTTATTTTGATGGCCCCCCCAAAAAAATTATTCTTGGCAATATAAGTGTAAACAAAGCTAATTAATAAAAGCATTAATGTTTTACTCCATTAATGATCTTGCTTAGCATCCACTTTGTATTTATATTTTGTCTTTATTTATTTATATGTCCACAATCTATTGCCACTTCCTTCTACCCCAACACACATCCAACTCAACAAAATGTAAGCTTCTTCTGAGCTAGAACTATTTTAATTTTTCTTTTTGAATTCTCAGTATCTAGCATAGTGCCTCCAACATAGAGTGCTTAATCAATGCTTGAATTGAATTGAATTGTACTTTTTAACCTACTTAGGTGGAATACAATTTAAAATAATATTATACTTCTTAATTGAGGTTATGCCTTCCACTTCCATATTTTAAAAGCTCAAATGCTTATTTAATTATAATATAAATTCCTATTCTTTTATGGATATCATAATAGAAACATCAGTGGGAATGCTTTGTTTCTGAGAATAGAGGTTAAGGTAATTATTATCTTTCAAAGATCAGCTATCTTAACAGAAAGATCTGGGCTTAAGGTGAAGAAGAAAAGGAACACTACTCAGTGGCAGTTTCATCAGTTGCAACACACAGTAAATCATGTTTTTGTTTTTATTTTTATTTCCAGCACATGATGTAAACAAGAACACCTCCAGATATTATTTTGGCAGGCACAAAAACTGTTTATCCGACAGATGATATAGAGAATAATACATGGATCTTAATTAGTGAGAAAAGTGTGGCTTAATCAAGAGATTCTGATGGCATTCAAACAGTTTGCAGATAGCTAAATGGAAGCCATATTACTGAATGACAGCCTAAATACATTTTAAACTCAGAGACAAGAAAATGGAAGCTTTAATATCTCAAATAAAAAAGAATTTTAGGAGAAAATCTGCACCATATTGCACTATAGGTTATAACATAATTGAAACTAAATAGCACACAATATAAGTAAAATTTTTCTGTTCTGAGCACTGGGGTAAATCCTAACAATTTGAAAAGTTCTTCCATTAATCTGAAACTGACACATTCTGAAATTTAAAGCAGGAAGGGAGCTTAAAGATTGTTTACTTCAACCCTTCTATTTTACAAGTAAAGAAATTAAGGCACACAGAAGTTAAATAATTTACCCAAGATCACAGAGATAGTAAGTAAAAGAACTGGGGTCTACCTATAATATCATCCAACTCAATCTATTGAGGACTGAGATTCAGAAAAGGCAAATTACTTCCTTAAGGTCATTGAACACATAATCTCTGATCCTAAATCCAATGTCCTTTCCTGTACAATAGATGTGATATGTTCAAATCTATGTTTGAGCTTGAAGGTTTTGCTGCATTGTCAAGGTTCACATAGGTAACAGAGAGTCTCTTTGGGGAACACATATCGTGCATGCAAAACTGGACCGGTGCTTGAATCTATGGGCAAGCTTCTAGGCTGGGGACCTCTCTAGGCTAGGTTTCCAATATGCAAAATGAATGAGTGGGACCAAAAGAGCTCTGAGGTCCTAAATCTGTGATCAAACATTATATTCCACATCAGTGCTGTCGAGATCAAATAGAAACAGGGGCCACTAATCTATACATAAGAATCCCTGTGGGCCGCATACTGACTTAGTTTTAAAATGTAATGTGATCTATGTTTTATTGTATTTTTATTTATTTGGTTAAATTTTTCCCAATTACATTTTAATCTGGTTTGGGCTGCATTCAGGAGTTTTGCAGCAGCATGTTTGACACCTCTGTTCTACATGGTCTGTTATTATATAAAGCTAACAACCCAACTGCTGACTAGTCATTCTAGTATTTTCAGATATTAACCACCAAATTCTAAGATTGCACAATCTTTTCAATCAGTTGCTATACAATTCTGCCTCTTAAAAAGTAACTTTAATTTTTTCCCCCAACTATCAATCATTTTTCTTCTTCTTACTTTTCCCTAGAGGAAAAAAGAAATTTTAAAAAAGTATTAAATTTTTGTACCATATAAACATAGTTAAGAAAAACAAATTCCCAAACTGGCCACATCTAAAAATGTTTCTCATTTTGTATGTTAGTCCATCCTCACTTTTTCAAGAGTTAGTCAGCATTCTTCATCATCAATCTTCTGGATTCATGGTTGATCATTGCATTATGCAGACTTCTTAGGTCTTAGGCTTTGTTTCTGTTTGTAATATTTATGTTATAGTATTAGTTATGTTATAATATAACTCAGCTGTGACTCTAAAAAATTATAACAGGTGTAGTAACCTGGTAAAACCATTTTGGCTAATGGGTTAAACTAGGTTGAGAGTAACCAATAGGCCTCAAATCTGTCAATGAGTTTGGGGTATGTCTATTCCAAGCATTTGAAGACTTCCCTTCCTAGAATGGATAGAGGAGAACAACAATTTGTTCCAAAGGCCAAGAAGGTGGCTATCAGATTTATTCATCCATAAAGAAGCCTTTTGCAATATGTAATGCATTCTTCAAAAATGAAATGAGTATTTAGTATTCTGTTTTAGCCATGTAAGGAAGTCAACTTTCATTCAGCCAATCAAAACCTGATACAACTCACATCTCAATCATTATTAGTTCTGTGGAATTTTGACTCCTGTACAACAAGATATTCCATTTTACCAACTTTCCATATTTACAAGCTGGGGAAGCATGACATTTCAAGGCTCTCTAGATTGGCATACTGCTCAATTTTCTCCCAAAGTGATGACTTAAGCAATGAATGCTACATACTGAAGCCAAATGCTAGATAATTAATCAGTCTTCTCTTTAAAAACATACATACACAGACACATATGCACTTAACATTTAAACACTGAAAAATAGCAGACAATTGTGGATGTCATGAGAGTCAAAACCTTCCCTTTTTCCACTGTAGACCCAAAAGCTTTCCTCCTATGTAAGAGAACTCTCTACTTTATGGATCTTTATGAGATTAGTTTATCTTAAGAGGATAGATGTTGTCTGCTAAATCGCTAATAAAAATCACTTAGGGGAAGAAAAAAAAACAAATAATGTGTGTAGGGGATTGTGTGTATTTGTGTTTGTATGTGTGTATATGTACGTATATGTTTATATACATATATATTACATAGAGAGAGATAAAGAGACAGAGACAGAGAGAAAGTATGTGTGAGGCAGATGACTGAAAGAGACAAGTAGAACTCCAAGAAGCAAAGACTTATCCAATTGTCTGTGCCAGACATATGACAATGTCTGTAGCAATTTCTAGCCAGGCAGGAGTTTGGTGCCAGAAGCCTACAGAGTCGCTGAAAAACAAAACTGAGTTACTGGATTCCCAGGACTCTGTTCCTCCAAGTCAAGTTTTATTTAGCTATTTCTAAGTTATTTTTATCCTCAGACTGATTGCTAAATCTCACTTAGAATTGTCGAAATTTTCCCAACTTTTTGGGGCGATGGGGCTAAAATTCAAAATCAGCAGAACTGAAAGCTAAATTATTTATTTTTGACCAAGGGTTTTGTATTAGTGGTGATTATATACTTGGATTTGTCATTTTGATGGGTCAAATGGAAAGATGGTGCTTATTTAATATGGTGCTTTTTATTAGAAAATAAGTATTTAATATTTTTGTTAAATGACCAGATATTTTGGAAAATCAATTAAAACACTTGTGACAATTGTCTCCAGGTTTTAAATTAACCCTTGGAAGTGGACATTTTATATGTAACAGAAGTGGACATTTGCTAAAAGTGAATACGTCCAAGGAAACTCATTATCAAGAGGCAGTGGGTATAGTGTGCTGGGTTTGGAGTCAGCTGACCTAGGTTCAAATCTTGGATCACCTATGTATTACTTTGTATGGCCTCAGGCAACTCATTGAATCTCCTTATGCCTCAGTTTTATCATCTGAAAAGTGAAAGAGTTGGATTAGATGACTTCTAAGGGCCCTTCAGCACCATATTGATGATCCTAACATCAAGAGCCCATTACTGAAACAGGACAGGGAACTCCTCTGAATGGTCCCAAGCACTTGATGTAATGGAGCCAATTCCTACCGAGCAAATTGTTAAATTTTCATTGACAGCATTTACACCTTGGAAATAAGTAAATGGTACAAAACAGGGCTCAATTTATTGTTTTGTTGATTTTCAAGAATTAAGAAAGTGATGGAGAAAATGTTAATCATTCAGATTAAACTTAAATGTGTCACATGTACATTTTTTTCCAGAAAGCCAGTTGTGAAACACTGACCAGCATACCACTGACTATAGCCCAGAAAACTGTACTCTTTGTAAAAGGACCCTCTCTCCCTATGGAATATAAAAGTGCTATATAAAAAACTCTGCTGTTTTGATGATCTTTTTTCAATTTTTCTCTCCCTTGGACTTCCACACAGAAGTAAGGGATTAGAGATGGCAGGGTCTGGATGCCTTAGAGGCAAGACTACTGGAAAATGTAAATTGTTGGCTCTGGCCTCAGGTAAGAAGAAAACTTTGATAGCCATGATGTGATAGCCACATCAATATTCTGATAGACCTGTGATCATAAAAATGAGGACACCCCTCCATTGGTGCAAACCACTCATTCACCAGGCTAGCTTACACAAATATAATGAGCAGTCACATCCTTCTTAGAGTGCACTTACTTGTCCTCTGCCCTCTTACATATTGTCATTGGCTTGTGCATCGATCCCACTTGGAAACACTGAACACTCCAAAATTCATCTCAGATCTAGTCATATTATCAAATCTTTGTGGACTCTTAGTGCGGTCAAAAGCAATGGAATTTGATTCATAAAGGCATGGCAATGCCATCAATCGCAGAAAGTGCAGTAAATCTCAGTGCCACCTCCCAGGGTGAAACCTCATTTTTTTTCAGTAGCTCCCCTGTGGTTCTCAAGCTGCAGGGGAAGAAATTAGAAAGTTTACTTGCTTTATATGAACCTCCTTTATCTTTTTGTCACTGACATGGGAGAGTGGGGAGCAAGGGGAAGGATTAAAACAGGTTTAATGATTCAAAATACTCACAATCCTGGCTGGAGAAGCAGATGACTGAGAACAATGGTGATTGTGGTCAAGGCAGCTAGGTGGTCCAGGGGATGGAGTGCTGGACTTGGAATCAGAAGATCAAAGTTCAAATCCTACTTCAGATACTTACCTACCAGTATGATGCTGTGCAAGTAATTTAAACCTTCCTAGCCTCAGTTTCTTCATCACAATAGCTCCTTCTCATAGGGTTATTGTGAGAATCAAATGAGATGACATGGAAAGTTCTTTGCATACTTTAAAACACCATACAAATGCTAGCTATTATTATGATTGTAGTTAATTTGGTAGTAGGTAAGTAACAAGATGGACACTTGTGCTGTACTTTTCCATCTGCCTCTCACAACTTAAGGAATATTGGCTGCTGTACATGTATGTGTGACTTCCATCATTGGACTCATGGCTCTACTCCCCACATCCAGAATGATTGGTTAACCAAAATACTACTTCACAAGTAAAAAGAGATCACCGCTAGACAGTACCAGATTTAGAAAGAAGACTGGACCATGTTAATGACCATGTTAATCTTTCTTCAGTTTTCTTTCTTCTCTCAACCTTATGTCCTGGAATTCCAATGTTCTGCCTTCTCTGTCATATCCCCCTCATCAAAAAATTGATCTGAAAAAGTGTCCCACTAAATAGTAGTTTCAGAAATATCACTCTTGAGACTCTGGGGTATGAACTTCCATTCAAGGTCTACTTAAACTTTCAACTTGAGATAGCAACAGGATGGGGAGTGCTAATTTCTTGAAATATCAATCAGACAAAGTCTAAAACACCTTGCATTACTACTATCTCTTTCAAATCTTTTCTCCACTTAAAGCAATCCTTATATCTAAATGCAACATATTCTGGAAATCTCATGTCTAGACATACATTTGTCCATGTCTTATTTATTGTTGTACCTCTATTTCCTTTTTTAAATTTTCTTTGTTTTGACCAACATCTCTCACTTCCATCTACCCTTTCCTCTCCTTAATTAAGAAAGGAAAACAAAACTCCTGCTATAGATATGAATGGTCAAGCAAAACAAATTCCTTCATTGGAAAAAAAAATTAGTTTGTACTCAACCTTCTGCCAGGAAGAGGGTTAGATGTTTTCATCACAAATCCCCTGGAATCATGGTCGATCACCATTGTGTTAATCAGAGTTTCTAAGTTGTTCAAAATTGTCTTTGTAATATTGTAGATATATAAATTGTTCCCCTGGTTCTTTTTATTTCATGCTGCACCAGTTCATAGAAGTCTTCCCAGGTTTTTCTGAACCTTTCTCTTCATCATTTATTACAGCAAAATACTATTTTAACACTTCGTATGTTACAAACTTATTCAGCCATTCCTCAATCACTAGTCATGCCCCCCTCAGTATCATTTTTTTTGGTATGGCAAAAATAGCTCCTATAAGTATTTTAGCACATGCTTATATGAGAAATAATTCATTTGGACCCCTACTCCATTCCAATCAATATTAATCAGTTTGATATGATTCCATGGGGTAGTGATTATAAATTCTGTATAAAAGAGGTATGAGCTGTAGATTGAAGTCCACTTGATTAATCATATGGAACTAAATAGAGGTCCTATACATTTATTTTTCCTTGTTATGAGTGACCAAGCCCAGCAGCATGGTAGATGTGATTCAATTACACGGGAAGTCCCTCAATTTATTTTTGTACCTCCAGACCATTCTCTCTTGTTCAACACAAACAGGTGATCACCTTATGACCAGGGGAGGTAACTTATGTTTCATCCAACTTGAGACACCCCATCCCCACCACTGACATATTATTTCTAGCTGATGCATCATCTTTGGTCTGCCAAAGCAAGGTCTATCAACCAATAGAAGGCTATATTTTGTATAACCTCTCTAGAATGTTCAAATATCAAATCTGGTATCGAGTCTTATAAAATAAGGCCCTAGAAGAATGGGGCACCTTAGATCATGAGGAAGATCTGAGGTACATTTCATTAGAGAGGATCATGAACTCTTTAATAACATGCCATTGGCTTGGAGCTCTGCCTCAGTGTTTTTTCTTGAAGACTGGGCGACCCAATCCCCACATTATTGGCACTCTGAGATGGGATAGCAATGTATAGACCTCAACCTTTTTAGGACAGCCCCTGCAAGTGACCCAAAAATGAAGTACACAACAGGTCAAATATTCATTGATGGCTCCCCTATGTATACAGGGCTTGGGAGGTTAGATTTCCATACCTGTCTGTACCCACCACATGTTGGGCCATCACCAGTCATCTTGACATTTATCTTGCCACAACAACAACAACAACAAGGTTTCTGCATAAAGTCTGTATACAGAGAAAAGGAACTTCCAGAGCAGGGGCTGGCAGTTAAACCTTGCCATACACATTTCTTAAATGGGTGCCTCATGACCATTATTGTGGTCTGAGTTTAAGCTTACTCTTCTCATGGAGTCTCTAGTTTGTGGGAAGGAGTGAACTAGGTTCTGAGGAGAACATGTTGTATTAATTGTCTTTACTATGTTATCTGAGAGTTATCATCATCATCTTCTACCTCTTTGTCCTCTTATTCTTCTCATCTTTCTCTTTCTCTTCCTCCTTCCTTTTATTTTTTTTTTCAAAAATCTGGGAAAATTTGCTCTTTTTTCAGTGTAGTTTTCATTTATTTCTTGAAATATGACTCTGGAAAGACAGTTTTTTTAAGCCCATTGTGTTTTAAATGTAGCTATTTGACTCCACCCTAAAACCCAAATTATTCTGACTTTCATTGAATGGCCAATTATAGCCTCAACCCAAGCCTCTACTGCTTGTTGTTTAGATTTTGATGGCTTAGAAAGAATATAAATAGTAATTATTTTCTGTTCTGGCCTTAAATTCTGAGCATCTTGCCATTCCAGATGGATATTTTTGTGATGATAAATTGAGTCATCTTTTATTTTAACCCTTACTGAGCCATCAGTCAATGGACTAAGACCTTGAAAAGACTTTAATTTAGAATTGCCAAGGTCACCCACTGCATCCTGGACTATCACCAGTCATCTTGACCTTTGTCTTGCCACTGGACTTTGATGACTCTATAATTGTGCTTCTTATACTGTGGGTTGCAACCCCATATGGGCGTTGCATAACTGAATGTAGAGTTTGTGAAAAATTTGGCAACAATAAAAGGTTTCTGAACTCTCAACATCCAAAATTAAACTTATAATGAATCTGAAATGTTTCTGGAAGTGCTTGCCCATTTTGCATTGTGAGATTTTATTGCAGCCTTGCAGTACTTCGTTCTGCACATGCCATGACACCATGCAATACCAATGAATGCTTCGAGAAACACCTTGACTTAGACTTGAGACTATTGAATGTTATGAATTCCGGTGTTTTCACTGTACATACAAGGTTTTCTTCTCTTGAAGAAACATAATAGTTTAATTACAGAAAATAAAAATTTTAATATTTCCTACTGCCATTTCTCAGCATGTATCAACTTAGTATATCTTTTGATTGTACTGTGTTAGAACTTTTGATTTTTAAAATTGCTGTTGCCTCCTTCTTTTACAGAAACATAAGGGTTTAATTGCAGAAAGTAAAGACAAACGCCCTTTAATAATATTTCTCCACCATCACCTCTGTATGTGTATGTAAATATGAACACCAATTTTTAAAATTGAACACAAATAAATATAATTTCATATGCTAAAGCTAGTATTTATTTGAGAAATTATTAGAGATATTTATTTATATTTTAGGACAAAAATATTTTCCAGTTATGGATAAGTGGTCACATTTAGACAGAAAAGGTAAAAATACATAGCAGACAACATAGCAGAATCTTCATTACCAGGTTGTAGTACACCTAAATTGTCAAGAAAAAGAAAATATGTCAAATCATTTTTGTAATATGTACTTATTTCTAATAATGATGATGGTGTGGAAAAATCACTTTGCTTAATCTATAATGAAGTTTTGGTTATGGAGAGCATGAAACCAGCCAAACTAAAACAACATCTTAATAGAAAGCATGTGGTGTCCTGCAATAAACCAAAGGAATATTTTGAACAACTTTTAAAATCTTCAAATAAAGAAAAACAATGTTTTGAGAAATTTTTTGCTGTCAATGAAAAATATTGCCATTCATCTTATGAAACTTCTTGTTTAATTGCAAAAACTAAAAAGCTCATGCCAGGGGTGATGTTTGGATTCAAAGGGCTGCACCTGAGGATCTACAGGGCCACATGTGGCCTTAAGACCATAGGCTCCCTACCTTTGCCCTATGTGATAGGAGAAGTTTTCATGTTACCTGCTGCTATTAAAATGTCAGAAATAGTTCATAGGAAAAAATGTCAAGATGAAATTTGTTAAATTCCTTTATTGAATGATGCTGTTTCCAAAAGAATTTCTGAAATTACCAATTCCAGCAGCTAATTACTGGGCTTAAGGGCAGCCCAAAGTTTGCAATTCAGTTAGATGGAACAACTAATATTTCTAACATTGCATAGTTGTTACTTTATGTAAAATAGGTTTATGAAGGAAGCATACATGGGGAGTTACTGTTTTGTTACCCTTTGGAAGGGAACACAAGAGGGGAAGATATATGTCTTAAAGTTGATGAATTTTTCACAAAGGAAGGTTTGCTGTGGAAAAATTGTGTTGGAGTTGGTACAGATGGTGCTACAGCAATGGTGGGTGAGAATGTTGGATTTGTAGCAAAAGTTAAAGCTAGTGGCAATGAACATATCACTTTTACTTACTGCATGATCTATCAGTAGGCACTCATAACAAAAAAAAAAAAAATCACCAAAGTTAGATGTTGTGCTTCATGATACTATCCAAATCATTAACTTTATTAAAAGCTGTGCCCTTAACAGTCATTTGTTTTCAAACCTTTGGAAAGACATAGACTCTGATTACAAAAAGTTTGTAACTACATGCAGAGAGGTGGCTCTCAAGAGGGTGAAGTTTAAACAGATTGTTGAAATTGAAAAATGAATTTGTTATATTTTTGACTGAGCAGAAATCCAATTTTGGTTTTTTTTTTTCATAATGACTTATGGGTTTCAAAACTGTTATTTGTCAGATATTTTTGAAAAACTCAATTATTTAAACATGTTGCTTCAAGGGAAAATTGTAATATATTCATGCTTAAAAGATAAAATTGAAAGTTTTACTTAAAAAGTTAACATATGGAAGAATAGGGTGGAAAATTGTTCTTTAGAAATGTTTATAGCTACAGATGATTTTATAATTGAAAATCAGCTTCCCAAAGATTTAAATGTAATAGTTATAATTGATCATCTGAAGTGCCTGGAGACACCATTTCAGAAATATTTTCCTTCAGATTTTGATTCTAAAAAACAAAGTTAGGTTCACAAACCATTCTCACTTGAAACAAAAAAGCCAGTCATTTTGCCATTAAAAGCTTAAGAAAAAATTGCTGAATTATCAAACAATACAGGTATAAACATGAGTTTCAAAAAGAAATCATTAAATGAATTTTGGCTTGGGATGGCCTAAAAATTTCTTGGGCGAAAAGAGATTGTGAGTGGAAAAAGTGTCCTGCTCTAGAGGAAAGAGTAAGACCAATGACTTTGTTCAGCTCTGCCCCACTCATATCTAATTCACTGGCAAGTCAAGACATCACCCTCCTGATGACATTGGTCCTCTGAGAAAGAAAAAACAAAGAACAAGTAAATATTTAATAAATCTTCCTTGAATTGAATTGATGTTCATCTTATTACTTTGTTCTCTTTTTTTCACCACTGTCTTCATGATCTTAATTGCTCATCCAGTTGTTACCTCAGCATTTTGACCCTTTTTTCCTGACATTTAGTCTTGCTTTACTGACTCCTAATGACATCTTAAACTATCTTGTAGACATCTTAAACTCAATGTCCCAAACTGAACTCATTATATTTCCCCGTAAAACTCCCCCTCTTCCTAATTTCTCTGTTACTATTGGGGGTACCACCACCCTCCTAATCACCATGTTCACAATGCTAGGTATCATCATTGTCTCCTCACTCTAATCTCCCTGTATCTAATGTGTTGCCAAGTCTTGTAGATTCCACCATCACAACATCTTTCATACACATCTTCTTCTCTCCTTGGACACTGCTACCACACTGGTGCAGGCCTTTTCCACCTCACTCTTGAACTATTGCAGTATGCTTCTGTTTGGTCTCCCTGCCTTAAATCTCTTCCCACTCAAGTGTATTCTCCATTTAGCTATTTAAATGGTCTTCTTAAAGTAAAAATCTGGACATATTACTCCCCGTTCAATAAACTCTAGTGGCTCCCTGTTACCAGTAAGGTCAAATACAAAATTCTCAGACTTTTAAAGCCCTTTACAACTTAGCTCTTTCCAACCTTTCCAATCTCCTTTCACCTTACTCTATGCTCCCTTCTTCCAAACACATATTTTAAGATCCCACTCCACTGGCTTCCTTGATGTTTCTTGCACAAAACACTATCTCTTTGTATTTTTACTGTTTATGCTCCATTTCTGGAATTCTCTCCCCCATCCTGTCTTCTCTGACTTCCTTCAAGTCTGAGCTAAACCCTCTATCTTCAAAAAATCCCTTCCTAATTCATTTTAATTCTAGTGCCCTCCCATAGGGACTATCTCCAATTTATCCTGTATAAATGTTATTTGTATGCAGTTGATTGCATATTGCCTCTTCCATTCGATTTTGAGATCCTTGAGGGGAGGAGTTGTTTTTGCCTTTCTTTGTATTCTTAGGGTTTAGCTCAGTATCTGGTATATTACACATTTAATTAATGTTTGTTGACTGACCAACTGCTGTCACCCTAATTTAATTCAGAAATTTATCTTAGCCAAAACAAACGGTCAAACCAAATAAAACCATGCTGCTACTAAATATCTGGTGACTTTGGTTAAGACACTTTACTTTTCTGAACCCCAGTTTCCTTTATCTGAAAAAAATGGTCCTATTGGCTTTCATACTCTAGGAGTCAGGAAAATATGCAAAATGCTTTAAAATAAATTTGTCATTCATGAGTCTAATTTAGCTAATGTTCAAGAATATATTCTTATCAAAAACTTCCCTGAGGAATCACCTAATGTTTAAAACTTAATATAAACCAAAATACCATAACATTATACTCTGTGATAAATGATGAATGGGTGAGAGATTTTCATTCAATATTCTCATGCTTTCTTCAGTGTACACACTCCCTGTTCTAAATAAGATCACAACTTCTCTTTAACTTAGTAGATGATCTTTAAGGGGTATGTTCAAAGCCCTAAGGCCAATTTGGTAAAAGACATTTCTGAATTTAGCTATAATGATTCTCAAACAATATGAATATAATCATCTATTCTCAAATTTGTAGTGGAAGTTTTTCCATTTTGGTAGGACTTACAAAGCTTATGATCTGCGATGCCTTTCTGAACCTATGATCATTTGTATACCATGATGAATATTGCTTTAATGGTAGTTAATTGACCATTAAGGTTGAATTAATTTATATAGTACCCTTCTGTTAAATACTATCAACAATATGTGGGTAGTGCAAGTATATGTTAATCTGTGTTGTCTATAACTATAAATTATAGGTTTTTGATGGATTTGGAATTATAGGAAAAAGGTTCAAAGCTTAGCTGGGTTTCTCACTATATATGCATCCTTAGGGAATTCTTTTCAACTCTCTAGAACTTAGTTTCCTCTTCTGTAAATAAGAGGGTTGGTCTAGATCTCTAAGGTTCCTTCCTGACTGATGTTTTCTTTTTAGTTTTAATATTGTATATCACTGAATCTATAATGTATACAATAGGCACCTAAGTACTTTGTTGACTATATATTTAGAAACTTTAGAATATCTTCTAAAGAAAGAGTAACCTCTGTGGATCTTATTTTTAAATGTCAAAAAAAGTCCAGAAAATGAAAATACAAAAAGTTAACATTAGGTGTCAGTATTTTACATATTATTTAGTGAGAATATAGCTGGTAGAAAAAAATAGAAGATTGTTATAAACTGCAATTTCATAAGAAAGTTATTACTTTTGAATTAACAACATCATTGATACTTTTGTATGTAAATTTTTAATGGTCAGAATTTTCCATTATGCCTCCAAATAATGAATTGAAAGCACTCTGATATTTCTTTTTTCTGGGAATCAAGAGATTATGTTGTAATAGTGACTATTATACAACTACCTTGAAATATGTTTATTTCATTATGACTTTTAAAATATTTTCAAAATTACATGCATTATTAGTGGGATGCAATGTATCATAGTAAATATTTTAAAATGCAAAGATACACATATATATTTAAAGACTGATAGGATAGGTAGATGTTGATTTTTAAGATTATTCACTGTTTATCAACACAGAATCACAGATTTAGAGCTAGAATGGATCTTTATGGTTCATCTTTCCCAACCCCTTTGTTTCCACTCTATTACATTGTCTCCATTTGTTTGACAGGGTTTTATTATCTCCAACCCTGAGTATTTGTGTCTCTGTGTATACATATATGAGTTTCTCTGTGAGTGTGTGTGTGTATATATATATATATATATATATATATATATATATATATATATATATGTATGTATGTATGTATTTCCCTGCCATAGCAGCAGTCATTAGCAAATAACAGTTTCTGGATTATTGTATCAATTATCTTTGATGGTGTTCATAGACTATAGAATTGGAATAATTTCCCAGAGGACAAGAAGTTTGAATAAGATACAACCTGCTGTAACACTATCCCTGACTTTGTCAAAGATTTATTTTGCATATTGTTTTTACATAGTGAAGGATCAAAATCTGCCCATCAAACATATTCTTAAACGGTGGTGTTTGTAGAGTTTTATGCTAGATCAGTTTGTCCACTATTATGCATTCTTGACTTTTGCCTTTGTGGTATTAACTTTGCAGTGAGATGGGCACTGAAAACATTCAGTATCAGGAGACCTGAATTTTAGGTAAAACTCTGCCACTAGCTAGCTCCACCTAAGTTATTAAAACTCTCTGGGCCTCAGTTTCTGTATCTGTATAATGAATGATATAGACCAGATGTTCTCTGCTGTCCCTTCCATTACTATCATTCTATTACCCTATGATATCAACCAGAGAATATGACCTCTAGACCTTAGTGTTATTATTTTAGTTTTACCAATTTTTTTATATTACAAAGATTTAGATTACTCACTTTGTGAGAGAAAATAATTCATCATAACAAAATATCATCCTAAACAATAGCTAATAATAGCATTACCTCATCTGAAAGTGCATGCAATATTTCATGTGTAGGAAACCGCCCCCCCACATACTTCTCCATTAAAAAAATTAATAGAACTCTATTCTCTCTCTCTCTCTCTCTCTCTCTCTCTCTCTCTCTCTCTCTCTCTCTCTCTCTCTCCCTCTGTCTCTCTCTCTCTCTGTCTCTCTCTCTCTCTCTCTCTGTCTCTCTCTCTCTCTGTCTCTCTCTCTCTGTGTCTCTCTCTGTCTCTACCTGTCTCTCTCTCTCTGTCTCTCTCTCTGTCTCTCTCTGTCTCTCTCTCCTCATTCCCTCATGACCATTAAGAAAAAAAAAAATAAAAGAACACTTCATTTCTTGTAACAAATATGCATAATCAGGACCTTGTTTTCATAGAGCACTGCTCCACTTCAGTCAGTTGACCCTGATGTTCTCCTTTCTAAACTCAACCTCTTTTACTGGTTACTGCTTTTTCCCTAGCCCACTAAATCTGCCTTTCTAAATTTGCAACAGGTCCTCTAACTTCTTAACCTGTGGCTCTTTCCATTAACTCTCTTTTAACTGTATTTGACTATCTATCCAGTTTTGAAGGCTGTGATACTTTTGGTCAGACCCCCAGTTCTTTTACTCTTTGATATATTCTGTTCCAAGACTTGCAGTGCTTTAGTGTCTCTGTTGCTAGGTCTTGTGTGAAGATAATTGTGACTCCATCGTATTTCAATTGTTTTAATCTTGATGCCTTTAAAATTTTAGCCTTGAGTTGGAGATTTTGGAATTTGGCCATGAGTTCCTATAAGTTTTCCTATAGATTTTCCTCATAGGACCTCTTTTAAGTGGTGATTGATGAGTAGAGCACCAACCCTGGACCTGAGTTCAAATCTAGCCTCAGACACTTAACACTTACTAGCTGTGTGACTTTGGACAAGTCACTTAACCCCAGGAATTAAGTGGTGATTGAAAGATTTCTTTTTATATTTCTACTATTCCTCCCCCCACCCCCTATCCCCCAACCCTGTTCTAATGCTTCAGGACAATTTTCTTTAATTATTTCTTATATTATTGTATCAAGATTCTTTTTCGATCATAACTTTCAGTTAGTCCAATTATTTTTATATTTTTTCTTCTTGACCTATTCTCCAAATATGTTGTTTTTCTTATGTTTCACTTTCCCCCTTCTATTTTTTCATTATTTTTATTTCATTTAATTATTTCTTGATCTCTTATAATTTCTCTGGTTTCACTTTACCCAATTCTAATTTTTAAGGTGTCAATTTTCTTCCTTAAGATTCTGGATCTCCTTTTCTAATTGGTTGATTTTCCTTTTATAATCTTCTTGTTTTTCTTGGATTATTCTTTTTTTTTTCTTGGAGATATATATTTAGTTTTTCCTCCATCTCTGTCATTTGATTTTTAAAGTCTTTTTAAAGATCTTCTATAAATTCTTTTTTGAGCAGGTGGTCATTTGACATTACTCTTTGGGGGTTTCTTTACTTCAATATCCTGCTCTGAAGATGAACCCGGGTCACCTCTATTCCCATAATAGCTTTCTATAATTGAATTCTTTCTCCTTTGCCTGTGCATTTTTTGTGGTGATTGCTTAATTATTTGTAAATGCCTCTAGCTTTGGGGGATGGAGGATGGTGCCTCTTGCCCCAGATCTTCAGTTCTCCCCTCTATCCTGAAACCAAAGCCAAACCTTCAGCCTCCTGTAAGTGCCCCCAGTCAGTGGCTTTCTGCCCCACTGCTTCTGCCCTCACTGGACATGTGCTGTTCCTTCTCACCCAAACCACTCTTTGAAGCACAGCTGGGTCTGGCATTCCTTATCAACTGAGTTCCCTTCAGTGTTCCAGGGAGCAAATGACCAACTACCCTCACTATGGGGGGAATGGGGTAAAAGGTCCTATATCTAAGGCTGATACAGCCTCTCAAACAAACTAACCAGGGTACTTGCCGCTTGTTGTTAAAATAGGACCTAGCCTGGGGTGTTTATTCTTCACAGGGACCAAACCTTGTCCTGGGATTTTTCTTCAGCTCTTCCCAAATTGTCCCAGGAAGTCCCAGGCGGTGCTCCTATTCTTATTTATCTCCACCCACACTTTGTTTGCCCTAAAGTGCTATTTCAACTCTTTTGTGGGGGAAAATCTTGAGAGCTTGGAATTTTTTGACCTATTCCACCATCTTCCCAGAATTCTCTCCCCTGTTGCTGGGTTTTGAATCAACTGTTTTGTTTTGTTTTGATCTATTATAAGGGATGTTTCTCTAGATAGAAGGAGCAGAGTGTATTTAGGAATGATTGTAACATAAAAATAATCAGCATCAATAAAACTTTAAAAAAATAAATATTTAAAAAATTAATTTATTTATCATTGCTAATTTAAGTTATCTCCATTGTTTGAAACTATGTCCTGGCCCTGTATGGGAACTAGAGATTACTGAGAACAATTGTTTCAATGATGGGGGAGATGGAGTATATGGGGTTCAGTACAACTGAAACCATGAGGGATTCATTCACTTCAGATGAACACTGTCTGCTCTCTCTATTTGGACATAAATGGTTAAGGTTCCTGGGCAAGCAGAGAGAAGGAATAAGCATTCATTAAATGCTTACTGTATACCAGACACTGTGTTGAGCACTTCACAAGTATTACCTCCTTTGATCCTCACAACAACCCTGGGATTTAGTTATTGTTATCCCTGTTTTATAGTTGAGAAAACTGGGTCAGAGATTAAATGACTTACCCAGGGTATCCCAGCTAATAAGTATATGAGACTGGGTTTGAACTCCAGTCCTCCTGACTCCTTGCTCAGTGCCCTATCCACTGTGTCAGCAGTTACCTTTGGAACATTTTTTTTTTTAAGGCTTATAGATAAGTTTTATATTTTAAGTAAGAATGTCCAGGATTCTGCAATTCACTGAATTCCACCTGGGGTGGGCCAAACATCTACTACATCTAATAAAAGAAGAGCTTAGACTATCTGGGTTGGGAAACTTGTGGCCTAGGGGCTCTTTGACTGAATCCAGACTTCACAGAGCAAATCCCCTAAATAAAAGGATTTGTTTTGTAAAAGTCAAAAGGCCACACCCAATGACCTAGTTCCCCACCCCTGGACCAGATATTCACTAAAGTCCCTTCTAGAGGTACCTAGATGATGCAGTGGATTAAATGCCAATCACAGAGTCAGAAAAACCTGAGATCAAAACCAGCTTCATATATTTATTAGTTGTATGAACATGGGCAAGTCATTTAATTTTGGGTTGTTTGCCTCAGTTTCCTCAACTGCAAAATGGGGATAATAATAGAAGCCACTACCTGACAAGGTTGTTGTGAGGTCCAATAATATCATGTGCTTAGCACTAAGCAGGTACTTTAGAGATGTTTATTCCATTCTTCCTTCTGGTTCTAAATCTTTGATTTTTAATATTCTACCCTGGAATCACTCCCTCTGGCATAGAATATTGAGCAGGCAGATGTTGGTTTCACTTCCAGGAAACTGAATTTAAGTTACTACTAGACAGGGACAGCATCTTAAATTTATTTGGATTTGCCAGGCTACCTTTGTCTCAGTTGAGCTTTGTAAATGTTCACTGGGTGAAGGATTGACTGAGAGGTGCCATCTCTACTCCTTGCCCTGTGGAGCATGCTCAGAGTTGCCATTACTGGTTCTGGTGACCACATGGATGCTTTGAGGCCTGGTTCCAATCTTGTGGTGGTTCAGTGCTTGAGGGACTTGGAATTTTAGTATCATGGTAAATCTTGAAAAGTCCTTTGGCCATCCCCCACCCCTGTTTGTTGCTTTAGTTAAAAGAAGTGACAGCTTCCAGCTGACCCTCTTGGCTATGACTCACTGGTATGGCAAGTAGGACTCAATCTATTTCGAGTCTTCCCAGCAGAGGTTTGGGGGGATGAGCTGTGCTTTCCATCACCCCTTGGGTTCCTGTGGTCTATTGGTTCAAAAAGATGAACTTGACCCTGGGCCGCAGCTGACTTTTTCCTCCTGATGTCTGATTTTTCAAATAGGTGACTGAACAGGGTCTTCTTGGTGGACATAACCAGAATTGGAGGTGACCTCTGCTTGGTGAGGTGGGGGAGGTTCTGGGTTCAATGAGAGGAGAGGTTAGTTGTGTCAGTTGCAAGAGAGGGATGAATACTCCCATCATGGGACCTCAGGTGGTAACCTAGTACTGAAAGTTCATTGTGTTTTATTATGATGTGGTAGACCCCAAGTGACTTCTTGGACGTCCCCTTTCCTTCTCCTCCCCTCTCCCCAAGAAAGCTTTCATCTTTCCCTCTTTGGCTGTGATTATTCTATCTCCCAAGTAGTTTTCTTTCCTTTGACTTTTCTGTGCAGGTTAGAAATGAATGAGTCATAATGAGTTGAAAGGAAAGATATGATTCCAGTAAATCATGACTAAAAGCATAAGAAGATGGACTATAAAGCACAAGGGAGGCCAGACTCTTTCTCCGGATCACTAAATTGGTACTTAAACTGAATAATCTTTTAACTTGGGTCCTGGGAGAAAGGAGTACTATCAAAACACTGTTATATTTCTGTTCTCAAAAGGCCAGATATTAACCTTTAAAAAATGTTTAATGTTCATTCTTCTGACTACAGTGATGTTAAATCCCCTGAATCCTGGTCAAACCTGAGACAAATTGTAAAGTACAGAAAGATCTATGTTTGCATTCTTTACAGGCCTCTTGGTGGAGTGGATAAAACCCTGGGTCTAAAGTGAGGAAGGCCTACATTCTAAATACAGCCTCAAAGATTTTCTAGTTTTGTGACCCCGAGGAAATCAGTTAATCTGCCTCAATTTCCTCAACTGTGAAATGGGATAATAACAGCAGCTATCGTTCAGGACTGTTGTGAAGATCAAATGAAATAATCTTTCTCAAACACAATACCTGGCATGTAGTAGGAATTTAGTAGATGCTTCCCTCCCTCTTCAACCTCTGCTTTGTTATGTACCCTTTAGGGACCAAGAACAAGAATTCCATCCCTTATCTACCCAGAGTCATCCTCCGTCCCCAAATTTGCAACCTTTTGGGTTGTCCTTCTCAACAATATAGAGCACGTGTATGGTGTGTATGTATATGTGTGTGTGTGTGTATAGGTGTATGCGCACACACACATACATATATGTGTTTATATATTATATATGTGTATGTATATATATACATATATATACACACCCATATGTATATACACACATACATATCCGTTCCATTGAGATAATGGTCATGGTTTGATGGGAAAAATAAAGTATTACAGTGAGACATCAATTAACACATTTTATTTTAAAAGGCAAGTATCATTTCCACCTTCTAGTCATTCTATACCTCTAAACAGAGAAATTGTTACAATCCAATTCCATTTCCATGAATCTTTCTATAGACTAGTCAAATACTGTAGTCATGTCATACTTAATTTAAATCTTTTTTTGAATACTTTTTAAGAAAATCTAAAATATATTCTCATATTAGCACGAATTCATTAAACTTCACATCACTATCCTTAATCAATAATCTTCCTCCACTATGGATTCCCTAAAGTCATCATTAAATTCATCACTTCAGACTCTCAGGACCTCAGTTTCCTCATCTGTAAATGAGGGGCGTGGACCAAATGATTGTTGTAGTCTCTTCTAGCTCTAAGCCTTGTGATCCTATTATAAATGAATATGAGCATTATAAATAAAAATGTATTTTTGAAATTTTGAATTATGTTTGATATTTCACTTTGCTTCTGTCTTTATTTCCATTTGAAACATGGCCAAGCTTTTTATTAGTAGTCTCCTAGGGTCAATTTGCTTAGTCAAAGACTAAGACTTAGGCGGTTCCAGACTTAGATGAAAACCAAAGCGAAGATGCCAAATTTAAAGGTAGAAATTCTAGAGGCCAAGGAAGGACTGTGCAGATGACACTGGTAAAGCAGACCAAAGGCCTCATTAGAAGAAAACAAAGCTAATTTTTTTTTGGATATTGTGTTTTATGTGATTGCACCTGACCTATTTTCATGCAAATTAAATGGAAAAACCAAATAGATTAGTCTCTTGGGTTCAATGAAAATTATATTGATGTATTTAGGTTCTGGTGAGAAACTATCTTGAGATATTGACCTCCAATGGACAAGATGAGGTTGGGCGCAGTTTCAATGAGTTAAGCAATACTTTTTATCATACACTCAACTTTCCATCAATATTTGTGACACATTTTATTTACATGGCCTGTAACCTTCATAAATGAGTATGTTATAGATCAGTAATTCATGCTTTTTTATTCTTCATTTTTATTACCTAAACTTAGTCTTCTAAGTATCGTTTTATGTTTCTAGTTAAATATAAGTGAAAATTGATTGGAGTATTTCTCAATGGAATTCTATCTTTATTTCATCATAATTGCTTCATATTTGAATAATGACAGATGAACTGCCTCATTCAATTGCTGTTTTAAGGCTTTGAAGTCACAATAACAGCAAAGGATTTAAATCCTGAAGCCATTATTACAGCAGAGAAGACATTGGGGAAAATGAAAACTTATGGGGCTGTAATTTGTCAGAAAGAAAAGACTCCACGGGCTAAACGTATTATTTTCTGGACAATTTTCTAACCTTAGTAGAAAATGCTAAACCACAATGAAATGACTAGCCACAATGTGGCTGCTACTGGGCTAAATTGCTTCCATGGACACAAGAAAGATATAAAACACTGCACTGAAGTTCATGTAGTAAGTCAATGTCTCCATGATTATTTTGCTTCAGGATCAAATGTGAGTGCTTAGCTCCATGGCATTTGCAATTCTATTCAGCTACAATACAGTATTTCACCAATAAAGAGTTCATTAGATCTCTTTCTTTCTCTGACATTTACATCAAGTCCTGAGTACATGTTAATACTCCAAGGTATGGATTTCAAAGTTCCCTTTATCTTTGTATTCAGTTTTAAGCAATTAATCAAACATTATGAAAAGACTTTAAAAATAAGAAACAGATCTTGCATTTAAGATTTTATTAAGTGGGGTTGATAAGTTATTATATTAGTTGATTATGCACACAGAGCATGCAATTCTTGAATGAGGCTATACTTTTTATTTCCCTACCTACACAAGCATATCAAGGCCTTAATAAACAACGGAATCAGATGTAGAGAAAACTTGTCTCTATGGACAACTTAAGAACATGAAAGTCCACTACTAGAAAAGAACCACTAGACACCTAAAATTACTAGTCTATAAAGAAATTTTAAAACGGGATTTAAAAAAAGGATTAAAATGCAACCAGTGACCTTCAGTTGCAATGAATGACAGAAAAGGTCTTTTAATAGGAATCTCTAAATCTAGTCATTCATACCAACCAGAGATACACATCCATCTACATAGAATATCATAATATTGGTGTGCCCTATATCCTATGCACACTTGTGGCTTTTGTAATGTTAATGTATTTTTGCTTAATGGGAAGATATTTCCCATCCATTAATAAGCCCATGTGACCTGCTTATGTCACATGGACGCCTGCACATTAACCTGTGGTAGGAGGAACTTGCTGAACAGGTAGAACAGGAAGGGGGGAACAGAAAGAGATGGAGCTGGAGCAGAGCTTGGAGGAAGTTGGTGAGAGTAGTTAAAACTGAGGGAGAGAAAGGAAGCAGGCAGTGAGCTGTGAGGGTCCATTTGTGAAAGGTCCTAATGGGGGAAGGCTTGGGGATAGTGGTGCCCTCTGCAGTGTTACTGTGTACAGATTTTTTTGTTACTATGATAGATTTGACTTTCTGATTTGGGATTCATCTTTCTGGTGTTTGGATAAATGTTTTGGGGCTTCCATGTGGAGAGTCTGTTATATCTTGTGATTCAAACCTGGGAATATACACTGGCATATTCATAATACCTGCTGTGGCTATGGCATTGGCAAAATATAGTTATACATCCAAATGAAGTAGTGGTATGATAAAGCTTCATTGTTACTGCCAACTTTTCTGAATACTTCAGTATTTCTACATTGTAGACATGTAAATAATGAAGACAGAAGTCAATTTCTAATCAAGTATATTTAGCATTTCTTGCAAAAGTCAATCATATCTCATTGTGATAATTAACTAAATATTGGACAAAGCTTTTGTAATTCATATAGTTGCTATCAAATCTACACAAGCTGAGCGGGGTTAAAATCTAAAAAGCTGTTTGTATGCTACACAGCTTTTTCTTTATTTAACTGTGTACCATGTGTGACTTACACAAGGTTGTATATCTTTTGGGAAGTAGCGCTGATGTAGTGAAAAGAGCCTTGGACTTGAGAAAGGAGGCTTAAAGTATTGATTCCATCTAATTCAAGGTCTTGGTCAATTAGCTTGCCTCAGTTTCCTCATCTTCATAACAGGAATGAAAAAGGATGTGTGTAATTTTTTAAGGGCCAGCATTGGCTTTAGCATGTCCTACTTCTGACACTACAAACTGGGTAATCATCACCAAGTCATTTAACCTTTCGCCCTCCCAGGAAATTCTAATACTTAAATTAAGGAGACATAACCAAATATATAGTAAGGGAGTTTCTACACTGGAAGTTTTCCAACCCAGATGAAATCAGAGATTTTTTTTTTTAAATGAGGACAATGACACTTTCCTTAATGATATCACAGGGGCATTTTGAAAAAAAAATATTTTGTTAAATATTGCATTAATTATGATTCAATGTTTTTCTTGAATGCTGAGATATTGGCTAAGTCACTGGACGGAGAGACAGGAGATTTTGGTTCTAGTTCCCTCCCTGCCACTGACTAGCTCCATGACCTTGGTTCATCACTTGATCTCTCAGGGTGTTAGTTTTCTTATCTACAAAATGAGGAAGATGGGCTAAATGACCTAGAAGGTCCTATCAAGTTCCAATATTTCATGAGTATAAAATGGCCCTGGATGAATCAGACTAAATGTATTGACTCAGCCAAGGTTTCTTTATCTTGAAGATTAAATGACTGCCTAACCAGGGATGGGGAACTTGGGGTCTTGAGGTCACATGTGGCTCTCTAGGTCCTCAAGTGCAACCCTTTGACTGAATGCAAACAAATTTGTTCTGTTAAGCTTGGATTCAGTCAAAGGGCCATACTTGAGGACCTAAAGGTCCACATATGGCCTCAAGGCCCCAGGTTCTCTATCTCTGAGATAGCCCTAGCTTGGCTTACTCCAAGCAGGACATACGACACCTCTTCCCAGGTTCTTATCACCTTGCTCTGTTCTCAGAAGTAATCTTCATGTAATGTTCATTTTGCCAGTTCCATACCCACAGCAACTACTATCAATATGCCAGTATATATTCCCAGGTTTGAATCTCAAGATATAATAGATTCTCCAAATGGAAGACAGAACCAAAACATTTATTCAAACACAAGAAAACCAAATCCCAATATCAAAAAGTCAAATCCATCATAGCTACAAAGAAATCTATACACATTAACCCTGCAGAGGACACCACCATCCCCAAGCCTTCCCCTTGCTATTTCTGCTGCTTTTGTCAAAAGTTTTTGTTTTTCATGGTGACAAACTTAGCAAAGCAATCCAACCACCTATCCCCTCTTCCCAGACTCCTCCATAAATCTCTTCATCCCATTGATAGCTATCATGGCATGGCAGAAGCAACATCTGCCAGACAGAGGCAGTTTTTCCTTTGAAGTTACTGAAAGTATGTTAATGATTTAGTTGGCTTAGGAATAAGGCTCATACCATTGACAACTTCCTAGTGGCCTCATTTAAATAGCTAGGCCCTCAGGAGGCAAGAATTGCTCACTCTCTCAAGTTTCTAACACAGAGGCAAAACTGCTTTTGAAACTTCAGAGGGAAGCTATTTTCAAATGAA
Organism: Gymnobelideus leadbeateri; assembly: GCA_011680675.1. NCBI lineage: Eukaryota > Metazoa > Chordata > Mammalia > Diprotodontia > Petauridae > Gymnobelideus > Gymnobelideus leadbeateri. The sequence continues at coordinate 92,880 of WOXC01009786.1, forward strand.
GCAATACTATATCCTCAGTGATACCCTTTCCTCCTATGGATAAGTAAAACTTCTTTTACTGTGATAGCTTTATTTCATTCTGAAACAGAACCTGAAATACCAGGCCAGCGATTGGAGTTATTTTAGGTTGGGAGTTAGACTCAACCTAAAATACATGGGCACATGGGTTCACAGAAAATGGCAGAGTTATTTTATTCTAATGAGGGATAGGACTCTGGGCTGTAGCAACCTGGGAAATGTAGTCTTCCATAGATCAGAAATGTTTTTTATATTCTACCCATTGCCACCTTAGTATGTATGTGTGTATATGGACATTTTACATATATGTATATGTATTGTGTACACATGTATATATAGTACAACTGTGTATATAGATGTATAGAGTAAGTTGTATATGTAAATTATGCATTATATATGCATACATTATATTTTATATAAATGTATTTCATCTATATACATACATAATTGTATATAGATGTATAAATTCATAAACAAAGTGATGTCCCATGACAATTCATGAAAATCTATTGAATATACCAGAAATTCTGATCTTTTGTGATGAAAGTATCAGAAAGCAATAGTTATAATATAACTACATAAAGCAAAAAATTAATAATATAAGGAAAAGTAACTCTGAAAGGGGAATACCAATTTTCTGAAAATATATTACAGGTACAGGGATATACTTCAGACTTTATTCTTGAATTTCATTAGCTCTTTAAAATTAAGGTAATTTAAAAAACAGTTTACCATAGCTATTAATTAAAATTGAATAGTTAAAAAAAATCATTGCTGAAAGATTTGGGGAAATTTAGTAACCACATTGTGGATCATTCTAACAGGCTGGAAACTTCTGAGTGACATATGACTTACATTCCTGCCATTTCTTTTGGCCAAAAGCTATTTGCTTTGAATGATATTTCATGATGAAATAGACGATTGGGGAAATGGTTAAACAAATTATTGTATAAGAATGTAATGGTACATTACTGTGCTGTAAGAAGGAAAGATGATGAAATCTGAGAACTATGGAAAGACTAAAATGAATTAATGCAGAGTGAATTAAGGACAATCAGGAAAACAATGTACATCAAAATTACGATAATGTAAATGGTAAGAAAGACCACTCCAAACAATTATAAGTGAAAGAAAAAATTATAAAGAATAAGCATGGCCCCAAAGAAGGGATTTAGATAGACTACTGTTCCCCCTCCTTTGCAGAAGTGCAAGATCTATAGGTATAGAATATTGCACATATTTCCAGAGCTTTTCAGTGCCTTGATAAGTTTTGCTGGTTTAGCTTTTCCTATTTTCTTGATTTTTTTTTATATGGAATTGAGCTCTAGGAGGAACACAACGAGGGATACTGGAAGAAACATAGGCAATGTAAAAACAAATCAGTGAAAGCTTCTTTTGAAAATACACATGGATAAGCCATTTCCTTATTTCAAGCTGACTTCTTAAACTTTTTTAAAAAATCAATATACTTTGTTTTTATATTCATCTCCATACCTGAATGTATCTCTCTCCTCTTCTACCCAGGAAGCCTTTCCCTGTAACAAAGAATTTTAAAAGAAAGAAAGCAAGGAAGGGAATGAAGGGGAGATAGGGGAGAAAGGAGAGATGGGAGGAAGGGGAAGAAGGGGAGGAAGGGGTGGAGGGAAAGAAGGAAAGAGAGCAAGGAAAGAAAAAGCAGCTCAGAAAAGTTAACCAACACACCAATTGACTCGGACTGGACATGCCAATGTTCCAGGCCTAATCCCCCACCTCTACAAAGAAGGGAGGGAGGTGTATTTTCTGATCTCTTCTTTGCAGATGCTTGGACACTATAATTATGTAGTTGGCTATTTAATTTTGTCGGTACTGTTGTTATTCCCTTTTACATTTTTGTAGTCATACTGTATATAGGATTGGTTTTTTCCCCTGTTTCTGCTTAGCTTACTCTGTAGCATTTCATCTAAGTTTAACCTAGCCTTTCTGAATTCTACATACCCATTGATTCTTACAGAGTAATAATATTCCACTCTGTTTCACAATTGCAAAACCTGTTTAGTCATGTTGTCATCAATGAACATCTACTTAATTTCAAATTCTTTGCACTTATCAGAAAATGCTTTGAGTGTTTCAGAGTATATGGAACCTCCTCTTCTGTCTTTGATCTCCTTGGGGTAAATGTCTAGTAATAGCATGTATGGATCAAAAGGTATAGACAACTTAGTCTCACATTCTTTTTTTTTTTTTTTTTTTTTTGCTTTTTGGAGGGCAATTGGGGTTAAGTAACTTGCCCAAGGTCACAGGGCTAGGTGTTTGTTTGCGTGTGCCTTAAGTGTCTGAGGCCGGATCTGAACTCAGGTCCTTCTGACTCCAGGGCCAGCGTTCTACTCCCTTCGCCACCTAGCCGCCCCTTAGTCTCACATTCTTAACATGATTACAAATTTGATTGTACATCTTTTAATGAGATAACCAAGTATTATCTATCAAGATTGGCCCACAAGGTTTGAATTCTTACTTCTTCTTAGGGAATTTTAGATGAAAGCAAGTAGGTACTCTACTCTCTTGGTAATACCAGCAATTTCATTTAACAAGAAATTTTTTTTTTCCTTTTTGGAGGGGGGAGGGCAGGGTAATTGGGGTTAAGTGACTTGCCCAAGGTCACATGCCTATTAAGTGTTAAGTGTCTGAGGTTGAATTTGAACTCAGATCCTCCTGACTCCAGGCCTGGTGCTCTATTCACTGTGCCACCTAGCCACCCCAAGAATTTTTTAAGTGCTTAGTGATGGGGTACTTGGGTGCCTGTGCTTGAACCCCAGTTTGTAAAATCACATCTCTCCCTAGTCTCAAGTCTACTCTGCCTAGCAACCATTCATGATCAAGCCCCAGCCAAATGTTTATCTCCCCTTGGTACAATAACAAGCTGCACCTATGAATCCTTCACTAGATTATCTATAAGTAACTCCCTAGCTCATTACATACATCCTGAATCCCTCCTTATGTATGCCTTAGGGTTGGGACATATGCATACTTCCAACATCCATCTTGTCAAACATGACATTAATGGGAGGCAGCTTGGTCAGCCCTGACCACTAGCTGACTTAGTGATGTTTCAAATCTAAAACCACTCCTCCATGCAGCCCCACCTTGAGCTATTTCCCAGTGAATTCTGGGCAATATGCCTGCTCAGTAGATATTAAAAGTGAATGTTCCTTTAAGAACTGACCACTCCTTAACCACTCCCCAATCCCACCCTGACTCACCTAGTTAGCATATTTGACAAAGGTTTCACTATAATTTATCCTATATAAACTTTAACTGAACCCACTAAGGTTGCAGGTTCCCTAAGAACTCTTGCCTGCTGTATAGCATAACAATAAATCTTTGCCACTTTGACTTAGAGAATCCCCGAACTGATGAATTCATTCCATACTGCTTTCCAGGGACTCTGCTTATTGAGGTTCCTGGACTCCCTGAACTCCCTGACACCCATGTCATTTAGTATGTATAGAACATTATTGTAGGACTTGGGGGGAATACAAAGACACAAAGAGGATCATGTCCTTTATTCAATGTGCCACCTAATAAAGCCCCCATCTCAGATTTGTTTAATGTTGTCTGCAATACCCTTTCTTCTATCTTCTGTTAACACACTGGTTATCTAACAATGGATTGTCCTGTTTTACTTGTGCTTTCTTCAACTGAAAATTCAGAAGTTGGGATACTTTCTTTGCTATTTAAAGTGTCATTTTAGAGGGTTTCCACAATCAAAGATCTCAGCTTGGTAGGTTTGGCAAGAATCCATGAGTAAAGCCTCATTCCTAATCAATGATTAACCATAATACCACTAACACAAGACCACCCTGTCCTTCAAGGACTTCCAAACTCATTACAGCACAAATAGACTGGCAGGGCCCTTCAATAAAATACTCCCTTCATGGGAGCTGAGATGATAAGACAGCTCTGGCTGGAGATCATAAGTAAAGTTCCTGATCCTGGCCAAGTCAAGTAAATAAGGCAAACAAGTATTAAGTGCTTAATATGTATCAGGCACTATGCTAACAACTAGGGTTACAAATACAAGCAAAAGACAGTCCCTGAGGGCAAAGAGCTTACATATTAATGAGGAAAGACAACCTATAAAAGGGAGCTAAAGTGCTGGGGGTGGGGCAATCTGGGGAAGTACCTTAGGTTAGGAAAATAAAGGTGAGCTGGTCTGGGCCTTTCCCAAAATAGACCTCCTGTAAGTACTCACCAATAAGAGAATGGGGAGGCAGGGGTAGAGAGAGAAAGCTGCTGAAGCATGGCAGCCAAGTGTAGGGAATGAAGATTGGAAATGGGCCATAAACTCAAGAAGCAAAGAATGCTGTTGTGGACAACTCATATTCCAGGAAATTTTTTTCCTTTGGTTTCTACCCATTTCTACAAGTGCCAACAGCATGAACAGAACCAATATAGTAGGCTCATTCCCAGTACAGTGGAGAAAGTAGTCTAGTTTGGAGAAGCAGCTATGTGGTAATATAAGGAAGCCTTCTTTTATTGTCAGAAAACCTGGGTCTGAATCCTAAGATCTGGCATTTATTTGCTTTCTGTCCTTGGGAAAATTATTTAATATATCATGAACTTTAGTTTCCATATCTATAAAATGGGTATAATAATAACTTTACCACCTCTCATTGTGATGATGTGGGTATCAAACAAGATACTAAAGCTAAAATAGACAAAACTTCCAGATCTAAGCAAAGAATAAATTATCTATGGGCTTGAAGAACTCCAGGTGAGAAATTTTAAAGTAATGATCATCAATAGATCTGCCAGTTCCTCAGGGGCTGGCAAATACTTATACATATGTTAATAATTATTATAGTTGTGAGTGAGAGGGACCTGCTGGTCTTTATAGTGCCTGTGGTCAGGTAAATAGGGTAACACTGGTCACATTCAACTTTACTTATAGGCAGAGTTCTCTCCCAGCAGCTTTCCCTCTAAAGCACTTACTAGCAGCAGCTGTGGCAGTTTGGGTGGTCTGGTGCCTGAGGGACTGATAGCAAGCTAGTTGTTAACAGTCATTCTAACTTTACTTTTTTGAGGGCAGGTGGGATGATTTTTGGACTGAGGAGTCCAAATTCTAGCCTCCTTTTCTGGGCTCCAAAATTGAATGGGTAACCTTCCATTATGGGTAATGTTGAGCATTGTCTGCAAAGTGAAGAGGAGAGGGTGGAGTATTTGGTGGCTCTATTGTATTTCAAGGTCCAATCTACAGCCTCCTTGGCCCCAAGGAGAGAGGCAAAAGGAAGTTTTGAAAGCTCTGTTCATTTTTAGAGATTGGGTTCATCTTTCTAACCCCATCTCTCAGTCAGAGAAACAAGTAAATCAGGCAAGAGAGCAAAGAATAAATTGTTTTTTAAAAAATGTATGCAAGGTTATTTTTAAGTTAGGCTGCTATAAATATGAGAATGCCCATATTTATATGGAAAAGAGAAACCTCTTCACTTTAATGTGTCTCTAATTAGTGGAATATGATAGCTTTCCTGATGCCCCTTTACAACCTATTTCTACTTCCCCATCTTTCCACCTATGCCTGAAGAAAAAGGATTTGTACCCCGTTTCTGAAAGCTTATAGAGCCTTGACTTAAAGCTTGCAACAATGATTAGTTTTTACCTACCTAGATGTTTCTTTTCTCTGTGATTGGACTGAAATTTTCTGTAGGTTGGCTCAATCCAGGTTTTCCACCATAATGTGTAATCATCCATACATCAGGAAGGCCAGTAAATCAGCTTTTTTTTTTTTTTTGGTGCTTTGGAAAAATTGATGGAAATGTAGTAAGGAGATCTGAGCTCAGGTTCTAACTCAGATACTGACTAATTCTGTGATGAGGAACAAGTCATGTAATCTCTTTTGAACATCAGTTTTCCCATATGTGCAATGAGAATAATAGTACTTTGCACTACCTAGAGTGTAGGGTGGTTGTAAGGAAACTATTTTGCAAACTGTAAAGTGTTAATAGAATTGTTAATTTTCATTATAGCAGAATGTCTCCCCACTGTGACATGTTTCTTACTGTCCTTGAAGTAACAGAAGGAACCAAAAACATCTCTCAATCTCATTTATACCTTGATCAGAACTTATCAGTGCAGCTATAGGAAGCTACATTGTATGGACTGTTCTTTGAGGACGAGAATCCTCCTTGTATTGATACCACTACCTGACTTCTACATTCCTTTTCTGCTGCTAAACGCTGATGTGTCCATGACAAATTTGTTATGGAATGAATTTCAACTGTACTCTGTTGAACACCTATCCTTATAGGAATCAGGGAACAGCATATTTCAACACTTTACCACTTATCCAATCAGTTGCCAGAAATTTAGTGGTAGCTCAATGAATAGAGCATAAGATTGAAGTCAGGAAACCTGAATGCAAATCTAGCCTCAGACACTTAGTAACTGGGTGACTCCAAACACCTTAACTTTAACCTTTCTGCTTCCTCATTCATAAAAGGGAGATAATAATAGCATCTATTTCCTCAGATTGTTGTGAGGATAAAATGAGATAACATTTGTAAAGCCCTTTGCAAACTTTAAAGCTCTGTATAAATGCTAACTATTATTCCAGCCCTAAACACTTAATAAATGATTGTTGACTTGATTTAGAATGCTCTGCATTCTCATTTCTATCTCTTGGAACCTCTAGTATTTTTTCAAGGCTCTGCACAAATTTCTCCTTTTTCAAGAGACCTTTCCTGAATTCCCCTATTTGTTAGTTTCTATTATATCTATATATACTTTATAAAATATCTACTATACTATATAGGGTCTACTATATATATATATTATATGTACATACATATATACATATACATATGCATAGATAACTTGCACTTGCTTATCTGTGAACATGTTGTATCTGCCCCCACCCAAAAAAAAAAAAACAACCCAACCCAACAATATAACGCTAACCTCTTAAGGTTAAGACTATCACACTTTTGTGTTTTTATCTCTGGTTCTTAACAGTAATAGGCACTTAAACCTTTGTCCATTGATTGGGAAGGACAATCTCAAAAGGAACAGCTGGGGACTCATGGTAGATATGTACTTGTATTTATGTGTTATGTAGGGAGATACCTTGTGTATCTAGATAAATCTAGTACTGACAATTGGCAAATTTCACAATTGGGAAGATTTCACAGAAGAGGTACTGCCTGAGTTAAATTCTGAAGGAAGCTAGTAATGAAAGGAAAAGATGAGAATGATGGGGTCCTTGTGATGTATATATGTCTGTAGTATCAATCTGTAACATCAGTTTGTAAGTGGGGTGCTTTGCGATCTATGTCTGTAAAATCAATTTGTAAAACGAGTCTGTAAGATCACATTTCCACCCCCCCAGCCTCAGAGCATTGACTCTTTCCCTTCCCCTTTCCAGCACTCTGCCCAGCAACAACTCATGACCTGTATATCTCTGCTTGAAACAATAAGTTGTGTAAATGTTATCTCCCTTAGTTAGATTGGCCGGCCCCACCATAAATTCTTCAATACCTTATCTATAGGGTAACTCCTTAGTCAATTATATACCCACACTGTCTCTGATGACCTTGGTGGGTGGCAGACTGGGCACTCTTTAGTGATCAGGCCTCAAACCACACCTCCAGCTAGCCCCCCCTTGAGCTATTTCCCAGTGAATCATGGGCAATACACCTGCACAGTTGCAGTTGATATTAAAAGTGTATGGTCCTTTGAGCACTGACCACTCCTTAACTCCTCCCTGATCCCTTCCTTACTCACCTAGTTAGCATAATTGACAACTTAAAACTATGCCTGTGACCCTTGGAAGTTTGCAGCTTCCATAAGAATCTAGCCCCCTGTTCTCTACAGCATAACAATAAACTTTACAATTTCGGCTTCAAAGTTTGCTTGAGCCTGGTGAATTCCTTCCAGACTGGATGCCAGGGTGGATCCCTGGCAGAACCACTTACCCTCCCTCCCCCCTCCTTATCACCCTTCCCTCTTCAATAAGGGGGCCTATTTGAGCTGTGGGAGAGGGATTGTGTGAAAGCATGGAGAAAGGAGGTAGGTAGAAAGATGAATTTGGGAACAGCTAGTTGCACACTTTGGAATATAGTGTATAAGAGGAAATAATATGAAATGACATTGGGAAGCTTGGTTGGAGTGGGTTTAAAATGCTGGACTGAGGGATTGGTATTTTATCTTAAAGGAAATGGGCAACCAATGAAGATTTTGACCAAGCAAAGACATGGCTGATGGAAGATAGATTAGAAAGAGATAACATGAGATATGTGGAAAGGTGACATATGAAAGTAAGCATTTTTTTTATTATCCTTTTTTTGTCACTACATTTCAGTCATGTCTGACTCTTTGTGACCCCTTTTGAGGTTTTCTTGGTAAAGGTACAGCAGTGGTTTGCATTTCTTTCTCCAATTCGTTTTACAGATGAGGAAGCTGAGGCAAACATTGTTAAGTCACTTGCCAAGGATCACACAGCTAGTATGTGTTTGAGGGTAGATTTGAAATCGGATCTTCTTGACTAGGTGTGGCACTCTATCCACTACGACACCCAGCTGCCTAATAGTATTTTATGGGAAAATTAACAAAATATTTCCCTTTTCAATTGAACAATTATTTTTGTGCCATAGACTTTCATTATGCACAAAGCCCAGGTACTCTTTGTGGGAAGTCTGGAGGGTATAGGGGTAAGGGTCAGAGTATTTTTTCATTTTTTTGGCTAGTGGCCTCCACTCAGAAAATCTAGGAAAATTTAAGTTTTGCAACTCCCCTAATACATTAAGGCTAACTCTGTACTTTCAGGAACATAGTTCACAATGTTAGAAAATAAAGTTTTTATTGAAAAGTACTGAGGAAATTAAAATGAGAAATTATTCGTTCAAAAGATGTTTGTAGATCTCTAGAGCAATTATCTCCAAAATAAGAACTGGCTGCCACAGACTTGACCCCAAAATGTATGTGGTCAACGTATCAGAGGGTGGGAAGACAGGTCATATCCCACCTTTTCTGTGATAGTCAATCATGGGCTTCTCTGCAATACAACCACAACTACATTCTTCCTTCTGCACTCTACCTTTCTCCTTTTCCTTTCTGCTGTGGTTGTTGATTGACCTTAGTTCTCAAAGAGGACCATGACATCAGGGAGGTGATGCCATAACATGCAAGTGAATTGATTTAAGTGAGGGAGGGCTGTGCAAAGGCACTAGCCTCATTTTCTCCTCAGGAGCCATTTGGGACCAGTGGCCAGATAGAGATCAGGACAACTGGAGATGGCCCAGGATGCAGTGGGGGACTTTGACATATTCAAACTAAGGTCTTTAACAGATCTCAGTGGTTAAGGCTTAATAAGAATTGAAGGACAGTGAAGAGAGCATTGGCCCTGCAGTCAGGAGGACTTGAGTTCAAATCTGGCCTCAGGTTCAAATCTGGCCTCAGACACTTGACACTTACTAGCTTGTGTGACCTTGGGCAAGTCACTTAGCCACAATTGCCTTGCCTTCCCCCTCAAAAAAAAAAAAAAAACTGAGGCAGAGAATGGCCTCTTTACCTAAGTCAAAATTTTTGAAAAGTGAAATAAATAAATTTTGAAAATTGATGTGAAGAGAAGACCCTCAGGTTTTAAGCCTGAAACTTGCTATTTACATTTATTCTGAGCTGACCAGGGCCTAAATAATGACCAAGAAGGTTTTTCTTGGCCTAGGACCTATTGTTGGCCAATCAATGAGAGCCATTGGGGTTAAGGCTGATTTCTTAAGGGGAAAAAAAGATTTCAGAGATTAAAATTTAAATTGTCTTTGAGCTGAACACCCAAAGGTAAGGGAGCGATATCCTATATGGAGGGAGAGGAGGGAAGGAAAGAAAGGAAGGAAGGAAGAAAGACTGACCAACCCTGTTGTCCAACCAGCCAGTTCTGGTTTGGCCTTCAGTGGGCAGACTCCCAGCCTCACTTAGCCTATTGAGTTCAATGTTAGCCCCTTACCTTAGTTCAAATCTAAAAAGGTACTACTTACAGAAGATGGGCAAATGTCATTGGGAAAAAAACATATTAAAACTATTTTTAATAGATGTAATGTGATATGGGGAAAAGCACTATCCTTGGCATTAGGAAGAAATATGCTGTGTCGCTGACATTTCATAGGTAAGTGATACTGAACAGGTCATTCAGCCTCCATAAGCCTCTTTTCTTATCTGTAGAATGGTGGTACCATAGATATAGGGCAGGTCTGAAGTAAGGAAGACTTTTCTTCCAAGTTCAAATCTGGTCTCAGACATTTACTAGCTGTATGACCCTAGACAAGTCATTTAACCCTGTTTGCTTCAGTTCCTCATCTGTAAAATGAGCTGGAGAAGGAAACGGCAAACCACTCCAGGGTCTTTGCCAAGAAAACCCTAAAAAGGGTCATGAAGAGTTGTACACAACTGAAATGACTGAACAATGACAACAAAGAATATAGATACTAGTACCTGCTGTATATACCCCACAGAGCCATCATGAGGATCAAGGAGATAATGTATATAAGATATTTTGTAAGCCTGAAAATGCTCTATGTGTCAGCTATTATAAATTGGGAACACTGGCATTATAAAGGATGTATGAAGAAAAAAAAAAGGCTTCTGTTTTCAGATTTAAGAACTGAGAGATTTTGAGAGACTGAAGAGAGAAAACTGTGACTGAGTTAAAGATTCATTATAGGATTTCTTTTAATTGGGATTTTTTTCTGGATGCCTGCAAAAAAAAGATAATTTCTTCCAATTTCCTTGCTTAGCTATAGTCAGAGTGCACATAAAAACAGATTTGATTTCTCGGTATCAAACACTCAGTGGAAAGTGGAAACTAAGGCCTTATCATTGAGACAAGACATCAGTTTGGCAGGGCTGTGTACATCCTTTGAACTCAGATGACATTGTCTCGGAGGACAAGATGTTTGATGAGGTTTTTTTTTCATATTTTTTCTTTCTCTCTCTCTCTCTTTCTTTCTTTCTTTCCTTTTAAACACACTTTAAAGTTTTTGCTAAGGAAAATGAACCAGCAATCTCTTTGGTCGAATGAAGGGGGAAATCATTCTTTCTTCAAAAGATCAGGGGGAAAAGTGTCATTTTCTATTTTCCTTAAGTATCACTCAAACACTTGTGTGACAAGAAGTTCTACAGGCTTAGATTTGGGGTTTTATTCTCTCAGCAATGGATGAAGGACTTAAATGCTCCTGCACATCAAGAGGAGAGAGAAATCCCTGAGAAAGAAATAGAGAGAAAAGCCAACTCTTGCAAAGTGTATTTCATGCAATTCGTATTTATCAGTTTTATAAGAGATAACATAAAGTGAAATCAACCACTTGAGAATTACAATCTGCACATTTGATTAAAGGAGTCAGTTGTGGTGAAGTAAGGGAAGCATGATCTTTAGAGACACCATTAAAACTTATTTCTGGTTCCAAATGTATTTGGGAAAGCTGGGACGACAGGAAAAAGAGAAAGTGAAAGGATGAATTGAATAGTGAGATAAAAGTTAAAAAGAAGAGTTAAAACATATTTTAAAAAGTTAAAAAAAAGTAATTTATATATGTACAGTTTAAAAAAGTAGACAAACAAGGGAAAAGGAGGTTGAGAGGAGAGGTGAGAGGTACAAAGAGCAGATGAATTAGCTAATTTGTGTTTTATTACCAGCTTTAGATGTGCCCCAAGGCTCTGCCCAACGGACTTTTTTCTCCTTATACTCTCTCAGTAACCTCATCATCTTCCATGGATTCCATTCTCATCTCCAGGCAGATGACTCATAGATGTACTTACCCTCTTCTGTCTTCTCTTAAGGAAGTCATACTCTATCTCTCATCTCCATGCCTTTGCACCAGGCATTCTCTGTGACTGGAACGTTCTCCCTTTTCAATTCTGTCTCTTGGAATTCTTGTTTTCTTTTAAAACTCAATTCAAGGTCACTTTCTTGCCCCACCCCCAGTTGCTTTTGCACCCTTCCCGAAGATTATCTTATATCTGCTTGGCATGTTTTGCATTCATCTATATATAAACATATTGTCTCACCTGCAATACCAACTATATATAAAATATTTCCAACAGGAAGGCCTGCAGGCATCTCTGTTTTAACACGTTAAAAACAACTAATTATCTTGCTTCCTAAACCAACACATCTTCTGAACATCCCAATTTTTGTTGAGGACAACAGCATTTTTCTAGTCACCTAGGTTTGCATCTGCATCATCTCTGCTTCTCCCCACATATTCAGTTAACAAATCTTGCTGCTTCCATCTCCATGACATCTTTCACATTTGTCCCCTTTTCTCCATGTAGCTACCACTCTATTTCAGCCTTTCATCACCTTATCACATTTTGCCTGAACTATATCAATACTCCCCTTACTGGTTTCCCTACCCCAAGTCTCTCCCCTCTTTAACCCATTCTGCATCTAGCCTAGAGTGGTATTCTGAAAGTGTAGTTCTCACCATGTTATATTCTCTCTGCCCTCTATAAGTAAATTCCAATGGTTCCTTATTGCCTCTAGCATCAAATACAAAATTCTGTCTGACATTTAATTTTTTTTCCACAACTCAATGCTATCCTAACTTTCCAGCATTATCCCCTTCTCCCTCTGGTCTAGTCACATTGACCTTCTTGCTGTTCCTCATACACATAATCTATTTCCCGTCTCTGAGCCTTTGCATTAGCCATCTCCCATGTTGGGGATGTTTCCCTCCTCATTAAGGATCCTTTCCTTAGGATCATTCCATGATTTTCTTCAAGACTCATTTAAAGTGTCTTCTTCTGAAAAAGGTTTTTTTTTTTTTTGGTCCTTTCATCCCCACCTGTAACTGCTAGTGCCTTCCTCTCTGAAGTCGCCATGTATATAGTTATTAGTTACATTATTAAATGTTTTCCATATACATATATGTAAAAAAAATTCTGCCCAATTAGAATGTAACAAAACTATTTTACTTTTGTTTTTGTATTTCCATATAATCCTTAATAAAGGTTAATTGATTTATTAATTGATCTTCACCTTGCCCTCTTAAGAGCAAAAATATTGTTCAAGTCCATGTTTGTTCAAAACCTGTCCACACATCTTTCCAAAAAATAGGTGTGTAAATACATACACAATCAATACACATTTATTAAGCGCCTTCTGCATACCAGCCACTGTGCTAAGCACTAGGCATACAAAAAGACACAAAAGACAGTCTCTTCCCTCAAGGAGCTTTCAATCTAATGGAAAATTGAAGACAAGAGAGTTTGTGTCATGTCCAAGGTCACAGAGGTTGTATTTGTCAAAGCCATGATTGAAACCCAGATTCTCTGACTCCAAATCTAGTATCCTTTCCATTATGCTTGAACTTTCCCACCCATCATTTTTCTTCTGTTCTTTATTATAAGGAATAGTTCTCTGGAAGCGGAAGAGAGGAAGTGTGTGTGTGTGTGTGTGTGTGTGTGTGTGTGATGGGAAAGGTAGATGATATACAAATGAGATCAATGCAAATTTATATTTAAAAAGCAATGCAGAACAAATAAATTAATAGCAAGATGGTTGATAATAAGTATCATGAGACATAGAAACTAATAATTATACTAAGTACAATCTTTTACAATCCATGTTCTAGCCTTCTCTAGATTCTCATATACTAGAATCTATAATATGGAATATTCTCAGTGGTAAATATGGCTCATTTTGCTTCCATCCAGTTAGAAAACTAGGAACTTCTGAAGTTAACTTAGGTCTAGGTCTTCAGTAGCTTACCATACCAAAAGACTTAGTCAAGAGAGAGCAATGAAACATTAAATTATTTATTCCAGACAAAAATGAAGAGATACCACCAGAGAGCAATGTCAGCTCTCCTAATGTGTGATTAGAACACATCCCTAGTGCTTAGCACAGTGCCTGGCTCATGGTAAATGCTTAATACATTTTTGTTGATTTGATCTCCTCAAAACTGGTGATAGGGAAGGAGTTATTAAAGTCTTTTGCTACCAGAGCAAAAGATAAGAAATGCTATATATGTGGCCTTTGTCTCAATTCAGATAGTCAGTTGGTCTTTCAAGCTCTGAGCAGTCCACAGATCTCTTCCTTTTTTTTTTTTCTCTGCTTCTCTTAGCAGTATTCCAGACAGCAAGAAGAGAGAAGGGATTATTATCACCATTCTCACAACTTAGATGTCATCACTGCCATTTTCTCCTTCATGACATTTCTTCCCCTTCTTAATTAGAGACTGTATTTGGGTAATACAGTTCCCTTAGAAGTATATTCTTGCTCTAGTTCAATCAGGTACATATCTTGGTGCCTGTTGTCTCATGTGAGATGAAGTCTTGACTCACTAAACTCACTCCTGTTATCTCTACAGTTTCACAGAGTTATTTATTTTGGGGGGGAATCCTCTTGAATTTAACATTTTGTTGGCATTGACATTAACACAACCTGTCTTACCAAACATACCTGATTTGGGTGTAGGCCTGGGCCTAGACTTGTGACCTTATTGATAGAGGAGATTTCTTGGTGAGGGAAATCCCTCAATCAATGAGATCAGCATTTTCTTTGCAACTTAAAGCCTTAGAGAATTTCCTAGAACATCTAGAGACTAAATGATCTGACCAGAGTGCACAACTAGTCTGTCAGAGATAGGACTTGAATCCTGTCTTCAAGGTTTTCAAGTTAAAAACTGATATACAGACATTAAGGCATCATTTCCTTTTCTAGAGGTGTAGATATGATACTCATCCCATGTGTTACAATAAGCATGGACCTTCTTGAGATGGGAGATTTAATTGGGAAAATTGCTATGGAGTTTATGAGAAGAGGCTCACAAAAGCTAATGGTTAAATTTTCATTGTGAGCATCCAAAATCAGCAAAGGCTACAAATCAGGGATTAGTCTATTGTTTTGTAGACTGTTTAGACAACTGTAGGAGAAGATGTTAATAAAGTAAATTCAATTGAAAAGCCTGTTGTATGTATTTCCCCTCCCCTCCCCAAGGCAGTTGTTCAACATTTGAATTTAATCCTAACACTACAATTAGGAAGAAGATGTAGAATTTCTCCTGTCTAAAAGGATAATTTAAAAATTGACCTCACTGTGACTAATATTTGCCCCTTTTCTCTGGCTCAAGTTCAATAGACTTTAAGTTTTCAAAATATAAAATTGTCTTTTTCATGGAAAAATTTCACAAATTTTTCATAGGTTCAGCTAATATCCTAGTACCACCTCAAAAGAAACTCTGAGAAAAATCTCCAAAATAGCTCAAGTCTCATTTCTTTATCAAGATTCTTCACTCTATCCCAGCTTTGCATTAGTCTAAAGGAAAATGCCTTCATATTATTGTTTAAGTACAATGTAAGGACTGTAAGGAATTCAAAGATAATAGAACACAGTATTGAGATGTTGAAATGTATGTTTTTATGCTCAGGTAAGCAAAAATGAATTTAAAAAAGCTATAGTATTAAATGGCTAAATTCACATGACCTATTCTTCTCAAGGAAACTGCCAATATTGAGACTCCTCCCAAAGGAATTAACACTCCTGGAAGTCACTGGCAAAGGAAAACAGTCCCATACGAGGGAAACGAATGGTCTTCCCAAGTAGCATCTCTTCCTCCTTTGATTTTTGGGAATGGAGCTTAGGATGGGCCTCTTTCCAGGTGATTCGGCAGACCTCTGGTGTCCACCACTGTCTGCACAGTAATCCTGCTTTACATCATGCTGTGTTCCACCATTCAATTTCCCTCCCCGTTTGCTGGGTGGTTGTGGCTCTAATTCCTCATATGCTTGAGAGAGAGAGAGGAGAACAGAAGAGACAGAGGAGAAAGGAGGAGGGAGGAGAGAGGAGAGAAAAAGTGTCGACCAGCCACTATTCAGGGTGACCACCCTCTCTTGGCTTGTTGTGTGGTACTTGAGTCTTTCTCTCTTCTTGGTTTTATTTTTTTTAATCATCTTTTTTCTAATGAATAAGAATTGCTTTTTTCTCCCTCTTTAAACCTATTGAAAAGGAACAAAGAAAAACAAAATATCTTCTAACAATATGCATGATCAAGAAAAATAGCTTCCCATGTTGGCCATGTACAATAATGTACTTCTTGTTCTGCATATTAAATCCATGTCCTTTCTCTCAGGCTGTAGGTAGCACCTTGCATCATCTGTCCTTTGGAATCATGACTGGTTATTCTGGCTGACTTTTTGGGCCACCTGGCTATTATCTCTGTCCTGTGCATTTCTAACACCAGCTTCAGCTGCATAATCTGGCTTTAAAAAAGTCCCCATTTAGCATAATGTTTTACTGTAGCCTCCACTCTTCTAAAGACAGGCTAGGGGAGGGAGATGCTACCTCCATAAGAAGGTTTATACTTAGGACCTAACCAAAATGGACTACTACTATTTCCTGAAATCAGAATTTTCTTGTTACCCTCAGTATATTTACACAATTTGTCCTCAGACCTGGAATGTATTACTTCCATATCTTTACCTTTCAGAATGCTCATCTTGTCTGAATCTCAGTTTAGTGGGTAATAAGGCAGTCTGATGGCATCTCATATCCTACTGATCCTGAGAACTTGCATGAGTAGTGAGATTCCTTCCCAACTTCCCAACTAAGGAAGGAGAAAAAGATTATGAACTGATTGGGAAATATATGTCTTGTCTCTTGTAGAGAAGTGATGGACCATAGCTGCAAAATGAGAGATGTGTTCTACCCATGGCAAATATGTTGTTTCATTTTCTTTGACTTCACAAGGGTGAGTTCTGGGGTAGAGGGAAGGAGTCACTGGTGAATAATAGCAATGTTAAAAAAAAATATCGGGAAAAAAAATTTTTTAAAGGACCTAATTTTTTAGACTAATAAAGCTCCAGCAGGCAGCTAAGTGTCACAGTGGATAGAGTTTTAGATCTGGAGTCAGGGAGAGGTGAGTTTAAATCTTTCCTCAGACATTTACTAGCCCTATGACCCTGTGTAAATCTTTTAACCTCCAAATTCCTCAGTTTCCTAATATATAAAATTAGGATAATACTAGCAAATAGCTCTTAGAGTTGTTATGAGGATCAGATGAGATAATTTTTTAAAAGACTTTGCAAACCTTAAAGTTATTTATTAGTATTATTACTATTATTGCTATATTTTTTACTATTTCATTCTGTTCAAACAATACATTTCCTTTAGAATCTCCTGACCTTATGACTCAAGGTTTTCCCCTTCACCTGTCCCTCAGGAGTTCCTAAGGGGACTGCTTATGCTGGATATTACTGCTCCCTTTTAGGCATGGAGCCTTCAACTACCAGAAGATATGAGGGAACCCCACCCATTTACCCAATTCAATAACATTTACATTAATTTGATTAATTTTCAGCTCTGTGTAAAGAAAATGTTGGGAAATAGGTCTTCAATCCCTTGAGGATGATGTGACATAGGACAGCATTCAGTGGTATTTGGAATAATTTGTAGTATTGTTTAATATTCTGTTTTAAGCATGCTATAGTAAAGATATGTGAAGGATATATAACCTTCTCTGTGGAGAGTGCAGCAATGACCTATCAACAGTCAGTCAGCAAGCATTTATTAAATGCTTACACTGAGGAAGTAATAACTGTAGAAAAGATTTGGGCTATTCAGACTGATACATGTGGTCTTTTTCAGGCAGAAAGCTCATTTGCCATAGTTTATAGCCATGGAGTTTCAATAAAGTACTGAGATAAATCTAAGTCTCCATTATGTTACTCTGGGTAGCTGTGGCTAAGCAGACACTCTATAGACCATGAATAAGTGAATTAATGAATGACCAAAGCATTTATAAAGTTCTGACTATGTGCAAAGCATTGAGCAAAATACTGGGGACACAAATAAAAAAGTAGAATAGTCCTCATTCTGAAGGAACTCGTATTCCAATGGGGGAGATAATACATATGGGATGTTTTAGCTGCAAGACAGAAATAATAGTCTCATGGTCCTTAGGGCACAACAACAAAACAGATGGCAATGCCTATTCTGTAATGTCATTTCCACTGATAAAATGATTTCCATTTCTGATGTTGAGTGATTTGATAATGGCAAAGACTTTGGTGTCAAGAACTTTCTTTTGTGAGTCTTCAGTAGCTAGCTATAGCTGTACTACCTGCAGGAAAGTTGCCAGGCAGCTTCTCCACTGGGATTGCTTCCCAGGATGATGGCTGAGGACATTGGCCTAGAAGCCTTACTATTCCAAAGGTTCTTGGGTTCAGTGTCCTGGGCTTGCTCTTTCAGAATTTGAGGGGAGATGGTGATCAAGGTGGTGATTTGACTTGCCTGGCATTAGTTGCCTCTTTTTTCTCCCCTGGGGTTCCAGACTACTATCAGTCTTTACCCAATATCAATTTCAGTTTTGCTTTTCTTTGTATCCCTAGTGCAGAGTAAGTGTTTAATAAGTGTTTGTTCAATGATTTCAACTATTCCCTACAATTTCAGTAGCTTAATGATCTCCAGTGGTTTCAAACCTTGAAAATGGAATAAGATAAATTTTCTTTCTCTACCATTTTCTTCTCTATGCTTATAGTCACTTAGTAGGCATTGGATTTCCCCCAGCTCATTTGTCTATCATTGCTGTTCCTTACCTTTCTTTCTGTGACTCTTTACTAATACACTGATTCCTCTCAACTCACCTGCTCTAACACATTCTTTCCTAACAGTATAGGGCATATGTTAGAGCCCAGGAGTCAGGAAGTGACCCTGGGTAAATTACTTAATCTCTCAGTGGTCCAGACAATTACCTAAAGACTCAAGTTGCAAAAAGAATTGCTGATCTACTTGGACAGAAGAGAGTTTACTCACTAGGAATTCCCTACAACAAAGAAATCATAGGTGCCAATTCCTATAACATGTGGAAACTTAAAATGTGAGCAATTCAGGGCACTTTAACTTAATAGGCATTTATTAAGCACCTACTACATGCCAGACACGTTACATGGGGTTGGGAATCAGTAGTTTTCATTTGTGTCTGACTTTTCATGACCCCATTTGAGGTTTTCTTGGCAAAGATACTAAAGTGCTTTACCATTCCTTCTCTACCTCATTTTATAGATGAGGAAACTGAGGCAAACAAGGTTAAGTGACTTGTCCAGGGTCACACAGCTAGTACATGTCCGAGGTCAGTTTTGAACTCAGAAAGATGAATCTTTCTGGTTCTAGTCTCAGTGCTCTATTTACTGTGCCAGAGATTGAAATTAAAAGTCCCTGCCTTTGAAGTGCTTCTGCTCTAATGAGGACAAAGGGGACATTATACAGGCATTATGGAGGGGGAATTGACAGGAATTTTTGTATAATTCACAGTGTTTCTACCCACACCAAAAAAAAAAATCGACAACCCACCAAAAACAAATCCTATTATTTGAAGTTTTCTTGTCTCTTAACAAAGTGAGGATTCTAGTCAAAATAGTTCATTTGGGAGTCTATTGTTTTTCTGTTCTGATTTTCTTTAATACCTTTTCACCTCAACAATCATGATACAAAGAAACAATGCTGGCTTATCAATAAGTGACAAAAGATTCATTTAGATCACTACAATAAGACTGAACTTTGTTTTCTTTAATCATGATATTGGAAGCATCACCTTCCAGATGTTCCTGTTTTCTAGCCATTTCTTTATTCAGATTTTGCAAGTATTAAAATGATGGAATGCTTTTTGAGAATTTGGCAAAGAATAGATTGTTCTGTATTTGTCTGTCCCATATTTTTGCCCAAATGGAAAAAAGTATTGTAAATTAGACTCCAAATTCACATTAAATGATAGCTTTTAATTGGGACTTATAGTACGAATTTTATTGATATTATTTTTAAAATTTTGTTTGCCTTACCTTGGTTTTCTAAGTGGCTGTATCAAAACTGAATTATGAAACATAGTTCATGTCTTCAGGACAAGTGGAAAACAATTTGGAAACCCAATAATAGAAACTGCAGAAGAGCCCTACTCAGATCTTTAATTTTTATTTCGGGACTTGCCAGTTCTTCATTCTGATAACTCTTTCCCCTTCACCAGTGATCCAAATCCTTCCCTTGTCACCATCCTCCCTTTTTCTTCCAGGGCAATTGTGCCACTAAGCATTAGCAAAAGCCAAGAAATACTTCATCTTTTCATTTATCTAAATCCAAGAGTCACACAATTGCAAATCACTGACCAAAATAGCAATGGAGACAACAATAGCAAGAAATAGCAATGGAGAGAAATTGAAGAAAGAGGAAGAGTTATGGATACACTGCAATGTCAACTGTGTACATTTTCAACTTTAGCTCAATTTAAGCATGCAAATTGAGTGCTCCAGATATCACACAGGCTTAGAGCAATACACAAAACATTTTTTTTAGAGTAAGTGGTCATTGATGGCACACATCCACTTGTACTTTATAGAAAGCTCAGAGGAAATGAATGAATTCATTGCTTCTATGGAATTTAGTGCAGGTCTGGCATTAACTATTCTTGGCCCTGGAACAAAAGGATCTGTTGGGACCAGAGAAACTGGATCTGTCCACAGAAAGCAGTATATTTCTTCCCAGTATTGAAGCCATTACCATTATGGTCATCATCACCAACCATTACCATAACTAAAAGTAGTTAAATGTTCTTCAGTTCTAAGAACTATGTTGAATGCTCTACAAGTCAGACCCATTACTTTTTTACTTTCCTCAGTGGCATCACAGCTCTGAATAGATGAAAGGTAGAAAGCAGCAAGAGCAGAGTTAGGACTACTAATGAGGAGGGGAAAGGAAGAAGTACAGGCTAATGCTGAATCTGGAATCATGAAGTAGATAGAGATCCAAAGGCTTCCTGGGGCTCTTCTGCTTGGGCTGATGGGATCAAAAACCAGAAGTCATTGGCTTAAACCCAGACTGATCTCAGCCACAGCAACCACTTCCCATAATTCAAAGATTGTAGAGGCCTCTTTACTCACCTTATTTCCCAATGACCTCATTCCATACCTGACCAGAACTTTGAAATGCAGTTAGAGGAGAGCCCTGAGTTCCCTTCCTGTGGTTTTGTTCAGTGGTTATGATGAGGAGTATTAATTACTGTCCTCTTAGTCCTATAATGAGATTGATATCACCTTCAATAAGAAGGCTACCTTCCAGCTACTCAGTATACCTCTTGTATAGGCATTTTTATGTATACATTGTCTCTGCCATGAGAACAGAAATTCCTTGAGACCAGGGCCTATTTATGTATTAAGGTGTCAAAATGGATTGAGTTATGGGCCTGGAGTCAGGAAGAGCTGAATTCAAATGCAGCTTCAGATGCTTCTGAGCTGTATGATGACTCTGGCCAAGTCACTTAACCTCTGTCTGCCTCAGTTTCTTCAACTATAAAATGGGAAAACATAATGGCACTTAAAGAGTTTTTGTGAGGGTCAAATGTGATATTTGTAAAGCGCTTAGCACAGTGTAAACACATAGTATGCTGGCACATAGTAGGTATTTAATACTTATTCCCTTTTCTTTATATCCTCAGTGCTTGGCAATGTGCTGATACATAGTAGGTGCTTAATAATACTTATTGTTGGTAGATTAATAGATGAAAATAGCTGCCATGAGAAGCAGTTCGGCAGCTAGGTGGCATAGGGCATAGAAGGCTAGACTTGTATTTAGGGAGATCTGAAATAGAATCCTACTTCAGACATTTACCAACTGTTTGACCCTGGGCAAGTCATTTAACTTCTTTTAATCTGTTTCCTCCTCTGTAAAAGGGAGTGAATAATAGCCCCAACTTCACAGCATTATTGTGAGGATCAAAAGAGATACTACATAAAGGACGTTGTAAACCTTAAAGTGTTACATAAGTGCTAGCTGTCATTTTCATGATCATCACATCTTGTCAACTTCTGTTTAAACCACATGTCTAACAAATAATAACCTTGACCCTGGGGAAGTCACTGAGTGCCCCAGGCAACTCTATAAGACTGTAAATTGCAGAGCACCTGTAAGTCTTCATTAGTAGAGCAGGTTTCTTCAATGGAGTTTCCTTTGCCAATGAAATCACAAGTTAGTACAATTATAATAAAATAAAAACAAAATATATTATTTTATGTAGTAAAATGATAAAATCAAAACATCAAGACTAACACTCATACAGGGCCTCAAACTATTCCAAAAGCTTTATGTTATTTCATTTGAAATGTGTAATAACCCAATGGAACTGATATTTTAGATATCACAGTTTACCAGTCGAAGAAACTAAAGTCAATTGATTTGCCATGCTCACATTCCTAATAAGTGTTAGTCAGGATTTGTATGTGGTTTCTCTGATTTCTAAGCCAGCACTCTAACTACCATAGTGTTTCCTCTGACTTTCAAATGTGTTTTTGTTGCATAGATTATTTTAGCAAGCTCAAAAAGTCTCCATGGACCATTGAGATACCATCTGTTCTCACTTGCCAATATTTAGAGAAAGGTCGTCAGAATGAATGAGAAGAACAATACTTCAATAAGAACTAATGATGTAATATCGTACTAATTATGTAAGTTGTGTTATTAAATGCCATAAGTAAATACTAATTCATCACAAAGATAAAACTACAACTACTAGCCCACATACATACCCTGGTCTCCCTTGAAGACTCTTCAAATACATATTTTGAAAGTCACTGTTTCGTTAAATATTTATCCCATGATCTCTCCTATAAGAGACGTTATTTTCTTAAATGTGTGTATGCATATGAGTATGTCTTCTTTACGTAGGGTGATTGTCTCTGTGTTATGAGGATGCTCTAATTTATATACCCCAGAGCAAGGGATCTTAACCTTTTTGCATCATGGACCCCTTTAACAGTCTAGTGAGACTTATGGACCCCTCTAAGAAAAAAAACAAACTATTTTTAAATGCATAGAATAAAATATAGAAGATTAGAAGAAAAATCATTTATATGGAAAGAAAGATTTAATTTTTTCCCCATTCAAGCTCATGGGCCCTTAATAATCAATCTATAGACCCCATAGACCTTAGGTTAAGAACTCTGGCCTAAAGCTTAAAAGTAAGTAATCAGATGATACATCCTCTGAATGACCCCAGTTAGTTAGGAAGACTCCTGGTGATTATTATGAACTATTTCAATGCTGTCTTGGGGATCAGAATAGTCCAGGTTATGCCATGGAAGAGGCTGAAGGGGAATTATGTGGCATGTCCTACACCTTCATATTTGTCCCTCTGGGTCACCCCATAAATTCTCGTGGACTTAAGGGAAGTTCTGAGAGACTTGGATATTATTAGGCTTTGGTAGAGATTTTGGTTCTAGCATATGATACAGCTAAAGGGAAAGTACATTAAAATAGTCTCTACAGATTAACCATATTTGTTTAAATATGACAGCTGGCATTAAGCATTTTAAAGATTATTATGTGGAAGCTATAACAGACTTGCTCTATTTGGCTGCAGAGGCCAGGAAAAGGAACAATGGATGGACATTGCAAAGAGGTAAATTTAAATTTAATATAATAATTTTTAAAAATCTTCCTAACAAAGGTGGCTAGGTGGCGCAGTGAGTAAGAGTGCTGGCCTCGGAGTTGGGATGACCTGGGATTGAAATCGGCCTCAGAAAATGAGCACCCACACATAAATAATGACTAGCCGTGTAACCTTGAACAAGTTACTTAACCCCAATTGCTTTTATTAAAAAAAAAAATCTTCCTAACAAGGACTCAAGCAGGGCTGGGGAACCTGTGGCCTCAAGGCCACATGAGGCCTTCTAGATCCTTGGGTGTGGCCTTTTGACTGAGTCCAAGTTTTACAGAACAAATCTTTTATTCAGTGGACTTATTCTGTGAAGTTTGGAGTCATTCAAAGGACCACACTTGAGGACCCAGAGGACCACATGTGGCCTAGAGGCCACAGGTTCCTGTAGCAGCAAGCACCCCAATATCCCCAGGGTAGCTGCCAATACAGGTTCTTAGATCTGCTTTTCAAAAGGAAAGCAATTCAAAATCGGTTAACAAGCTTACTTTAATAAAACAAACATATACCATTTACCTAGTTCAGGGGAAAAAGGTCAGCACCCTGAACTTCAGAGTTACAGCACTTACAGATCAAACAGACAGGCTTCCAAACTGTCCAACCATTATATCAATACCAAATCACAGTTACCAGAGAGGGAAGCATCAACATCTGGGTTTTCAAAGCTGGGGGGCTCTCAACAACGGCGTCCCAGAGTCTCATCTGGTCAAATCACACAACACTTCTCAAAGTGAGCCCCAAAGCAAAGCCTTTCATCAGGTTTTATATAGTCTTCTGCTGGCTCAGTGAATGTAACCACCCTCTTGACCCACTGTCCAATCACACAGCATCAAGGTGTGGTCATTCCTGAAAACCAAGCCTCCTACCACAGGCTCCATGTGACTACATCCAGCCTATTAGGGGGCAGAGTATACTTTCAAATTAAAGAAGGTTCTCAGAGTCACTTAAGTCAATCAAAGGGCCTAGGGGCAGGGAAGATCTTTAAATCTGCATTTCTGTTACATTTCCCCACTTCTGAATTAGAGCTTTACAAAAGTGAAATAAGCTACCTGAGGAGGTTTTGGGCTTCCACCCACATCACCTTGGCATTAAGAGGCCTTCTAGCTAAGGTTCAATGACCAACTCTGCAGTAAAGTGGCATCTGTCTTGTCAAGATTGTTGAGTTCTGCATGTGTCCTGCTATATTTCAGAGAGCTCCAAGCATGCTTTACTTTAGTCTCTACCATTTTTGTTCCAGCTGCCTTGCTTTTTCTCATGTCAATACACTACTCAATGTCTTCATTAACCATTCCTATAAATTTCCAGACCAAAATATAGTCACTACTCCTGTGGTGAGAATAATACCTAAATTCCTGGGGGTGGCTAGGTGGTGCAGTGAATAGAGCATTGGCCCTGGAGTCAGGAGGACCTGGGTTTGGATCCAGCCTCAGACACTTAACACAGAAACTAGCCATGTGACCTTGGGCAAGTCACTTAACCCCAATTACCCTCCCCCCCCCCCAAAAAAAGCAAAAATAATACCAAAATTCCTTCATCTATGCATTTTTGTCCCCAAAAGGTGACAAAGCTGTCATGGTATATGATTGGCTCAACAGGCAAAGGTTTAAGTTGCATTTCTCTTGACACACCTTCCTGGTAGCCTCTGACCATACAAAAATATCTTCCTGGTTACCTAATAAGACACAAAGACCCACCCATGTAGAGGTAGCACCCTTCAGACTTGGTGGAGACATTACAGTCCCAAGATTTCATGGTCACACACACTGCAGGGCTGACTAGAAATCTAGAATCCCTTCTAAACTTGCTTTGTGACTTAACGGATTCTTTCTATGAAGGATACAAGCAGATTTTATATGGAAAACTTCAGCAATACTTCTAGATGGTTCAAGAAAATTCAGGCACAAGCTATGATTTGTCAGGTTTACCCCTTTCTTTTTCCAAAGCAAGATCAAATGATCTCCCTATACTTACAAGAGTAGAGAACAGTTTGTTCAGGATCTAGTCATGTCACTCATTCATCTGGAGCATGGCCTGGAAAACACAAGTTCTTCAGCAGTTAAAAGTCACTCAGGAGACTTTTAATATACATAGGAATAAGAACTACCAAATGTTCAGGCCTACAAGGTTCTGTAATCTAGTTTCATAGAAAAAGGACCTATTTTGAAGAGATAAGACCTAGGGTCATATCCTATCTTTCTCTAGATATAGGGCTAGAAGGGAACTGGTTGGAGACTTTTGGTCCACTTCAATTTTACAGAAGAGGAAATTGAGGCTGGGGAGGTTGATGACATTACCCAAGTCACATAATATCAGAGGCAGGTAGAATCTTAGCATTACCACTTATTTTATGTGGGATCTTAGATAGGACACGATCCCTGTGGATCTCAGTTTCTCCATCTATAAAATGGGAATGGTAGGACATATCTATTAAGGCCCCTTCCAGCTCCAAATCTATGTATTGCTTCCTACACTTCCCTTCTCTTGTTTATGCTCCCACCTTCAGAATGAGGCTCTAGGGATGGTCAATTCCCTTTTATATAAAGCTCATTAACTAGAGTAGTTATTTCATATGCTTTACCTCCAAGGGCCCAAATATCAGTCAGAGGCCTCCAATCATCAGCATCTTGATAGCACACTGATTCCCATAAAGATTCTGCTGATACTACTTCTAAATGTCTTCATCAACAATATTGTGCAAAATGATTATCTTTTTCTTTAGCCCTTGCTAGAATGCAGAGAAAAGGGAAGTTTCTTCAGTGTTCAGGAGCCTGCTTGTTCCACCCCCACTTGCTTCCTAACCACACACTTACCTTCTTAAATCAGAGAGCCCTGAGCCCCTCAAAAATCTATGTAGATGTGAAGTGTTTGGAAATGAGTAATTACATCTCTACGATAATTGATATTGTTGACTATACAAGGTAATTTCTTTAGTCGGATAATGAAGTGACGTGTGAACTGTATCTTCTCAGGAAGTGGTTTCATTTAAATGCAAGTGTTGTTTTTTTTCTACTGCCCTAAAATTAAGAAGCATTGACACAGGCCCCCCTCTTTCAACATGTGACTTTGCTCTTTTCCGTTTTTGTCGAAAGAGTTATTAACTGTTAAAAGTTGATGGCAGTTGCAATAACAAGCAGTCACTGGTGAGAAGGTAAGAGAGTTTTGACTTTATCTTGTGCTGAAAAATCTTAACACTTGAAGAAAAATAGAAAATTGTAATAACTTCAGTCAGATGTTTTTGTAGAAATTTCTTCAACCTGTGATTATAATAGCACATTTTCTTTTGTGTGGAAAAGTATGTCCTGTAATATTTGTTTCTATCAAATTTCATTTAGAAATACTCATCAGTGGAGATTAGAACACCATAATTTTTATGAGATAAGGTTTAAATGGTTTTAAAAATATATATACATATATATGCATATACACACATTCTTGTACAAAACTTGGGTCATAACATGTTTAATTGTTTCATTGAAAATATGTATTATTCTGTCTAGATAATGGCATGGAAAAAAATTACACTGAGCAAATTACATCTAGTATATAACATACTATCAAAGCCAACATTAGAGGCCTTAAAAATGATGTAGAAAACTTTTTGCTTTTAAATGGGGAAAAAATTCTTCATCACATAAAGCAACAAAAGAGAACCATTTGTTAAAAAAAAGTCAAAGAATTATTTTCCATCCAATTGTTGGTCTTGTATATTTTTAAGATGAATGAAGGGGAAATATGTAGGTTTCTAGATTCTATGCAAACTTTTTAGTGAAAAGCAAGAGCAGAATCCACAATAAATAGATTAATTAAGAGTGGTTAAGGGGACAAGGAGCAAATTATAAACACACTTCAACTGTATCACAAGGTTGACTTTATAAACCTTTAAAAAAGCTCTTTTTAAACCTTAAAGTACAACATAAATGTTATCTCTGTGCATTCTGTAATTTGACTCTTAAGTATTTTTTTTCAGATGCTCAGACCACAGATACTAAGGGGGATTGTTAAACTATAAATTGACTTGAACAAATTATATATTTGAAGCATGCTTCTTTTTTAAAGGAAGTGTTTCAAGTGGTAAAACAATGTGTGGAAGTTGTCGGCATCATGTTAGAGGCGAGCTTAGAATTAATAGCAACAAAAGCACATGGGCCAAGTTTAAGCTTATGAATAGGTCAGAATTAGTGTGTCTGAAAATGACCAGTGGATTTTGGTGGGCTTCATGTAACCTCAATCTGAGTCCGTAGTGTGAAATGGAAGATAAATATATATATATATATATTTATGTATGTATATATATATATATATATATATATATATATATATATATATATACATATATATGTGTGTGTATATATATATGCTGGGATGAAGAAAAGAAAACTTTCAGGAATAAGAAAGTTGTGGTTCCACTGTATGTACCTTGACTTGGTTAGCTCATAGCTAGAGTGTTCTGTTCAATTCCTGACACATTTTAGGAAGGATATTTATAAGTTGAAAAACACCAAAAGAAGATAACTAGGGAGGTGCTGACCCTATGCCTAATGAAGATTAGATCTAATCCTCTTTCTTGTGGTCACATGCTTGGAGGTTCCTACCAGAGATAATTCAAGCAAAGGCTTTATGACTTCTTGAATATGTTGTATCTTTTTTCAGGTACTGATTGGACTAGGTAGCCAACAAATTTCTTTTTGGCTCTGAAATATGACACTCATTGAAATCATCATTATATTTGTTTGTGTGGTTATCCCTGGGGGAAGGACCACAGAGGAAGTGTTTTGTAGACAGGTATATGGCCTATATAGAGCAATCATTTTGCTTTGTCTTAATCTCATATTTGTTAGTGTTATATGAATACTTTCTGACATTGTTCAACTGAGGAAAAGTCAGAAATGATAATTCATGCTCTATAGTGCAATTCCATGCTATCAATACCAAGTTAGTCACTTGTTGAATAAAATAATTGTGAAAAAAATATAGATTAGGCACAGTTCTATTCTTGCCTCAAGGAAATCTGTTATGCTTGAAAGATACAGGTGGATGCCAAGGAGTCAGACCTGTTATCCAAGTAATCTGGTACACTATCACTAGGCTATCCTTGCAAGTGTACTCAAAAAATGGACATTTCTTAGTGACAGGGTGGGAGGAGGGATTGCTATTAGCTTCTCATTCTTAATTTCCAGCTAATCATATTGTTCTTCATGCTTATGGTGCCACAAGCTTTGCAACCAATAATACTGTGCCCCCCCCCATATGAATCTGCCTTCTCTTCTCTATATTCCTCCTTTTGTCTCTAAATGAGAGCTGTCCCCCTAATTCAGGTTCTCAGCTTTTCTGAGGGGCTGAAACACTGTTTATTGGAAAATTCACACTTTGTCAATAAATTGATCATGCTCAGAATTTTTTTTTTTTAAATATAGATTAGGTTGTACTGCACTAGGCATTTCACATAGACAAGTGTTAGAAGGCATTGACAACACATTCATTTTGTATTTTGCTATTATCTCTCAATTTAATTATATTTCTGCCTTTTGAAAAACAATCCAATTATATCTTTAATATTTTACTTTTATAACTACAAAGATCAAAGGGAATACAAGTCTAAAAAAGGTATAATCCCGATAATTACATTTGTTTTGCTAATATACTTGCTCCGTGGTTTTTTTTTTTTTTTCATGACATAATAAAATAGAGAAGTAGTAGAAAACATCATAGATAAAGAGCTGGCCTGAGAGTTAGAAAGACCCTCCTCTGACACTTCTTGGCCATGTGATCTTGGGTGACTCACATCAGTATCCCAGACAACAAACATTCTTAAGGGTTTAAGTTGTAGAACAGGTGCTGATTTTCATTGACAGAAGGAGTTCCATCATTGATGGTATAGTTCCATATATCAATGAAACTACAAATACAATTAAAATAAAATAAGTTAAGTGAAATGAATATCTACATAAACATTTTCATCGATTATTTTCTGGGCATGACCTGCACATTAAGGATGTAAATCTATCAGAAGTTTTTGAGGTATATGACTTTGTCTTCCCTAGTGATTGCCCAATGCTTCATGCTGCTGTGTAGAATATGATCCTGGGTTGCCAGTATAACAAAGTACAAACTGAGAGTTCTACCAGATTAGAAGGTTTTTAATACATAAATCAACAATGGGTTTTCATACAAAAGGCTAGCCTAGGCAAGTTTGGATAGACTGAAAATTAGAAACTTGACCATCAGGTGGCGATAAATTTTGGACAAGCCATAAAAGTTCGATAAGGAGACAGCATATATAGTAGAAGAGCCCCAAATGTGCAGAGGTTCAAATTCTATCCCTGGTTCTTACCAGCTAGGTGACTTTGGGCAAGTGACTTAACTTCTCTGAACCTGATTTTCCTCATATATAAAATGAGGGAGTTAGACTCAATGGTTTCGTATGTCCCTTTTTTTGTTAGAACTGTAATCCACTGACATAGAGACGTTTTAATTCTATGTCAGTGGATGGAATATCCAGGAGTACGATATCAGGTATCATTTCAAATTATTATATGATTTCTTAAAAATTGGATTTTTGTGGAGGTGGGGATGATGTTACTTAGAGAAAGCCACTTTTAAGATAAAGAAAGACAAAGAATTTTGTGCTGAATGAATAACATTGAAAATATATAATACAGTGTGAATGTATTGAGTACAAATAGTAGAAATTTAAGGTTGTCTCTATCTCTTTTTTCAGTATAATTATGTTAAATTGGGCTAGGATTCCAAGATAATGTATTAATTTTACTTAGATCATAGGAAGAGGAAAGCATAGAGTTAGGGCTGGAAGGAATCTAAGAAGCCATTTATTATAATGCCTTATTTTACAGATGAGGAAAGTGAGGCCCATTGAGATTTGTCCAAGGATTTGTCCAAGGACCAGAAGTGGGATTTAAAAATGGGTTCTTTTACTCAAGAGTTAGTTTTCCAGAGGATCAAATAAGTTACCATATGTAAAACACTTTACAAACTTTTAAGTATTACCTATTATTCTTATTACCATCATTCCTGATATCCCAGTGTTGTTATTGTTGATGTTGAATTGTTTTCAGTCATGTTCAACTCTTCCTGACCCCTTTTTGGAGTTTTCATGGCAAAGATACTGGAGTGGTTTGCCACTTCCATCTCCAGTTCATTTTACAAATGAGGAAACTCATGAAGAAACTTTAGAGATGATGCAAATGGGGTTAACTGACTTGCCCAGGGTTACATAGCTAATTAGTATCTGAGGCTGGACTTGAACTCAGGTCTTCCTGACTCCAGGCCTGGCCCTCTATCCACTGCATCACACAGCTGCCTGTTCCCGTTAGACTGAATGGTTGAGATACTAATAAGAAAATGAAGATAAGTAGACAAAAACTTTGATCAATACAGCTAAGAACCATATACATTATAATCACAGAATCTCATGACTAGAATTGACCTTTCAGGCCATGAAGTAAACTTTCCAACAAAAACTCTGACAAAAGACTGTTCATTTCTTCTTGAACACATAGAGGTAGCTAGTTGACACTCTGGATAGAGTGATGGACCTGGAGTCAGGGAGACCTGAGTTCTCATTTGACCTCAGAAATTTGCTGTGTGACCCTGTTTGCCTCAGTTTATCCTCAACTATAACATGGAGATAATAATAACACCTACCTCTCAGTATTGTTATGAGGAAAAATATTTATAAAAGTACTTAGCACAGAATCTAACACATAACAGTCACTTAAGAAATGCTTATTTCCTTCCTTCCAATGACAGGGAAGTGATGCTGTATGAGGCAACCCATTACATTTTAGGAGAGGTCTAATAGTTAGAATGACCTAAAATACATTCGACAAAAATTGGCTTCTGTCTAATCTTTACCACTTGGTCTTACTTTTTCCTTCTTAAGCCAAGCAGATTAAACATACAATATTTGATAAAAATTATCATGGTCTCCTCCCACACCTTTCTGCCCATTAATACCATTCAAAGCTTTCTCTTCTCTGTATGAAATAGACTCAATTTCTTTAACTATTCCTCATTTAGCATGGTTTTGAGTTCCCTCACCATCCTGGCCATGTTCTTTTAGATATGGAACATTTTTAGTATTCCTTCTAAAATGTGATGCCCAGAACTGAACAAAATATTCCAGATGTAATCTGACCAGCATATAATGTATATTAAAAGATTGCGTTAGTTTTTTTTTTGGCAACTATGTCACATTCATTTTGATTCATATTAAGCTTGAGGCCAGCTAAAACCCTTAAAATATTCAGATAAACTGCTGTCAAGCCATATTTCCTCTACCCTCTATTTGTGCAGTGAAGTATTTAGACCTAAGTGTGGGGCGATACATTTGTACCTTTTACATTTCATCTTTCTGCTTTTTGTCCATTGTTACAGTGGGTTTCTGTCTATTTGGATCCTGATTCTTCCATCTATACTATTGCTTACCCACCCTTATTTTGTGTTATCTGAAAATTTGATGAGCCTGTCTCTATGCCTTCATTGAAATCTGATTAAAAGATGAAGTACCACAGATAATAGATTTTAAAAGACTACTTGAATGAAAAGATTTTGGGGACGTAAATATGGAACCCATCTAATAGCTTGCAGAATTTATACATAATAAATGTTTCCCAGTGTGAGAGACAATATGAGGTAGTTTAAAAATGTAGTTGATTTAGTCAGGTGACTTGAATTCTAGTCTTAGTATTGCTGTGAGCCACCCACTTAAATGTCTCTGTGCCTCATTTCCTTCATCTGTAAACTGAGGGCATTAGCTCTCTTAGGTTCTCTCAAGCTCTGAAATCCTATGATTTTGAGTTATATATTGATGGAAAAATACCACATGACTACTAAATATTATTGTTAAATTCAGGTCAAGTTCCCAACTGATATCTGAGATGGGAGTATTTTTGTTTTGTTTTGTTTTGCTTATTTCTCTAGGAAACTCCTGTTTCTGTGCCCCATCATTAGGTATAGAGTAGACCTTCCTGGCTTAGAGCTCCAGAATATATATTAGAAACCTAGCTAAGTATGTCAGTGCCATGTTCTTCTCATCTCTCTCCCACCTTTTAGGAACTTACTTATAATATATTTTATTAATTTAGACTCTTTGTGCCTTTCCATACTTTCTAGGTGACAACTTTATATTCTAAGAAATTAATCCATGCTTATGTTCTAATGTCAGGGAGCTTAAAGAAAACTTTCCTCTTCCCTCAGCACATCCTTCCTTTAGCCCCTCAAAACAAAACAAGACAAAAACTAAAATGACCCTGACAGGTTCTACTCTTTCCCCTGAGATAGCATTTTAATAATAGCTTTCTGAACATTATGCCTTTGGTGTCTAATAAAAAGAAGTGATAATAACAGTGAGGATCCCTGGAAAATCAAGAAGGGAGACTGGTGTCATGTCGGGTCAGGAAGGGTAGATATTTCAGGACAGCTTTGTGTGGGGCCCCTCAGATGCACAGGTATCTACAAGTATAACCAGGAAGCTCAATGCATAAGGTGCTGGGCCTGGAGTCAGGAAAATCTTTGTTCAAATTCAGCCTCAGTTGCTCATTAGCTGTGTGACCCTGGGCAGGTCACTTAGCCCTGTTTGCCTCAGTTTCCTCATCTGTAAAATGAGCTAGAGAAGGAAATGGCAAAACACTCCAGTATCTTTGCCAAGAAAACCCCAAATGGAGTCACAAAGAGTCAGACACTACTGGAAGGACTGAACAGCAACAACAACAAATATGACCCTGGGCACTTAACCTCTGTTTGTCTCAGTTTCCTCACCTGTAAAGTAAGGGCAATAATAGCATCTACTTCCCAGGGTTGTTCTGAGGATAAAATTAGATAATATTTGTAAAGCACTTTGCAGACTTTAATGTGCCATGTAAATGCTAGCTTACTTCTTCTACTACTGCCACCAACAATGAGAACTTCTATAAGGACTACTATCCCTGCAACTACAACTACTACTACAACTACAACCATTACAATTGCTGCTGCTATTGTTACTACTACTACTGCAGCTGCTGTTATTCCTCCTCCTCCTCCTCTTCCCTCCTCCTCCTCCTACTTGTCAGGCACTATGGTAAGAACTGGAAATACAAAAAAAAAAAAATTCAAAAGACAATCTCTCCCCTCCAGGGGCTTCTAATCTAATGGGAGAGATAACATGCAAAAAAATAAATACAGAGCAAGTTGTAGACAGGATGAATAGGAAATAATTAAAAGAATGAAAATCCTGGAATTGTGAGGTTAGCTAAGACTTCTTGTATAAGGTGGGATTTTAGTTGAGAATTAAAGGAAGTCGGGAAGGTTAGTAGTTGGAGTGAAGGAGGGAGAGCATTCCAGGTATGATGTACAGCCAGAGAGAATTCCCAGAGCTGAATCTTGGTTGTGTAATAGCCTGGGGACCAGTATCACTGGATTGAAGAATACATATGTATTAGGGGACTTAGGTGTAAAGAGACTGGAAGATGGGTGTTTGGGAGACCAGGTTGTAAAGAACTTTGAATGCCAAATGGAGCATTTTGTATTTTTTCCTGGGGGCAATAGTAAGCCTCTGAAATTTATTGGGAAAGGTGTCTGGGGAGGTAAAGCCAAGCATGAGAAGCTCTCCAGAGGACTGCTGCTATGAATAACTCTAAGGTTCTGATCACATAGTATTATAAACTCTCTATTTATTCAGCAGTAAACTAAAGCAAAACATTCACAGAAACCAAAGTACAACATTCATAATGTTGTACCATAATGACTTAACACTAAAGTGGCCACATAGTTTTCATTTAAAGTGGCCACATAGTTTTAAACAAAAGATATTCAGTAAGTCCTTAACCCAATCATCCTTAAGGAGCAAGCCTCCTTAAGGGACACAAAGTACAAAGGTCAAAGTTCTCCACCCCTAGGTCACAGTAAATCATGATCTTCTCAGTCAGCATAAAGTAGCCAAGAAGAGGTCTTTTCATCTTAACTGAGGCTGGCTCTCAGATTCCGTGGTTCCTCTTCCATGGTCTCAGCTCCTGCCTGAATCTACCCAACTATCACCTGTATTCAAAGGTAGGCAGCTCTCAGCTCCTCATCCAGATACTCATGCAATTTCTCATCCAGTTCCATACTGAAGTTTACAATGCCTAATCCATATCAAGTCCTTCACAGTTTCTGTTTCTGGGAAGACAAATCTTAACAGAGCCAAAACAACATTCATTCACATTGCTAGCACCACCATCAATTCACTATCTGTGAAATCAACACAGGCCCACAAACAAAGTCTGAGAACTCAACACAAATTGTCAGTATGGGACCTCCCAGGACCTCCAAAACCCTCCTCTGTAAATAGACAACAGTGCCTGGCCACTACAAAGTTCCCCTTTTCAATTTTGCTCTTTCCCAGCTTGGGTTTCTTTTTATATATGGTCATTAGCTCCTCCCTGTTCTGTCCCTTCCTATTGCATCAGCAAGTTCCTCACAATGTGGGGTTCATAAGTTCTGTTTCCTAACAAAGACTTGATACAATCAGGGGCAAGGCCTAAAAGAACTTGAACTGAAACAAGGTGCTAAATAATTGAATAGCTGAAACAAGGCACTAAGTACTTCTTTGCTCCCATTACAGGGGAAATGTGATCAGACTTGTGTTTTAGGAAAATCACTTTAGTGTCTTGATGTGGATTAAAATGGGGAGAGACTTGAGACAGGGAGATCTGCCAGCAGGCTAGTACAATAATCCAGGGGTGAGGTGATAAGGGCCTGCCCTAGGGTAGTGGTAGTGTTAGAGGAGAAAAAGAGGTACAAATATGAGAGATGTTGCGAGACGTGAAATCAATAGACTTTGGAAACAGCTTGGATATGGGCAGTAAGAGATAGTGGGGGATTCAGGATGACTCTTAGGTTGTAAGCTCAAGATACTAGGGGAATGGTGTTGCTCTCTTTAATAATAGGTAGGGGAAGAAGATTTGGGGGAAAGATCCTGTTTAGGATGTATTAAATTTAAGGTGTCTACCTGACATCCAGTGGAGATGTCTGAAAGGCAGTTGGAGATGCAAGATTTGAGGTCAGCAGAGAGACTGAGGTAGGAAAGGAAGATTTGAGAATCATCAGCAAAGAGATTGTAATTAAATTTATGGGAGTTGATGAGATCATCAAATGAAACAGTATAGCGGGAGAAGAGATTCTATGACAGAACCCTGAAGACTTAGAATGCTTAGAATGTGTGATCTGGAGATAGATCCAACAAAGGAGAAAGAGAAGGAGCAGTCAGATAGGTAGGAGAAAAAGCAAGAGAGAGTGGGATCCTGAAAACTTAGAAGAGTATCAAGGAGGAAAGCATAATCAATGGTATTAAAGGATGCAAGAAGAGGATTGAGAAAAGGCCATTGCATCTGACAACTAAGAGATTATAGATAATTTTGGAGGGAGCAGTTTTGGTGGAATGATAAAGTCAGAAGCCAGATTTTAAGGGGTTAAGAAGCAGGTAGGAAATAAAGCAGAGGCATGTATTATGGATGACCTTTTCAAGGAATTTAGCTACAAAGAACAGAAAAGATATAGGAAGATAATTAGCAGAGGTAGAAGGATCAAGTGAGGATTTTTTGAGAATAGGGGAGACATGGGCATGTCTGTAGGAAATAGCAAAGTGACTGGTAGGAAAAGAAGTGAAAGAGTGGTGATGATAGGGGGGGAAATTTGTTGGAGGAGATGGGATGAAATGGGATCTCTTGAAAAAGGTTTTGTCCTTCAGTAAGGCTACTTCATCATGTGAGACAAGAGTGAAAGAAAAAAAAAGTGGCAGAAAACATCTGAATGATAACTACTACTACTACTACTACTACTACTACTACTACTACTACTACTACTACTACTACTACTACTGCTGCTACTACTACTGCAACTCTTCATCTTTCTCCTCTTCCTCTTCCCTATTACCCTCTTCCTCCTGCTCCTCTGTCTGGTTGTATTTGCTCTCCTTATAGGAGTTTTTTTTTTTTTTTTTTAATATTCCTTGAACTGACAGCTCCACAGGAGACTTCTTAGCAGAGCTATCATAAGTTCTTGAGGGAAAAAATTTCACATAACTCCACCTCCTGTCTTCCATATTCTAGCTAAATCTACCTAATTCTTTCACATTTTACCTCCTGTCTTCACACTCTGGCACAGTCTGTTTTCTATGCCTAGAATGTATCCTCACTTAACATCTCCTCATTCTTAGTTTATGTTAAGGTTCATTCAGTTCAGGGACTAACTTCTTCAGGGAGTCATTCTTGACCATGACAGCACTCTCTACCTTGTTTTTTAATTTATTCATCCTTTTACATGCTATTTCATCCCCAGGAGAATAAAAGCTTCTTGAGGGCAGGAAATATTTCTTCTCTTTTGTCTTTTCTGTCTTCAGTACTGTAGCAGCAAGTACCCTAGCATACCCAGGGTGACTGCTAACACAGGTTCTTAGATCTGCTTTTCTAAAGGAAAGCAAGTCAAAATGGTTTAACAATGTTGCTTTAATCAAACATGTCATTTACCTAGTTCATTGGGAAAAGATCAGCACCCCGAACTTCAGAGAATACAAACAAGTTACAGGAAGACAACAAATACAGAGAAACGTAAGCAGACAGGCTTCCAACTGTCTGATAATTACATCCATACCTAGTCAGTTACCAGAGAGGGAAGCACCAACATCTGGGTTTTCAAAGCCCAATGGCTGCCCAGAGTCTCGTCTGATCAAATCACATAACTTTTCTCAAAGTGATCCCCAAAATAAAATCTCACATCAGGATATATATATAGCCTTCTCCTAGATCAGAGAATGTCACATCCCTCTTGACCCACTGCCCAATCAGGGAGCAACAAGGTGTGGGCATTCCTGAAAAACAAGCCTCCTGCCACAGGCTCCATGTGACCACATTCAGCCTATTAGGGGGCAGAGATTATTTTTAAATCAAGGAAGGATCTTAGAGTCACTTAAGCCTATCAAAGGGCCTAGGGTCAGGAAAGATCTTAAATTTCCATTCCCATAACAAGCACATAGCATAGCTGCCTCAACATAGTGGATTGTTAATAATGGTTTATTAGATTGAATTGAACAGGTTATTCTCCCAGTTCTTTATAAAGCCATCTTTTTTTTCCCCCACTTTTCCAGCACCATTCTCTCATACTCATTCCCTTTTTAAAAGGGTATTTTTAGAGGCACCTCACAATCCATTGAAGATGTCTTATTTTTCCCTATGGAGAGAAATGAATAGTAATTTCTGTATGCAGAGTACTTTGTACTTTTTTTCTAAATGCCATGAGAATGAATTACATTGCTCTAGGCTTCCAGAGAGAATCTGAATATTCTCTATAGCAATGTTTGTAAACATAGTAGATGGTCAATAAATATTTTAGAATTAAGTGTTATTAATGTCTTGTTTTCACACTGCAGTCATTTCTGGATAAAACCCCAACTCAACAGGACCCCTCTCTTATAATAAGAAAAAAATAATTATTCTAAACCAATTAACACAATAAATACATCTGACGGTGCATACATTTTGTTTCCCTTCTTTCTACCAGAAGTAAGGCACCATTAATTCTTCTTCAGAAATAGTGGTCATTGCAATTACTTGGCATTTGTGTTCCTTTTATCGTTCTTTTTGTTTGCATTATTGGGATAATTGTATGTTTTGTTCTCATAGCTCTGTTTACTTCATTCCATATCAGTTCATGAGAGGCTTCTAGTTTTTCAGTCAATTCCTCCTATTCACCATTTTATGATGCAATAAGATTCTATTGCATTAATCTACCACAATGATTGGCACATTCTTTGCTTCCGGTTCTTTTCAACCACAATGATATTTCGGGATCTATTGAGCCTTTCCTTTTGTTTTTGACCTTTTCTGAGTTTTGAGTAGTAGAATCTCTATAACAAAGGGCATAAAGAGTATAGTGACATTTCTAACAAAATTATTAATTGCTTTTCAGGTTGATTGGATTAATTTATAGCTCTACAAATAGTATATTAGTATGCCTTTCTTCCTATAAGCCCTCCAGAATTGGCCATTTCCATCTTTTGCCATCTTTGATAAGGTCTGATACAATACCTCAAAAGTATTTTAATTTGTATCTTTCATTATTAGTGTTTAAAAAAAACTTTCCATAAACTTGCTAGTTTGAAATTCTGAAAGCTATTTATATCCCTAGATCCTTGTATTTGATAGAGGAACTAACTCTTACTTATGATTGAATCATTTTCCCCTCTTTAGATTGAATTATTTAAGATCTTTATCTTTTGTTTTTTTTAGTTTGGGTATTTTTTGGCAGATACTCATCAATTTCCTTTAAACTATCCATTTTATTGGTATATGATTCTGTAGTCATTTCTGATGGTTTTTATGTTTTTTTTTCTCTTTTATGAATTCACCTTGCTCATTTTTCATTTTTGGCAAATTGATTTTCTCCTTCCTTTTTCTTGATCAGATTAATTAATGGCTAATCCATGTTATTAGCCATTGTTAATAAAAAAATCATACAGTCTTTTTTTTTAAAGTTTTTCTATTCTTCCTTTGTTAATGTTTCTCCTTTTGTATTTGTTTTCAGGGTCACAATTTTTTTGCTGTTCTTTTAAGTTATATGATCAGTTCATTAATCCTTTCTCTTTATTTTGTCATTATATAGTTTGTACCTTTTAAGTATGTACTTTTTGTGCATATTCTTTAAAAAAGAATATATATACATATATATGTATATATACATATATATGTATATATACATATATATATATATATGTATATATATATATTTGTTTTTTGGTTTGTTTGTTTTTTTTTTTGGAGGGAGGAAGGTAGGGCCATTGGGGTTAACTGACTTGCCGAAGGTCACACAGCTAGTAAGTGTTAAGTGTCTGAGGCTGGATTTGAACTTACGTCCTCCTGACTCCAGGGCCAGTGGTCTATTCCCTGTGCCACCTAGCCACCCCCATATTACCTTTCTTAATATTTTTATTGCATTATATTTTGAAAGGTCCTCAGCATGAAATAGTATGTAGACAAATGGCTTCAGATCCAGTAAGACTTGAGTTCAAGATCCTCTTCTGACATGAATTGGTTGTGTTATTATTGACAAAATACTTAATCTCTCAAATGCTTTGGGCAACTCTCTAATACTATAAACTTCAGAGAAGTAGCCAACTTGCATTCATAGGGAAATATTGCTCACTTGGGTCTTTTGTAAACTAATTATATCACCAGTCTATTCCTTTTCAGGTTCTACAGTTTGTAAAGGATGCATTTATTTTCTGCTTTTTAATATTTATTTATGATTAATATTCACATTATAAATTCTAAAATATCATGTGATACTTAAGAATGTGAGAATTCTTTTGAAATATTCAGAATTTGTCATGGGTTAGTCAAATCCAATTTTCTTTTTTTTTTTTTAAACAAATGCTTCATTAACCTCTGTTTTACATCATTCACCTCCGCCAGATTTTGAGTTACAATCATTTTACCCCCATTATTCCCCTACCCAACCTCCCAGAACAGCAATCCCACAAGATATCGCCTCCTCCGATCTGCTCTCTCCCATACCTTCTCCCACACCCCCATCGACCCTTCCACTAGAGGAAGGTGAGTCTTTGCATCCCAATGCCTGCACATCTTATCTCCCTATTACAAGCAAAAGAGTATTAACAATAGTATTTATATATATTTGAAACATTTAATGTTACGACCTCAAATTTCAGATCCATTTCCTTCCTCCCTTGTCACCCATTCCCTCTTGGGAGATAAGTAATTCAGTATATGTTGTACATGTCTAGCTATGCAAAACATTATCATGGTAGATATATTGTACAAGGCTGCTTATAATTCCCTCCCACTCATCCCACCCCCCACCTGGTCCATTCCCTACATGATCCCGTCCCTCTTCTATAGTGGGTACTTCCAACCTCCCCTTACCCCAAGGATGCCCTCCCATCCATCATCCCTCCTCTCATCCCCCTTCCCCCTATCCTGCTCCAGGTTGAGATATCCCATTTAGTATGTATGTCATTTTCTCCCTGAACCAAATTCAATGTGAATGTGGTTTTTCCTTTTTAGCCTTCCTTATTCTCCCCGTCCTTTGCAACCACTTCCCCTTGCTTCTTCTACATGGGATAGTTTACCCTACCCTGTCTCTCCCCATCTCCTCTTGCCACTTTCCTCTCTCACCTCATAATTTCATCCCTTGAGTATTCTCCCTTCCCAACAAATTCAACTTATGCCCTCTATCCATATATAACTGTAACCATCTACACACACATTCACATATGTATTCATATGGCCACACCCCCTTCTTCCATTATTTTCATAGTGAGAAAGATATCATCAGTCACAGTTATTGCTTTTCCATATAGGAATGTAAATAGCTCAACTTTGATAAGTTCCTTTTGATTTCTTTTCCCTGATTACCTTCTCAGGCATCTCCTCCTTCTTCTGTCTGGGTGTCAAATTTTCTATTCAATTCTGGTTTGTTCCTCAAGAATGCTTGAAAGTCCTCTATTCCACTGAATGACCATATTTTCCCCTGAAACAAAATACTCAGTTTTGATGGGTAGGTGACCCTTGGGCTCATTCCCAGTTCTTTTGCCCTCTGGAATATCATATTCCATGCCCTTCGATCCCTCAGTGTAGAAGCTGCCAGGTCCTGGGCTATTCTGATTGTGTTTCCACAATATTGAAATTGTTTCTTCCTGGCTGCTTGAAGTATTTTCTCCTTGTTCTGGGGATTCTGGAACCTGGCTATAATATTCCTGGGAGTTTTCTTTTTGGGTTCTTTTTCAGGAGGTGATCTGTGGATTCTTTCAACCTCTATTTTGCCCTCTGGATCTAAAACATCAGGGCAGTTTTCCTTGAGAATTTCTTGAAGGCTGATTTCTAGGTTCTTTCCTTGATCATGGCTTTCAGGTAGTCCAATAATTTTTAAATTGTCTCTCCTGGATCTATTTTCCAGGTCAGTGGTTTTTCCATGAGATATTTCACATTGCCTTCTAATCTTTCATTTGTTTGGATCTGCTTAACAGCATCTTGATTTCTCATAAAGTCATTAGCTTCCATTTGCTCCAGTCTAACTCTGAAGGAATGAATCTCCTCAGTGAACTGAGATTCTTTTTCCATCTGGCAAATTCGACTTTTTAAGGCATTCTTCTCCTCATTGCCCTTTTGGACCTCCTTTGCCATTTGAGCTAGTCTATTTTTAAGGTGTTGTTTTCCTCAGTCAGGCTGTTGACCCTCATTTCATACTTTTCCTGCATCCTTCTCATTTCTCTTTCTAATTTTTCCTCCACTTCTCTTATTTGATTTTTAAAGTCCTTCTTAAGGTCCTCTCTGGCCTGCAACCCGCTCATGGTTTCCCCTGGGGCTTTTGGAGCAGGACTTCTTACCTCACAGTCTTTTTCCTGCTCTATGCCCCCAAAATAGGAGTCTAGGGTTGCATTTTTCTGTTTCCTTTGCCTTGGCATGTTGCCACTTAATTACTTGACTTTTGGGCTTGTTGCCACACTGTGGCTTTAAGGCCAGCTAGAGGAATTTTCGTCCCGAACGTGTGGGGGGCAACTTCTGTTTCCGGCAAGCTGTAAACCCACCCACAACTTCCACCCTAGATCACATTCCAGATCCAGGGAGGTTAAAGCAAGCGCGATTACCCCCCAAGACTGATCGCTGGATCTCCCTACAAATTTGCAGGCTGGGAGCAGGAGCTGCCTCTGAAAACTACAAAATGGCGTTTGTCCTCAGCGGCTTCTAGCCCCCAGGGGAAGGAGCCGACGCATTCCCTAATACCAGTCCCAAAGTCCATAGGACACTAACCTCTTACTTTGTCCCAGGCAAGTCTATGTTGATAATTCTGGAGTCGCCACAGCTACTGGTGTTCTGGGGTTCCTCCAGCTGGCTGCTGGCCCTGCCGCCCTGGGGCTAAAACCTCGGCTCATGCGGACCTGGGCTCGGCTCCACTTGGCTCCTGCGCTCTGCGTGCTGCACGCTGCCAGGTCCCAGACCACTGCGCTGGTCCTTCCTGCAGGCCTGCTGGGCTGTCCTCAGCGGGAGTTTACCTTCTCTGTGTCGTTCTGTGGGTACTGGGGCTCCAGAAGTTGTTCAGAGTCCCCTTTTACATCGTTTGGGGGGAATGTGGGGCAGAGTGGCTTGGATGGGCTGTTTCTACTTCGCCATCTTGGCTCCGCCCCCCCCAAATCCAATTTTCTAATAATTGTTTCAAATCAATGTTTTTCCTCATTTGTGTTTTTGTTGGATTAATCAAACTCTGAGAGAATATTAAAGTCTCTTAAATGATGGTGTTATTATCCATAACTTAAAAAATTCATCTAGCTTTTCTCTTTAGAAGCTGCTATGTATACAAATATATTTAATATATAAATATAAATATATAAATATAAATATAAATATGTATACAAATATATTTAATATATTTTTCCATGGTCTATGATGGATTTAAACATAATGTGCTTTCCCTATTTGTATCAATTTTAGTTATTACCTTATCTGAGATTAGGACAAATTTTGTTTTCTCCCCTAAGTTTTAAAATCTATTTGTTTTTTGTTGAGTCATTTCAGTCATATCTGATTCTTTGTGATCCCATTTTGGGGTTTTCTTGGCAAAGATACTGTGTTGATTTGCCATTTCTTTCTCTAACTCATTTTACAGATGAGGAACTGAGGCAATCAGCATTAAGTGACTTGTGCAGGGTCACACAGCTAAGTGCCTGAGAATAGATTTGAAGTCATGAAGATGAGTCATCTTGATTCCAAAAGCAGTGTTGTATACACTGTAACAGCTAGCTGCCCTTTTTAATCTATACATATCTATATTTTAAATATGTTTCTTATGTATAATAATTTATTGGACTTTTTATCCATTTTCTTTCTTTTTAATGGGAAAAATTAATGTATTCATATTTAGAATTGTAATTTTATACTTGTTTTCTAGAGTTCTAGTGTATTCTTCTAATCATTTAAAATATTTCCATAAATTTTTAAAATGGCCAAGTATTTTATGTTTTAATTTTGCCATTCTTTTTTTCCAGAGCTTCTATCATTATGGAAAGTTCTTTCTTTCCTGTCCAATTTTTTTCAATTCTGTTAGAATTATTGCTATGGTGAGGTGGGGCCAAGATGGCTGAGTAAAAACAGCATTTCCAAGGTGCTCTGCCCCACACAACTTCCAAAAGGGCAATGAGGAGAAGAATGCCTTAAAAAGCCAAATTTGCCAGATGGAAAAAGAATCTCAAAAGCTCACTGAGGAGATTCATTCCTTCAGAGTTAGACTGGAGCAAATGGAAGCTAGTGACTTTATGAGAAATCAAGATACTATTAAACAGATCCAAACAAATAAAAGAATAGAAGGCAATGTGAAATATCTCATGGGAAAAACCACTGACCTGGAAAATAGATCCAGGAGAGATAATTTAAAAATTATTGGACTACTTGAAAGCCACGATCAAAGAAAGAACCTAGAAATCATCCTTAAAGAAATTCTCAAGGAAAATTGCCCTGATGTTTTAGATCCAGAGGGCAATATAGAGGTTGAAAGAATCCACAGATCACCTCCTGAAAAAGATCCCAAAAAGAAAACTCCTAGGAATATTATAGCCAGGCTCCAGAACTCCCAGATCAAGGAGAAAATACTACAAGCAGCCAGGAAGAAACAATTTCAGTACTGTGGAAACACAATCAGAATAGCACAGGACCTGGCAGCTTCTACATTGAGGGATAGAAGGGCATGGAATATGATGTTCCAGAGGGCAAAAGAGCTGGGAATGAACCCAAGGGTCACCTACCCAGCAAAACTGAGTATCTTGTTTCAGGGGAAAATATGGTCATTCAGTGGAATAGAGGACTTTCAAGCATTCTTGAGGAAAAAACCAGAGTTGAATAGAAAATTTGACATTCAGACAC
This sequence comes from Gymnobelideus leadbeateri, assembly GCA_011680675.1. NCBI lineage: Eukaryota > Metazoa > Chordata > Mammalia > Diprotodontia > Petauridae > Gymnobelideus > Gymnobelideus leadbeateri. Next base: position 137,239 of record WOXC01009786.1, read on the forward strand.
AAGAAGCAAGAGATGCTTGAGAAGGTAATCAATGAAAAGAAATCAAAAGGAACTTATCAAAGTTGAACTATTTACATTCCTATATGGAAAAACAATAGCTGTGTCTAATGAAACCTTTCTCATTGTGAAAATAATTGAAGGGTATATGGGCATATGTTTACAGGTATACATGGATAGAGGGCACAGGTTGAATTTGGTGGGAAGGGATGATACTTAAGGGGTGACGTTAAGAGGTGAGAGAGGAAAGTGGCAAGAGGAGATGGGGAGAGACAGGGTAGGGTAAACTATCTCATGTAGAAGAGTCAAGGGGATGTAGTTGCAGGGGAGGGGAAGAAGAGGAAGGCAAAAAGGCATAACCATAATCTCAATGAATTTGGCTCAGGGAGAGAATGACATACATGATAAATGGGATATCTCACCCTGCTGGAGAGTAGGGGGAAGCGGGATGTGAGGTTGGATGATGGAGGAGAGGGCATTCTGGGGAGAGGGGAGGTTGGAAGTACCCACTATCAAAGAGGGATAAGATCAAAGTAGGGAATGGACCAGGTGGGAGGTGAGATAGGTGGGAGGGAAATATAAGCAGTCTTTTACAATATATCTACTATGGTAATGTTTTGCATAGCTATACATGTACAACACATACTGAATTGCTTATCTTCCCAGAGGGAGTGGGTAACAAGGAAGGAAGGGAATGGATCTGAAAATCGAAGTTTTAAAATTAAATGTTTCATAAGATGTCCAGGCATTGGCGCTCAGAGATTCACCTTGCCCTAATGGCAAAGTCGAAGGGGGTATGGGAGAAGATAGGGGAGAGAGCAGATTGGATGAGGGGATATCTAGTGGGACTGCTATTCTTGGGTGGTGGGTAGGGAAAAATGGGGGAAAAATTGTAACCCAAAATTTGGTGGAAATGAATGATGTAAACCAGAAGTTAATAACGCATTTAATAGAAAAAAAAAGAATTATTGCTATGTTCTTTAAGATTTCTAACATCTTTGATTTTTTTCTCCCTCTCTTGATTGCTCTTCCAGTCATTTAGACATTCTTGAAATTATTTCACAATAATTTCAGGAGGTCTCATAGAATTTGTTGTAAAATCTTCAATTTCCTTAGGGAATTTTGACTTGTTCCTTTGTTGTGAAGTGCTTATCCAATGAGATAACTAATGTTTGGTCATTTTTTCCTGCTCAGCCTTCCTCTGTCTTTATCAGTTATTTTGCTGATTTCTCCATGGTGTCTTTGCCACAAACATGCTTTCATTTTATTTTTTTAAACCACCAATGTTTTCTTTTCTGTATGTCCTATGCTCTTCTGCTGGTTCCTCTCTTCCCCAATGTTTGTTTGTTTTTTTTTTTTGTTTTTTCTCGAACTAATGGGGTAGGCTGAGATATGTCACCTTCAAGGGGGTAATGTTGACTGGTTGGAATGCTGCTACAAGAAGAAAATCTACTGCCGTGGAGATGCTTTTCTTTTCCTATTCTTACTTTTCTGGGTTCTACCTTTCTCTCTGAGACTGACTGGAGCATGAATCAGAGCAAGGTGGAAAGTAGATAAGTTGGTAGATAAGGATGGGTAAAAATCTCCTGAAATACTGCTGGGAGAATACTTGAAAAGGCATTTGTCATTGCATTTCCTTTGCTCTTCTCTTGCTCCTTCTGCTAGTTGACTATAGTCTCCTGAGGTATAGTAAATAGTTGTAACCAGTGATGCAAATTTGGACCACCTCCTTCCTCTTCATTTTTGTCACCAGAGTTCCACTCTTGTATACAACCACTCCCTTTCCTTATTTTTGTTTGTCTTAAAATATTTTATTTTTCCAATTGCATGTAAAAACAATTTTTGATCTCTGCTTTTTAAAATGTTGACTTTCAAATTCTCTCCCTATTTCCCCTAAACCCTCTTTGAGAAGGCAAGCAATTTGATATAGCTTATATATGTGCAGTCATGCAAAACATATTTCTATATTAGTCACCCTTTCCTCATTCTTGAGGCTTGAAGTCAGTCTGATTAATAACCATTAACCTCCCTTTAGAGAGGGATCCTCTCTTGGATGTTGCCAAAGGGTTAACTCTTAAAATCAATACCAAAAATTCCAACAGCCTTGAAGGTCGTGGTCCTGCCATGGCACAAGCTGGTCAAAGATATTGGGAAAGGTGGGCAAGGGGGGAGTCAGCAGCACCATTGCTGCAGGCTGTAGAAATGGCCTTGGCTTGTTTTTATTTCTAAGAATTACATTTGTGCTGGATTCTTTCAATTTTCCCCTTCCTGTCTTACAGTCATTTTTATTTTTTGCTACCTTTTGGAGGTCTCTACTTTTTTATTTGAGGAGTGAACGAGTATATGAGCGGAGCTGTGCTCCAAGTTGCTTCCTATTTTGCTGTCTTCTCAAGATTTTCTCCAAGTGTTTTTCAAGCCTTTGAAATTTGGTTTTTATTTCTAGTTTAGTGCTGTAGGGAGTAGAAGCATGTATAGATGACACAAATCTAATCACCACCAAAATCTGCTTTCTTATATTCCTTACCCTCTTACTTAGAGAACAGTAAGATAGATTCATAATCCTCTTCAATTCCAGCTGTATAAGTATATACTTCAGGAAGGAGAATCAATATCCATGACCTTTTTCTAAGCCTACCGAGGCAAATATAAAATCAATCAATCAATCAATTAACTAATGAATGCTTGCTAAAGTTAATATAGCTCCTTTAACAAACATTTAATGAGGGTCTTTTTTTTTTGCTATGCTAGGCGTTCTGGGAAATACAAAAATAAGCCCTCATTTCCATCTGTAAGGAGCTCACAGAGGAAAAGTGGAGGAAGATAGGTTCACATAGAAATGACTGTAATTCAAAAAAGATCAGAGGAAGAAAAGGTGATTTCTAATTTCCCCCAATATAATACAATCTCTTTGAAGACAGAGGCTATCCCTTCTACTCATGATGGTGACTTGAACATTATAGATACTAGATAAATACTATTGAATTCAATTGAATTATGACAAGGGAAACAGATATAGAATCTATTTTTGGTTCTCAACATAGAGAAGTGCTGCTTTTTCAAAATACAATTTGATTGGTATTTGTTTATTGCCTAAATTTCCTAAATTATGCCTTTTCTTCCCCCATCTAGAGAGCCATCCTTTAGAATGTTCAGTGCCCCATGCCCATAATCCTCTGCCTCTACAAAGTAGATGGAAGTGTCCTCTCATACTTCTTTTTGGCAGGCGCTGAGCTTGATTATTAAAGCTTTGTAGTACGCAGTTGTGATTCAGTTTTGTTTTCCTTTCCATTTACTGTTGTAGTGATTTTGCATGTGGCTTTTCTAGTTCTAATTACTTTGCTTTTTATCGGTTCACACAAATCTCATGCTTATCTGTTTTCTTAATTTCTTCTTATAGCAGAGTAAAATTCCACAATATTCAGGTACCACATTTTGTTTGGATGTTCCCCAAGTGAAGGGCGCCTTTCTTTGCTTCCAGTTCTTTTTGACTACAAAAAGTTCTGCTCTATAAATAGACTTCTGTGGGCTAGAGTTTTTCTTTTTCTCACTGATCATTTGGTAATACATGCCTAGCAGCAGAATTTCTGAGTCAAAGAATATGGACCTTTTAGTCAACCACTTCACAAAATCCCAAATCACTTTCCAGAATAGCTGGAATAATCCACAGATACACCAACAATGTCTTAAGGTGGGGAACCTGCAACCTTGAAGCCACATGTGGCCTTCTCAGGTATGCCTTTTGACTGAGTCCAAGTTTTGTAGAACAAATCCTTTTATGAAGGAGACTTGTTCTGTGAAGTTTGGATTCAGTCAGAGGGCCAAACTTGAGGACCTAGAAGGCCACATGTGGCCTCAAGGCCACAGGTTCCCCACCCCTACCTTAGTTTATCTTTTTATCACCCCTCCAACATTCATTATTCCTGTAAGATCAAGTTTATCTAAGCATGTTCCATTATTTGGCCTAAAATGTTTTTTGTTCCTTACTTTGTTCAATTGCCAATCTTTTCTGCACTAAGGACAGAAAATATTTGGGGCCTAATATGGAATACTTCTTAGGGTGAGACCATGTTAAAAGTAAGTTCAAAGTTATACAGAATAAAAGTACTATAGAGACTGTTGAAATTGTCTGGATTAATTTAGATACCAAGAGGGGGAAAAAAGCATCACAGTGCTTCAGAGAAGAGTACCTAGCATTGGAGATGTTCTGGTCACCATCTGTTAGGACTTATCACTGCTAGCCATGCCCATCCCCTTCTGATGTTCCCCATTCTCTTTCCAAAATAAACTTTACCCTTGTGGAGATTTCAGAGAATGTGGAAACTCCCCTTTCAGGTATACTGTTCAATGCATAGTATGACTAGTCTGCTTATCACAGTTCCTCAGTACTAGTATTGATAGATGGGATGGCAAGAATACCAATACATAGAGTTCAATTCTGATCCCTGTTGCACTTACATTTGCAAAAATCCTCACATACTCATATGTTCTGCAGAACCTATTTGTAACACATAATAACCCACTCTAATTTCTTTAAAACTCCTGCCACTGGGGTGGCTGGGTGGCAACACTGAGTGGAGCACCCGCCCTGGAGTTAGGAGGACCTGGGTTCAGATCTGGCCTCAGACACTTAACACAAAAACTGGCTGTGTGATCTTGGGCAAGTCACTTAATCCCAATTGCCCTCCAAAAAGATAAAAAAAAAAAAAACAATCCCAAAACTCCTGCCACTTCTTGCTCTGCCAATAGTTTTTCTACTAACTCCTGCTCTCTCACACAGGCTCATTCCTCCTACTCTCTGCACTCTTCTGTGTCTTTCCTCTTGAGAACACATTCTGACCCTTTCCCCTGAATCCCAGTATGCATTGTCCTATTAGTAGTCCCCTCACCCAGGATGAAGGGTATATCCTGACAGTTCTTTTTTTTTTTTTATAAACAAATGCTTTATTAACTTCTGTTTTACATCATTCGTTTCTGCCAGATTTTGAGTTACAATCATTTTCCCCCCATTATTCCCCTACCCAACCTCCCAGAATAGTAGTCCCGCAAGATATCGCTTCCTCCAATCTGCTCTCTCCCATACCCCCATCGACTTTTCCATTAGAGGAAGGTGAATCTTTGTGTCCCAATGCCTGCACATCTTATCACCCAATTACAAGCAAAAGAGTATTAATAATAGTATTTATATATATTTGAAACATTTAATGTTACAACCTCGAATTTCAGATCCATTTCCTTCCTCCCTTGTCACCCATTCCTTCTTGGGAGATAAGTAATTCAGTATATGTTGTACATGTCTAGCTATGCAAAACATTATCATAGTAGATATATTGTACAAGGCTGCTTATAATTCCCTCCCACTCATCCCACCCCCCACCTGGTCCATTCCCTACATGATCCTGTCCCTCTTCTATAGTGGGTATTTCCAACCTCCCCTTCCCCCAAGGATGCCCTCCCATCCATCATGCCTCCTCTCATCCCCCTACCCCCTATCCTGCTGCAGGTTGAGATATCCCATTTACTATGTATGTCATTTTCTCCCTGAACCAAATTCAATGAGAATGTGGTTTTGCCTTTTTAGCCTTCCTTATTCTCCCCGTCCTTTGCAACCACTTCCCCTTGCTTCTTCTACATGGGATAGTTTACCCTACCCTGTCTCTCCCCATCTCCTCTTGCCACTTTTGTCTCTCACCTCATAATTTCATCCCTTGAGTATTCTCCCTTCCCAACAAATTCAACCTATGCCCTCTATCCATATATAACTAACCATATACACACACATTCACATATGTATTCATATGACCACACCCCCTTCTTCCATTATTTTCATAGTGAGAAAGATATCATCAGTCACAGTTATTGCTTTTCCATATAGGAATGTAAATAGTTCAACTTTGATAAGTTCCTTTTGATTTCTTTTCCCTGATTACCTTCTCAGGCATCTCTTCCCTCTTGTGTCTGGATGTCAAATTTTCTATTCAACTCTGGTTTTTTCCTCAAGAATGCTTGAAAGTCCTCTATTCCACTGAATGACCATATTTTCCCCTGAAACAAAATACTCAGTTTTGATGGGTAGGTGACCCTTGGGTTCATTCCCAGTTCTTTTGCCCTCTGGAATATCATATTCCATGCCCTTCGATCCCTCAGTGTAGAAGCCGCCAGGTCCTGGACTATTCTGATTGTGTTTCCACAATATTGAAATTGTTTCTTCCTGGCTGCTTGAAGTATTTTTTTCCTTGATCTGGGGATTCTGGAACCTGGCTATAATATTTCTGGGAGTTTTCTTTATGGGATCTTTTTCAGGAGGTGATCTGTGGATTCTTTCAACCTCTATTTTGCCCTCTGGATCTAAAACATCAGGGCAGTTTTCCTTGAGAATTTCTTGCAGGCTGATTTCTAGGTTCTTTCCTTGATCATGGCTTTCAGGTAGTCCAATAATTTTTAAATTGTCTCACCTGGATCTATTCTCCAGGTCAGTGGTTTTTCCCATGAGATATTTCACATTGCCTTCTAATCTTTCATTTGTTTGGATCTGCTTAACAGCATCTTGATTTCTCATAAAGTCACTAGCTTCCATTTGCTCCAGTCTAACTCTGAAGGAATGAATCTCCTCAGTGAACTTTTGAGATTCTTTTTCCATCTGGCAAATTCGACTTTTTAAGGCATTCTTCTCCTCATTGCCTTTTGGGCCTCCTTTGCCATTTGAGTCAGTCTATTTTTTAAGGTGTTGTTTTCCTCAGTCAGGCTGTTGACCCTCATCTCATACTTTTCCTGCATCCTTCTCATTTCTCTTTCCAATTTTTCCTCCACTTCTCTTATTTGATTTTAAAAGTCCTTCTTAAGGTCCTCTATGGCCTGCAACCCGCTCATGTTTTCCCCTGGGGCTTTTGGAGCAGGACTTCTGACCTCACAGTCCTTTTCCGCTCTATGCCCCCAAAATAGGAGTCTAGGGTTGCATTTTTCTGTTTCCTTTGCCTTGGCATGTTGCCACTTAATTGCTTGACTTTTGGGCTTGTTGCCACACTATGGCTTTAAGGCCAGATAGAGGAATTTTCGTCCCGAACGTGTGGGGGGCAACTTCAGTTTCTGGCAAGCTGTAAACCCACCCACAACTTCCACCCTAGATCACAATCCAGATCCAGGGAGGTTAAAGCAAGAGCGATTACCCCCCAAGACTGATCGCTGGATCTCCCCACGATTTGTAGGCTGGGAGCCAGAGCTGCGTCTGAAAACTACAAAATGGCGTGTCTCCTCAGCGGCTTCTAGCCCCCAGGGGAGGGAGCTGATGCATTCCCCCAATACAGGTCCCAAAGTCCATAGGACACTAACCTCTTACTTTGTCCTAGGCATGTCTATGTTGATAATTCTGGAATCGCCACAGCTCCTGGTGTTCTGGGGTTCCTCCAGCAGGCTGCTGGCCCTGCCGCCCTGGGGCTAAAACCTCGGCTCATGCGGACCTGGGCTGGCTCGGCTCGGCTCCTGCGCTCTGCGCTCTGTGCACTGCTGGCTCCCAGACCGCTGCGCTGGTCCTACCTGCAGGGCTGCTGGGCTGTCCTCAGCAGGAGTTTAGCTTCTCTGTTTCGTTCTGTGGGTGCTGGGGCTCCAGAAGTTGTTCACAGTCCTTTTTTACATAGTTTGTGGGGAATCTGGGGGCAGAGAGGCTTGGACGAGCTGTTTCTACTCCGCCATCCCTGACAGTTCTTAAATAGGCTCAGGGAATAGCTTGTTTTTGTAAGCCACTAAATGTCCCTGAAGCATCTGGTATAGACCCACCTCTGTCTTAGGCATTATTTGTCTTGACCAAATCTTGGGCCCCTTGTGATGATTTAGCTGCATGCTCTTAGTGAATTTAAGCACATGCACAGCCCTTAGTCATGGAGACCAGGAACTGGCATAGACTAAACGCCTTTTTAGGGCCTTTATATAAGCAGGCATCATGAAGGAATGGTACCTTTTCAGCTTTAGCAAACTATTCTTATGAATCCTATTGTTGTTATTGACCTATTGACCTGAATGTATTGTCATAGAATGAGACATCCCCCTAGATAGCTGTAATACCTGTTTATTTTTACTTAGTATTTGGATTTTAGTAAAAGTGTTGGTTAAAAAATCACATGCCTCTTTCAGTCAATCTTTCTTGGTTGTGAACTTGTATTTGGGACCAGCAGGTCTCTGTCCTCAGAAAACCTCCTTTGCAGAGATCCTCAGCACCTTATAGTACCCAAAATGCTTCCTGCTTCACCATAAGGTACTCTTAGGAAATATTTTTTTTTCATTTAAAGATACAAACTAGATGAAAGTTACTAGATTGTAAACTCCTTTAAGTCAGGCCCCATGTCTTATCTAAACATTTTTCTATAGTTTAATATGTATCTTGTGTTGATTTCAACCAATAAGCATTTCAAATGTTTTTAAATTAAATGTTTTATTTATTAATAAATCAAGCTATACTCCTTACTCTTCCAGACTTTCTATAATGCCTCAGAAACTTCTTCACCCTGGAAATTCACTTTATCCTTGGATGCTTCACATTGGAGACAGCTTTCCCCACCCCACAACTTCTCCCTCTAATTGCCTGGTTCATTCCAGAACCTCCATTTTAAGGAGGATGCCCTGAAAAGTCATGTCTCCATTTGACTCCAGGCTACATTTTAGATTCTCCTGAACTTTCTCTACAAAGACCCAGTACTGGGAACCTTCATCTCTTCCCACTACCCATGTTTTCAATTTCCTTTTATGTGTTCCCCCATTAGAATGCATGCTTTTTAAAGGTAGGGACTGTTTTTCTTTCAATCTGCATTTGAATTTCCATTATTTAGCACAGTGTCTGGCACAAAATAAGTATTTAATAAATTCTTGTTGACTTACTTATTAAGTGTATGCTAGGTGGTAAGATACTATAGTGAATTTTATCTTGATTTGTCTTCTCTTGCAGGGAGACAGGTTACTCTATACCAGGGGACTTCATCTTGCAGGAAGCTATTGACTGAATCCAAACTTCATAGAACAAATCTCTTTTTAACTTAGTACAAGTTTTACAGAATGGATCCTTTTATTATTATATAATCCTTTTAATATTCTGTGAAGTTTGAATTCAGGCAAAGTGCTGTACCTGAGGACCTAGAGGGCCACATGTGGCCTCGAAGTCACAGGTTTCCCATTCTTAGTAGACATACAAATAAGGGTAAAAAGTAATTCCTGTCCTACAAGAGCTTATATTCTAGTCCAACCGAGTAAGTTTGTATTAAGCACATCTTATGTTTAAGAAACTAGTAAAAATGCTTCAGATATAAAGATAAACAGTCTTGAGTAAATTCTGCCTTCAAGGAGTTTACATTCATGTGAAGAGAATAAAGGAAGAAAATGGCCCAAGGTAGCCATAGGTCTACATCAAGGAGAAAAGAATAATAAGGTGATATTTTAGACATAAAATGGTTTTAACCTATTTAACATTTAACATGAGCTCAGTGTGATATAAAACATATGTATATGAAATAAACAAAAAAAGGATAAAATGAAGTTTATTTGTGAATTAAAGCCAGATGAGGCCAGAAGCTATGCCATATATAAAGTTCAAATCTCCCACAGTGTTTAGTACAATGCTCTGCAAACAGCTGGGTCTTAATAAATATTAAATAAGTCAGATAGGAAAGTCTGGAAGAAAGAGTTCATGTAAATAGTAGAATTTAAGCGAGGCCTTGAAAGCAGGTTAAGCATTATATAGAGAAGGAATTCTTAATTTGGGGTGCATAGGCCTCCCCTAGGAGGTTGATGTACATAGGTTTCTGGTGTCCATGAACTTGGATGGAAAAAATAAGATCTTCATTTTCTCTAATTTCTAACTGAGATTTAGCATTTCCTTGATTTCAAATGGTAATTTGAGAATGGGTCCAAGAGTCCATAACACAAGAGGTTAAGAATCCTTGGAAAGGAGAAAAAGAAGCTGAAAGCACCAGCTGGGATGTAAAGGGCATTCACAATAGCACAAAGGTAGGAATGGGCATGGTTTATTTAAATAACTCAGTATAGCAGAAATGAAACATGCATAATAGAGAATATGGAGAGAGAATATTTGAAGAATGTTACATCTGGACTGGACAGGGCTTCCAATGTCAGGTTAATAAATTTGGACTTCATCTTACAGGAAGCTAGTGAAAGTTTTAGAAGAAATCAGTGTCATGATGAGAGCAGTGTTTGGACTATTCTGGCAGGATTGTAGCTTAGAAAGAAGGACAGAGAAGGATCAAGGAAACAAAACTTTAAGTTTTTAGTTAGGGCATGTTGATATGTATGGACTGAAAATTATTTTATGGCCATTCCTGAAGAGATATGCCAGGCATATGCTGGAGCCAGCTTGACCCAGTTTGAAAGGACCAATTATTCAATTTTCTATGTGAACATCTACATTTTGAAAATTTTCAAATAGTACAAATCAGAGTTTGATTTATTGTCTTGTTGGTTGTCTAGACTTAAGAAAGTGATGGAGAAAATCAAATTGAAAAGGTTTTTCTTCATATCCTTTTTGGGCGTGGTGGTAGTAAACATTTATCAGGACACCAGAGGATTGCCCTATTCATATGGTTTGATAGAAAACATTCCCAGTTATTAATATTTCTCATTTCAACCACGTATGTAGCCAACTCCTATTCCAAAGGAATGACAAGTCAATTCACCAAAATAAGAGACACTTAAGTGTCTAGTAGCAAAAGAAAGGCAGCACTCACGAAACATTAGATGATGGCAAGACATTATTTTTGCAGTTCTCCCTAAGCCTCTGCATAAGAAATTCATTTTTATAATGATTTTCCTGTACTTATGTTTCTTTATCACACCTGCTGTGTAACTGCAGATCCCTAGACCTCTTAGCATACCTTAAGCTTCCCTAAACTGTCTTTTTTAGTCATAAGCAAATGCAAGGGAAATATATTCCTGAAACATTTATACCTAACAATTCATTTTCATCATTAAGAAATACATAGGAACTCACTTATTTCTTATTTTTCCCTTCAAATAGATAACAGGATAAATTGCTATGGGCAGCTAGATAAGATAGTGGATAAATCTCTGGGTCTGGAAGATGTATTGTCCTAAGTTCAAATCTGGCTTCAGACACTTACTAGCTGAGTCACCCTGGGCAAGTCACTTAACCTTGTTTGCCTCAGTTTTCATGTCTGTAAAATGAGCTGGAGAAGGAAATGACAAACCACTCTAATATATTTCCCAAGAGAACCCTAAATGGAGTCTTGAAGAGACAGACACCACTGAAACAATTATACAAAACAAACTAGCGGTAGAATTATGATATATCTCATCAATCACTGTAAGATGTAAACTAAATACAACTTTGAGGAAATAAAAATATACTTTACCAAAGTGAGAATGTATGGGCAGTCAGATGGCCCAGTGGATAGAATACAGGCCTTGAGTCAGAAGGACCTGAATTCAAATTTGACCTCAGACACTTCTAAGGTTCTTCTGACGGGTCCTCTGTACCACCTAGCTGCCTAGTGAGAGGTAGTGAGACATAGTAGGTAGAAAGCTAATTAAGTTACAAAAGTCTGCGTTCAAATCCCACCTCCAGGACATACTGACTATGTGAGTCAGGTAATTCACAGCTCTTAACTTTGGTGCCCCAGGTGACTCTCCATGATTGTACATTGTTTCTATGTTGCTGGAAGGAATTTATTTTGTTTTAAACATAGGAGTTTCTTATACTAATAAATCAATTCAGAGGTTTGAACTAAAAATACAGCACAAAACTATTAATATTTTATGTCCATTTGAATAATGTGCCAATTTATGTTAGAATTTAATGCGAATATTTTGGTGTTTTGTTTTGAGTTCTGTTATAATAGCATCAGATATCTGCATTAAAGTTCTCTAATGCCTCATAATAAAGGGGATACTTTGGCTTCTCATAGGGAACATGCCTACAAATCATGAATTCTGAGAGGCTCCACCAAATTGTATAGGTGTTAGTGAGAGTCTGAGCACTAGACTACTGGTCTGTTGTCTGATGTCCAGTCCATCTAAGTTCATCTAAAACTAAATTTTTCAAAGTGAAATATTTACCTAACACAGATACCACTAATTATACCTATTAATGAAACAGATAACCACGACATCAATTTCTCATATTATTGTGAAGAATGGCATACTTAATCTCTAATTTCCAAAAGGCATTTGTGAGTTTCATAGCATGCATCCAACCCAGACCAACTATAACAAAAGAGAATAATTTTTAAAACTGGCATTTGCTACTATCATGGGTGCACATATTCTCCCACAGCTTTTGACAGAAAATATAAAATCATTTCAGTATTTTCACACAAATGCATATAGAGTGGCCATTGCCAAAGTAAGAACCATAAGGAGGAAAGATGGTGCTATCAAAGAATAACCCTAAGGACAAGGCATTAGACATTCCCATGGCAGAAATGACTTCAGAAAACATCTGAAGACTTGTAGAAAGGCTTCAAAGATGACATCAAAAACTATCTGGTCTGTGCAGTAGAAAATTTGAATGTCACACTGCCAAATTAAAAACAACAACAAAAAAGAAATGTTTTATGGATTCAAGGGGGAAAAATATACTAGAAAATCAAGATTCCCTTAACTGGCAATTGAAAGCAAAAATCACATGGTTGAGTCAATATAAGGAATCAAAGCAATACAAAGAACAAAACAAGCAATTCAATATTAATCAAAAACTTTACTACAGTAGCTTGAAAAATAAAGAAATCAGAAAAGAAAGAGAATTCTTGAAGAAGGTGGATATGGAATACTTCTAGTTATCTCTACAGTTGTAAGAAATCCAATGCAACAACACAAATTAGATCCAACAAAAATAAGAAAGTTTGTGTATTTCTAGAAAAATGAACAAAGAAGCAATTTAGTTATATTAAGAGAGGTGACTGAAACTCTAGATTCTCTGCAAAAGGGGAAAGTTCCAGGGCCAGACCAGATACACTATTGGCTCAAATGCTTCATAGAGGAACATGAATTACTAGAGAAGAACTTTACCAGCTTTATCTCAGATACAAGTCTGAACCCATTATCTTAACTACTAAATGTTGAGAATACTGCTGAGTCCTCCAAATATAGACCAGTTTTGTGTTTTGTTATTTATGCAAGGCACTCTGAATTTCTATCATTATTTTTAAAATGTGAAAATAGGAAAAAAATAACACAATTTGTCGGTTGTGCCAATATAAAAGGATGTGCCCTAAAGTCTGAGGGATATAGTTATCTCTTCCACATCATGGTGGTCAGGGTGGTGATGCCCTGTGATCTGGAAAATCCCCATGACATTTGTTGGCCCTCCCTTTGTAATAGAGGAGTCTGAATTATTATGGCATTAAGAGATAAAAAGTGTTGATATACTACAATACTATATACATATTTTATGCATTTCTCAATTTCTAAACTTTTTCTGTGTCATCTGCTGCCCCTTTGCATGTTGTGTGCAACTTCTACAAAACTCCTCCAAAATTCCTATATAATTTCTTATGCCTACCTGAGATATGTTGAAACTACCATGAGGTAAGTTGTGACAAAATGGCATCCTAATATTCATTTGGTGATATTTGAAAAAACATCTGAAAGTTTTGTAACTTTTATACTTCCTTTAATGATTATCACAAAGCCTTTCACTAAATTCCATACTCATAGCTTGATCATGTTCTACACATATTTAAAATAGAGCAAAAAGACTAGTGCATTTGATGCACACATGGAAAACTGTCTGTTATTTAAATATACCACCACACAATGATGCTGAAAAAAAATGATATAAAATCACAAGAAAATCATCTTAATCACTTGCTGCTCATAAATGATATCAAATTACATATGTCCACTGAAAATGCATTTAAGTATTGTCTCCACCTTTTAGAATCTTCAGTGATAGTAATATGCAATCTGGATTCAAAAAGTATAAAATTCTTAATGTGCAATACAGAAATATATAGACTGAAGACGCTTGGCCACAGTAGTGTCACAGTCTAGAGGTCAAAATGAACCAATGGATAAAGGGATACTCATAAGTACCATGGATCCCTCCAAAGCAAGAAATATTCAGGTGTAAATCTATCAAGGATAAAATAGGATGTGAATATTGCCTTACTGAAATATAAGTTCACTAAGAAGAATTTATTTAAAGCTATTAATACCTATGTAATGTCAATTTTAAAGAATACTTTGAGAATTATAAAATGGATCCTAATAGTTCTAGAATTTAGCTAACAAAAAAACCCATGTAATATTAATGAAACACAGATCCCATTGCTATATTGCAGTTTTGGAAATATTACAACTTCATCACAAAAAGAGAAAGAAGATTGGCAGAAATTCTCAGTTCATATGATAAACAGATGAAAAACTTACAGAAATTCTTTGGAAACTAACAAATATCCCTTAAGCTAGCAATAGTAAAAGCTGATGATAGATGTATACCATTGGATCTATTGAATACAACAACAAAAAAAATTTAGTTACAGATAGGGCCTGAGAAATGGCTAAGTTTGAAGCATAGTATCAAAAGGCCCTCTATCAGCAATATTCACATGAAATCAACAAGGAGCCAAAGAAGTGATAAAAAAAAAAATGGCCAGATTATGTGATTTTTGTTTATGAAACTCTAGGCTTGTGGGGGTAATTTAGAACCAAGTCATCATTACTAGGCATTATAGGTGTAGCCTGGATTTATTGCTCAATGCAAATTGTACAAAGAATTCATAGAAACTGTGGAACACATCATTTAAGGTTACAAAAAATGTGGCACCTATGAAATACCTAGCAAGACACACCTGGTGGCTAGAATTATACACCAGAAGTTTGCTGTATTTCATAAAGCAAAAAACAAATTCCTGTGCTGTAACTATAGACCTTACAGTAACCTTAAGAATTCACCAAATAAATCACACTCAACCTAGGATGTTAGATCAGCTGACCAGATAAAACATTTATCTTAAAAAAAATTGAGAATATATACATACACACACACATCACACATATATGCTTTTTGGAAGGCGATTGGGGTTAAGTGATTTGCCCAAGGTCACATGGCTAGTAAGTATTAAGTGTCTGAGACCGGATTTGAACTCAGGTCCTCCTGACTCCAGGGCCAGTGCTCTATTCACTGTGCCACCTAGCCGCCCCTTAAGAATTTTTTGAAGAATATTTTTCATAGACGTTCCCATCTCAAGTGCTCATGGTTTCTAACCTATAAGGAATGAAAACTTTCCAAATATACAGATAACACTGAGGAAGAAATCAGAATCATGTGGGTAAATATCATTTGTCCTACCTGCTACTAAAACCATCACAAAAATGCTTTTAGTGGCCCTGGTGAAGATAAACTTATATTCCAATATTTATATATAATTACAAAAGAAGGTTTTATTTTATCCACCTATGCAATAGTCCACAGACCTCTGATACTACTATCCTCTAATGTCTTTGGAGTATAGTTTCAAGTTGTTCTCTAGAATGGGTAGACTAATTTACAGCTTGACTAATTATATTTTAATATCCCTGCCATTGCACATACCTCCCAACAATCGTCATTTTCCTATTTTTTATGGTTGTAATACTGATTTTGATTTGCATTTTTTCTAATGTTAGTGACTTTGGATCATTTTTTCACATGGCTGTTCATAGCTTGGATGACTGATTTTGTGAATTGACTTCATATCTCTCTACTAGTCATCTACTAAGATGAACAGACCTCTAGAACAAGTATGTATGTATGTATGTATGTATGTGTAAGCACAAGGAATCCCATGAAATGAAGTAAACCAAGTTCAAGTTGACATGACTTCTCTGCTTGATCAGAAGAATTGTCATGTTCTATGGTGGACTGGGTAGAAGAAAGAACCAATGGAGGAAAGTCTGGGGGCATCCTGCAGACAAAAATAGATGCTCTACTCTTCCATGTATCCAATCTTCTTAAGTTCTGTTTCTTTGATAGAAATTTTCTCTTTACATGACAATCTGTTATCATGAAGTTGAGATGGCCACCCTGATTTTCCACCATTGATACTTGGATATAAATTGGCAAAAATTAATTCAACATGCCCCCCCCCCCCAGATTAGGAGAAAAATGACAGAAAGTGGAGAGATGAATGCTTTTTTTAATGCCCTTTCATATACTGATG
The DNA here is from genome assembly GCA_011680675.1 of Gymnobelideus leadbeateri. Lineage (NCBI taxonomy): Eukaryota > Metazoa > Chordata > Mammalia > Diprotodontia > Petauridae > Gymnobelideus > Gymnobelideus leadbeateri. Next base: position 153,390 of record WOXC01009786.1, read on the forward strand.
TCTATGGAAGACTGTAGTCACAAAAGATTTGTGTCTACTTCCTAGGCTAAACCCCGAAAGCTTAGACATTTTTCTTCTTTTTGCTCTACTTTTTCTACATTTCAGAATTTACTTCAATCAACAGAATAAATTATGTTAAACATATAATGATGCTAGAAATTAGATGCACACATATTAAGTTCATCTTTGTTTTGTTCTCTTTAATTAGTTGTAGTTCATACAATGTCCTTGCTAATTTTCTTCCTGGTTCAGTATAGTATTTGATATCACCTTGATATTCTTTAATTTTCTTCATAAATGTTAGGTGACAAGAAAAGTTTAAGGTGTTTTGAGATAGGTCTGACTTGGGCCAATATGCTGGTAGTTATAGGTCATTTAACAGTTAACAAAAGAAGATCAACTCAATCATAGCAATAGATACATATGCCACAAGGGTAAGCATTGATGACCTCTTGAGCTGATTCAACTTTATAAAACTCCATTGTCTGGATTGTCCATATTTTTCCACTAGCCAGAAATCAGAGAGTGCCTGGAGTTCCTCATGTCTGTTTTTGTACTTTAGCATCTAGGAAGTAATGCCATCCAAAACCTGACCTTTAGTGTCTTGGGCCAAGCAAGTCTAAAGGATGATCTTAGTACCATTAAAGGAAAAGCTAACCTAACTTGCACGGAGTAATTTCTCTTTCCAAAATTGTGACTCAAAAGTTGTATGCTCGGATTTGGGCAGTTCCTTATCTAGTCTACTGTGTAATCTTAAATATAGTAGGAGAATGAATAGACCCTGTGAGTAGACTGAAGAGATGTTTGTCTATGTGGTGTCACTTAAGAGGAGCTAAAGAAAAATATTTTCCTCCCTGGTATTACTATGATTGAAATTACTCTACTAGAAATTCATTCCTTTGTATTCCTACTTTTTCTTTTTTTTAGAAGAGGGGAGAGAAACATACATACATACACAAATGTATGCATTTATACATACAGATATATGGTTAAGTGTTGGTTAAGTTTTTACTCCATGCCAATCATTGTGTTAAATGCTGAGGATATAAATAGAAAACTGAGGCATCCGTGTACTTGAGGATCTCACATTATAATAGGGAAAGATGACACATAGGGAAGGATTCATCTCTAGGGTAGATGGAAAGGCCCAAAGGTCTATAGGATAAATCGGCAGAGCCAATGGTAAGGACTTTGGTGTACAGAGGGCAAAATAGTAGGACAGATGGATATTACTCTGGGCGTCTGAGAGTACAGGGGCAGATCATAGGGCAAAGTTTTCAGCAGATCATAGGGCAAAGCTGAAAACTCATGTATAAAGAAACACAATTGTAAGGGATGGTAATGGGAATGGGAATTTGAAGATTTTTTCCTGCCCCTTAATAGACCTAGGGGGGAGTTTGAAGACCTCCCCTGCTTTGAAAGTAAACTCTGGCCCCTGATAGGCTGAATGTATTCACATGGAGCCTGTGATGAAGGGAGTTTGCTGAAGGGTGCAGCAGAGCCCACAGGAAGCTTCCCTGCTGTGAAGATAAACTCTGCCCCCTGATATACCAAATGTAGTCACATGAAGCCTATGGTGGGAGGAGTTTTGCTGAAGGGAAGCAGAGCCCACAGGAAGCTGGTTCAGAACTAGACAGAAGATGGGAAACAGAGGAGCTCAGGCAAGGAGATAGAGAGGTTTGTGAGTAAATATTGATTGTATTGGTTTGTGGAAGGCTGAAGGATGCTGTGGCTCTCAGCATTATTATGGCTTTGGAATATCTTTGGTACTATGATGGAATCGGCTTATGGTTATGGGATTCAGTTTTCTCATGTCTAAATAAATCCTTCAGTTCTATCCTCTATCTGGATAATCTGGTATATTTTGTGATCAAAGGTCATGTGATATTTATAGTCACAGTCTTTATCATGATCATGGGCGCTATAAATATTACATTGGCACTACAGGGACGCAGAAAGGATCTTCTCTGAAGACTTCAAAATGACTTCAGAGAGTCATAATGGTAACATTTAAGGCTTCAGAGGCTGCAACTCACAAAATAACAAATCATATAATTGTTTGGAAGACAATGAGATGACCAAAAAAATAGTATTAATTTGGTAAGTTTTTACCTTATAAGTAAAAAATATGAGAAGTTCTGATTTAAGACACTAGATGTCTATGAGTGACAAACCTGGCAAGTGAAGCTTGAGAAACAGCATGGAGTAACAAGGCCTGCTCTGTTGAAAACTGTTAAGAAAGTTAAAACAGAGCTTTCCCAACAGCATAATTCTCCAGATTTTATGTGAGGACACTGGCCACAAGTGAGTACAAAGGTATCTTTGGTAAGGTTGCAATGTAGAGTGTGGGGAAAGAGGGCCAATGTGGGAGATGAAGGGAACTAGAGACAAATTATACATACATTAATCCAACAGACAATTATTCAGTGCCTACTATGTGCAAGATAAAAAGGCTACTTTGTATCTTGTGTATATCTTTTGACATGCTTTATTCTCTGTTGAATACAGCTGGGTGGCACAGCACATAGACTGCCAGGCCTGGAGTCAGTTAGACTCACCTTCCTAAATTTAAATCTAGCCTCAGACACTTACTAGCTGTGTGACCCTGACCAAGTCACTTAACCCTGTTTGCCTCAGTTTCCTCATCTGTAAAATGAACTGGAGAAGGAAATGGCAAACCTATCCTGTATCTATGCCAAAAACAAAACAAAACAAAACACAAAACAATGGAGTCATGAAGAGTTGGACACAACCGAAACTACTGAACAATTCCCTATATAGAAATGAAACCATCCTGTATCCCGTATGTCATCCTACTAGGGGATACAAACAAGCAAACAGATGCTTATAAATAGAAGGTAGGTAGAACACCAAGAACTAAAAAGAAGAGGAACTTGGAGATCCTAAGAGGCAGATGTGAGGAAGGAGAAAACTCTAAATATTCTGTGAGAAGGCTGGACGCAAGATGAGATCTCATACTTCACAATTTTGCTCAGGGTCAAAACTGCTTATGCAATTTACATAACTTATTCCCATTTTCTTCCCTTAAGTTGTCTCCTTCTATTGGAAATAACAGTGGTAGACCTTAACATAAAACTGTCTTGCTGGTCTTTGGTAACTACTATGCTCAAAGTGTCCCCCCCCCCCCCACTCAATGTGCTGCATACATGAGAAGGCTTATTATCTTATTTCCTATATATAACACCTGCACAGTCCAGACAATGGCACCCAACAGGGCGGCAATGGTCAAATTTCTTTACTGTGATCTTCCTTTCTCATTACATTTGACATTTCTGAAACTGAGTTTTATTACATTCTCTCAGCTTATGGAAGTGGTCTGGGGAAATTAGACTTAATAGAGATGTAGAAACCATAGGGAGAAAAAGAAAAGGAAAGTGAACTGAAAGGAAAGTGGAATTAAAATGTTATTTTGGTAAACGGCTGCAATAGTGAAGACAACAAACAATAGTAATGTGAGTTAATTACTGACCTGTCAGGAGAATAGAGCACAGAGTTTATGCCACACATTACTATAGCTACCACAGTCAAGAATCATTTTGGCTGGGGTGGGGGAGGTAGAAGAAGAAAGAAAACGATACCCTACTACATATGATCATAAAATCTTTCCAGGGAATAGGAATGAATTTTCTAAAAACCTGTATTTGTATATTGGGTTGCCTGGGACCTGCAGTATATATTTAGAGGCTGACACTTCCTGTCTAGAGCAAGAACCGGTTGCCCTAACATCTGGGAGGCACGCCCTTGGTATATACTTTCCTCTCACTTATCTGCAAACATGTAGTTACTTAGTAAAAGTTAAGTTCATTGAGGACAGAATTTATTTTTCAGTTTATCCCTACATCTTCAGAATCTTGAACATAGTAATTACATGATAAATATTTGTAGAATTAGATTGAATTTGATTCCACAGATTTCAGTAGGAGAGGAATCCTTACTTGAAGGGAGGCATGTTTCATAGAAACACTAAGTAAAACCCTAACCAAACACTGTGGAAGAAAAGGATGTCTTGGGGTCATCCTAAAAGGCCAGATCATAGATTAGAGAGTGGCAGGTAATATTAGAGCTTGTCTGGTCTGACCCTCTCCTTTTTCAAATAAGGAAACTGAAGTGTAAAGGGGTCCACACTTGCCCACTTCAAATCATGCTACATACTACTTCTGGGATCCTTGTCTATCCAGTCACCATATAGCTCTGGGCCTCAGTTTCCTCATCTGTAAAGGAGGGCATTGGACAAGATGATCTCTAAGGTTCCTTTTGGCTCTAGATCTATTCTTCTATGAAATAGCAAAGTCAGGAATTTGAACTCAAGTTTTCCAACCCCAAATATAGAGTAATTTTTTATATGGGACAAGGCCTCATGGTACCTAAGGTGCTATGATACCCAATTCAGTATTGGGTATCATACCCATTTCTTTTTATATCATATGATATTGGGTATCATACCCATTTCTTTTTACTACTATAATATATGCCCTATCTAAGCATAGCTGGTCTTTCTACCAACAAATGGTTTTTAATTTTTTAAAGGGAATTAAAAGAATTTCTTCCTTTCCTAATACTTCTGAATTCTCTTATAAGGAGAAGGGGAATAATAATTTTTTTTAAAGTCAGGAATGGGGTATTTAGTGAAGGAAATTAATTTTATAAGTTTTACAATGAACATTGTCTACATGTATTAATATAGCTAGATCAGGGCCATTACCTATAATTATTTTCTCTTCAGAAAATGCAAAACAAATTATTGAATCTTTTTATTTTTATTGAAACTCCCTTAACTCAGTACTTTTAATAATCTTGGAGAAAGTTGAAAAAATTGTTTTCTCACCTAAGATTAGACATCCATTTTAACAAGTGTGATATTATGCTGACTTTACCATAGGAAGTGCAAGAGATGCTATTATTTGGTAAGACATAGACTATCCCTATTTAGCACTATGAAAATTGAATCTGTTTTGCCTGTGTTCATAGCATTTCCTTCAGCACTCAGGTTTCAATCTAGCTTCTTCCTTAGGTTTTTTTAATTTTTGGTTTTGGTCAGTCAGAAAGTACTTACTGAGGGTCTGGTTTGTGCTTATTGTGGTACTAGTACTAGTATATGGTACTACTTTGTGTATATGTATGTATGTATGTGTGACCATGTGCCTGGCATCTTAAATATGAACTGTAATAATAAAAGCAAAATGGCGGAGGTAAGATTGAGGAGACCAATGTTCATTTCACAGCTCTGATACTTGCAGACCACATGATTTTGAGCAAATCTTGGGATTATAGGATCATGAATCTAGAGCTGGACGGAACCTCCAGTGTATATCATTCTAATTAGAAAATTTTGGCCTACGGAGGTTGTGACTTGTGTAAGGTGCTCGAGGTGGTAGATGGAAGAAGGAGAATCTGTACCCACAAAGTGGGCCAGAATGGGGGTGAATAGCATTCACAAAAATCTGCACATACTTCAGTTCACAATTCAACAAGCATTTATTAAACACTTACTATGTACTCTCTTCAAGTGGGCCATTCTTTCCTATATACTACACTGGTTTATAGAACAGAATAGAATAGAAAGAGCACTGGATTGGGTATCATAGCACCTGGGTTTGAATCCTTACCCTATTATTATGTGCAGTCTATGTGATTATGTTAGTCAAATCCTATAACCTTCCTGGGCCTTAGTTTCCTTATCTTTAAAATTAAGAGTTTGGCTATGATTAACAAAGGACCCTCTCACAGCAAATCCTATAATTCAATCAGTCAATATTTGGTAAGCACCTACTATGTGCCAAGCACTTTGCTAACACTCGATTTGCTTTACAGGCTCTGAAGTGATCAGTGATATCTGGGAAACAGCATGGTGGAGAGGGAGCTCCACTTGACTGGTATTTGGGAGACCTGACTTCTGCTCCCTGTTACAAACTTCTGACTAGCTATGTGACCTAGAGCAGATCATTCATCCACTGAGTGTCAATTCCTTCTGTGAAAGGAGGGGATTAGATAGGATGACTCTAAGATCCCTCTAAAATACACAAATTCTAGGCTATTCATTCCCTTTAAGTCCTTATTTAAATCTCTTCTAGGGGAAAGAAAGTCTAAAAAGGCCCTTTCCCCCTGAAGATGGCATGCAGCCAAGTCCTAGTATAATTAACATAGTTCAACCAATTATCTGAGGAGCAATGTTTTAAATTTGTAAACAGATAAAGCATTGCATTCACTCCCATCACTTGTGTTGTGAGTGGGAAAATCAGCACCAAATTAGAAGGGGATAAAATTTGTTGTGGGGAGCAAAAGTTTGTCTGGTTTCTTTCAAGTGTCTTTTAGTTTCCTGCTTCCTGTTTTTAAGAGACTATTGAAAGTGGAAGTATTGAAATATCACAAACTATTCTTGTTCTCCTGGCATGTATAAAATCAGGAGGCCCAGCAAAACTGAGAAACCAATCTTAGGAGGTTTATATTTCAATTTCCAGTTCAGAGGGATTCATTTGGATGAATGGATTTTCAGGGGGTAAAGGAATTGGACCAGGGTGGAATGTAAGAAAAGTGAATGAAGCTTGCAGATGTTTTGTTCATACCATCAACCTACATTTCTGTAGTCTCTACAGTATGCATAGTTCATACTATAGATAAAGACCTATTTAAGTATGGGTATTCTCCCTGACTGTGATAAGTTTTGAGTAGAAGATGATCATGCTTTAAAATTATGTCCATATTGTGAACCACAGACTATGAAGCTGATTGACTTTAGTTTTATAATCAAATGAAACTAACAACAAAAAGTTAATCTGACATATTTAATAAAATGCATCATTGATGGTTGTGTTAGATGATAGTTAGGCTTAAATCAGACCTGCACAACATGTAAACTTCTTCAGATTGCCCATAGGTTACCAGCAGGTCATGTGACAACCAGGAGCAAGTGCTCAGTGCAAACCACTCCAGCTGCTGAAATCCTTTGACTGCATGGCATACAGGCCTGGCTTAATGGAAAGTAGTTCTTCTAAATGAATTTAGTATTACTTTTACACACCCAAAGGAAGCATCTCTAGGGTCAGCTGGAGGGCAAGAGGAGGAGGCAAGATATCTATAAAAAACGAAATTGTGAGTACCTTTCTAGATCCTGGGATCTGTGATCCAGAGGAACTCAGCAGCCGAGTGTCCCTTTTTCCCTGGCATCTGGTCCTCACAGCAACTCTTGGACTTACAAGTGCATGATGTGGCACCGTGGAAAGAGTATTAGACTAGAACCAGATGGTCCATGTTGAGTCTTGTGTCTGTTACTACTTATGTGACCTTGGTTAAGTCACTTAACCTCAAAGGCTTCAGTTTAGATGGGGGGGGCTTGATGGTCTCTAAGGTCCCCTACACCTTAAAATCTAGGTAGGGTTCCATAATTCAAAGGAACAGAATCCAAAGACATATTGGATTAAAAGTAGGCTAAACTTGTCTTCTGTGTATTTATTGAGAAACAGCATGATACATTCAAAAGAAGGTTGGATTTGAAAATGGAGGACCTGGGTTCAGATTCTGACTAAACCATTTGCTATTGGTGTGACCTTGGGCAAGTTGCTTCTACTCTCTGGTCTTTTATTTCTTCCCATGTAAAATGAGTGGATAAATTAGGTTCAGTCATTTTTCAGTCAAGTTAGACTATTCTTGACCTCTTTGGGGGTTTTCTCGGCAAAGAAGCTGGAGTGGTTTGCTATTTCCTTCTCCAGATCATTTTATAGATGAGAAAACTGAAGCAAACAGGGTTAAGTGACTTGTCCAGGGTCACACAGCTAGTAAGTGCCTGAGGCCCAGATTTGAACTTACAATGATAAATCTTCCTAACTCCAGACCTGGCACACTATCCGCAGTGCCACCCAGCTGCCCTGGACTAGATGACAAAGTCCCTTTTGCTTATAAAATATGTGATTCCCCATCCTCTTCTCCCCCCAACCCCCGCCTTTGCTCTGGGTGCCTCTCCTACTTCTCTGTTGCATGGCATGGTGGGGCTTTTGTTCTGTGGTGGAGGAATGACACGTAGAAGAGACTAGATATAGAAACAAGGGGAGAGATGCTATAACCAGGGTCACTGAACTTAGAAGGACAATAGACATGTGATACATAGCCCAGTCAACAGAAACAGGAATAAAAAACTTGAGGGGATAGATGCTGGGATGGAATGCAGGAGCTGTAAACATTAGCTGGCAATGGAGAGAAGCAGAAGTCTCTATCAGCAAAAAGTGCCAAACTTCAGGAATCTTACTTTGTATCAGTCTGTAAGCCCATGCTGAGGGATGTTTCAGTTCTCCATGTTCCACAGTCTTCATCTATAACTTAGACCTTTTGATTGTCAATTGTGTCATATGACCTCTAATTCTGTTCACTGGACAAAGTTCTTTGGGGTCTAAGCAAACTGACCTTTGTATTTTTTAGCTCTCTTGAGTTTGGAACAGCCTATCTGGAAACTGAATCTGAGAGAGAGACAGTATTGGGTGTGAAACTGAGTGCTAAATGTTCTATTATAGATTGTTTTACTTTTCCTGTCCCGGGCTAAGAAGCAAGCACTATATACAATTGATCATGTTCTGTTGCTTTCTATGGAGAGTGACTCCATATGTCTAATTTTCTTTGGGTAAATCCATACCAAATATGTATCCACTTCAACAAGTTAACTCAGAAACCTAGAAACAGGTGAAATTGGAAGACAAAACCTTCCACTCTCTGAGAACCATTGAGAACTTATTACTTCTCCAGCAATTCTATTTGGCTAGATGAAGCACCATGATATCCAGGGTTAACATGGTAACCTAGATCAGGGGGTTCTTAACCTTGTTTGTATCACTGATCCCTTTTGCACTCTAGTGAGTGGCTGTAGACCTCTTCTCAAAATATTTAAATTCATAAAATAAAACAGGACTACAAAAGAAAACAATTATTTTGATTAATTATTAAAATACCAAAAATAATCCATTCCTAGATCCCAGGTTAAGACACCCTACCTGCATTCTGATCCTTTTTGTTGAACACAATAAGGTTAGTAGCAAGTAGTGGCACCTGTTAGTTAGCAATTTTATAATATATTAGTTCTGATATGATTGGACACAGTTTAAGAAAACAAGGTAATTAATTAAATTTCAATTCACTGGGGCAAAGGTCATTTGACCATTGCACGTCAGAGAGGACTGAATCAGGAGAGAGTTCTGGCACAAGTGGTACTGATGGTAAGAGCAGGACTCAGGTATTGAAACTGTAGGCCATGGGGAAGCTGAAAGACAGCCTTTGGGCACTTGGGATCTATGGGTGGAGACATGAGAACTCCAAGAATCAAAAACTTCAATTTATTCTTATTCTCCCACTTTTTAATGAATGGGAAAAGCACAAGACAATTTCCCTAGAGCAGAAATGTCTCACTATACTCCTAGCTTACTTCTTTTGTAATACTAAATTCCCACTAAACAAGACAGTAGGATAGATTTATTTCCTGACACTACTTGGGAGATTCCCATGTCCTCTCCTCTAGTTTACCTGCCACAGTAAGCTATCTGCCTGGAGAAATGTCAAGAAAACTGGGGATGTTTAGCAGGGACAACCAAAGAGGCATAGTGCTCAGGGGTATTTTATACACTTAAAGTATAGTGAGAAATATGTTAAGTACTAAAATGATGGAGAGTGGAAGAAAGAAGAGGCAGTTACTGTCCCTGGGGAACTTACAGTAAAGTTGGAAATAAGATATCCTCTACACATAAGTCTGTGGTAGGAAAATAAGAGAACACACACATACACATATACACAAGTTAAACAAACTGTGAAGAGCTGAAAGAATACAAATGAAGGAAGTGATCAGAATGGGGAGGATTAGTCAGGGAAGACTCAAGGCTTAGAAAACATGAATATAGGTGCCAGCTAGGTGGCACAGTGAATAGAGCACGGGCCCTGAAGTCAGAAGGACCTGAGTTCAAATCTAACCTCAGACACTTAACACTTACTAGCCATATGACCTTGGGCAAGTCACTTAACCCCAATTGACTTCCAAAAAAGCAAAAAAAACCCAAAAACAAAAAAACCCAACCAAACAAACAAAAACGAACAACAACAACAACAACAAAAAACCATTAAGATAGGATATGATCTGGAAAAAAACAAAAAAAACAACCTATTGGCACAGTAATGCTGGGAGAAAGAAGTCCTTAGACCCAGAAGGAGATGTGCCTGTCTGAAGCCGAAGGGTCTGAGTTGGAGAACAGCAAGAAACAAAGTGGGATAATCAGGTCACGTAAACAAGCATCTCCTATGAGCCAGACACCATGCTGAGCATTGAGGGAACCAGGGCAAAGGTGAAAGCTCTCTGGAAGCTGATAGTCTAATGCTAGAGATAGTACCTTAATTAATATGTTCAAACAAGATGTATTTCTATATACATACACACATATCATAACTGAAGACAAGGCATTGATATTAAGGCTTCTTGCCTAAGATGAGAATTTAGATGAGACTTCTGGGAAGTCAGGGAACAATAGCTAGGGGGTTAAGTGACTCCTATGAGAACCAGGTTTTTCTAAAGGTCAGGAAATGGAAGGAGTTCTAAAGGAAGATTGCTAAGGTAAAGTGAAATTTTTTATGATAGAATGGGGTTCTTGAAGGCCCAGTGAATGGGAAAGGAGGACATTCAATATCGTGTTCTTTCCTCTTTACCACTGCTAAATGCTGACATGATTTGAATCATGTCATTGCATTACAAATGCAATAATAATTATTGAAACTTAATTTTATATATATATATGCACACATATATGTACATGCACACATATGTATATATACATTGATTAATATGCTATGAAAATTCTATTTGCTCTATATACAAGGTTACAAAACATTAATGGATCTAAATCCAGCCATGGTGAACTTCTTCCTACCTTCTCTCCTCCCATTTTCCCAAAAAAACCAGTAATACTTAGGACTTGAATCTAACCTGTCACTCCCAAAATTATTTAAAGCTAAGTCAGAATTGTGACTGGATCTTCACTGACTATTCATTACTTCACTCTCAAAGATGTGCTATGGTATAATTTTATTCTTATTGGAGCAGGTCCCTTCATAAATATCAGATTCATTGCTTTTTTATTTGAGGTGACTAATTATTGGGGCTATTTATGGAGAGAAACTGATTTGTAATGAAGATCATAAGCAGAAAAAAATCATAATATGCAAACAAAAGCTTTCTTTCTGGCATGCGCTTCACTGGTAGATAAAAAGATATTAAAGAAATGATCATTTATCTTTCTACAGATGATTAGATTTAACTTGACTTTTTTTCTTTGACCATTTTTCTCATATTAGTTATAAAGAAGCCTAGAATGTAGTCCCTTTAGAACAAGAGATAAGATCTTATGCATTGTATACTGACTATAAATAATAAATTGCCAAACAATTCCCATTAGAATAGACATATAAATGTATATGTATATGTTTATGTAATAAGACTTCATATATATGTGTGTATATTATATCTATATATACACATAGACACATATGTATATGTATATACACATATGTGTGAATATTATATATATGTGTATGTATATATATATATATATATATATATATATATATATAATGTAGGCATGTGTGTAATTCAAGGAATAATGTTTTCCAGTTACCAGAATTCCTTCATGTAATCATAGACTAGCCAGTCAGAGAGATTTTTGGACTGCTTAAATCCTGTCTTGCTTTCATTATTTAATTGGTCTACTCTCCTTATTTGTGACTTCAGTTGCAGTTTCTGGTATATAACATCTCCATACCTTCAGTTGTACCTAGGATTCTTTTTTGCTTTTTGGAGGGCAATTGGGGTTAAGTAACTTGCCCAAGGTCACATGGCTAGGTTTCTGTTTGTGTTAAGTGTCTGAGGCCGGATCCGAACTCAGGTCCTTCTGACTCCAGGGCCGGCGCTCTACTCACTGCGCCACCTAGCCGCCCCTTATGTACCTAGGATTCTTGACTTCCTTTTGTTTTCCTAATATAACTAGAACAGCTATCATTTGTAAAGTACTTCCAGGTTTGCAAAATTATTTACAGATATTATATCATTTGATCCTTACAACAATCCTGTGAGGTAGGTGCTAGTATTATTCCCATTTTTCAGCTGAGGAAAACTGAGTCTGAGAGGTTAAACAACATTCCTGGGGTTACACAGTGAGTGGGAGCATACTTGTCTTCCTGTCCCTGACCACCACTCTGCTTTTTGTGTAGGGGTAGGGATAAAAACTGGACTTGTGATTTCATTGGTACAGGGAACTCCCAGATCAGGAAATGCCTTTGACTAATGGAGGTTGACACTGTCCCTGCACTTTGTAGACTTTGAGAAATGCCTACAGACCTAAGCAAAGAAGTGGTCTGTCCAGGTTACATAACCAGTATGTGTCAGAGGCTAGAAATAAACTCTACTTTTTTTTTTTTACTTTGAGGCCAAAACACTGTCTACTAAAGAATGTTTTTCTTTTTATTAATTTTACTTTTATTAATCATCTTAAGTTCATTTCTCATTTTGCACTGGTTACAATTATATACTGATTATTCTTAGATTATAGCTCAAACTTTGCCTTCCTTCTAAATCATGGCTTCCCATGAGACTGTCGTGCTAAGAAGACTTCATATATTGATGGTATGATTGGGCTTAGCCTGTTCTCAAGCACTCTGTGTCTAAAACCAATCCACTCACTTGAAAGTCAGTGGGGCGGGAGATCAACTAATTGAGTCCACTAAGCATAATTCATATCTTTAGGGCCTCCCAATTCCTTTTCCAATCATAGTAAGGTAGCTAATGAAGAGAAGTCCTGAATCAGTGAGTGACAGGAAAATTTTTAATGGAGTTGGGCCACTAATGCTTTCTACTATGTTGGAAAGGGAGGACAACGCCCAGAAAATGAAATCATTTTTTTTGCATAGGTACATATACTTCTATTTTTACTTCCTTTCTCTTGTTAACTTCTCTCTGAAGAATCTATCAGCTAGAATGGAAATCACTTGAAGAATTGGGGGCAAAGATACAAAAGAATGGGTCCTGATATCCATGTGGAGGCCATGATTAAACCTTATCTTTTCCCCCAATTCTTATTTAAAATTGCCTTATGGTTGGGGAGGAGAGGAAAGAAGGGGAAACCTATTAATTAGTTAATTATATTAATTAATTAATTAATTAATTTTTACACCCCTAAAGCTTGTTTAGACGGTGTCACTGGACATAAAACTGACTTTCTTTCTTCTTGCAATATTTATATTGCTCTCCCCTGAGCATCCAATTTATGTCTATAGCTCGGTTCATCCCACTGGGGACATATAATCATGATTTGTCTCTTTTGCCATTTTCTGTATTGTTATTCTTGCACCATTAAATTCTTCCAAACTGATCTTTTAAATCTAGGTTCATAAAAAAATAACCATCTCTCTTTTCTCCAAATTTTACATTAGGCCTATGTCCAGTGAAGTCAGTGATATTGGCAAATGCTAACTGGTCAGGGAATAACAATTTAATCTTCTTCATTGCTACATTTCTTTTTTGTGGGTGGATAAAAAAAGCATGATGATGAGGCCAAGGTCATGAGTTTGATACTCATGTGAACCAGTTAACTTTGTGCTTTTCCATGACCAAAGCCTTTGCCTGGACTCTGATGACCATCTTATGCTTATATGCTTGTTTAGGGCATATGGTGGGCTAAGCAAAGGAGTGTGAATCTTTCAACGTTTTTCTAGAAAACAAAACAAAACAATACCAACACACATCACCAACAATACAGACACCAACACCAATGCCTGGAAGGTGATGCAGTTGGCAGTTTAGTCTCCACATAGCAGTCCTTCCTCTATGTATTTCCTTGTCGATGCTGTGGTTTGGGGCTGACACTGTCCTATGTGCTTGTTTTATTTGAGTAATAATAGCTGTCTTCTTTTGAAGTCCTTTAAGCTTGTATAATTTTTTCACATGTTAGAGACTCCTTAATTGATAAAAAACAACTACAAAGTAATTACTCTGGTCTTTAGTACTCAGAAACTGTCTTTTACATTTGTTTAATCTTTTTGCCCTAATAATTAACAGGCAATATTATGTTCTGCTGAGAGAATGTATATACTTAATATAATATTTTTGCTATTTTTCAGGACAGCACTCTAACATGCAGAGTTCTACCAATTCTGATACCTCTGCAGAAAAACTGAATTCTTCCCACCAAAGCACAGGAGCTGTACAAATGAGGATCAAAAATGCCAACAGCCACCATGACAGACTGAGCCAAAGTAAATCCATGATCCTTACCGATATTGGGAAGGTCACTGAACCTGTAAGTAAAATACCCTGAGTTTACTACCATAATACAGAATTTTACTGCTAACATTTTTTAGAGCTAATTACTCTTGTCCTATCCGTTCTTGTATTGTGCATAAGAAAACTGCTTCTGTAATGTGTTTGATCTTTCCTCCTTATAGTCATAATAACCTCCTTCCCCTACCCTCACCCCCCCCCCACTCCCACCCCAGTTTCGGGAGGAAGAACTGGGCTTAATCCAGAGTTATAAAATGGATTTGGTGGTAGACTGAAGAGCACCTTTGACTCGTTTTAAGGGCCTCCACTATCATGCTTCAGTGTCATAAAAATAATGAGGCTACGCTAGCATGTGGTGTTTGTACTTCCAAATACAGTATATCACTTCCCAAAGCCAGGGGCTAAAATTAGCTAGGAACAAACTGAAAATTAAAAAAATCTTCCCCCAAAGAGAGTCCCTTTCTCAAAATTGCCAAATATTATGAGGTAAAAATTATTGGACATTGGAATATGATGATGGTCTAAAGGACCAAGGGAGCATGGCTGCTTAAGGTTTGGCAGGTTAGTTGTTTTGTGGGGATTCTTTTTATCAGAAAGATTTGAAATACAATAGTTAGAGATGAACTCTATTGCCAATTGTGTCCCTGCCCCTGCACTCATCCTGAGCTACTAAACGAACTGATTGCTATGAGTCTCCTCTGGTTAATTTTCTTCCATAATGGTGGTAACTTGCAGCTGAGGCCATATGATGTTACAAAATTATTGATGCAATGTTAGCCACTCTTTTGGATTCCATATCTATTTTGTTCTCACAGCAAGATCAAGAGCGAGAAATGGGTTAGCTAGGGACAGGCTCTGAATCCCAGTCACCCTTCTGAACCATGTGGGCTATTAATTGGGTGTTCTGTTAATATAGTAGGTGCCCATGAAATATTCAGATCCCTAACTGAGTTATTAAATGGAATAAACTTGCTGGGTAGCCTGTTACCAATTGTATTTATTCTGCATTTTTCATTCCAAGTTCAATTGCAAAATTAACCCACAGCTATTTCTTCTCGGGAGCTGGAGAAATATATGATTTTAATCATCCTTTCTTCAGTCGACTTAGACAAATTTGGCATTGGGAAGGCAATGATTATATTTCTGGAGTGAGAAATATCTCTTTAGATCAAGGTAACTAATGAGAGATTCATTTCCCTTTATTTACTTTCTCATTTGAAAGTATCATCATCAGCTGGAAATACATTGTGAAACTGACTTAGCTTTTCCACCAACTACAATGTTCCTCAACCCTGAACTCCAGACAGTGTTTACAGTAAATTATTGGAAATGCTATAATGTATTATCAGTAAGAACTGTACCTTTGAAAAAGTTTAAAAGTTAAGTATATTTAATGATGCCTAACATATTTTATTGGCTGTGTTTAACAAAAGGCACTAGGCTGCAGTTGTTTTTGACAAGCATGAAAACATCACAGCATGAGACTGCAGAAGGAATTATGTAGAGAAATTACAAGTGATCCATCTCTCAATGAATTATCCACCTCAATAGCCTGCAGAACTCAGCTACCAATTAACACCTACTTTATTACATGTTGGGATGTACTTAATAACTTTCATGTGTTTATGCACTATTACCTTGACTGATGCCTCTTGTACAATTAGGCATAATTGGCATATCAATATGCAAAAGTTAAAAGGATTAACCCTCTTAAAACTAATGAGCATTTCTGTATCCAGCTGCTAAATGAGACAAAATTAGCATTTTTCACTTTTGGGCAGGATTTTATCATGCAGTTTCTCATTGTTGATATTACCTTGTTACATAACTTTAGTTTAGGGGGTTGTATGCTGGACTGTTAGAGAGTAAGAGTTTGGTGAAGTTAAATGAGATGTAATTATCCTAGCTTCCATTCCCGAATTCTTAGTGTGGACCATGTATATTTCTGGGTAAGGAATGAAAAAAGTTACTTTGGATTATGTCTACTCAGTGCATAATCACATAAAAGGAGTATTTTCGCTAGGATATGTCATTTCACCAAGAAAACTTGGCTCAGATGTGCGATATTGAAAGCCTGCCATGGCACTAATTTCCTTTCTGTCTCAGTTCTTTTCATCTCTTTTTGCCATGCACAATTTTCTGACTAGATATTGACAGAACGAAAAGTATTTTGGCATATTTATTCAAACAAGCCTGTTAAAGTTATCTGCTCAAGCCAAGCTAAGAGCTCAACTGGGGCAGGGGGTAGTGGTGGTAGTGGTGATGATGATGATGATGATGGTGGTGGTGGTGGTAGAAGATAAAGGAAAGGAGATCATTGGATCATAGAGTTAGAGCTGAAAGGAAATTTAGAGGTCATCAAATCCAATGATATTTATTTACAGATAAGGAAACTGAGGTCCAAAAAGGTTAATTTGCTTGCACAATGAGCACAAGTAGTAAATGACAGATTTCATATGAATCCATGTATGTACTCAATTAAAACATGATTTCTATACAAAGTATACTGAAAGCCTTGTTTGAACTGGGCAGTAATAGATTTGGTCTTATCCAGATCAAACTTGGAAATACTTTGATAACATCTTGGGTACAGGGGTCTTTATGTGAGGCTTTGTGAGGCATCTTCCTGGAGTAATGAATAGAGTTCAGGGACTAGGAGTTGAATTTGCATCCCCCTCTTGGTCACTTACTAGCTTTGTGATTCTAGACAAGTCACTTACTTTCTCTGAATCACAATTTCCTCATCTGTAAAACAAGGATAATAATACAAGACTGTGGTGAGGATAGAATGAGTTGTAATCTGTGAAATGCTTTGCAAAATTTAAAGTGCTATATAAATGTATTTTCATTATGTGTTTGGTGATAGCAATGATGATAATCACTGGAAAAAAGTGAAATATACTTAAACATTCCAATAAACTATGATCTCATTAGTGTGGGTATTCCCTACATTTTTAGGGATTGAAACCTAACATTTTCTGTGCAGTATGTGAGATTTGTGTATTTTCATATTTTGTATTTTTATGGATGCATATATATATATACATATTAATCAATTAATAAATGGAGCACTTTGTGACTTACTTTGGGATTTGGAACACAAGTCAGAGCATCATAATGTGTCATTGTCATATCACAGTGTCCTGATACATAGCTTGACGTAGGTAAATATGTTAAAGTGTATAGTAGCCATATTAATTTGTACTTAAAATATGTGTATTTGTACGTGCATCTATTAAGCTTATTCTATTTTTCTCTCAACTTCCTGGAGGCAATTTAGATTGCGAAAATCAGTTATCAATGTCCCTGTTATTATTGTATTGCTAATCTTTTAGAAATATATTAAATATGTCTCCTGTTTTCTTTAGATACCAAGTAATCATTTTTCACTTGATCAATAGCGTAAAGCCTTTGCAAAATTAAAATAGCAATCTGAGCATTGCTACCTGGGAAATGGTGTGGAGCATGAGAGTATATCAGTGAAAGCGATCTGGTAACCTGTATCGACAGGGAAGAGCTCACTGGTCTAAGTAATCAGTAATCACTTTCACAACACCCAGAATTTATCTGTCTCAAGGTGGACTGATTCTTCTATTCCATAGTGTGACAAGATAGGCAAAATATTCAGCTTGTATAAATGTAGAGGCAAGTGAATTGTGCCCCTTTAAAGGCTAAAAAAGCTAATATGCAGTACAGCGACTAGCTCATTTGAAAGGCTTAATGCAGTTTCTCATGCTTTCTAGTTGGTCTTATTTATAATAGGAATGTGCTAGCATACTAGACAGCTTAGAATAGATATTAATGAAGAGTTTAAATAGTGGAAATCATGAAACTGCAAACCCTGGCTTTAGCAAGCAAGAAGAGTTTCTACATCTAATGCTGGTATCTCCTCCACAAAGCTGTATCAATAGTCACTATTTTCATCTCTTAAACCAGACTGAATGAAGTTCATTGCTTCATTCATAACTAATGCAAATAATTTTATATATTTTTTATTTGTATTCTGATTGAGACTTATGGGTCTCATCATTAAAAAATGTTAATATATCAGAGCCCTCTTTTCTGCTACCAAACAGCCTGTGTTGTTTTTATTTCTTCTTCTTCTTTTTTTAAAAATATGTTATTGGGAAGACAGGAAACACTTTTCTTTTGTTCCTTATTCCTGTGATCATAGAATACTTGCCAAAGTTGTGGCTAGCCAAAAAGGCAGACATAAAAATTGCTAAAAATATAAGCCTTCTGTTTAGCAGAGTTTTGGAGAAATATTATGAGATTGCCGAGCTTGTCCGTGTTTACTTCAAATCAAGCTTATAGTCAAGTATGAGGCTTTGTTTGTATAAATTGTCCTGAAGTGGATCCTGATATTTAATTAAAATGACACTAAATCACATTGAATTGATAAGACTTGGCATCTCCAACAAAGGTAATTGCCCGTATTGGTTTTGTACAAAAATAGAGCTGCTTGGAAAATGTGCAGCCAACACAGACTGTCAACTCCATTTATAGATCGATATGTGAAAACCATTGATCAGGCAGGCATGTGTAACAGTAACACTTTGCATTTATTTGTTGTTTTTTTTTTTATACCACATTAAGGCTTACAGGATTATAGACTTCCTAAATATTTTGACTTCCTCATAAATATATTATCTGTTGCATGTTAATTAAATGAGAGTCTGTAGCCATTTCTAAAATTGTTTTTAGTTTGATGATTTCCTTTTATTGCTGTGGATCGTCTGATCTGAAAATGGATTAGTTTCCTTCTGCATAAAGATTATTAAAGCTTATTTTAATGTGCCCTATTTAGTGTTAGATGTTGATGTGTTCCTGCTTTGAAAAATATAGATACTGACAATTATTTCCTCTTAGCAAGCGGCTGATCATCTTTATTAACTGGGCATTCTCAGCATCCAGCATAAAATTATTTCCTGGCATCAGAGCACAATATTATTTTGTCGGGCGATTCAGAAAGCCCATCTCATTGATTTCTTCTGATAGACTTGTCTCTGTCTTTTCTTGATACATATGCATATGTCTGTCATATCTGACTTTTCAGTACAGGGATCTAATCAAACACTCCATACAAAAGAAGTACATTAGGTGAGGTAAAGGACAGTCCTAAACAAGGATGATTTGTGTCTCGTTTCTCTCATTGGAGTCTATTTCCTATGGGCTCACTCTATACACAGCAGTCCACAGTTAACTCTTTCTTATCTCTTCATTGTAAGGACGGTATTTTGTTGCTAATCTCTGCTGGACTGTGGAGGATGGCACACGTAAGCCATTTGGGTTTTCAAGGAAAAACTGGAGTCTGGTGGAATGAGGCTCAAGTAAGATCTACACTACAGATAGGACTTTTCAATAATGTTTCTTCTAATGGCATTTTCTTTGGCATGGAGAGGTCAATTTTGTTGTGAATATCTTTTAATCCTGCCTATCTACATTTTCGAGTTTAGCTTTCAAGATAATACTCCTGCTCTTGCCTTCCTACACAATATTACAAGTATAATAAAGGAGTCAGAATGTCAGAAATAGCAAAAGTCCAGGCGACGTCAGGCTCAAGCATTACCAAAGCTAACTGGTCCAGTGTATTCCACACAGACAAAAAGCTTTAATAACTGGACTTTTGACCTTTCCACAATTTGCTGCAGGATTGGGGGAAAAAAGATTAAAAAACCTTCAGTGCTTTTTATTTCCCTTTGCTCTTGCAATCCCACATCATCTCATGCTGTGAAAATCTTTACTCTGTTTACTAAGCACAAATTAGGCTTGCCAAAGGTTGAAAAAGTTTATTAGTTCACTTTAGAGGCCAGCACTTCAAAGAGCTAGCTCTGGTTCCAAAGGAGTGTCGGTCTGTGCAGGGCCTGGGACTGTTGAAACTTGGACATAGCTAAATTTGTTTGTGATGTCCTACTGATTGAACATGGCTATGAATGTACATGAGATACATTTTTTAAAGTTAGTCCTCTGATTACTAATTTGAATCCCAAACTCTAACCTTGTTAGCATCTGGACTTATTTCCATAATAACAACCCCTTCAGAACCTACAAAGTAATGAATAATTGACAACAAATGAAATGTTTTGATAGTTGTCGGCACAAAGCATGTTTAATGTTTTGTGTTGCTTCCTAGCTAATTATGTAGATGACACATTTGTCAGACCTTGACTGCCATTAGAAACGTGTTTCCAGAGGGGAGAAAAACAGGCTATTCATAGAGTAATTAACTAGAATGCTCAATGACCTGTGAGAGATTCAAATAGCTGCCAGTTCAGACATTGTTTTGTTACAGAAGCAGAGGGGTAATTAAAATTCCAAATTACAGTGCTATGATGAAGCATTTGTTTGTTGACAGTATACTCTTACTCTAGTTTGTTAATTCTTTTTTAAATTGCTTCTAATCCATTTTATAGCTTTAGGAGTTCCGTCTTTGAATTTACTGACAACTAATATTATGGTAAATTGTTCTTCAATGGAGTACTGCGTGCTTGGCAGTTCCATGGGAGCACAAGGTGGGTGGGGTGGAATAGCTATTCTTTCCCTAAACTGGCATACCTTATGCTCTCATTGCAACACACGGACCACTAACAGGGAACATCTTGTTAAATATTATGTTCCTAATTGTGCATTAGGAAAGATGAGAAGGTAGGGAGTAAAGGATTTTTTTTAAGGAAGAGGGTATTCTAGATAATAATATCCAAGAGGAAAATATCCACAGCTCCAACAAATGGTCTTAAGGGGTATGCTGGGCTAGTGGGATTGACTTGACTGCAGAAGATGCAACAGTCTGCAAGAAAAGCCTGACTAGATCACACA
This sequence comes from Gymnobelideus leadbeateri, assembly GCA_011680675.1. NCBI lineage: Eukaryota > Metazoa > Chordata > Mammalia > Diprotodontia > Petauridae > Gymnobelideus > Gymnobelideus leadbeateri. Next base: position 174,517 of record WOXC01009786.1, read on the forward strand.
AAGCTTGGCACACTTCACATTAGTAGCTTCCATCTAATGCCAGTGCCAATATGAGGAACCACGGTTATCATAAGCTAAAATGTCTTTTCAGTGAGCTGGTAGGGGTAAAGAGTGGTAGAGATCGTTTCCAAATCCAGAGTTCTCAGGTTGTCCAAGCTATAAACGATATTCAAGTTCATTTTAAAAAATGCTATTTGCAAAAAGTGGGAATAGAGTTTTATTAAATAGATCTGACAGAAGTAACATGGTGTTTGATGCCGGGGAGCTGACAGCGGCATCGAGTGAGCTCTGATTATCCTGAAGACACTGTCAGCTAGGATTGATTTCCACTTTCTCCGTTTATGTAACGGTTCCTGTAATACAGCTGACCCCGCATCACGTTACCTTGTCATTTCTCTGCATGGATCAAGACGAGATGAGCTGAAAATAGCTAGACACTGACCTTGAACTTGCCAGAAAAGTGAAAAGTGACAGTGGTTGGTTTTTTTTTTTTTTTTTTTTTTTGAGTTCATGTACAAAGACGAAGGCGAACTCTGATTCTGTTGAGTTCACTATCATAGCACAAGGGGGCAGAGCAGTACTAGAGATTCCAGGTAAAACAGACTCCACAGGCCCATGTGATAACTCTGAGATCTGAGAATCAGAGCCAGAGGTCTTATTTTTAAATCTTAGTATAGACATAAAGGAGAATTACTGATGAATCAAAATCTTAGGTCCCCTAATGTTCGTAATCAGTAATTTGAAAGTATATATGCTAATTAAAATGGTTACCTAATACCCCATATGGCATCAACCACACTTCTCTCATCTTCCAAATTATGCTTAGTTTCCCCCACCCCCTATTCCCTGCATCTAATACCTTTCAATCTTAAAATAATTTGGAAATCTAATAAAAACACTTGGAAATATACTGTAGAAGAGGTTTGATAGCTAGTATTCCAAGTGACACTTTAATTTAAAACATGTTTTTGTGTGAAGAAGCAAGGAATTTTTTTTAATCTATTAAACACAAAAAAGTTAATGGTCTTGTGAAGATTCAAATATTTATCAAGTGAGAGGACCATAGAGGACATTTAGTTTGAATGAGATAGTTCCTCACCTTAATTTACAGATGAGAAAATTGAAGATCAAAGACATGTCTTCTTACTCTCCTTGCTCCCCCTGTCCACCTCTAAGCATCTGTAAATAGCAAAAATAGATTGGGGAATTCTGATTCACAGTGTTTCTTATATTTCTGTAAAATAAGTTTTCCCCTAACAGTAATCCTTCAGCTGCTTTTTTGCTTTGTTTTTGGAGATCATCACTGTCAAATATCATTTATCAAAAACATATATATCATGATATGTATGCAGATTATTTGACTAAATACCTGTTTCTAAATCCATGTGATTATGGCCTTAGAGATGAAAAGGACTTTATATATCATTTTACATAAAAGTGAATTGAGGCCTGAGAGGATAAAGTTCTTGTTCAAGTTCACATGCTAGTAAGTGGCAGAGGTAAGATTCGTACCTGGGTCCTCTTGCATAGGATATAATTTCTCTCTTATAATTAACACTATTTCTATACACACAGTTTCTACATGAACCAGAGAGTGGAATGCTAGGGAAAAAAGTTAAAGGGAACATACTTGGATATTGATCAGAATCATTATCATCCATTTGTGTCTATCCGCCCAAATGTGTAGAAAATTGTTCATATCTATATTTCACCTCTATAGATATAGCGTGAGATATGTTGAAGCTCCTAAGATATGTAGAACAAGTTGAAGTATTTTGATGAGATGATAGTGTATCACTAGATTTTCAGGGGTGGGGAAAAAAAAAGTGAACACAGCATCAATGGCGTCTATTAACAGCTATTGTCTTCAAGTGATAAAAATTCTATTGGCATTAGCCAGACTAGGAAGAGCAAAGAAACTTTCTTCTTCCCCCTAACTCAAGGTTGCCGACTAAATCCTTAAGTCTTTCTGTTTGATTAGGATGCCCAGACTTTGGTCTAAAAGGCTATATTGCCTGAGTTACAATTCGTGATGACATAGACTGCATTACTATAAATTAAGGCTACTAAATGGAAAAGTTAAACATGAAATCCATTCTGATTGTCTTATAAGAACAGTTTGTACTCTACTCACTCCATTTGTACTGTACTCAGATTTAGGGGGTTGGGGATGGGTAGAACCCGTCTTTCTTAGGGGATGGTGAAGGGTTGAAATGGCTATCTAAATGGGCTATTAGCCCCTACTCCTGAGGTACAGGCTGGCTCAAAGGTGTTAGCTGCTGAAACCCTTCCCCAGAGTTTTTCTTCCCTTCAGTGTTTCCATACTTTTAATAAGGGACTCTAGTCCCTGATGTTTTGAGATTCAGTTTATTGTTACCATCTGTTTAATTACCCTCTCAGGTTTGTGTTGGAAGCATGAAAGTATTTTATCCAGCCTCTGAATCCCTGTGTTCCTAAAGAGATGTGGGTAAAGTACACGTCAGTTTTCAAAGAGCACATTAAAAACTGATAAACAGAACCATCTCCAAACAATAAAATGTAAGGAAATGGCATTATTTTTGACATTAATGTGTATTGCTCGTAATTAGCAAATGTACAGTGATATGCCACTGTCCCAGAAATAACACCATCTTTTTACATATAATCTTATATACTTCCTTCCCTTTTTGAGATGATTGATTTTTATGACTCTTATACAGTTACAATGCATAGATACTATTTTTTATTAGGGAAGTAGTATGGAATTTAAGAGAGAGCAGATCATAGGGATGGAATACGGCGAAGAGGTTTAGGGATAAGCTAAAGTTCTAAATGGAGAAGCAATATAACAAAGACAGGGCAAAGAGCTCCTGAGATGAAATAACACAGGGTAAGCAAGGAGATCCATTATCTTCATTCCTATTCTTTTTGTTTTGTTTTGTTTTGTTTTCCAAACTACCCAGAATTTGCAGCAGTACAAACCCATAGAGTCAAACCACCCTTGCATTTGCCTTTTCACCTGATATTTTATTTTGGTTTCACATACTTGTGCCTACAATCCAGCAGTTGAAAATTACAAATCAAATAAATCAGTCTTGGCTATCTGTATCATTTTACATAGGAGTGTGAGGGTACAATAAAAAAAAAGTATCAAATTGTGTAAGGGCTTGGCATGGGGTTAGGAAATGACTATCAACCTCAGATATTTTAGAGGAATAGATCCTTAATCAAATAGAGAATGTGAAGTATTTGCTTTTTTAATGAAGGAAGCTTCAGCTAAATTTATTGAATAATAAGTAAAAACAATTGAATGGTACACTTTGAAATGAGAGTCTTGTCTGGGGTTTCATGATTACATTAGGATTTTTTAGAGTGCATTTGAAAACATCCTGAAATTATAATATGATTTTTATAATCAATGTAATGAACAGGAATTCTGATGTTTTTCACTCTATCCAAGAATCACTGTTGATTTCAAAATGCTACTGCATCAAAAAAAATGTAGTAAATAGCATAGAGATAATCACAGACTTCCTTCAGCTACTTTTGGGCACCTGACATACTTTGCTTTCCAAGCGGGGGGGAAAAAACCAAAAACAACAACCAAAAAAAAAAAAAACCATCCACTGTTTCTTTAAATCTCCAATGAGAAGGGACATGTGTCTCCTTGCATTGAGTTACATTATATCATATCATGGCACAAAGTGACCCAATATGGTATGACAGGAGAGAAAAGCAACTCTTATTTATGTGTGTTGTATTTGCCATAATTTAAACTACAAAATGCAAGGAAGAAACAAATTACTGAGGCCTACTTTTAGACCAAATACTTTGGATAACAGGTTTTTTCAGCAGTGCTTAAACTGGGCTCCATAAACTTGATATAAAATTTTTGATTAGTATATTTCAATGGAATTGGTTTCCTTTGTAATCCTATATAGTTGAATTTAGTCTTTTAATAATATTATTCTGAGAAGGGGTCTATAGGCTTCACCAGACTGGTAAGGGGGTCCAGGACACAAAAAATGGTTAAGGAATGAAGTTTAGATAGATCTTTTAGAAACAAACTACATATTCAAGAATAGAAGTACAGCTGGTAATTCAGGTTAATTTATATACCTCAGTCTCAAACTGGGAAAACAAATAATTAATAAGATCTGTATTGAAGTTTATGATCAAGTGTCATCTGGCTGGTATCTAATGATCCGTCGTTTACAGTGGTCCTACATATTGATTACTCAATGACTATGGTTTACCTTTTTATGGAGACTTCCTCTTTTACCATGAATTATTGACACTCTTAATGCCAATAACACATCAATAAATATTCAAGAAAGAATGATCATTCCTGGATGTGCTCTCCTTAGTCTCCACATTCCTGACATCACAGTCCTAAAATGGAAACCTTGGCAAAAAACCCTGCATGACAAAGACTCAGCTTTCATTCTGAAGAGAATAGGTATTGTGAGTCCTATTTTCATACTTCTCTGTCCTTCCGCTCTTTCTCATTGTGGCACCAGATTGGAGAGAAAAACAGATGAATGAGCACTTTCTGTGCCCAGTGTCTATATGTGGAGATGCAGTTGTGTATATGTGTTCTCCATGTCATACTTTCTATTCAGTGTGCATTACATTTGGACATACAGAGGTATTGTCAGGAACTTTTGATCCTGATGACAATCCCTTTCCTTTAAATCAAGCCCCCCTAAAAAAAGGTAAAAATAACATGTTTGTATAACATTTTATAAAATGCTTTCTTATTAGACTGCAAGCTCCTGGAGAGCCAGGACTGTCTTTTGTCTTTCTTTATATCCCCAGCATTTGGCTCAATGGCCTGGCACAGGGTAGGTGCTATTTGATTGCCTGGCTGATAACATTGTAAAGGTGATAGCGAAAATTTGATTATTCCTATACTAATAAATCTCATTGCTGTCCCAGGGGAGTTAGTGTCCTTCACTTCTTTCACTAAGTGGCCTCCCTGATTCTGGGCTCATGATTCCAGACCTGAATTCTTTGTCTCCGTACTCTCCTGGCTCTGTATGGCCCCCTCGGAACCCTGGGGAAAATTGTTTTCAGCTTAGGTTTGACTCATGTTAGGTTTCCCCAAAGGGGAATATAATCCACAATAATGAGAGGTCTTACATAAAAACTATTCCTCCACCTCCCTCCCCCACCTGATTGGCCTAATTGTTTGGTCCTGGTTTCCAGAAAGTGGCTTCATTCCCTCCTTTCCCCTCCCACTTTTCACAACCAATACATGGGAGTTCTAGGACAAAACTGCCCCTGGAATTAATTGACTCCAGAGTCTGTGACATCTATGGATATAAAAAGTCCCAGCCAAGTAGAATCTAGGACCCTTGGACTTGGTGAATTTCAGTTAAGTGCCATTATATCCTTGTTGCACGTCCTTACTGTGTTAGGGCCAAGGAAGCTTCCCTGTGTTAAATGTTCAATGACTGGTGAATGCCTCATTTTATCCCTTTATAGGAATATGAACTAAGAGAGTGATAGTGTGGAGCCACATGTTCAATAGTAGTTATGCTCAGTGAAAGAAACACAAAGCAGAAGTGGTTAAAGGCCTAAGGCCCAGGGTTCAAACTTAGCTAGGCGGCATGGGTACTCAACTGCTATTGGCATCACTGCCAGGGAGGAGAGGCACCCTTCCCTCCAAGGACACTTCTCCCCATGCATAGGAGTCTCTAAAGAAATGTACCCATTCAAAGATATACATATATACATATATACTTACATATATATATACATATACATACATATATGCATACAGAGAGAGAGAGAGAGAGAGAGAGAGAGAGAGAGAGAGAGAGAGAAAGGAAAGAGGGAGGGGAGGGAGGGAGAGGGAGGAGGGAGAGGTAGGTAGTACCAAGACCATAGTAACTAAACCCAACAAAATAGGCCCAGGGTCCTGCAAATTGGGGGAGAGGGAAAGAATGAGTTGATTAAACCCATTACATTCCTACTTTACCAAAGAGGAAACTGAGCCTCAGAGTTGAAGTATGGCAGGCTTATGCTTATTAAAATGTATTCTTGAAGCATGATATGTTCACATTTCAGGAGTTATGGTAAAATAAAGTAATATCCAAACATTCTAATGAGCTAGGCAATTAACTATTTTAAAAATGTACAATTTCAATGCCATTAAAATCTGTTTACAACATATACATTACTTAAATTTTGTAACAGTCAATTTTTAACTTCAACTATATGAAAATAGTTACTTTTATAGATTTTTTTTAGTTTTTATCTTAGAAACTTGCTCTACCCCAGCATTTTTATAAACACACTGTGATCTATCCATCCTTGCTACCATCCTATATGTCTCCTTTTCGTCTCATCCAATCCTTGAGAATGCTATCTAAACTCCATTCTTCTACTTCCTTTTCTCTCACTCCCTTCTAAATCATATGCATCTGGCTTCCGGCCTAATCATTCAACTAATGATGTCTTAATTACCAAATCTAATGGCCTTTGCTCAGTCTTCATCATTTTTGACCTCTATGGGATCTTTGACATTGTAGATCACCATCTCCTCCTACATATATTCTTTCCTCCCTAGGTTTTTGTGATGCTGCTCTTTCCTGGGTTTTCTTTTACATATCTGACCACTCCTTTTCAGGTTTTTTTGTTTTGTTCTGTTTTGCAGAATCTTCATAGCATGATGAATAAATGTAGATATTCCTCAAGTTTTTGTCCCAGGCCTCTTTCTCTTCTCCCTCTGCACTCATCAGCTCTGTCGGTTTGATTATAATCTCTATACAAATGATTCCCAGATCTCTATGTCAAAACCTAATCTTCCTTCTGTGCACCAGTCCTGTATCACTAACTGTCTTTGGGACACCTCCAATTGGATGTTCCAGAGTCAACTCAAATTCAACATGTACAAAAGAGAACTTATTGTCTTTCTTCCCATGAGCTTCCCTTCTTCTCATCTTTACTATAATTGTGGAGGACCATCAACCTCTCTAGCTTCACAAACAACCAACCTTGGTGTCATCTTTGACGCCACTCATTCCACATATGCAGTTTGCTGTCAAATTTGGTCATTTCTACCTTCATCTCTTGTGTGTATATATAAGTATAAATATATAAACAACTCTGCAATATAGGTGCTATTATTATCTCCATTTTATAGTTGAGGAAATTGAAGCAAAAAGGGCAAATGACTTGCCCGGGGCCATAAAGCAAGTAAATGTCTGAGTCTGGATTTCAATTCAGGTCTTCATGACTACAGGCTCAGCACTCAATTTACTGTGTGTCTCCTCTCTACTCAATAATGTCCAGTGGCTTTCTGTTACTGCCAAGGATCAAATATTAAGCTCCCTGTTTGATCTTTAAAGCCCTTCACAACTTGAACCTTTCTTGTTTTCTAGACTCCGTACACTTCTCTTCCTTATATTCACTATTTAATTGGGATGTGCTAGCCTATGCACTATTCCTCACACATGACACCACATTTACTGATTTCTCACCTCTGTACTTACAGTTCTGACTCTCCCTTATGCCTGGATACTGCCCCTCATTTCCTGATTTTCCTAACTTCCTCCAAGATTCAGCTCAGTTCCCATCTTCTTCAGGAGGTCTTTTTCTTAAGATCACTAGTTGCTTATGCCTTGCTTTCTAAGATTATTTTCCATTTATTCTCTTTACCTTGTATATACATAATATTTACATGCATCGTATGTTGCATGTTAGAGGTAGCTAGAGGATATGGTTCCTATGGTGCTGAACTTGGGAGTCAAGAAGATCTGAGTTCAAATCTTGCCTCAGATACTTACTACTGGTGTGACCCTGGGCAAGTCACTTAACTCCTTTGTGGCTGTTTCCTTATCTGTAAAACGGGGATAAAAATAGTAGCTACTTCCCATAGTTGTTGTGAGAAATAAATGAAATGACATATGTACAGTACTTTGTAAACCTTAAAATTGTTATGCTGCTGCTGATGATAGTGGTAGTGGTGGTGATGGTGGTGGTTGTGGTGGACTTCCTTATTAAAATGGGAGCAGTAGAGGGCATGGACCATGTATGCATCCCCAGCATTTAGCATAGGGCCTGGCACCTGGTAAACACTTAAAAATGCTTTTTGTTGACTAATAGATTTAATCACTAGATGACATTGCTAGCCACATACCGGATCTTATCCCATATATGAAACAGAGGGCAGAAGGCACATGCTCAACACACTTGATCTCACACCAGGGAGAGCTCTGGGGAAATGCCAACCTTGATGCCCTGAGAACCTGTGCCCTCTCCAACAGTTTCATCTCTCCCAAGATAGCCACATTCAGTGTGGCTTTACCTAATCAGAATAGCTTAAAGACCCCATCTCATAGGAAACCCATTGGCTAATCCCAGATGCTATTTTATTTAACTAAATCCCAGTCATGGAACCATGTTAGAGTGGCACTGGCCAGATAAACAAACAGGCATGCTTAACTGTATGTAGCATCATTCATTCATGCATTATTTATTCATTTCTGTTTGTTTGCTTATTTATTTATAAGTATGGAATCACCAAATGGAATAAAATTAGAGCTACATTTAAATAATTACAATTCAGGCTATAGAACTGCAGCTTTTCCTAAGTATTGTTTCATTTTTGACATTCTATCTCTAGAGTCAGGGTGACATAGCTGGTTTTGCAGCCACGAAGACCTAGACTTCATGTCACACATTGATTGTGTGACCCTGATCAAGTCACTTAACCTCAGCATCTTCCTAAGACTAAGTTACACAGAAGTTGCTGACATACATTGGTAGAGGGAGTTTACTCAGCAAAATCTTCTCTATACCGGTGAAATAAATCATTTGTCCAATCTGTAGCCCATGTCTCCAGTGGCTGGCACAAAGTAAATACTCAAATGTCTATTAATTGATTAAAACATAGCTTCCAAATGCCAATCCACTCATAGTTTTGTTGATGGTAAGTTGCTGGCTGGGTGGGAGAAATCCACAGCCCAGGTCCCAATGCTGTCCTTTTTTTTTTTGCCCCACAGTTCTGTTTGTAGACAGCAACCTCCAATTCTCTTTGACTGCCTCCAAGTACACAGTTCATCAGCTGGGCTGAATAGACTTTGATCTCACTGCCTGGCTTGCTCATTGCCTGTGGATCTGTGAGATATAGTCAAGGGCAAGCCAGACACAAAAGAACATTCTCTGTGCCCTGATTGCTCTCTTGCGTTCTGTCTTCCTCTGTGTCCTTGTGGCAGAGATGTGTGCCATTTCCATCTAAACCTCTTCTGATCTGCCCTTGCTTCCTCCTTCTCTGTCCCCACAATCATCTACAGAGGGGGAAGGGAAAGGAAGGGTACTAAATGGGTGCACACCTTTCTGTTGAAACCCCAAATATTCTTATGGAGGAGAACAAGGATCCTCTTGTATGAGAGATGGCTTCCTAAGAACTTCAAGTCCTGGAGTTCCTGAGTTCCTGTGTTAGCTGCTACTCTGCTAGCAAAGCTGTCATGGATGGTACCTCTTGGACAGGTACAATCTCTCAGGGTTAGTATCCATTGAATCTTCTTCATTCAATATCTAGCTCTACAAAACAACTAGCTGTGAATTTGAGCAAGTTAAATTTTAGAACTTTTCCTCTCCTGTAAAATGGAGTTCATAAGACTTGGTCAGCCTTTCCCACAGGTTAGTAGTTAGGCTTAGGTGAAATAATGTATATAACGTATATATGCCAGAAGTTATAATCTTTTCCTTCTTGTGGTTGAGGCAGAAGAACAGAATGAAACTGAAGAGCAAGTACCACTTTTTTTTTTTTTAAAGCAATTGGGGTTAAGTAACTTGCTCAAGGTTACACGGCTAGTCATTATTTATGCGTGGGTGCTCATTTTCTGAGGCCGGATCTGATCTCGGGTCATCCAAACTCCGAGGCCAGCGCTCTTACTCACCTGCGCCACCTAGCCGCCCCTTTAGGGCAATTGGGGTTAAGTAACTTGCCCAAGGTTACACGGCTAGGTTTTTGTTTGTGCGGATTAAGTGTCGGAGGCCGGCTCCGAACTCAGGTCCTTCTGATTCCAGGGCCGGCGCTCTATTCACTGCGCCACCTAGCCGCCCCCAAGTACCACTTTTAATGATACTTAGTAAGAACCCAGGTAATATTTTCCTACATTCAAACCTTACAAGACTTGAAGAAATAGAAATTTCCAGGACAGAAAATCTTTGTCATCAAACTCTGAAATCAATACTGACATCTACCTATCCTATCATCCTTTGAAATATGCATTGTCTAAATTGTCCCAATCTGGACTAGTTGCAGTCAGTTAAAAATACAAAAGAATTGACTCTGACTGTCTTTAAGACAAAGTGCCTCTCACCTCCCCCAGTTATTTTCATCAAGTACACGAGTATATACTGAAAAATCATTATCTTGGGCCCTGGTCTTTCTGTATTTTTATTCTTCCTTGGCAGTTAGAATGAAATCTTAATGTGAATAAAGAAAAAGAAAACTTTGAGGCAGGGTAAACTCTTGAAGCTGGATTCTGGATTCCATCACATCACTTACTAGTTGTGTGACCTTGGGCAAGTCATTTAAACTCTTGTGACTTCAGTTTCCTCATCGCTATCATGAGGAGGTTGGACTTGATAACTTCAACTGTCTATTCCAGTCCTATTTCTACAATTCTATTATATTTTAGGGCACAGAGTACTGCCAAAGAGAAAAACAAATTCCAAGTATTACTGGACAAAACGTTGATGCTCTTTCCACTAGTGAAACCCCCTGAATCCTTTTGGAATTCTTATCTTCTTGCTAGCTATGTGACGCAATACTCTAAGAGGCAAAGATTTTCAAGACCACCTTTGCTCTGCTCATTGTCATCCTTGCCCATGTCCTGGTTCCACATAAGGGAAGGCTGTCGCTTTTCATATACAAAGCACTTCATAATTGTTTGATGATTTTAACTTTGATGAAGTTGAGGCTGTATTTGCTTTTTTTCATCTGCCTATTTAGTCTGTTTAAAAAAAAAAACTCTGAATCTTAGTTTTTGTTTTTTTGTTTGTTTTTAAGACATCAAAGTAAAATTGTCAGCTACAAATTGGCTGAAGCTTAATATGTTTAAATAGTATCTATTATATATCATGACCTGCTCCTCCAAACCAGTTTTCTCACTTCTGTCCATTTCTGATTGTTGGGTGTTTTCAAAAGTTTAAAATTTAAATTCAGATATTCTTCCAACTTTTTTTTATATTCTTTTTACAAAGAAAATTTCAACAGAGACTTTTATTGGAAACATCTTTTATTTGTATCTGTTTTGGCATATCTATGATTTATTAACTTTAATAGAAAGTATTTAATATGAAAATTTAACATAGATATTGGTAATTTGCTCTGCTGAAAATCTTATTGAGATGTTTCCAGGTAAACCAGAGTGATTTTCAAGTAAATTAGTGTGTTTTAAAGTCATATGAGAGAGAAAATCTCTTATCATATTAGAAAATGAAAAATGAAACCATTAGGTAATATATGGTATTTCACACATCCTTCATAAACTAAATTAAAATATTTAGCTGGTCAATGATTTATTCTTCATTTTAGCTAATTAAAAGTTAGGATAAAGGGGCGGCTAGGTGGTGCAGTGAGTAGAGCGTTGGCCCTGGAGTCAGAAGGACCTGAGTTCGGATACGACCTCAGACACTTAACGCACACACAAACAAAAACCTAGCCGTGTGACCTTGGGCAAGTTACTTAATCCCAATATCCCTCAAAAAAAAAAACAAAACAAAAAGTTAGGATAAAATAGAAATAGATACCTTTTAATAGACTTATTAATCTTTTATTTTTACATAGATTTTTCACCTCTAAAAAGTCTCTTTGCAAAATCACCAAGATTTTCTTCCTTATTCTACCTTCTTTCCTTCTTAGAGAGTCATCCCTAACAAAAACAAAAATTTTATAAGGGTAAGAAGGTAAGAAGAGGGGCGGCTAGGTGGCACAGTGAGTAGAGCGTTGGCCCTGGAGTCAGAAGGACCTGAGTTCGGATCTGGCCTCAGACACTTAACGCACACAAACAAAAACATAGCCGTGTGACCTTGGGCAAGTTACTTAACCCCAATTGCCCTGCAAAAAAAAAAAAAAAAGCAAGAAAAAAAAAAAGAAGGTAAGAAGAGTAAATCATAAACAAGTTAAACTCTACTAATTCCCCACCTCTACCTCATATATCTTCTTTGAGGCCAACCTTATTCTTTATGATTTTGCAACATTCTTTAAAAAAAAAAAAACGACCAAAAACCCTTATATTTGGTTATTATTCTTTCTCTTGGTTCTTGTTGTCATTGAGTATATTGTATTCTTGGCTCTGTTAATATCACTTTATAGGTTTTCTTATTTCTCTGCATTCTTCATATTCAACATTTCATAAAGAAGAGAAATATTATATTCTATCACAATTTATTCAGGAATTTTCTAAATGATTGCATCCCATTTTGTTTTTAGTTCTTTGTTACCTCCCAAAAGTACTGCTATACATGCTATACATAACTTGATGTATATAGAATCTTTTTTTTTTTTTATCAGTGACCTCCTTGGAGTAAATGCCTAGCAATGGAATCTATGGGTTAAAAGATACAGGCATTCTAGTCCCTTTTGTATAATTTCAAATTGCTTTCCATAATGGTTGTACTAATTTACAGCTCCATCAACAATGCATTAAGATGCCTGTTTTTCCACACCCCCACCGACATTGATTATTCCTGGTTTTTGATATCTTTGCCAATTTGTTAGGTGTGAGGTGAAACCTCAAGGTTGTTTTGATTTACTCCTTTTTTATTATCAATGATGCAAAGCATTCTTTCATATGGTTGTTTATAGTTTGCACTCCTTTTGAGTACTTTTTATTTATATCCTTTGACTCCTTATTTAATGGGGAATGACTTCGAGTCTTAGCATATTTCTTAAAAGTTGTTTATGTATCTTGGACACCAAAGCCCTCTCAAAGATATTTGAAACAATTTTCCCCCTCAGAACATTTTTCTTCTTATACTAGATGCATTAATTTTGCCTGTGTAAACATTTTAATTTGATTTAATCAAAATGATTTATTTTTTTTCTTTTGTAACTGCATTTGTTGCCCAGGTGTGTGCTTTCCTGGTCATTCTGATATATCTACAATGCCATCTCATCTGGTTCTATTCTTATACATGTTTTGTTTTTAATTTTTCCTTCAAAAATCCTTAATAATGGACCTTTCTCTTGTTCTTTATTATCTCACAAACAGCAATTTATCTTCTGAGCTATCCACATAATCTCTTTTTCTTGATACATAATGAGTTTATGGCCATTTCCCATAATAGAGTATGTTTAGCAACTGTTGACTACATCTTTCCCTTTAGAATACTTATGATCTTAGATTTCATTGGTTCCATGATTCACTGTAACAAAGCATGAATAGGGTAATGATAATTTTTAAAGTTTTTTTTCCCACTTCCTGTGAAATTTTCCAAAAACAATCGGGCCCTATCTCTTCATTCTATTCAACTACTGGCCTATCTTATTACCTGCCTCGAATATTTGTTCATGATATCTGTTAATAAATAAATTATACAGTCTTCCCTTACAATTGCATATCATAATCTGGAAGAAATGCATTTTTTGTCTATTTTGATAAAAGTGGACATGGGGAGTGCACATCATAGGGTCATAAATTTAAAGTTCAGGGGAACTATAGATCATCTAGTCCAATTATCTCATTTTTTTTTCAAATAATGATATTCACACTCAGAGAGTTGCAGCATCTTGTCCAGCCCAGTTCATACCAAAAGTAGATTTCAAAACTAACATTCAAAACTAAGTCTTTTGATGCCAAGTTCAACACTTCCTGCCATGATGCTTCTAAGAAGTGTTTGGGGGCATGGGGAAGAGGTGATAGGTCTATAAAAGTGCCCATCACAGAAACTTGGTCATTTAAGTCTATTTGCCATCAGTAATAGAATGTTCTTTTCCACTGTGACTCTATTCTGTGTTTTAATTCCTTAACTTTAGTTGTTGTCTTTGTAAATATTTGATTAGGGTTTTGATAAGTTTCCAGTAAGTTGAGTCTTTTTCTTAAACTTCAATTATATATTCCTATGAAAATGTAGACATTATTTGACCCTATTGACTCAATTTGGATCAACTGGAGATATATATTTTTTGCTCGTCCTATTGGTTTGGAGCCACCTCTTTGAAAAAGGGGACTCACATAAATATTAAGGGTGGCCCTGGGCTCTTGTAGAACATAGCTCCATCTCCTGACTCCAGGCATTTTTTATAGTTTTCCCTTATTCCTGGAAAACTCTTCCTCCTTGTCCCCAACCTCATGGATACCTTATATTCTTTTAAGTCCCAGATGAATCCCACATTCTATAGGAAGCCTTTATTGATCCTTCTTAATTCTAATGCCTTCTCTCTGTAGAGTATTTACAAATTATCCCTTACGTAGCTTGTTTGTACACAGTTGTTTTCATGTTGTCTCTTCCATTGGACTTCAAGCTTCTTAAGATCAGGCACTACCTTTTGCCTTTCTTTGTATCCTCAGCACTTAGCACAATGACTGGTACAGGTGCCTTCTATGGTGGGTAATTAATAAATGTGTATTGACTGATAGAGTGCTTTACTGTAGTTGTTAAAGCCTGCCTTTGGGCAGAAGGAAATGGAAATTTTATGGAGACTCAAGTCTGAGAAGAGATTTCCTGGACTTGAAGTGCCTGGATTTATCTTTGGAGAGGACTTGACAGAGGTACACAAGTTGTTTACCATTTAGTCCTTGGAGAAATGAATCACAGGGTAACGTAATGTGATTTGCTTTATTCAACCTTCCAGAGAGAGGAAAATTTAGGTAGTATGATCCTCTTGGAAGAAGAAGATTGCGCATTTAGCTCTTGGATCTGTAGAATAAAAAAAAGGAATACAATTACAATACAGGGGAACCAAGTTTTCTTCTCCTTTATTCCCATAAGTTATACACACATTGAGGATTTAATGGGGAAAAAAAAGTTGGTTTCTGAATAGTTTCCTTGTCAAGTAATGCCATAAGGCTGTATTCTTGTTTGAATCTCTGTGATAAAGTAATATTCACCAAATGTTGAAGTATTATCTCCTTAGCAAAATCAAGTTTATTTATCTTCCAATTCCAAGCCAGAGTATCGTTCTATGAGTTGACCGCACAGACTATCTGGAGAAACCAGGGCTCACTGAAGAGTGAAGGGGAATTATATTGACAAAATATGAGCTACCAGGAATCCTTCAGGTTGTTTTTGCTTTTAGGGTGGTGGTGGGTGGGACGAATGGGGAGAAAGGAGATTGGTTATCTTGTACCCACTGATGGCCCTTTTACCTAGATACGTGAAGACTTCACCAAAACCAGCACTACTTGACATATATTTTGAGATTTGCCAAAACTACTTTTTGAGGGGGGGGGGAATGAAAAGGAGGGAGAGGGAGACACACACACAGAAAAGGAATAGAGGGGGAAGAGTCAATCTCGTCAAATTCTTTACAGATCATAAAACCGAAGTCAAAAGAGATTTAAGCAATTTGTCCAAGTTGTATTGAGCTATTTCAGTCATATCTGACTCATTGAGAGCCTATTTGGGGATTTTGTGGCAAAGACACTGGAGTGGTTTGTTTCTCCAGTCCATTTTACATATGAGGAAACTGAGGCAAACAGATGTAAGTGATTTAACCAGACTAACAGAGCTAGTAAGTGTCTGAGGTCATATTTGAACTCAGGAAGGTGAGTGACTCCAGGCCTGGCACTCTATCTGTTGTACCATTTAGCTGCCCTTTGTCCAAGTACATACAGGTAATAATCAATACAGGGAGGATTTGAAGCCAAATCCACTGTCTCAAAAAATGAAATATTCTCTACCCACAGGCTAGACATAACCTAGCTGCTAATGTCTTGTGGGCTTTACTATTCCTCTGGTTATTTATTTAAAAATTTGTTTTTATATCATCTATATATAAAAATGTATCATTCCCCCATCTTCCACTAGGAACCATTCCTTATAAAAATAAAAAAGGAAAATAAATAGTTCACCAAAATTAACCAATATATTGAAAATATCTGTCATAATATGCAATATTTCATACCCTTTACAGAGAAGTGTGGGGAAGTGTCCTCTCCTTCTTTGAGGCCAAGCTTGATAAGGCATTATAATTGTTCAGCATTTAGTTTCAACTGTTTAGAGGTTGTTTGTTTCCATTCATAATATTGTAGTTGTGGATACTGTTTTTCTAAAATATTCCCATGCTTTCCTGTATTCATTACATTCATCATTTCTTACAGCATAGCAATATACTGTTGCATTCATATACCACAAATTATTTACCTATCCTAAATTTATTAACATTTGTTTTCAATTATTCACTACTATAGAAAGTACCAACATAAATATTTTGTTATATATGAGACCTTATTTTTTATTGACCTCTTTCTAGAAATTATGAAACTCAAAAAGACAACTTCCGCCCTTAATAGAAGTATATGCCTGGCACTGGAGTATATGACTCAAAGGTTTTGGACATTTAAGAACATACTTCTAAGGGGAATATAGAAATATGTGATTGACTCAGAGAAGAAACATCTACTTAGAATCATAGACTCAATGCTGGGAGGGTAGTTTAGAGATCATTTTAACTTGCTCCTCTTATGGATGAGTAAATTAAGTTACAGAATTATTAAATATTATAGCCATATATCCTGACAATAGCAGACCTCCATACTTCTCGTTATTAACTATTCACCTAGTCTATCTTTACAATGTTTTTTTCTTTTAAAAAATACTTGAGTGAGGATAGAATTCTAAAATCAAAATATATAGTTCTTGCTTTACATAGTTAAATATCTGTGACTGTTTGAATGAATGAAACTTTTATAAACCTTATCCATCATTGATACTCAATGACATTAATTAGGACCCCTGTGGTACTCAAGTCTCCACTGAAAAATCAAAGATCCAATCAGTAGGGAGACCCAGTAGTGTTCTGTCCCTACAGGTTCTCCCTCTGTGTTTAGTTTGAGATGTGTCAGTGGGCAGTGCTCTGAGGTAGCTAATGTTGCCGTTACTTTTCATTCGGTGGAGGCTTAGAATTTTTTTGGTGCTGTCAAGCTAGAATGTTTCATTTTTCTAATAAGCATTGAAATTCTGACATTTGTGGTTTTATTGTTTCGTCATTTTTATTTTGTTTGTAATGGCTATTCACAGAAAGCATATAAACAGGAATAAGGTGGCATCTCTCTTGTATTCCTGTTTCTCTGCTTTTATCATTGCAACCATCCTTTATCCCTGATTCAGGTGTTCATCACCACTCACCTGGATTACTACAATTACTACAAAATTGTAATTTTTCCCTTCTCTGCCTGAATTGTCTTACTAAAACGCAGATGTGAGTGACCCTCCACTTGCCTCCTCAAAAATCCTGTCTTTTCTTATTATCTGAAGAATAAAAGATAAACTCCTCAGATTGGCATTCAAGGGTCTTTATAATCTAGCTTATTTAATTACAACTTACATCAGGCAAAACAACTTAGTTGAGGCATAAAGATATATTGAAGAAGAGACAGGGGATAGCACATACCAGGCATGTCAGTCACTATCACCTCAAATGCCATTTCTCTTTTATCCTCTATAGTGACAGCCCAAGACCCAGAATCCAAAAACCCTGGGAGATGGAGAGCCAGATAATCCTAGTGCAGCCCACACAACCTTTATCTAGGGTAGAAACCACGGTAGAGTATGCAAGCTGTCAACTGACTCTGGTGGTTTTGTAGCCCCTTCCTCCTCAGCAGTCACAACTAATGAAGACCTGGAAAAGTTCTAGCCCCCAAAGTCCTTAACACTTTCTCGTGGTTGAGAGATGATTTTATCAACAGAAATGACATTAAAGAAGATGCATTACCATCTGATTTTCCAATGAATCCTAAGGAAAATTGAGTCTTGCCATTTCTCATGCAGCTTAAGTCCCCACTATGTGTTTACCTGCCCATATAGAATTTGAGCTCTTTGAGAGCAGAGATTGGCTTTTCTGTTTGTGTCTCTAGAGCTTTGTACACAGTACTTAAAAATACTTTTCATTCATTTATTAATTCATACATGTTCTCATAGAAGAATGCAAACTTTTTGAAGGCAGGAAAAACAATGAATGTTTTTCTTTCATTTTTGTTTTTCCAGTTCTAATTCCTAGCATGCTGAGCCTAGCATGGTAAGTCAGGGTTTCACACATGTTATTCTATGGCAGATTACATTTTTATAGTTGTATATTTGGATATATTCATATACTGATAATATATGACACCAAAACATATTTGATTTGGTAGAATATGCATCCTTAAAGAGCAGGGGTATCATATTTATCACATATTAAAATCTTATCAGATTCCTTATTAGTTAACAAACATTATTAAGTATATTCTGTGTATGAGACATTATACTAAGCACAGGGGATGCACAAACAGGCTAAAACATGGTCTCCTTAAGTAGTTCACATTCTAAAGGGGGAAGTAACACGTAAAAATTTATACATGTAAAATACATACAGTGTAGGTGGAAGGCAATCTCAACACTTGCAATGAGGGTAGGGGGAGGGAAAGTCTCATGAAGAAGGTAGGATTGGAATTTAATTAGGAATCCAGGAGCCAGAGGTGAGAAAGAAGTGCATTTTAGGGACTGAGTACAATCAAGGAAAAGGTATGTAGAGTCATATATAAGCAAGAAAGCCAGTGTTGCTGAATCATGGACTACATGAAAGGAAGTAAAAATTAAGGAGACTGGAAAGTAGGAAGGGATTGGGTTGTAAAGGATTAAAAGGACAAACAGATGATTTTTTATTTAATATTGGTGGTCAGAGGGAGCCACTGGAATTTATTGAGTAGGGTAGAGAGGGTGGCAGTGTAAAAAATTCAGAACTGCATCCTAGCAAGATTTTAGACCCTGAGGGGAGAATGGAGTAGAATTGACAGAGGCTCGGTGTACGAAGACCAAACAGAAGGTCAATGCAATAGTTCAAGACTGAGGTGATGAGAGATTTCATCAGGGTAATAGTTAAGCAAGTAGAGAAAAAGGATTGTATAGGAGACGTCATGAAGTTAGAAATGATAGGACTCGGTAGCAAATTTGATATGTGGGATGAGAATGAAGAGGTAAAGATGACACTGGGGTTGGAAAGCTGGGTGACTGAAAAATTGCAACAGCCTGGATAGTAATAGGAAGGTTAAGAAGAGGGAAGCTATGGGGGAAATGATGAGTTCTGCTTGGAAATGTTGAGTTTGCTAGTTTGAGGGATGAGATGATACAAGACTGGAGCTAAAGAGAAGTTAAGATTGGCCATATAGATGTAGGAATCATCTGCATAGAGATGAGCCCATGGAATCCAATGAGATTACCAAGTGAGACAGTATACATGGGAAAGAGAAGAGGGTCAGAGGTAAATCCTTGGTCTGAGATAAAACCATATTCTTCGTATGTGACCTTGAGGAAGATCCAGATAAGGAGCCAAAGAAAGAAGAGTCAGGGGAGAAAATGGGATAGGATGGGATCAAAGGTGCATGTAGAGAATTTAACCTGGCAACAAGAAGGTTCATCCCTTCATGTGAAATAGTCATGAAGGAGGTAATGGTGAAGGTAGAAGTCTGAGTGAAGTGAGAAGTAGGTGGAGAGCTAGGAAAGAATATATCACAAGAAACCTAGAGAGGAAAGAGTATCCAGAAAGAGTTGATGACAAATGATGTAAAAGTCTGCAGACATTAAAAAGCATTAGGATTGAGAAGAGGTCATTAGATCTGGCAATTGAGACCACTGGTAATTTTTGAGAGAGTAATTTGGAATTGAACAATAAGTTCAAAAGCCTGATTGCAAAGGGTTTAGAATTGAATAAGTGGGAAGGAAGTGGAGGCACTTTCTCAAGGAGTTCAACCAGTAAAGGAAGAAAATATATCGAATAACAGCTAGCAGGGATAGTTAGATCAAATGAGGGATTTTTTTAAGGTTGGAGAGACATGAGAATGTTTGTAGACAACAGAGAAGCAGTCAGTAGACAGATATCGAAGATTAGTGAAAGTGTGGGATCATAGAAGGGATAATCTGCTGGAGGAAATGGGATAGGATGGGATCAAAGGTGCATGTAGAGGAATTTCACTCTGCAAGGAGAAGGTCCACCCCTTCATGTGAGATAGGAGTGAAGGAGGTAATAGCAAAGGTAGAAGTCTGAGTGAAGTGAGAAAAGCAGGAGAGATAAAAAAATGAACTCAAAAATTTTGGTGAAGGATGTGGTAAAGTAATTCATCTAAGAAGATAAAGGTAGAGAGTGAGGAGAGGATCCATGGCAGACTTGAGGAGAAATGCAAGGTTGGAAAGAGGAGATCATAAATCTTTTTGGACATGACCCCTTTATACTCTTAAAATTATTGAGGACCACCAAATATCTTTTGTTATATGAGATATACCTATTGAGATTTGTTATATTTGAAATTAAAGCTCATTAATTTTGTAAATATGTACTCATTTAAAATAAAAATTAACCAATTACATGTTAACAATTATTTTTTGAAAATAATTATATTTTCCAAGACAAAAAAGTGGTATTTTTAATATATTTCTTTAATGTCTGACTTAATAGAAAGCAGTTGGATTCTCATATCTGTTTTTGCACTCAGTGTGTCACCATATGTTATTTTAGTTAAAGTATATGAAGAAAATCCAACTTCATACAGCTATATAGTTGGAAAAAGGAAGTATATTTTAATAGAAAAATTAGGTCTTAGTATTATTGTAAAAATTGTTTTGACCTTTCCAACTCCCTGAAAAATCTCGGGGATTTTCACTGTGCTACCTTAGCTGCCCTATGTACTGTAATAATTATTATTATTATTGAGACATATTGAGATATATAATAAGCTCAAGAAGGTTCGGTAACTTCCTCATGGTTATACTATAATTTGAGGAAGGATTTGAATCTGGATCTTTTCAAAATCCCAGCATTCATTGCACTAAAACATGCCACTACCTCTTGCCCCATGAAGCATTTATTTAACTATTTACTATATGCCAGACATTGTGATAAGTGCTAGGGATACAAAGAGCAAAAACAGTATCTTTCCTCAATATGCATATATTCTAATAGAGGAAATCATATGCAAAAAAGTCCATTTGAAATAAATACAGTATAGGCAAGGTAATCTCATCAAGAAGGTAATTTCTTAACCAGAAAGGTAATTTCAGAGGTGATGATACTTGTCACTAGAGTTGGTGGGAGTAGAAACCAAGAAAAGTCTCCTAGAGAGGGTGGTGGCACTTGATCTGAATCTTACAGGAAGCCAGAGATTCTTTTAAGATATCTAGATGATTTCACCCTGAACATCGAATGGAGACTTTGTGAAGGATTTGAGGGAAGATATGGACGAGGGCTACACAAGATGAGGTACCATGGGATAGGCTGTGATCTTCACCATTGGAAGGACTGCCCATGTCGATGAATCCATAGATCTATTTTCTTGTTTTTTTTTTTTGTTTTTTTTTTTTTGAGGGCAATTGGGATTAAGTAACTTGCCCAAGGTCACACTAGGTTTTTGTTTGTGTGTGCATTAAGTGTCTGAGGTTGGATCCGAACTCAGGTCCTTCTGACTCCAGGGCCAATGCTCTACTCGCTGCGCCACCTAGCCGCCCCCACAGATCTATTTTAATGTTGTAAATTCTTGACCAATTAGAATACATTCATAGGAGGGAAATCAAAAGAGTTAAGCTTTGAATCATATCATCTGAGGAATATTAGAAAGAGCTGGTGATGTTCAGCCTAAAGTAGATTTCTTGGATACATGCTAACTATTTTCAATTATGTCAAGAGTTATTTACAAAAGGGATTAGACTTATTCTGTATAATTCTAGGGTATAAAACTAGGGCCAGAAAGTAGAGGTGACAAAGAGGGAGATTTTAACTCAATATGAGAAAAAAAACTATCCAGTAATTAAATGAAATAAAATGGGCAATCTTACTGTGGTATTAGTTCTCTATCACTGGAAATGTTTGTAAGAGAGTCTGGATAACCACTTTTTCCACTGATGTGTAGAGAATTTCTGCATATAATAGAATAGGATTTTGGACTCAGTGCCCCCTACAATCTTTGATAATTCTAAGATCCAATCTAGAATTTTTGCTACTTTTCCAGTTTTATTTTTGTGATAATTTTTTTTCTAAATAGCAAAACTATGCTATTTAGGACAAAGCTATGAATATTTACTAGAATTTTTATTAAATGACCTCTGGGTAGGTATTGGCACAAAATCTCTCCTGCCATAAATCAAGGTTTGACTTATAAAATTCAAAATTAACTAGTCTTTGAATATGAAATGATCTTGATCTATAGGAATAAATTAATACCTGATTTAAGAAAAAACAACTCTAAATTGTCTATTATTATTATGATGTCACTGATTGCTAAAAGAGAGATTGGTATATTGAGTAAGTGATGCCTACTGTGTAGGCATGTGCAAGTCCAAACCTTTTTTTCTATTTAGTTCTTCAAACAGTATCCTTGTGTATTTGCCAACTTTGCAGTTAGGTGGTACAGTGTATAGAGTACTGGACCTGGAGTCAAGAAGACTCACCTCCCTGAGTTCAATCAAATCTGTCCTCAGACACTTACTAGTTGTGTGACCCTGGGTAAGTCATTTAGCCCTGCTTGCTTCAGTTTCCTCATCTGCAAAATGAATTGGAGAGGTAAATGTCAAACCACTCCAGTATCTTTGCAAGATAACCCCAAATAAGTTCACAAAGAGTTGGACACAATGAACAAAAATTTCTCCCATTTGAAAACAGTGAAAATTAACTGACATTTCCAAAGATAATTATTCTTTGAAAAAAACTCTTTTCTGTCCTTTATTATTTTTTGTAAATCAAAGGAATTTAATAAAGTTTTTCAATAACTTAAGGCTTATGGGTAGATATGTGGATGTGACTACTGTTTTATTTAACTATCAAGATTTTAGCATGCTGATTTACATATTTACTTTGGAAGATATACTTGTACCCAAGAGTGATATGTTATAAGACAAATGTTTGACTTGGATTCATAGTGTACACTGAAAGCCTTTTATTTTTCTGTTTGTCACAACGGAAAACATAGTTTCCAAAATAGATGGGAGTCCAGCAACCAACTTTTGAATGACTCTCAAATTGAAAATGAAATTTCTTTCTCCTTTTCCCTTTCCTTTTCCCTCTCTCTCTCCCCGTTCCCTCTAAGACACATTTTAGCCCCAGTTTCCGTGGATGTACTAGCTTTGGGATTATTTCTGACCTATAACAGCACCATAAATTACAAGTGGGGATTAGGGGATAGTCGTGTTCTCAGATTACCAATAAACACCTGCACCTTTTTTTTTAACCAATGACTGAACCAGGCAGACTAGAAAATATGGAACTTGGTGGTGAAAGCAGCTGCTGGTTCATTCATAGGCCAAAAAGGGCAATTCCCTTTAGACACTAATTTGGGAACATCAGGGTCATCAGGGTAAGGTTTAAAATATGTTAAGAAGACAGGTTATCCTTTTCTTCCTAGTTATACTATCGTAATTTTGCGGATTTTGTGGGAGCAAGGGGGGCCTCTTTTTATTAATTCCTTTGCATTGACTTATTACTTAAAGTGGCCCCAAAGTTACAAATGTCTTTCCCTAAGCCACTAGTGAAAATCATTAGACCATAAGCTTTATGAGAGAGAAACTAAACTATATACCTACTTCCCCAGAATGTTCTGCATACAGTAATGAATAAACAAATATTGGTGAATAAACGTTGTGCTTCTTGGTACATACATTTTGTATGACAAAATATTTTCCAAAGGATTAGGAACTAAGAAATAACCAGGAAGATCAAAATCTTGATCTCATATAATCTGGAAGAATCAAATAATCTGATCTAATGTTGTTTACTCCATTTCTAGATGGTTCAGCTATAATTTTAAGTTGTAGGTGAATATTGATTGTGAGTTGTATGAATCTATACATCAAATGTGCATATGAATCAATATGTGTATGTGTACTAGGGAAATATCTGAGTGTATCATGGATCATGGAGAGTTTTTAATTTTAAAAGAGTTTTTCCCCTTTAGCAGAGGACAAAGTAAATTTGTTTTATACTTGTAATATTCCAGTAAAATGTATAAGATTCCAGTTAGTGAAAGGAGCTCCCTCATGGCTATATCACAAGGAAAAGAAAAATGTCAAAAACGTCAGGGAAGTGATTATTGTTTTCAACATGCAAAAGAAATGTACAAGAATCAAATCAAAGGGCATGACACCAAGGCAAAGAGGAGGAAACTATGTGGGGCTAAGGAAGGGATGTGTAAAAAAAAAAATTAAAGGAAAATAAACTTTTTTTTTCTCATTCCACTAAATGTACGCATTATTTCCATTTAGTTTGCCCAGGGGGAAAAGAATAACTATTAATCAGTAAAGGCTAATGATATATCACTTCTTTATTAGATAATAGTCTCTTGACCAAGTTGCTTTTAATTTCTATCAAAGTATAACATACTATTGTACCTCAGAAAGCCACAAATTGCATCAAAACGTCAACAATGTTTGATTTTACCCACTTAAAAAAATCCCACAAGGAACATTCTAAGATAATGGAATATTTAAAATTAACCACTTTTTAAAGATTCTTTTCCAGTTTTATTTTCCTTGGATGGATTCCTTTCCTAATTTGGATCCTGGTTACACGATCTCTTATTGGAAGGTCTGTCAGTAGTAACTGTAAGAGAGCCCACCTCGAGTCTACTGTGCATTCATCACACAATTCCCTCTTACCTAAAAATTCCCAATATAGTCACTAGGAGCAATTCTCCTTTATTTGTGCTCTCCATTTGTACCTGGTGGATTCTATATTACATTAATTCATTCAGAGCCAGCACTGCCAGACTCCCTATGGTTACAATTATTAAGCTGGTAACTGAAATTATATCTCTCATATTGATCTTCAACCAGAAGCTCGTATCCAGAAGCTTTTGTTTCATTTTAAAGACACTAATGATCACCTCCCCAACCCTACCAAATGAGCAGCTTAATAGTCACAAAAAGTTAGATAGAAAGATTTTGATTGCCTTCCTTGATAAAGTTATAATCTAATCTCTTTCAGATTCAGTATCAACAAACACTATATTTTATTTTGAAAATACAAAACAAGACAATAATCACAGTGATCTAAAAAGAATTCCAGCATTTTTTCATAAAAGTCATTTTAGAAATATAAGCTGTATCTGTTTTTCAGGTAAGTCTGGGGCTACAGGCTGGTTTTTTCCCCCTTGATTTTGAAATATGTACTTGTTTTCCTTTTCTAAGGCCTGAGGTGGGTTATAATTCCAGTGGAAGTGATAGAAATTCTGTAGTGATTTAAAGTGCCTTTATGATTTATTTGTTCAAAGAATTGGTCCAGATTAATCAGGGTA
Organism: Gymnobelideus leadbeateri; assembly: GCA_011680675.1. Taxonomy (NCBI): domain Eukaryota; kingdom Metazoa; phylum Chordata; class Mammalia; order Diprotodontia; family Petauridae; genus Gymnobelideus; species Gymnobelideus leadbeateri. The sequence goes on from WOXC01009786.1 coordinate 199,932, forward strand.
GTCTCCCTTATGTATACAGCAGCAGTGGAAACACTCAGTGGTTCTATCATATTCACATCTCCTCCTGGAAAAATGAGAATAATGACTCTATAATGAAGCCCTTATACAAACACAATGTATCCTGGAAATATATTAATGATATTTTTGTAATTGATCAATTGGGAAAAATCTCTTTAGGTATTAATTAGACATATTAACATTATTCACTCGACTGCAAAATGTAACAACACTATGGAGACCTTTTGGATCCAAGTTTTAAATCAACTTCATATCGTAGACTATTAATTTTCCACTGGAAACCTGCAGATGCACAGTTTGAAAATGGACGTTCCACAGCCATAGACAGAGAACAAACTAGGAAGGGTTAAAAGCACCAAGCCTGGTTTTATATGGATCATTAGAGCCTTAATGCATCTCCTGGGCTTTTGGAGACTATGAGCTGGGAGCCTTGGGAAGCTTCTATCTTGACCCGAGTGGAAGGAATGAGGGTAGGCAGAGGTATTAGTTATGCCCTAGGCTATTAAAATATTCACAGAAGACTAACTGGGAAATGTATTAACCACAGAGTAAGTTAAAGTCCTGTCACAGATCAAAAGCTGGGTTTGAGACAGGAAGCAATTGGTGGAAGTAATTGGTCAATGCTCAGGGAGGAAAGGCGAGAGGAGAGAAGGATGAGACTCAGAATGGCCTGAAAGCTTTTTTAGCCCCATGTGGTTGACAAAGACCACAGTCATAAGTGTCTCCTTCCTCTAGCATTTTGTTGGAGAAACAAGTGCTTGGGAAACGGAGGTTCGTCTGCCTAGCTGAAGAAGAATTCATCTTTGTAGACCAAGTGAAAAGAAATTATCTATGTACCCATCCTTTTTGTTTTTCAACCACAGGGTCTCAGTATTCATTAAAGCCACCTTTAGAAGCAACTGAAGGTCTTCAGAGCTTTTCTTTCTCTTAGATACCATGAGTATTGTGTCAAGGATGCCTCTTTAACCTTTAGAAACCACTAATTTTACTAGTGCTATAAATGACCACAAGAATCACTCAAAATTCAACTTAATGACAACTGAAATTCCTCAGGAAAATAACAATAACAATACACATTTCAGATTCAAGTCCAAGCAACAGTTTACGATTCAAGTGTATAATCTAAACAAACATCATTGACAATATCTGATATCTGTAAAGCTTTGGAGGGAAAAGATACTAAATGTATTTTATCTTTGAAAAGAAAATGATTATTTTTTACCTTGACAACTCTCAGTAGAATCCTCTCACTTCTACTAAGCTTAGAGAAAAAAAAATCTCTTCTTTGATTAATTAGCCAAAGATGTTTCTACACACACACACATACACACACACACACACACACACACACACACACACATACACACACACACACTCTCACTAATTGGTCATGTGTTAAGGAGAGAATTTCCTGACAATGGGGCAAGAAACATCATGACTTTGCTGCTGTCATCAATGTAGAAGAGTAAAGATACTGGGCACTTGGGATTTATGAAAACTTTTCAAATGGTAATGCAGTATAAAAACTTCCTGTATTGTTCACCTATATCACCCACTGTAATGTCCCCATTATTTATCACAATTTTAGTTGCAGGTTTCAGAAACAATTAAGGAAATTGCTCAACAAGAAAATAAATCTAATTATCTTGCTAATTGAGGTTATCTGCTTCACATTATTCAAAAAGAAAATTGAACTGACATTCATACCCAGAAAAACCTATTAATAAACAAAGTCATGATATATCATAAACAAATCTAGGCTTTGGGCTGTTGGTTAAAATCATTCAATGGTTGCCACAGATGATAACTTATGAAGTTTAAGTAGCAAAAAACCAAACACAACAAAACTTACAGAACATCATTTTAAGAGCTATATGTCATCTATAACTTTTATCCTTGTTCTCATTCTTCTTATACTAGCTACTATTTTCCCATTTCCCTTTTCTAGCATATTTTTTAGAAAATGAACAAAAAAATCAGTAAATCTTTTTTTAAATGGGAAGGGCAAAGAATATAATACCATTTTTTTCTATTTTACTCTATGCTTCAACCTCTGTGTTGTCTTTGTCATGTTATTAAAAAAAACTTTTATGAGAGCAAGGGATTATTTATTTAATAGAATCATAAATTTAGAGCTGGAAGGCATCTGAGATACCATTTAGCTAAATATCGTACCCCCCTCATTTTACAGATATGAATAGTGAAGGCCAGAAAAGAGAACTGACTTGAACAAGGTCATTTAGGTAAGAGCTACAAGAGTACAAGAGTTGAGCTTTAAACTTAGGTTGTTAGTGCCTTTTAGCTCTGTCCTCCATCAGATATTTTTTAAAGGATAATTTTCACATTGATATGCTTGAGGCATTTTGTTTCTAGAAATGGACTGACTGAAATAGTGGCATGACAATGTTGCCAGAGCTGTCCATGGTTAGTGTGTCAGAAATGGGTGTCTGTTCCTTACCTCTGTCCCCTGCAACCCCTAGGCGCCCATCTCTAATATTTCCCTTGAGTATGATTTGTTGCATTTCCAAAAAGGAAAAAAAAAGAGTAAGTTGACAGTTCCCTCATTTGTTGCTAAAAACTAAACTGACCAAAGAAGATGAGAAGTAGTTGTTCTGAATCTAAATTTACAACCTGGACCGGGGTAGATAGGCAAAACCATTAAAATAATGGAGAGTTGGGCTGAGGTGGGGGAAGAGAAAGAAGAAAAAAAGGGATTTATAACTAGGAAAGCAAAAGTGCTCATCAACTTTCTCCCTTGAAATTCTTCTTCTTGATTTTCCCCAGCTTAATACTGAGCCCAAGCTCTTTCTCGGACTATTAGCCCATGGCAGTAGACTGAGAATGAGGAAGTCAGACATTACTATAGTGCAAGTTGCCCATGGAAAGAAAAGAAATACAAAACCTGAAATGACATGGCAGCTGATGCATCTTGTTGCTCTGTTTGGTTAAATCTTGAAGTGTAGCATGTGAGCTGAATTGCAAAGAATAGCACTCGACAGGGTGAAGGGTTGTCCACGGTAAAGATGAAAAGAAATTTATTTCGTGAGGTGAAGGCCAAGAGCCTTCAGCATCAGATACAAGTCTCTCTGCATATTATATTCATGATGTTATCATTGAATAATGTCACACACACAAAGAAATTTAGCAGTGTTTACTAAAAATGATTATTCAGTTATACACTAAGCTAACAAACTCGATTCATTTGGGAGTATATTTAATGGTTTTTACCTGCTGAAAGAAGAAATATTTTCTTAAAATCATGCAATGTTGCATTATGAAGTTACATTTGATATCATTGGGTCTATGTGGAAGATTTAAAAACTAAGGATTTAGAGAATATGTGCATTGCCTAAATCCCCATAATCAGTAGAAAATTAGAATTAGAACTAGGGGCCTCTCCAGGAGCCATTGTACTATCACCTTATGTACTATGTTATATATGATACTAATTGTTTTATGCTCGTGTAAAAAAACAAATTCAGAAGTCCACTCTAATCCCAGTCTATCATGTACTGTGCAACCTTGGATAAATAACACACTATCCTTCAGTTTTATTGTTCATGAAATGGGGGGTGGGGAGGGTCTGGTATTGTGGAAAGAACCCTGTACCTGGAGTCAGAGGGCTTGGGTTCAAATCCTGTCTCTGATATTCCCTTTGTGACTTTGGGCAAGTCATTTAACCTACTAAAAACTCTGTTTTCTCCTACAAAATGAGAGGATTGGACCCAAGTCTTCCTGATTCTAAAGCTAATTCTATATCTACTGCTAAGATATTTCTCATTAAAGAGTGAAAAATGTAATGAAAAAAAGTTTAAAGCATTAAACAGTTGTATTATGTTATCATCAATATCCATTTCTAAATGAAACTATATGAACCCCTTTCTCATTTTAAAAAAAATACTACAAACTGAAAATGTTTTCCCACATGAGTTTGTTATATAACCAGAACCACTGAAAAACAGGTTTAAACTAATCTGGAAAGATGTGAGCTAGATAATAATACAATTATTAAATATAATAAGGCTTAGTTAAATGTCTGGACTCAAAGAATAGTTACTAATGGTTTCATGCTGGCTTGGAAGGAGAGCTCCACTTGAGTGCTCTAAGGATATTGGCTGAACCCAGTCTGATTAACTTTCTCTTTAAGTGCCTTGGAAGAAGATCTCAGTGGCATGTATAACAAATTTGAGGATGGCACAAAGCTGGACAAGATAGAAAAACTGGTTGATAAACTGAGGGTAAAAAAGATTTAAAGAGGTTAGAACATTGTGCCAAATCTAATAATAGGAAAACATGCACTTTGATATGGATAAATTACTTCAAAATTTGATTTGGAAAATATAAGATAGTGGAGCCATGGTTAGGTAGAATTTTTTTCCTGATATTTCTGAAAAATATCTAAGAGGATTTAATGGACTTTTAGGATCAGTATGAATCAAAAGTACGATGTAGCAACCAAACCAATGTATGTGATCTTGAGATGCCTTAATAGAGCCATGTTTACAGTACCAAGAAGGCAGTGGTACCACTTTGTCTGGGTCAGACCATACTGCAGTACTGGGTTCAGTTCCAAGTGCTACATTTGAGGAAGGGAATTGATAAAACTGAAGAACATCCAAAGGAGAGCAACCAATATGGTGAAGGGCCTTCAGTGCATGTATCTGAAGATCAGTTGAATGAACTGGAGCTGTTTACTCTGGAAAAAAGAAAACCTCTGGGGGCATGATAGCCAACTTCAAGTAAGTAAAAGGGAGTTATGCAGAAGGAGAGATTCGGCTTTCTACCCCCAAAAGGCACTACTAAGACCAAAGGGTGGAAGACATGAACTTATTAGACTTCATATCAGGAAAAGCTTATTAATAATTTGGATTCCCTCAGAGTAGAATGGAATGCCTTAGGAAGTCCCCCTCAGTGGAGGTCTTTGATCAGACCTCTATAGTCATTTATCTAGTATGCCATATGAATATTCTTTTTCTTTTTTCTTTTTGTGAGGTATAAGCTAAACACAGTGGCCTCCGGGGTCCCATACTACTCTAAATCGGTGGTTTGGTGATTTCTTCCACCCTTTCTTTGGGTTTGAAATACCTTACAGTAATTGGACAGTTATTTTATGGTCTCAAGTATCATCACTATAGAAATAACTTCTAGATTTATATGAACATCCCGTCCCAGGCTCTTCCCTGAACTCTAAGTCTAGTCCTCCATTTACCTATTAGACATTTTGAAGTGGATGTCTTGTAAGCATTTTGTAGTTAGCAGGTCTAAAATTGAACTACTTTCATCCAACCCTCCCCAAATTCACACCTTTATCAAACTTCCCTATTTCTGTGAAGACGAATCCTTCCAGATTTATCTTGGTGTCATTCTCTATTCCTCACTCTACATATCGAATCAATTGGTAAATTTTGTCTTTTCTGCTTCCACATTTCTTTCACATGCCTCATTCTATTCATTTACATTGCCATCATCCTAATAGAGGTCCTCATCATTTCTTGTATACTTTACCCAGTTCTAATTAGGAATTGGTCTCCCTGCTAAAGCTTCTCCCTTCTCTACTACACCCTCCATGTAGTAGTCAACTTCATTTTTTTTTTTTGCTTCTTGGAGGGGGGAAGGTGGGCAATTGGGGTTAAGTGACTTGCCCAAGGTCACATGGCTAGTGTGTGTGTGTGTGTGTGTGTGTATGTGTGTGTGTGTGTGAGTGTGTGTGTATGTTAAGTGTCTGAGGTTGGATTTGAACTCAGATCTTCCTGACTCCAGGGCTGGCACTCTATTCACTGCACCACCTAGCCGCCCCAACTTCATTTTCTTAATGGGTGAGTCTGATCATGTTACCCCTTCACCTGGAAGAAAATCCCAGCCACTTCCTTTTCCCTCTAGGATAAAATATAAACTCTTCTTTAGAGCATTTTAAGTGTTTCTCAATCTGAACTCCTTTTTTCCTTTCCAGTCCTCTTATACCTTCTCCCTTAGGTATATTTTATGGTCCAGTCAAATCTGTTTTCCTTTTCCTCACAAACAACACTTCATCTCCTGTTACCATATCTTTATACTTTCTCCCATGCCTAGAACGAATTTCCTTCTCACCTAATCCTGTTGGAATGACTGATTTCCTCTTAGATTCAGTTCAAACTTTAGCTTCTATAGCAGACTCTCCCTTTTCTCATCCCCTTTTCCTCCCACTTAGTTGATAGAGCTCTAGGTCTGAAGTTAGCAAGATCTGGTTTCAAATCTTGCCTCAGATACTGACTAGATTTGTAACTCTGGGCAAAGTCACTTAACCTTAGTCTGCTTCAGTTTCCTCAACTCTAAAAGAAGAATTATAATAGCACCTATTTTCTAGGATTGTTAATACGTACAAATGCTTAGCACAGTTCCTGGAATGTAGAAAGCACCTAATAGGTCCTTCCTTCCTTCCTTCCTTCCTTCCTTCCTTCCTTCCTTCCTTCCTTCCTTCCTTCCATCCATCTATCCTTCCATGTATCCTTGCTGGTAGTGTTGTCCCTTCTAAGGTTACTTTGTATTTGTTCTATATAAATTTGTATGAGTATCTATTTCCCTTATTAGAATTTAAGTTCCTTGAAAGTAAGGTCTGTATCACTTTTGTCTTTGTAACCTTAGTACCTAGTACAGTGTTGACACATAGTAGGTGCATAAATAAATGCTTATTGTTTGATGGTAATGATTAACTTCTCTATACCCCCAACTTCTTATTAAGTGTCACATTATTACTATCATTAGTATCTGTCCTACAAATCCATTTTTGTTCAATCCAATGCCATCAAATCAGTAATATAAAATATTTGAAGACTTTCTCCTTAAATGAAAATTCTAAGTGATCCTCTATTAACTTTGAGAAAATACATTTTTATCCCCTCTCATTTCACTATGACAGGCATGGAAGCAGTTTTAACATTCTCTGCCCCTAAAATTCACTTGCTTCCCAAAGTTTCTCCTCCATTATGTTTTCTGCTCATCCCTTCTGTTCCTGTGACATATAGTTTTCTATATGTTTCTCAGGCTCTGATCCAAACTATGTAGCCTCAGAAAGAATAACTTAATCTTACTCTATCATGTACTTTATGATGTTCCTCCTAGGAACGTTGCACTTGACTCAGTATTAAAGAATTGAAGTATGTTGAACTTTGCTGCTAGAGATTCAAAAATAATATTCATATTGTTTTCATTTTTATTGTTTTGGAGATGAGCTAGTCTTCTATATGGCCTAAAGGATGAAAATCAAATAATGGTAAATCCAAAAGCTACTCTAAAAACTTTAAACTATGGGACCATAAAAACTTTTATTTCCTTTACTTATGACTGAAAATTAGGAATTCAAATGTTTTGGCATCAATTTAAGTAACAACTGCTCAAAAATAAGAACTAAATCTATTAGTAAGAGAAAGGATAAACATTGCATAGAATGAAAAAAAATAAATGTTGAGTATCTACTGAGTTGAAACTTCTCATTTTTACGTTTATTCAAATAGTTTTCATAAACTATCAAAGTCTGAAGGGACATCATTTGAAGTAGGAATCCCCTTTATACCATCACTTACAAATTACCTAATTTTTATGTTTAAGTTGCCCACAGCCAAGGAACTCATGCTATCCTGAAACAGTCCATTGTCAACCATTGACAATGGCAACTGTTAAGTTTTTCTTATATGAAATCTGTCTGATCTCTGCAGCCCAATATAACAAGTTGTGTTAATTTTTCATGAGATAGCATTTCACATGTTAGATGACAGCGATTATGTCTGGAATGCAGAGCACTCTCTTCGGTCAAGAAAACTTGGGTTCAAATCCTGTCCCTGACAATATTGGCTGTGTATAATGCTGGGCAAATCATTAAGTCACTCAGTGTCCCAGAAATCTCTTTGAGAATAGAAGTTTCAGAGAATGCTCCGACCTGGTTTCCTCTACCTGTTAGTTCTACACCAAGGAAATAATATGTGCTGTCTCTATTCCTCTCTCTATCATGTCCAAATCTTCTGTTCTTAGACTAAGTATCTCTAGTTCCTTCAAACAATTTTTTCAAGTCCTCTTACTAACCTGACCACAATCTGAACATTTTCCAATTTATCAGTGTTCTTCCCTAAATTTGGCACCCAGAACTGAGCTCTATATTTCTAAGAATCAATGTGGTTTAGAAGATAGGGTGCTGGTCATGAGGTTAGGAAGACCTGGGTTTGAATCCTATCTTGGGTAACTTTCTTAACCAGTCTTTGGCTTAGTTTTCTCATCTATTAAATGAGGGAACTGACATCTTGGATTCCTTCTAGCTCAGTATCTATGACTATAATAAACTGTGGTCTGACTAAGAATGCAATGAGATTCTTGTTTTGTGGGTTGGATTTTTTGTTTGTTTGTTTGTTTTTCCTTTTTGGAGGGGGGAAGGTAAGGCAATTGGGATTAAGTGATTTGCCCAAGGTCACAAGGCTAGTTTTGTGTTAAGTGTCTGAGTTAGGATTTGAACTCAGGTCCTCCTGACTCCAGGGTCAGTGCTCTATTTATTGTGCCACCTAGACACTCCTGAGTGCAATAAGATTCTAACCATCCTGTGAGATACTAAGCTTCTGTTAATTTAGTCTTACAAAGAATCTGGAATTTTCTTTGCCATATAACTCATGAGTCAATGGAGTTCATTGACTCAAACTGATCTCATATTATACTAAAATATGCAAATTATTATTTTATTTATCTAGCCACATTTCCTTCTTTCTCAATCTATACAGTTGTTTTTGTTTTTGTTTTTGTTTTAATTTTACTAAGCCAATCATAGGACTTTAAATATTCCCATAAATTTCTAATTATGTTTCCCTATTATTCTGGTTCTCTAGTATTCTTTAGTATCTCTATTCTCTAATTCAGTAAATTCCATCTTCTATATAGCTTTCTATCATCTGTAATTTATAAGCATGCCATCTACGTCTGTCTTCATGCTACTGATAAAAAATATTGCATTTACTTTCACATACATGTCAAACATTTTTATTCTAGACCTTTCAGTGTGAAGATGGTTTTCCTTGGTAGAGGAAACAGGCAAAATAATAGTAGTTGCTTCATTTCTTCTCTGTCAACCCTTATGATCAATCAATCTATTCACACCAAAGTTCTGATCCTGTTTATATTCCTCTTGTATATGTATAAGCCTTCTTGACATTATTCTTATAGAAGCATGTTATTCTTTTGTATTCTTCCCTAGACACTTGACTTTGCTTCTAACTTTTGGACTAATGGTTTTAAAAATTCTAAGTTTGTCATGAGTTGCTTGTGCAGCTTCTTTATTCTATTTATACAATAATCTCTTTAATCCTTCCATGAACTCATATATGGTTGAGATTTTAGAATTTTCTTCCTCAGAGCTTCCCAAATCTCTTGATCCAACTTCTTTTTTTAAATTTTAGGGCTTAGAACCCTTTTTCTTCTGAGTTTAATAAAATTCTCTCTCTCTGAGTATAGAGGGAGTCTCACAATAAACCCCATCTACTCTTCTTTATCATGAACTCTGAGATACAATAATATTACATCCCAAGGTCCCTATAATTTATAGGAATATGTATATTCCTATAGGAATATAGGAATATTCAGGTATGGGGAGGGGGAAAGCCCATGGAAATAATGAAATCTTTCTTCTTCATTTTGAAGATGAAGAAACTGAGGCCAAGAAAAGTCAAATTACTTGATGAGCATTCACAGATAGAAAACCTCATAACTATGAATTTGTATCCAGTTTCTTTGAATCCAGACCCTTTGACTTTGGTAAATAGATTCTCTTTACTGATCAGAATCGGGTTCAGAATAGGAGCTCTCTTCCTTAATTGTTTGGAAGAATTAAATTCCTTGCAATGCAAGTGCATCTAGGCTTATCAAATTTTTCTGGTAAGAACTGACACAAATTTTGGAGTACTAGATTTTTGTTCCCTTTGCATGATCATATTCCAGACCTCTGATTCCCTATATTGAATAAGTGTTTTTGTAACTTTTGCACTATCTTTCAAATTTACATCCCCAATCTCATGTAATGGTCAATCTATGTCCCTTTTCTATCATAATATTCTCTCTAGATCACATTTTTTATCCACCTTCTCTGTAAAATATTCTAAATGACTCACAAAAGACACACCCCTAAACCCAAGACCACAATTTGGGAAACATTCCTCTCTCTGACTGATTTTTCCCCAAACAAACACTTTGATCATTTAAAATGATGGCACTAGCTGAGCACTAATGAGCTAAACTCATACATTGTGGTATATACACAATGGAGAATAAAAAATTGGCTCTGAAATAGATTCTCTTTTTTATACATCCAATGGGAACATTAGTGAGAGAGTTATTTTTTAAAAATTAATACTATTTTGGCAGCTTCCTTTGATTTGAAAGAGAAATGTTTTAAATGACTATTGGAAAGCAGTCTTTTCTTAAGAATGTGACTGAGTAAAAGAACTGAAATATGAAAATCCTTTGCATATTTACACTGAATCAGTTTTTGAACCTAGAAAGAAAAAGAGAAAGAGAGAAAAAATGAGAATAATAGAATGATAATCTTCTGACTGTGCAACCATCATATAAAACCCTTACCTCATCTCTGTAATGAACACTGGTCTTATGTTCTGTTGATGATGAGAAAGATGAAAATGTGAGCAGATAAAAAATACAATGATATGATATCTCCCATTCATAAATTTAAATTATTTTTAAAATACCAAATCATTTCTATGTCTGTGGCTATGTTTTTAAACAGCAACCTTATCTTTTATCAGTTTCATTTGTCTGCCCAAGGTGCTCATGCTACCACTAAAGGCCTAGTAAGACAAGAGAAGCAGAAGTGATGGTATCCAGGGGATGTGGGTTTGCTCTGTGAAGTCTGGATTCAGTCAAAGGGTCGCACTTAAGGAACTAAAGTGCCACAAATGGCCTCGAGGCTGTAGGTTCCCCACCCTTAAAGCTGTTCGACATTTCTGTCAACGACTTGGATGAAGTCAGAGACACAGAAGAGTGATCATCACTTTTCTGATGACACAAAACTAGGAATAACTAACATATTGGGTCATAGAATCAGGATCCTAAATAATCTTAACAGACTAGAACATAAAAATCAATGTAATAACATAAACTTTCATAGAAATATAGATAGAAATAAATGTAAAGTCTTATTTGGAGGCTCAAAAATATAACTTCACAAGTATAGAATGACAGCAGATTCTTTCAAAAAGGTCTGAGTACTTTAGTGGTCTACAAAGTAAGTATGAATCGATGTTATGAAATCACAGCTGAAAAAGCTAATGTTATTTTAGGCTACATTACGAGCAGAATAGTTTCTGGTACTAGGTTGATGACAGCCTTATTCTACCACACCCTGGTCAGGCCACATCCAGAGTAGCATGTTCAGTTCTAGGAAACATATTTTAGGAATACTTTGATAAACTTGAGACTGTTCATAGGAGGGCAATTGAAATTGAGAAAAGACCCTTGTTCATGCTATATACCATTATATTTAGAGAAATAGTGATGTTTAGCCTGAAGATTTGCTCACTGTTAGTACTTGAAAAATTGCTATGTACAAGAGATGAATATTCATCTGCAGTATCTTAGTGGGAATTTTTTTAAAGAAACTCCTTGGACTAGATGGCCATTTTAAATTCTGAGATCATGTGATTAATTCATATTTTCTGGATATCATGTTAACCCTGATGCAAATTCCTGGTAAATTTTCTCTTGTTTTCTAGACTCTACATGTAAAGTTTATGATACTTTCACCTAGTTGTGAATAACATATATTCCCTTTTCCTGGCTAATATTATTACTCTTTGAATTCTAACCATAGCAATGCTACATAGTATCCAAGAGATGAATGCATAGGCAATCTTTTGATTTTGTGAATCATTACATAGAAGACTTTCAGATTCATTCATAGACACATAAATTATACTCCATTAGCCAACATCAAGAATGTCTTGCTTCTTACTGGTATGGTCAATCTGTAAAATTATTGAGTGCAGTGTGCAGATTGGGTGCTAGATGTTTCCAAGAAATATAAGATATGGTTCCTCCCCTCAAGGAGCTTATAATCTAATTGAAAAGGCATATGTGGTGCTGATCTTGCATCTGCTTTAATCCTCAGTTTAGTTTTCTAAGATAATAACTTTGTAGGGAGGAAAAAGCAGAGTATCTAAAAAATGTTCTCTTCCAAATAGATTTAAAATGTGAAAGGGAGAGAAATGATTTGACTCCTTTAGGATAAGATTATGATAAGAAGTAGTTTTGAAAATTATGGCAGAAAATGGTAAGAGTTAGAAAATGTAGCACTCATTTGAATAAATGTGAATTTGAGATTATAAGATTATCACTTTAAAGCTAAAATGGAATTTGGAAGTCATATAGTATAACTATCTCCTGTTAGATGAGAAAATGGAGGCCCAGAGAAGATATGTTACATATTCTGGGTCACACAGCTAATAAGTATCAGAGCCAATGTTGAATCTTAAGTCCTCTGACTATAAATCCAGAAATATTTCCACTGTGTACTTCCAAATACTTTCAAGGCTAATTAACCATTAGTTTTAAAAAGAAGAGTAATAGAACGTACTATAGAGTTTTAGAAAGCCTTAGGGACAATTTACTCCAATTTGCCACCCAAGGAGAGAAATGAAGGAGGAGGAAAGGAAATGAGGAAATAAAGACAACATGGTGCAAATCATGTAAAGAGCTAGCCATGTGCCAGACACTATGCTAATGTATAAGGTACAGTGGAAAGAGGGCTGGATTTTGAGTCAAAGAGCCTTAGTTCAAATCCTGTCTCTATGTATTATTACCTATGTGACATGGGAAAATTTCTAAACCTTTCTGGTCCTTAGTTTCCTTGTCTGAAAAATGAGGAATTCAGGTAGCTAATATCCAATCCTTCCAGCTCAAAATCTGTGATCCTATAGTAAGATTAGGTGTTCTCTAAAATTAGTAATTTAGATTTATGTAGTTAATGATTTGAGATTTTATCTAAACTTATTTTTTTTTACCCAGAGAAGAGCCTAATTATCCATCTTATACTTATGAGGGTTTAGCTTTCTTATAAATAAGAGGGAAAGGATATTTCCCTTGAAAGAAGGAAAACCTTCGAGTCATACTCTCACACATGACTCTAAATAATGAGTTGAGTTTGTATTCAGTAACCATGGCTTTTATGCCCAGTAGTCTGACTAGCTCAGGCCAATTTCCCAGCATCTTCTCATAACCCAAAAACACAACCTTAAGGAGTCTCTACCCAGGGTTCTCTGATCTACCAGAAGCACAGGATAACTCATAATACATTTATTTTCTGCTGATGTGGTCTAACACAGAGGCACAAACATAAATTCATGCAGCAGGTCAAATGAAGGAGGTCTCTTAGACACCGAAGAATTCAGGACTATGCTTTCCATTGATCTAAAGATGAATTTGCAGTTTCATTTAAAAAAAAAGCCAAGGCAGGATATGATTGTTTCCCTGAGAAAGGAGGACAGAGTCAGATCACCAGTGCTGGAGGTGTATCCAATGCTTTTTCTTTTAGGATCAGATTTAATGTTTCTGTTGGGGTTAGCAGCTTTTCAGAATATACTTCAGCTTTGTGGCTCTTTTGTGACTCTTTTGCCATTTTCATACTGCATGTTGATCAGTTTCCTTCTTTATTACTTCTAGTATTACAAAAATACAGAGCCTCGGGAACTTTCATTGGTTTTCCTTGACCCTAACTGCTTCCATATCTCTCCCCAAAGCTCAGAAATTTGCTGAACAATCTTAAATTCAGGTTCATCTAAATATTTTAAAATTATTTTATATTGCTTAGTATTTTGAAAAGTTCTCTTTTAGGAAATGCTTGAAATGAGATGGTGTTGATTCCTGAATTTCCATCTAGAAAAAAAATCGGTGATTAGTGTATTCAGTAACCAATAAAATGACAAACCCTTAAAAAGCATGTGTTTTCTAGCAATTATGATATTGAGTCAGTGTCTTGGTGGTGGCACACAGGGGAAAAAAGGCAATATAACCCATGAAGGTATTACAGAAATCTTTTCTGATTACCAAGGAAGTTGAGCTAACCTTGACTTCAAACAGAAGAATTTTCTGTACTTTGGCATATGACAGCTCTATTCAGATCACAATTTTGAATTCTTTGGTTCTGGCCACTGGGTACTTAGGCTTTTTTTTTTTTTTCTCTCCTGACTAGGGCAACAGAGAAGCCTAATTTGATTCTTGAGCCAAAAGTTTTTAGGCACTGATCCTCTGAAACTTGGACTCAGGGATTTGGCAGCACACACAGAGGAGAACAGATCAAGTTGTCGTACATAACTAACTGACTCAACAAAGCGTACTCAGGAATAAAGATCATGGCCACACACTAGATAGCCACTCTTCAGAGAAAGCTGACAACACCCTGAATTCAATCACCCTTAAATAAACACACAAGACTAGCTTTTCCAGCACCTTCCAGCACAAAGCCCTCCTCCAACCTGATTGGATAGAATGCTATCAGCAGGGCCACTGAGGAAGCCATTACTGTTGCTCATTTAGGCCTGTCTGCTATCTGCTAACAAGCATTCTTATGGTTTGAATCATTAAAGTCGCAACCTTTCTATGCCAATCTATTTTTCTCTATGGCTTTACTACAGGCTGGAAGGAGATGTTCTTTCTTCTTTGCTCTCACATTTAATTTTGACCTCCAGTCAGAATGATTTCTCAGGTATGAGTACCATACAGACAATGACCTTTGTTCTTTTTGAATATGGGACGTGGGCTTCCATTGGACTTACTCATTTTTCTTAATGTTTTTATTTGTTCTTATCTTTTCAGTGAAAGGGAGCATTCCATCCCATAACAATTAGCTTCCTCCTATCCCCATATCTCACTTTTTTGTTGTTGTTGTTTTGGTCCAAAACTGTTATTTCACTAGTATAGGAAATGCATAATGAGGAAACTCCCTACCAATGGAGAACTGCAAACTCTTCATCAACTTAGAATGTTACAATTCAGATTCTTTAACTTTTTGTGTCATAGACTACTTTGACAGTCTGCCGGAGCCTTTCTCAGAATAATATTTTTATGTATGAAAAAAATATGTAGGAATACAAAAGAAACTAACTATATGTTGAGATAAAAATTATTTTAAAATTTTTCAAAAAGTTCATGGACTCCATGTTAAGAATTCACATCTTGGAAAATTGCCTATCATATGCATATCTAGGGTATCCCAAAAACTTTGTGCAGTTTTGAGCTTTTTCAAGATGTCCTAACTGTACAATTGTAAGATTAAATAGCATTGATAGCTTCAAATTGCTCTAATAGTTTTGTCATGCCCTATATTTTGTATTTACTTAGCTATGTGTCAGAAAGTGTTTCTTGACCAAAACTCAAAAAAGGAGTTGACGGGCGGGGGGGGGAGGGGGGCGGAGCCAAGATGGCGGAGTAGAAACAGCATTTCCAATGTGCTCTGCCCCACACAAATTTCAAACAATGTGAAAGGGAGCTCCGAACAACTTCTGGAGCCACAGCACCCACAGAACAGCACAGAGAAGCTAACCTCCTGCTGAGGACAGCCCAGCAGCCCTGCAGGGAGCGGCCAGCGCAGCACTCTGAGAGTAGGCAGCACAGCGCGCCGGGAACCAACAGCCCAGCCCTCAGAGCCGAACCCAGGTCCGCGGTTTTAGCCCCAGGGCGGCCAGGCCTTCAGCCGGCTGGTGGAACCCCAGAACACCAGCAATTGTGGCGATTCCAGAATTATCAGCACAGATATGCCTAGGACAAAGTGAGAGGTTAGTGTCCTGTGGACTTTGGGACCAGTATTTGGGGAACACGTGGCTTCCTCCCCTGGGGGCAAAAAGCTGCTGAAGAAACAGCTGCACAGAAGCCATTTTGCAGTGTCAGTAGTGGCTCTAGCTCCTGGTCTGCGAACTGTAGGAAGATCCAGCAATCAGTCTGGGGGTTAATCACTTTTGCTTTAAACTGCCTGGATCTGGATTGTGGTCTGGGGGGGAAGTTTGGGGTGGGTATCCAACTTGCCAGAGTGAGTGGAGGCTTTACAGAGGCCACCCAACTGGCGGAAGTTGTGAAGACCCCACGTTTGGGCGGAAGCTCCCCTGTCTGGTGGCAGAGTCCTACTGTGGCAACAAGCCCAAAAACCAAGTAATTAAGTGGCAATATGCCTAGGCAAATGAAACAAAATAAACAGAAAAGTTCAACATTGGACTCCTATTTTAGGGGCAAAGAGGCTCAAAGCATGGAGGAGGACTGTGAGGTCAGAACTCCTGCACCAAAAGCCCCAAATGAAAATACAAGCTGGCTACAGGCCATAGAGGACCTTAAGAAGCAGATAAGAGAAGTGGGGGAAAATTTGGGAAGAGAAATGAAAAAGATGCAAGAAAAGTATGAAATGACAGTCAACAGCCTGACTGAGGAAAATAACACCTTAAAAAAATAGACTAACTCAAATGGCAAAAGAGGCTCAGAAAGGCAATGAGGAGAAGAATGCCTTAAAAAGTCGAATTTGCCAGATGGAAAAAGAATCTCAAAAGCTCACTGAGGAGATTCATTCCTTCAGAGTTAGACTGGAGCAAATGGAAGCTAGTGACTTTATGAGAAATCAAGATACTATTAAACAGATCCAAACAAATGAAAGAAGAGAAGGCAATGTGAAATATCTCATGGGAAAAACCACTGACCTGGAAAATAGATCCAGGAGAGATAATTTAAAAATTACTGGACTACCAAAAAAGGAGTTGACAATGAACTCATATTAACTAAAAAAGATGCATTCGCACCAGCTGGTCTTTTTCTACAAATACTATATGGAAGTATAATGAAAGATAGGACAATCCTCATGATGACTTTTAAAAGTTAGTTCACTGAGTCCAGGAGACAGACTAGAAGAAGAAACTAGCTCCTAACTAGAGGAACAGAAGCATGAAGCTGGAAAAAGGGAAATTGTAGGAAGCCTTGACATGCTGTGAGAATAAAAACTGGACAGAAGCACCTATCACAGGAAAAAAAAAAGGAGAGGGCCAGGATCCTAAGACTGAGATGTGATATCAGATATGATGGGACAGAGACTATGTTGGGGCTTGCCCTCCTCTCCCAACTATAGACTCCAAAGCATTAATCCTGCATCTTCTTTCTGATTCATTCAAGAAACTGTGATCTCTTGACGAGACCATATTTTTCCAGCTAGTTTAACACTCCCTCACAGCCCCCCTTTTTCAGATGAAGTCTGGGCTTTCAAGGTTTACTTCTATACACAAATGCATATGTTGTTTCCTTCAGTAGATCGCATACTTTCTGAAGGCAGAAGCTGTTTCCTTGTTGTCTTTATGTGCTTAGAACCTAGTACCATCCCTGATACTGGACTGAGTTTTGGAAAATGCTTTTCATATTGAATTGATCTGTATTAGAAAAATCCCACTATAGTTTTGAAATGTACTGGTGTTGTTTCTTTTTATGAAAGTATTTATGGGACTGTAGAAATATGGATGGGATCTATGATTTCACTGATGTAAAGAACTAGATAAAGAAGCTCCCTCTACCCATGCAAGTTGGTGCCTTTATTGCAAGTTATAGTCTTATAGTGTTATACTTATGGTGTTGGCAACTACTAGTATTGCCAAGAGCATAGAGAGATTAAGTGGCTTAACCAGAATCACATAGCAAGTATGTGTCAGACATAGGACTTGAACCTGGGTCTTCTTGGCTCTAAGGGCAGCTCTCTATCCACTCTATCCTCTGCTGCCTATGTGGGAACCAATATCTATGGTAAGTATCTTCTGACAGACTCCAGGTGGTTGGGATTTTCCTAGCACAACCTATTTCAATGTTAGAGATCATTTGAATAACAATGGCTTCTTTCCCTTCCATCTTTGTTGTCAGTGGAGGATTGTGTATCTTGTGTATGGCTACAAAGATGTCCAAATGTCTAAAAGGGTGCATAAGCGTCTACATTTGTAATACTAAAGTGGGAATGGGGTCAATATACACAAAGATCTACTTCCTTAGTGCAAACAGAATGAGGTTGAACAGGGAGGGGAAAAATTGTCACTTGTAGTATTATGCAGGCTGCCCATCTAAACCCATCATTGCCTGGCACCTACATACTAAGGGCAAGGATCCAGCCAACTTGTGAGTGGGCACCATGCCATTTGAACAGATGGGCATGGAAGTAGGCAGCCAGTAGACCATGTATGTGCATCAACTGTGGGTGTTGAGGGCAAGATTCCCAGAGGAGAATGTCCTAACAGCTGTCTGGCCTGAGCCAACATGCCGACGACCAAGGAAAAGTGCCATCCTTCAGTCCTGCTGAGTTGGACCAACCTTCAAAACTCAAATTATTTCTCAAGCAGCATAAGGTGGGTTTTTAGTCTATGCAAACCTGGAAAGATAAATTTTGCAAAGCAGGGAGGTATAGTTACTGGGTATCTACTAAAGATGCAGATAATGTTCAACGTGCTTATTTTAAGTGACTCCCTGGGAGGAGAAGGCTGCTAACCCCTGGCAGGGATATCATAGTTCCTAGTTGTTGTGCCTGCCTCCAGCAAGGTAGTGCCTTTCAGAAGTGACATTTCAGCACTGTGGCATAGAATTTCCAGGGAGCAAATGCCTTTCTGCAATGACACTAAGATATAATGAAGGATCTGTGTAGACAGATACAGGTAAACTCCTGAAATCCTGCTGTTAGTGGTTTGATCTTTATTGCTCCTTTTGCTAATACAAATGTTTCAGTCTCTGGAACCAGAGATAACATCTTCAGTGTTTGAACAGTTTCATTTAGGTATTCACATTAAAGAAAAAAAAAACTTGGATTTTCTCCTCCTTGATATTTCTTACTGAGTTTCCTGTGAAAGAGGAAGCTTATTTCTAGGACTAGAGATAGAATATTATTATGACAAGAAATTCTGTATCCTATCAGACAGCTGATATTAGATGCAGGAAGTGTCTATAATCAAGTGCTGACTTGGCAATGGCTTGGTTCATTTGATGAATTAAGGCAGTCAATGTGCATAATTCAGACCCTAAAGTAATGACCCAGATTAGCAGTTAGCATTGATGAAATCACCTCAACATCCTATTTTAATTTGTCTTTATTGATAAAGTAAATGTTTCTAATTAGTGAAGGAATTTGGTAATAAGTGGACAATTTTGATAGACAAAATATAAGAATGATATTTATAAGTATTGTGGATGACACCAACAGTGGATAATGTGAACTTCAAAAGACCTTAGGGGTACTAACATTGTAGGTCATGTAATGGGCAGTTTGTTTGGGAGCTGAGAATAAGGAAGACCTGGAAATAAAACTTGTATTACTAGCTTTGTGACCATAAGCAACTCACTTAAATTCTCTTAGCCTCAGTTTCTTTAACTGTAAGAAGGGAGATGGTAATACTTGTAGCATTTATCTCACCAGGTTGTTGTGAGGACCAAATGAAATAATATCTACAAAATATTTCTTCTGATGTCTACTATGGACCTGGTATGGTATGTGTGTATGTGGCTTTGTGGGTATTAACCATTAGGACTTCCTACCACTAATTTAGAAAGGATTGACAAATGCATTTGACCTTATGGATAGGACAAAAAAAATCAAATAGAAATAAAAAAGCATGATTCATGAAATTTTTTTCAGGATCAGTCATTCCTAGCCACAGACTCTCTGAAACCTTCACCACTCAATGTATCTTTTTTTGAAACAAAGAAAAGCAACTAAATAAAGCCAATAGACTCAAAGAGTATGTATGACCACATGAATGATAGTCTGCTCATGTTACCCCCATTTCTCCAAGAAAATGTGGGAGGTTATATGCATGGAATTTTGTGGGAAAAAATAAACAGGTATAAATACTCTATGCTTGACACCATGGGCCGCAATATTTTCCTAATTCTGGTAGTTCTGCTCCCCTCATCCCACCTGCTTTTCCTTGTCTTGTGCAATGGAGTAAGCACTGGGTTTGAGTCAGAATACCTGGCTTTGATATTCAGTTTTACTTTCCTTATTCCCTTTTTGCCCCTGGTTAAGTCACTGAACCTTGCTGGGCCTCAGTTTCCTTATCTGCAAAAAAAGGGGTTGTCTGCCCCCAAATGACTTCTAAGATGCCTTCTGGCTCTGGATCTGTGATTCTATGGTCTATAATGGCCCTTCCTGATCCAGACCCCACACTATGATCCTATGTATATGACTGTAATTAAATGAACAACCAGTTACTCCATGAAAGTAACAAGAGTAACAGCAAGTACTATTCCAATTCCAAGAACTTAGTGATGGCACCTCTGAGTCTGAGTATTTTCTTGAAGAACATTTTAAATTGGAAGCATCTGGAGAATGAAGGGACGGAATTGAAAGAAGCAAGTTAGAGCAGTCAGGAAATGTGTGTGCATATCTGTGTCCCATGTAGAATTAATTTTATTAAAATTGGACAGTTTTGAACTAGGCTTGATTTATTCTGGGAGAAACACATGTGTGGCAAAAAGTAGGACACTGGAAGGATTCTTTGAGGCTAGAGTCACTCCAGAAGTGGAGGGGTCCCCTTTGGCTAGCTGGGGTGGGGGTGAGGGGTGAGGGGAGGCAATGTTACTGAGGCTGACTTTAACTAAATTAGACTTAGCTAGAGATTGTGAGGACTCACTGAGCAGCTTTTGAATGCTGCAGGTGACATTGTTGCTGACTGAAGAATGCTCATCAAATCAAAAAACTGCTGATAAGCCAACTTCAGCATGACCTCAAGAGGGTCCCTCAATCTTCACTTTTTACTATTTGCAGGGAGAAGCAGATTATAGAGCATATTACATTTCTGATCAGCAGGACATAATCAAAGTAACTTGAAGGAAGAGCCTGGTAGCCATTTATTAGAGGTGATCAGAAACAGTAACCAAATAGTATGGAAGACTTCATGGAAGAGAAAACTTCAAATATTAGTCATATACTGACTGAACATTACACCTTAACCAAATGAAGGAATTGCATATTGCTCTCATTTGTACAATTCATTTTCATTATCACTGTTATTACTTCTATTTGTACAATAGAGGTTTATAAATCATTTTCTTGGTGGTCTGAACAGGATTTTATTAGTATAAGGAATTTCCAGAAAGAGAATTCCCCTTGACCAATACAGACTGATGACTTTACTGAAGCATATGGTCTTAGAGAACTGCTGGAGGGCTGTGAGAGATTAAGTGATTTGCTTAAATTCACCATGCTAGTAGGTATGAGGGGTGGGAAATGAATCCAAGTCTTTCTTACTGAATGCACCGTGTATACGCCTCTCCCTGAAGCCTTATAATATAATTTACATTACTCTGAATGGAAGGAAAATTAGAAAATTGGCTTCTTAGCAAAGTCAAATGCTTTAAATTAGACTTTCCAGGGCTCTTGTTAACAAGTACCTACCACATAGATTTGTCATAAACAAATTTGAAACAAGCTTAGGTTGCTATGTTTGACATTTGGGAGAAGGGAATGTACTTGTGGTACCTGGCATTGTTGCCAAACCTCTCCATTCTAAGCATACCTCAATTCAAGATCAGTCTTTAATTGTTGGTTGGCTGTTTTCTGAAAACAAACAAACAAAACAACAACAACAACAACAACAAAAAACAAACAGCCACATTAGTTTTTGACCAAGCTAAAGAAAAAAAAATTGAACACAAGAGTCAAAATACCTTAAGAAAGTATTTCACTTGAAAAACAGTAAAAAAGAGAGCTAAACTTTATCACAGACAAACTTTGTTTTCTAACCCATAACTAAGGCCCTTGTTGGTAGAAGCTGTACCCCATGAAAGTATGGAGAAGTATATTGAGCAAAAGACAGTAATTTTTCAGATGATTTTTGTTTTAGTCTTAAGTCATAAGAAATATCCTTTCATCAAAAAATGGTCATCTGTCTTCAAAAGAGATGTGCTGTTCAACGTTTACATAAATGTATAACTTTCTATCATATTCAGAGTAGGCCCTCCTACACAAGGAAAAATGATAAGCACAAATCCTGTTATTGTTATAGTAGGCAATATTTCAAGTACCAATCCCACTGATTGGTTTTATTTTTCTTTAAGTGGGTCAAATAGAAAAAGAATGGGAAAATTATAAAGATACTTTGGAGCAGTGATTTTAAATTCAGTTTTTAAAGGGAGAAAAAGATATTTGAAAAATTTAATTGTTATACATGAAAGAATAATGAATCTAAAGAGAAAGTATGTTTTACATAGTCCAAGTACTTCATTTCCATCATTGAAAAAAGAACTTTTGAATTCTTGAGTGAGGTAGGGAATGAGAAGGAAGAGAAAATAATTTGATTCAATTAAAAATATTTCACAGATATATGTCGCATTGATGGGAGGTTTCATGAGAAACCCCAATTAGAAGGCAGCTCTCTAGAAGTTCTTTCAATAGCATCAGCAAATCATTCCAGTTTACTCTATGTGCTAATAAAATAGGAATGTGACACCACTGAAAACAAGATTGCAAAATACAGACAATGTGGTCTGACATTTTTTTCTCCCCAAAGGAAGGACTGCCACTAACGAAAGTATTTCTTATGAAGGCTCAATTGCTTAAGATGCAGAAAATTGAGAGAGAAAAACACTTTAGGACACAGCCATGTCACCAGCTGTTACTTATCCCTAATGAAACTGTTAAGTGATATTCTTCATAAATAGGTCAGAGAGATTGAATTCTAAACAAGATTCTTTTGAAAAGTTGAATTTGAATTGAGAACTGGCATTTTAATCAGGGTACAAATTTCAGTGAGAAGCAAATAGTAGTCAGGTAGAGATTTCAGAGTTTTAAAGCATTAAAATGAACAAAGAAATGTGAAGGCTCTGTGTACTGAAAATGTGTTTTCTGCATACATACATGATTGGCTATTTTTAGAGGCTGGGACCATGTACTAATTAAGAACATTTGGAACTCTAGCAGATGTAGACATTACAGATAAACTAAATTTATTCAGGCTTCTTTAGAATTTTTTTCTCTTAGAGAATACAATATGATTAATGTTTTTGGTCACATTATATCTAAACTCTAGTGCTAATAGTAATTTCCCACTAAAGTTAATGATAAAAATAGAATATATAGAAAGCCTTGTGTGTAGTATTTAGATTATGAGATTGAGAAAATAATGTATTGAATAATGGGTTCTATTGTCCTTGGAATTCACAGATTGAATAAAGAAGAGATTTGTTGAGCAAAACTTAGGTCATTATTGAAATTATAATATTCTGAGGGTTATAAGCTCACATTGTTGTGATATTCCCTCTAGTGCTAAAAATGACACTTCATCCATTCCGGCCCAGACTATGTTCATATCCTCTTGTAAACATATGTGAAGGGTCCATCCTCTAAATTTCCTGACTTTATATAGATTCCATACTGAAATTCATGAGACATAATTGGATGAAAATTGAAATTCAGATAAGGAATAAAGTTTTATTTTTTTGCATTATTGTTCACAAGTGCTAGGTTTTTGCCCCATATATGAACTGTCTTACTTCCCTCATATAGCAACAATTCAAGATTTACAGAAGAAAATAATTCCATAGTAATACAGATGAACCTGGGTGTACACAAATCTTGGTCATGATATTTTTAGGCTGTGGTATTTATTATATAATGACTGAATGCTATAATTAGGATAATTTTGATGGTAAGTTACCTAATGAGATTTTAGCCCCAAGATTTATTCACAATATTGGCTTTAAAAAAATGATAAAACAAACTGACTTGAAACCACATAGCCCTCCTAGCCATCTATGTGAAACAATTAAATGGCACCTCCAGGCATATATCTAATTTTGTTAAAACAATTCAGAATTTCCAGAGTTCATAAGTGACTTTTAGTGACTTTGACTTGATTTGAAATAATGTATTTTTATAGATGTAACATTCTACTGTAGATACCATTAATGTGGGAGTCATGAAATAAAAGGTCTCTTCTGTGAACTCCTTCAAAGATTGTTTGGGCATGATGTATTGCCTGTATTGTTCATAGAGGAATGATACTGCCTATCCAAAAGAAATTCATAAAAGAATTTATAAAACATTTGTAAATGTTTTCTACTTTGTTGTGAAAATGTGCTTTGGGTAATGTTTTACTTTTGACTTGGCTTCCCTCCAATTGAGTGGTGCCCAAAATACTATCTCTGTGCATCCAGGGAGAAGGGCTATCTGGGATACAGACATCCCTGTATTTACTTATATTAATACAGATTTAATATTTAAGCCTATCTCATTTCTCCAGGCCTCCAGTCATATAAATGAGGTTCCCTCTATATCTTAGTAGTTAAGTATCATGATTTCCTATGATGAAATACCAAATCATCATTAAGTGGCTATATATCTATTGATACACCTCTGAGTGTATTTGGACAACAAAGATGGGATCTGTTGTTGGTCTTGTACTCTCAGCCTTTCCAATCTGGCAGGCCATTCCAAAAGCTTGCAATCCACTGGCATAGTCTTTAAGAACCCAACATTACCTCCTAGACCAAGATAAGGCATTGGAGTGACATTTTAGTGGCAGTATTTGCATTCATTATCCTATCTTTATTTCCCAGATTGACCTGGTCTTGATCCATTGGATCTGATTCTTCCTTTCATGGGATCTACATGTGAATTATTGTAATAATGCTCCACCTGTTTGAGAGGGATCAATACATTCTGTGATTTACTAGCAGAAATGTAATTGTTTCCAATATTTTATTCAGGAGAAGGCTACTATCAATGATTTCCTATTACCAAAAATCTGACTGAGATTCTTAAAAAGTGGGAACTGCAAGTGGGCAGGGTCCACAGCACATATAAATGACAATGCCTTCCTGTACAGCTACTAAGTTTGTACTTTAGCAGTTTCTTAACCCACTTTAAAGGAGTTGTTTTGAGATTGAGGATAATTATTCTCATTCTAAGTATAGAAGCCCAGCAAAAAATAAACATGTCTTATCTCATACAATCTAGTGCTTTGTTTCTTTGGAGGTGATTATTTGTGAGGCTTAATGCTGTGTAGGCCTGTTTTCATTATATTTTCAACCATTCACATGATTCTAATTATTATCTTTATTCAGATGACCCCACAAATCTGCCTATCCAGCTCCTACCCCTCTACTGAGCTCAAATATTCCAATTTTAATTAACTTTCAGACATGGATCTCTCCACCAATATGTCCCATTGACATTTAGAACTTAACATTTTCATAATGAAGCTCACCTTAAACTTTGCTCTCTAAACCCCTTGTTTCTATTGAAAGCACTATGGCAACTAGGTGGCAAGAGAGATGGGGTCAGGAAGACCTGAACTTGAATCCTGTTTCTGATACTCTTTGTAAGCCTGGACCAGTCATATAACCTCTCAGTATTTAGTAACAGTGACTGGTAAAATATAATACAAACAGGCTACTATGAATTTGATAATCCTTTTAAATTAGTTAGGACTTTGTGGCAAAGTGACACCTAAAATGGAGGAATGAGAATTATATTGATTGTCCACAAGCTATCATGGGTCAGTTTATGGATTTGTATTTGTTTATGGGCTCCTATGAGTCCCTTTCATCTTCTAAATTTTCTGTGTGAAATAAAGGTGTTAAATAGGGTAAAAAGGAATAAAATAACAGTGGTTTCATATCCAATTTCAAGAAAGACTATTGTTATGAAAGTTAGAAGGGTTCAGATTCTATTGTTTCTTGTTGGGCAAGGCCATTTTAAACTCTATAGCCCTGGGGTTTTTTTTTTTTTTTTTTCCAGCTGTAATATGAAGGGGGTTCCTCAGTTTTCTTTTCTTCTATGACAGCTGTTTCCAATTTACCTCAACCCTGCATGGGATCATTCTCTCTCACTATCACATTAACTGATCCCTTTCAGCTCCAAATCTATGATCCCCCAAAACTCCAGTTGGCTCTGGAGGAGATGGCCAGAGACTCAGAAATGAAGTCATGGATTGTTGAGACTTTTCCCAAATGAGTGGTTGAAAAGAGACAGTATC
Organism: Gymnobelideus leadbeateri; assembly: GCA_011680675.1. Taxonomy (NCBI): domain Eukaryota; kingdom Metazoa; phylum Chordata; class Mammalia; order Diprotodontia; family Petauridae; genus Gymnobelideus; species Gymnobelideus leadbeateri. The sequence continues at coordinate 225,941 of WOXC01009786.1, forward strand.
CAGGGAGAGTATTAGGATAGATCTTTGTTACTGGACTTAGGTCTGAGTAAACCCCAAGGCCCAAGCAAGGCCAGGACAAAGACCCAGAATTCTAATATGGCACCAAAAGGGAAGAGAAAAAACCCACTGGGGAAGATTCCTGTACTGACCAGAGCTAGCTGGAGATAGGGGTAGGCTTTCTTACTACCATCATCCCAATTTAAGCAAACAGAAGGTGTCATCTGGCTAATTGTGACATTTCTAGAAATACTGGGGGAGATGGGAGCACAGATATAAGGTTATAGTGATCAATATTATCCAGGAGAGTACCAAAAGTGGCTTGTTTTTGTCCCTACCTACCCACAACCTATCCTATAATAAATTTAGTTTGCATACCTCATTAGCACCTATATTCTTCTGCCTTACCTTTCCATTATGCCCTCTGGAATGCTTATGCAGAAATCAAAAACTCATCTTTACTCTAGGACTCTTCCTTTCATAATCTAATTCAGCTCAAATTCAGTCTTCAGCAAAATCTCTCTCCTCTCCCACTACTTCTCTCTGGGTTTGCCTTTCTCTCTCTCTCTCTCTCTCTCTCTCTCTCTCTCTCTCTCTCTCTCTCTCTTTCTCCTTCTCTCTCTCTCTTCCACCCCCCCATATATGTGTGTATGTATGTATGTATGTATATATGTATGTATATGTATATGTGTATATATACACATGCATTCATATATATTTATATATGCATATAAACATGTATGTATACACATATACATTCATATATATGCATATATATGTACATACATATATGTATACACACAAATATGTGTGTATATGTTTACACACATAGTTGTTTACATGTTGTCTACCCTATTAGAATGTGAACTCCTAGAGGTCAGAGAACATCTTTTGCCTTTCTACGTGTTTCTGGTGCTTAGATAATGCCTAGAACATAGCAAACACTTGATAAATGCTTATTAAGTGACTAACTGACTGAAGGCACTATATATCTTGCTTTTAAATAGATTTTATTAAATATATATTTTTTTTATTTTTAACATCACCTATATTTAACCGTTTACCTTTCTCCCTGTCTCCTCTCAGAAAGCCTCTACTTACAACTAAGCAGTCTTAAAAAGAGAAATAAAAGAAAATAATTAGGAAAATTGATGAAAAAAATCTATACCCATCCCCTTACCATTTCTACCAAGGGAAGGGGGAGGTACCACATACTTCTTAATACCCTTTATAAAACTAACTTCCCTCCTTTTACTTCCACTAACTCACAGGGTCATGAGGAATAGTTGCCATGTACCTTGTTCCCCTCTACCACTTTCAGTCCATAACACAACTTTCAGACCATAACACAACTTTCTGTTACAAAACAACCACCACCACTCCTTTACAATTCACTTAATACTTCCTCTATCTTTGTTGTTGTCATAGGTGGCTAATGTGGTCATTCTTCCTTCTCCCTAATAAGTTCAGGAAGTAGTTGACAGCTGTGTTTTCTACCACAACCCCTTGCTCTTTGAATACCCTCCTGATATTTCTTGGCTTTTATAACCTCTTATTTATAATCTACCTCAATCATACATGGCATTAGTCACTCCCACTAGCCATTACTTCAACTGAATTTGCCTTGGATGCTAGAATTTCTCATTATGTCTTTGCCTCAGAGTCTTTCTTTCTCTTTGCCTCAATCAGTTTTTATTCAATCAGTTGGCAAGACCTGTCTTTATTCAATTCAATCTTCAATCAGTTGGCAAGACCTGTTAATTCTTCCTCTTCAATATACTGTACGTCCTCTTCCTTCTCTCCATTTACAGTCATTGTCACCTCTTTCCTGGACTATTGTAATAGCCTGCTCACTGAGTTTCTTGCTTCAAGTCTCTTCTTTCACTCTTCTATCCTCTATATAATGGCGAAAGAAATCTTCTGCTGTGAATTCTGGTAAGGTGGCAGCACAGGTCAGAACATTTCAAGCTCTCAAGATTTTCCTCCACAAAAGAGATTAAAATAGTGCCTCTAGGCAAAAATAGAGCTGTGAAAACAAATAAGAGAAGGGGTTGAACAGGGGTTCTTTTAGGACAATGGGAGAAGACCTGAAGAAATATCCCACGATGAAATTTCTTCCCTGTGAAGAGTAAATACATCCAGGGTAGGGTCACCTTTAACAACTAGCAGCCAGCCACTTAAACAAGAGTCAAGCCCTGGGGTTAGGTGGTATGAGAGGCTGCCTTGGCCCCAGCCACAGGAGCTTTTACCCCGTGACAGTGTCAGGAGTTGGCCTTATGACCTGGGGAAGATCTAGGGAACCTCTGCTGACAGGGAACACCAGACCCGACAGTGCTGTGGACAATTAAGGGGGCCAAAAAGAATCAGCACATGCCTGGTGAGTGCAGAAGCAGTAGGGTGGGGACTGTGGGCTTTAGGTCTTGGTTTGAGTTCAAGGGCAGAGGGGAGAACTAAAGAGGATCAGAGGACAGAGGCACCATCCCCCATTCCCCAGGACTAGAAGTGTTTATAAAAATTAAATTATTACCAAAAAAAATGCACAGGCAAAGGAGTAAGAATCCAACCATAGACAGTTACTATGGGAATAGAGAAGACCAGGCTTTGTCTTCAGAGGAGAATGCCAAAGCAAAGAAACCCTCTTCTACTCCAAAGAATAATGTGGAATGGTCACCTGCCCAAAAAGAATTCATCAAAGAACTTAAAAAAGGCTTTAAAAATCAAATGAGAGATATGGAGGAAAAATTAAAAAGAAAAATAAGTATAATGCAAGAAAAACAAGAAGATTATGACAAGAAAGTCAATCGATTGGAAAAGGAGATCCAGAAGCTTAAGAAGGAAAATGACTCCTTGAAAATCAGAATAATTGGTCCAGGGGAAGCCAGCAAAGTTATAAGGGATGAAGAAATAAACAAAGAACAAAATATAAAGAATGAAAAAATAGAAGAGAATGTGAAATGTCTCATAAGAAAAACAATGGATCTAGAGAACAGATCAAAAAGAGAAAACATAAGAATAATTGGGCTACCTGAAATTTCTAATAAAAAAAAAGAATCGTAATACAAGAAGTTATCAAATAAAATTGTCCTGAAGCGTTAGAATAAGAAAGGAAAGTAGAAATCGAAAAAAATTCACCAATCACCACCTGAAAGAGATCCTACAAGGAAAACTCAGAGAAATACTATAGTTAAATTCTAAAACTCCAAGATGGAGGACAAAATATAAGCAACAGGAAAAAAAATAATTGACATGTGACACTTACCACAATTAGAATCACACAAGATCTAGTGTTGAGAACCCTAAAAGATCACAGGTGTTGGAAAACTATATATGAAAGAGCAAAAGAACCAGGCCTCTGGCTGAAAATATCATATCCAGCAAAGGTAAGCATAATTTTAAATGGGAAAAAAAATGGACATTTGATCAACTGTCAGACTTTCAGGACTCTATTAAAAACAAACAAACAAACAAAAAAAAAAAACCAAACAAACCTTGAACTCAATAAATTTAACATATAAGTACTAAGAGAAATATAAGGTACATACCAATGACCAATTACAAGAGACTCAATAAGGACAGAATGTTTACTTTTTTATGTATGGGAAATGTAAAATCTATATCTAAGATTATTACTAGTAATTAGGTATCTTATAAGAAAGATTGAGGGAGACCTGAATATGATACGAATTAAAAAATAAAACCATTCAAAAATAGCTAAAAGGGTAATTATACAAACGAGGTGCAAGAGAAAGCACCAATACAAAGGAAATAGGTGGGGGAAGGGAACTGTAAGTTCTAGAAACTTACTTTCATCTGGAATGGGTTTAAGAGAGGAAAATACATATACATTTAGAAGAGCATAGCATTTCTTCTCAATTTGGAAAGCAATAGGACTCCAAGGGTATAGGGAAAGAGGAGAGGATAGAGGAGAAATCTTTAGGAGCAGGGTAAGAGAATAGGTTAAAAGGGGGATGTAGAAGGTAATAGAGGGCAATAGAAGGGTAATAGAGTAGAAGATAGAAGCAAAGTAGAGGAGTTAGGAGAGATAGGAAAAAAAGATACGCACAAACATAAAAAACAGGATTAGGAATAGAATCTCTTAGGAAAAGTGTATATATATATATATATATATATATATATATATATATATATATATACATACACATACACATATATATGCATATATATATAATATGTATGTATATATGTATACATGTATGTATATATCAATACCTATATAGAAATATATCCATGTTCAATTGTAGCCTTGGGGTGGTAGGTAGGGGAGAGTAAGGGGAATGAAAAAGTAAAAAGTGTATAGCAGAGAACAAAGTAAAATCTCCAAGGAGGCAAAGAAAAGATGGGCAGCTTCCAACTTATTGCACGGTATTTAATATATAGGCTTTCTTGAAATGATGTTGTTGCTATATATTCTGAATCGTCTCCCTTGTTCTGTTGCATACATGACATTTTTTTGGTTCTTTTTTTTCTTTTACATTTAAGTTTATAATGTTTCCTTTTCTTATGTTGTATTTAAGTTGTATAATTTGTTTAATTTTTTTAAAGTATAAGGAATTCTTCCAAAGGAAGAAGTCTCAGAAGATCACTCCTCTTTTTTAAAATCTTAGGTGGCTCCAATTCCTTCTATGATGAAATGAAAACTTCTTGGCCTGAAATTGAAGGCTTCCCAGAATCTATCTCAGCCCTGCAGCACTGGACTTGGGGTCAAGAAGACCTACTTTCAAAAATGTCTCAGCCACTTGCTAGCCCTGTGTCTCTGAGTTGATCATTTAATCCCTCTTGGCCTCAGTTCCTTCCCCTCAGTGTAACATGAGGCTTTCAGACTTGATGGCCTCAGGGGTCTTTTCCAGCCCTAAATCTATTTACCTTTTATTTTACCATTCTGGCTTTATCTCCTATTACTCCTCATCATATAGTCTTTGTTTCAAGCAAATTGTAATTAAACTTAACATTTTGCTCACTAGCTCTATGCATTATTATAAGTTGTAGCCTATGACTAGAGTGCCTCCCTTCTATTTCTGTCTGTACAGTCTTTGTGTTCATTCAGGGCTCAGATAAACATGGTCTCTTCCTTGAGACCTCTGATCTCCCCAGTGTGAGCTTCTTCTTTTATAAATAATCTTGTATCATACTTATTCATGTACACATTTTAGTACTTCAGTAGAATATAAGCTACTTGAGAGGGGGCACTTTTGAATTTTTCCTCTTCATTATCTTTGTTGGGAAAGAGAAGGGGATAAGTATTTATATAATATCTATAAAGTATTGGGCATTATGCTAAGAGTTTTGTAAATATATCATTTGATACGAAAAACAATCCTATTATTATCCCCATTTTACAGATGTGGCAAACAGAGGTTAAAAGACTTTCCTGGAGTCACATAGAAGTGTCTAAATCTAGATGTGAACTCAAGTCTACCTGACTGCAAACCTAGCATTATCCATTATGCCATCTAACTGTCCCCTACATAGCACAGTGTCTTATGTGTAGCAGATGCTTACTAAATCTTTAATAAAATCGAATGGAACTGAATTGACATATAATATTAATATTTCTGCAGATCTCTCGGCACAGGAGAAATCATTCCCAGCATGCCTTGAAGGATATCATTACCCCTCTGGAACAACTGGTAAGCATTTGCATCCCATTAATGGTAGAATTCTGATATAGTTACAGCAGGTCCATTTTAAATAAATGAAGAAAAAATTATGCTGTATTACAGTCATAGAAACATTAAAAATTGTTTTATATGGTCTTAGTCTGGTCTTTCATAATCAATAGTATCCTCTTCCTTATCCTTGCTTCCTTAAACATCCCCATGTCATCTTGATTGACCTCTCTGACTCATTCAACAGTGGTCGCCAAGCCCCCTATAAACATTGATCCTTTGGTTTGATGACAGTACGCTACTGTGAATCATCTCATCCCTTTCCCATCATTCCTACTTTTTTGTCTTGGGGGGCTCCTCTGCATCTTCCACCCTTCATGGATAGTACCTGAAGCCCAGACTGTGCAGCTTTTTTCTTTTTCTGTAATCTCATAAACAAAAGTACCCACACCAATGGCTTCAAATATCACCTTTAAACTCTCAAGTTTATATTTTCATTTCTATTTTCTCTATATTTAGTCTCTAATTATATTAGGCACTTTTCTTAGATATATTTTATTCACCTCAGTATCAAAGTTTTTGATTAAGTATTATACCATTAAAGGAGGAGAAATTATATGGATTAAAGGGCCATGGGTGGGGGACCTGTGGCTTTGAGGCCATATGTGGCCTTCTAGGCCTTGGGTATAGCCTTTTGACTGTGTCTAAGTTTTATAGAACAAATCCTATCATTAAGGGAAGGACCTAGAGGACCACATGTGGTTTCAAGGCTGCAGGTTCCCCACTCCTGGATTAGACAGTAATACAATTGAATAAATTTAGAATTCTTTGGATGACCAGCCTCAGAAAGTCTTTTTTATCAGTTCAATTTCAACATGGCAAGAGAAGTCTTTTTTTTCTTTTTTACTTTTTGGAGGGCAATTGGGGTTAAGTAACTTGCCCAAGGTCACATGGATAGGTTTTTTTGTTTGTTTGTTTGTTTGTTTGTTTGTTTGTTTGTGTGTGTGTGTTAAGCATCTGAGGCCTGATCCGAACTCAGGTCCTTCTGACTCCAGGGCCGGCGCTCTACTCACTGCGCCACCTAGCCTCCCCACAAGAGAAGTCTTTAGGGGAAAAACCCCAGGAATATATACTTGGTGTTGTGCCAACATTTTTGTCAATGACTTGGAAAAAATATACATGTCTTAATAAGGTGTAATTAGGCAGTAGTCATTCTAAAAAAAAAAAAAACATCTAGAGGTTTTAGGACACAAGCAGTGTGATGTGGCAGCCAAAACAGCTAATGCTGTCTTGGGCTGCGTTAAGTGGAGCATAGCTTCTAGGAATAGGGAGATGACAGTGACTCTGGAGTCTGACCTTGTCAGACCTCATCTGGAATGTTAGGTTGTGAAAATGAGAATTATGAAAAGTCCTAGGGTTGTTTAAGGAGAGCAATAAGAGGGTATCATTGACCTCTGAAAGAGAAGGCTAAGACCATAGAAGAAAAATATTAATGTTTACTTGCCTATAATATAGTTGAAAAAGGATATGGATAAGCTGGGAAGTACCCTGAGTGAGGCAACCTGCTGATTGTGAAGAGTCTCAAGTCCTTGTCATAGGGAATGTTTAACCTTAAGAAGTAAAGAATGGGGATGGGAATGCACAATGGTTACCTTTAAGCATCTAAAGAGTAGGCTGTGAAAAACTGATCAAATTTGTACTCTTTTACCCCAGATGACAAAATGGGGCTAATTTAAACTCAGTACCAGAAAAAAACTTCCTAACAATTAGAGTTGCCTCCAAAATAGAATGGGTTATTTTGAGAGGTGGAAGGTTCCCCTTCCTTGGAGTCCTTTAGGCATAGTCTTGTCGACCACTAGTCAGGTATATTATAATAAGGTTCTCTTTCATGTATGGGTTGGACTAGATGGTCCCTAAAGTTCCTTCCAAGTCTCAAACTTTATGACTATAAAGTAATTTTCTTATCCATTTCTCCCAAATCAGCTTTATATTCAAATGCTGTTATCTGTGTCCATGGAAAACTTCTTTGCCCCTCCCCCTTATCCATAAGTAACAGCTTACAGTTATTTGACAAAGCTCTTTCATCCTTGATATCATAAGCCACAAAATTCTATGGACTTTATTATAAATAAACACCCAGAAAGATGTGTGAAGAAAGAGGCCACCTGCATCCAGAGAAAGAACTGATAAACAGATGTATAGAATAGTTTTACATAGATAATAGATAAAGATATAGACACAGATATAGATATAGATATACCTATTTGAGTCTAATGGTCACCATCTCTGGAGGGTGGGGTATATTAGGGAAGTAGGGAAGAAAAAGGGAAAAAAGAAATTTGCATGATAATTTTATTGTATTTTTTAAAGGAATAGCAAGTTGGGCATAGTAGATTTGAAATTTCATGTACAATCATTTTTTATTGTACTATGTTATGAAAATGCTTGTTTTCTTCTGTAAACAAAAAAAGTTCAATAGACTTTATTTGAAATGCTTTTTCATGTCCATCTATTTGTCTCCATTCCCATTCTTATCACCTTAATCCAGTCCCTCAGGATTATCCATCTAGATAAATGCAGTTGTCTTTAATTGGGTTCCCTTACTCCAACTTCTCTCCTTTTAAAATCTATTGAGTATAGCATAATATATTTATCTTCTTTAAACAATTCTTTTATTACATCATTCACTTTTCTAAAAGCCCAAGTGTTTCTCCATTTTCTGTCATGTCAAATATTAGCTCTACTATGTGGTTTTAAAGGCCCTTCAGAATCTGAACTCTCCATAACTTTTTGGTCCTCATTTATAATTATTCCCAAATACCTACCCTTTCCTCTAGTTTTCCTTACTACCCCCAAGGTATATCATTCTCATTGTTGTTTCCAAAGCTATACTTGCATGTATTTTTTGGTTTATTCTGTTACCCACAATGTTTCTCTAATACTCCAATTTCAGTGCTTCCCCCAGTCCTATCAATTCCTACAAAAATTTAGCATGTACTACACAACTTATGTTTTTCATTATTTTTAATGTGTTTTGCCCTTTAATTTTAAGGTCCATGAGGGCATGGGTCATGTCCTATGTAATATCTCTATAGTACTGCTTAAATCCAATTCACTTACAAGTCATGGTCCTCCTAGAGAATGAAGTACAAACAACAACAATTGTGCCCAACAGACTACTCAGCCCAACATAAAATACTTGATTGACATAATAATAACATATATGAAGCTTAGTAAAATAAGATAGCTCACTTTCTTTTTTGAATTTTAATATCTTTTTTTAATACAACCTGAATTTTTCAATGTGTCTCTCCTCCCAGAGAGCCATCCCTTTAAAACAAAGAATAGAAAAAAAGGGAGGAAAAGCAGTTTGTTCAGCCATCATTTTTGGTGTTCTACCTCACTGACCTTCCCACTGAAGAAAAGGATTGAGCTGACTTTTCATAGAGTATTTGAGGCCTGACTTGATCATTTTAATTTTGTAGCATTCAGTTTTAATTGTTTTATTGTTGACTTTCCACCTCCATTGTTATCATTAGAGGAAGAAAGAGAGAGCTCCAAATGTAATAAAAGGGAGGGCCTACCCATGGTGAAGGCTGTCTTAATGTGTGGCAGAAAGGGAGACAGAATAGACATCTCTAGTCCCTTTTCCCCCTGCCCCCATCCTTCTCCAGGGGGTACTTTTATTCCTGCCGGGAGGGGAAGCAGGAAGTTGGGCACGAAATCCCTTAATTATAAAATGAGGATCATAACACTACCCACCTCCCAGGATTGTTACTACTTGCAAAATGCTTAGCACAGTGTCTGGTACATAGAAAGAGCTTAGTAGAGCTTTATTCTTCTTTAAACTTTTTTCCTTCTCTCCTCTTCCTTCCCTCCTTCCTTCCTTCCTTCCTTCCTTCCTTCCTTCCTTCCTTCCTTCCTTCCTTCCCCCCTTCCTTCCTTCCTTCCTTCCTTCCTTCCTTCCTTCCTTCCTTATTCCTTCTCCCTCCCTCCATCTTCACTCCTTACCTCCTCCTCCTTCTTCTTCCTTTCTACTTTCCTTCCTCCCTCCCTCCCTCTCTTTCTTCCTCCTTTCCTTCGTTCTCTTCTTCCTTCCTTCCTTCCTTCCTTCCTTCCTTCCTTCCTTCCTTCCTTCATGCATAGCTGCTTACTTTGCAAACTTCCTTTCCCCCAAAAATGTGCTACATCCTCTACTGTGGCACTTCTATCTTCTCTGCTTATCAATTTTATCTGACTTTTTTGGAGGGGGGAAGGTAGGGCAATTGGAGTTAAGTGACTTGTCCAAGGTCACAAAGGTAGTAAATGTGTCAAGTGTCTGAGGTCAGATTTGAACTCAGGTCCTCCTTATTCCAGAGCCAGTGCTCCATTCACTGCACTACCTAGCCACCCTGATCTTTGACTCTTAAGGTGTACTTTTTGCAATTGCAATCAGATAAAAGATAATATATACACACACACATATAGGATAATGTATTTTTTTAAACAAATGCTTTATTAACTTCTGTTTTACATCATTCATTTCCACCAGATTTTGAGTTACAATTTTTTCCCCGTTTTTCCCCTACCCACCATCCCAGAATAGCAGTCCCACAAGACTGCTCTCTCCCATATCTTCTCCCATACTCCCTTCAACTTTTCCATTAGAGGAAGGTGAATCTCTATGCCCCTCCCATACTCCCTTCAACTTTTCCATTAGAGGAAAGTGAATCTCTGTGCCCCAATGCCTGTACCTCTTATCTCTCAATTATAAGCAAAAGAGTATTAATAATAGTATTTATATATATTTGAAACATTTAATTTTAAGACCTCAAATTTCAGATCCATTCCCTTCCTCCCTTGTCACCCATTCCTTCTGGGAAGATAAGTAATTCAGTATATGTTGTACATGTCTAGCTACACAAAACATTATCATAGTAGATATATTGTACAAGGATGCTTATAATTCCTTCCCACCCATCCCACCCCCCACCTGGTCCATTCCCTACATGATCCTGTCCCTCTTCTATAGTGGGTACTTCCAACCTCCCCTCCCCCCAAGAATGCCCTCCCATCCATCATCCCCCTCTCATCCCCCTTCCCCCTGTTCTGCTGCAGGTTGACATATCCCATTTAGTATGTATGTCATTCTCTCCCTGAACCAAATTCAATGAGAATGTGGTTTTGCCTTTTTGCCTTCCTATTCTTCCCCTCCGTTGCAGCTACTTCCCCTTGCTTCTTCTACATGAGACAGTTTACCATACCCTGTCTCTCCCCATCTCCTCTTGCCACTTTCCTCCTCACCTCATAATTTCACCCCTTGAGTATCCTTCCTTCCCAACAAATTCAACCTATGCCCTCTATCCATATATAACTGTAAACGTATATACACATATTTACATATGTATTCATATGACCATACGCCCTTCTTCCATTATTTTCATACTGAGAAATGTTTCCTCAGTCACGGTTATTGTTTTTCCATATAGGAATGTAAATAGTTCAACTTTGATAAGTTCATTTTGATTTCTTTTCCCTGATTACCTTCTCAGGGATCTCCTGCTTCTTGTGTCTGGATGTCAAATTTTTTATTCAACTCTGGTTTTTTCCTCAAGAATGCTTGAAAGTCCTCTATTCCACTGAAAGACTGTATTTTCCCCTGAAACAAAATAGTCAGTTTTTCTGGGTAGGTGACCGTTGGGTTCATTCCCAGTTCTTTTGCCCTCTGGAATATCATATTCCATGCCCTTCGATCCCTCAGTGTAGAAGCTTCCAGGTCCTGTGCTATTCTGATTGTGTTTCCACAATATTGAAATTGTTTCTTCCTGGCTGCTTGTAGTATTTTCTCCCTGATCTGGGGATTCTGGAACCTGGATATAATATTCCTGGGAGTTTTCTTTTTGGGATCTTTTTCAGGAGGTGATCAGTGGATTCTTTCAACCACTATTTTGCCCTCTGGATCTAAAACATCAGGGCAATTTTCCTTGAGAATTTCTTGAAGAGTGATTTCTAGGTTCTTTCTTTGATCATGGCTTTCAGGTAGTCCAATGATTTTTAAATTGTCTCTCCTGGATCTGTTTTCAAGGTCAGTGGTTTTTCTCATGAGATATTTCACATTGCCTTCTATTCTTTCATTTGTATGGATCTGCTTAACAGCATCTTGATTTCTCATAAAGTCATTAGCTTCCATTTGCTCCAGTCTAACTCTGAAGGAATGAATCTCCTCAGTGAACTTTTGAGATTCCTTTTCCACCTGGCAAATTCGACTTTTTAAGGCATTCTTCTCCTCATTGCCCTTTTGGGCCTCCTTTGCCATTTGAATTAGTCTATTTTTTAAGGTGTTGTTTACCTCAGTCAGGCTGTTGACCCTCATTTCATACTTTTCCTCCATCCTTCTCATTTCTCTTCCCAATTTTTCCTCCACTTCTCTTATTTGATTTTTAAAGTCCTTCTTAAGGTCCTCTATGGCCTGTAACCTGCTTTGGGTTACAGGCCATATTTTCCTTTGGGGCTTTTGGAGCAGGATTTCTGACCTCACAGTCCTCCTCCTGTTCTATGCTTTGATCCTCTTTGCCACCAAAGTAGCAGTCTAAGGTTGCATTTTTCTGTTTAATTTGTTTCCTTTGACTTGACATATTGCCACTTAATTACTTGACTTTTGGGCTTGTTGCCACAGTATGACTCTGCCACCAGACAGGGGAGCTTCCATCGTGAACGTGTGGGGGGACAACTTCCGTTTCTGGCAAGCTGAATATCCGCCCAACTACCTCCACCCCAGATCACAATCCAGATCCAGGGAGGTTAAAGCAAGAGCGATTACCCCCCAAGACTGATCAATGGATCTCCCTACAGTTCGCAGGCCAGGAGCTGGAGCTGCCACTGAAAACTACAAAATGGCATGTCTCCTCAGCAGCTTCTAGCCCCCAGGGGAGGAAGCTGACACGTTCCCCAAATACTGGTCCCAGAGTCCATAGGGTACTAACCTCTCACTTTGTCCTAGGCATGTCTATGCTGATAATTATGGAATAGCCACAGCTGCTGGAGTTCTGGGGTCCCTCCAGCCAGCTGCTGGCCCAGCCACCCTGGGGCTAAAACCATGACTCAGGCAGACCTGGGTTCGGCTCTCCATGTGCTGCAGCTGTGCTGATGGTTCCCAGAGCACTTCGCTGGCCCTTCCTGCAGGGCTGCTGGGCTGTCCTCAGCGGGAGGTTAGCTTCTCTATGTTGTTCTGTGGGTGCTGGGGCTCCAGAAGTTGTTCAGAGTCCCCTTTTACATAGTTTGGAGGTAATCTGGGGGGAGAGTGGCTTGGATGTGCTGTTTCTACTCTGCCATCTTGGCTCCCATATAATGTATTTTTAAGCAGCTTGGAAAAAAACATGAAACTTCTTAGGATTGTATTTTACTTTGGTGCTCTAGTGGATCTGTGATTTTATTCATTCACAGAGGCAATATTCTGTATTGTCCTGTTATCCTCATCCCCATCACATCTAACATTTATATAGTGCTGTACGTTTCATAAAGCACTTTACAAAGACCAACTCATTTGATGCCTCTACAAGCCTGGGAGGTGCTATGGTTACCCCCATTTTATAGTTGAGGAAACTGAGGCACATAGAGGTTAAGTAACTTCAGTAGGGCTACTCAACTAATAACTATCTGAGGCTAGATCTGAATTCAGGTCTTCTTCATTCCAGCTACCATCTTCTGCATCACCTAGCTATCTATGCAGTTCCGGTCCACATTTTGCTATAATACTTCCTTGGAAGACTTTCCTATATAGTGTATCTCAGGAGCACCAGTATGTCATTGAGGGTGGTCATTTGTTGTCTGACATTTGCTTTATATAATTGACCAAACAACTTTTCCATTTGCACATGATAATATTAGTATATGAAATATCCAGTTCAATAACTTCTAGAAGAATGCCCTAGATGATCTCACTGTCCTTGTCTCCTCTTATTCAGGATATTCCTATCCTATTTTCATCTACGACATTTATACTAAACTGCAGGGGACATTCAAATCTAGGGTAATTGGCATGCCCTCTGGTTGATGTCTCATGTCTCCTCCTGAAGTGAGACTTGTCTTTGAGACTGATCTCATAATGGTCCTGCAGTGATCAGGTGCTACGACTATTTTATGGAGAGGGGTTGGGGTGGCAATGAATTAACATTTATAACCTACTCTTTTATGATCAGTGTTTATACATAAAAAGAAAAATACTTTTCCCTGTTTACAAAAATGCATTGCATGTTGTAGCCAAAAGTCTCACTGAGGACACCCCCCTGTTTCATGAAAAGGAGAAGACAAGGATTTGGACCACATGCCATGCAAATCATCATACTGGAATAGGAAGATGCTCTGAAGATTTTATTAGAATATGTGGTTGCTTAACAAACATCTGATGGAGAATTTTCCAAACCCTCATAATAAATATCCTCAAGTAGATATTTCCTTAAGCAGGAAGACTTAAGTCTTTTCAGGGCAAGTCCTTTTGTTCTGCCTTCCCCCTCCAGAAATGCAGAAAGAAAATAGACACATTCATATGACTTGAAATCTTTATCTTTCTTTTTTTCTTCTTCCTTCTTTTTGTCAAAAGAATGTAAGAAATCTTTGCAAATAACCCTGCAGGAGTAGAACGAATATGGCATATTTTAGAAAATCCTCTACTCCCCCTGGAGTAGGATGCCTCAGTGAACAGTTACCATGGCTTAGAGCAAAGTAGGTTTTCTTAGATAAGTCTGCAGTTGCAGATTTCACCTTTAGAGCCTGATATCATTTTATGGATTAATTAATATTTGTGAAGGGCTTTGAAGATGAAAGGCATTCAATATGTGTTATATGTTCCTATTTTAAAACAAAAGACAGAATATTCCTCTGAAATACCATTTGATGAGACTGAACTTTGCTTCAAATTTAACAATTGCATATAGTCTTGCTGTCAACTTTAGCCATGCATGGTAGGATTTGGGGGAAAATGCTTTTCTAACACATCTTAAAGCTGAAGGGCAAGATTATTATTCTTGTTTAGTCATTTTTTAATGGTATCTGCCTTTTGTGACCCCTTTTTATAAGGGTTTTCTTGGACAGAGATCCTGGAGTGGTTTGCTATGGCCTTCTACAGGTCATCTTACAGATGAGAAAACAGAGGCAAAGAGGGGTAAGTGACTTTCCCAGGGTCATGCATGTAGTAAGTACCTGAGGTCAGATTTGAACTCAGATCTTCCTGATTCCAGGCCTGGAATACTATATACATTGTGCTACCTAGCTGCCCTGAAAGGAAGGGTAGGATTTATTTAAATACAGGCAATTCTAAATCTTTCTCCTTCCAGCCTCAGTTTCCCCATCTGTAAAATGAGGCTGTAGAAGGAGAAAAAATAAAATAAAATTGAGAGTTCACAGCAGAGAACAGAAGAAAACCTAGAAGGAAACAAAGAAAAGCTGGGTAATTTGGACAATAATGTGTAATATTTATTACATAGGTATTTTAATGGAACTGTATTAATTTACATTAAATTCTCTCCTATGTTTCTGTGTATATGGAAATGTTTGTTTCCTTTTCTCATTTTATATTAAAGTTTAAAGTGAACAAAAAATACCCCTTTCCCCCAAAAGAAATATATGCCAGCTTAAACCTTAGGAAAAAAGATTCGCATATAACTATTATAAATGGATAGGCGTGGTGGTCTAACAAGTTAATCTCTGAATGTGAAAGATTAATCTGGCAGAGAGGTTTATAATATGGATTGCAGAGAAGCTATTCCATTATTCTAGATACTTTAAATCTAGAGAAGGTAATGAGGGCAAGGAATAGGGAGGGGATTTGGAGAATGGAAAAGGTGGTACAGATTCAAGAGATTTTGTAGAGATAGAATTGGTAGGACTCTGCTGCTGAGTAGGTAAGGAGTGAAGCAGAACATTAATTCTTAGTAGTCACATTTTCTTGTTTGAATTTGCCCAGAACATTGGAGTGTGCAGCAAAATCTAAGCTTTTCCAGGGCAGAACTGGTTTTTACTTTGTCATTGTATCCCCATTGCCTGGCATAATGCCTTGCACTTGGTAGGAATTTAGGGAGAGTTTGTTTTCTGCAGCTATGACACCACCCAGGTACTGGCTGACGTCACCTCATACCTAGACTAGTGGTATAGCTTGCTAGTTGGTATCCCTTCCTCAAATCTCTCCCTATTCCAATCTATCTTCTACTCGGATGTCAAAATGGTCTTTCTAAATAAAGCACAGGTCTAATCATGTTAGCTCCCTATTCAATAAATTTAGTGGCTCCATTTTGCCTATAGGATCAAATAAAAAATCTTGTTAAAGGTCAAGATTTTTTATTTGATCCTACAGGTAAATGGAAGTGTTTATAATGTGCCCCCTTCCTACCTTTCCAGTCTTCTTACACGTTACTCCCTTCCACCTACACTGCAATACTGACACCCTTGCTATTCCTCATACAACACACGCTATCACCTCAATCTAAGCATTTTCACTAGCTTTTCTCTCATGTCTGGAGTACTTCTCTTACTCATCTCTGCATCTGAGATCCATTGACTTCCCTTAATTCATAGCATTAGCACCACCTTCCTCAAGATTCCAGTTCCAGTTCTCCTGAATGTTAGTGTTTTTCCTCTGAGGCTAACCCCAATTTATCCTGAATAGACCTTGTTTATGCATAGTTTGCATGTTATTTCTCCCATTAGACTGTGATCTCCTTGAGATCAGGGCATTTTTTAAAAAATGTCTTTCTTTGTATGCCCAGCATTTAGGACAGCACTTGGCAAATGTAGACACTAAATACTATTTGACTGATTGTCCAATTGACCCAAATATTTTCTACCTAAATGATTTTTCCCAACCATGATTTATGGATATATTCATTGTAGTATTTTTTTTAATAGATAAGACTTTCCTGTTTACCTATCCCATTTCTTTAAATGTATTTTCCTATGTGCTTATAAATTTCTTTAAATGTTCCCATGTAGAGTCATAGTCCAGTCATGGATTTCACACCACAAATTCTTATCAATATTCTTGAAGTCTATTTTCCTTCTCTGTTTATCTTCTTCGATACTTGCATGTTGTTCATTTGTATATAGTTACTTGAGATTATGTATTTTAGTACTGGCTACTTGACTTTTGTCTCATATAAACTTTTTTTTTTTTTTTTTGCTTTTTGGAGGTAGTAAGGCAGGGCAATTGGGGTTAAGTGACTTGCCCAAGGTCACACAGCTAGTAAGTAAGTGTCTGAGGTTAGATTTGAACTCAGTTTCTCCTGACTCCAGGACTAGTACTCTATTCACTGTGCCACATAGGCGCTCCTAAACTTTCTTTTTAAAAAAAATCTTTTCTCTTAAAATTTTTAACATTTATTTTAAAACATTTTGAGGTCCAAATTCTCTTTCTTCCTCCCACCCATTGAGAAGGCAAATGATATGCTATCAGTCATACATGTCAAATCATGCAAATCTTATTTCCTTTTTAACCATGTTGGGGGAAAAAAGCAAGAAAAATAAAGTGAAAACAAAGTATGCTTCAATCCTCACTCAGAGTTCATCAGTTCCTTTTCTGGGAGTGGATAGAATTTTTTATCATGTGTCCTTTGGAATTATCTTGGATAATTGTCTTGATCAGATAGCCAAACAATTGACAGTTGTTCATCATCATAGTATTGCTTTTATGGTATACAATGTTCTTATGTTTCTGTTTCTTTTACTTTGCATCAGTTCACAAAAAAATTCCCAGGTTTTTTCTGAAACCATCTTGCTCATCAATTTTTATAGCATAATAATATTCTATAACAATTGTATCACAACTTTTTCAGCCATTCCCCAATCGATGGGCATCCTTTCAGTTTCCAATTCTTTGCTGCCACAAAAAGAGCTCCTATAAATATTTTTATACATATAGATCCTTTTCCCTTTTCTCTGTTCTCTTTGGGATACAGATCTAACAGTAGTATTGCTAGATCCGACTGTACACAATTTTTTCACCCTTTGGGCATACATCCAAATTGCTTTCCAGAATGACAGAACCAGTTCACAACTCCACCAAAGAAGTAACATCAAAACTAAACATTAATGCAATATGTTGTATAGCATCCATTTTCTTAGAGGAGAAGTTAACTAACAGGAAGAAATTGAAAGCAAAACTATATTAGTAGGAGACCTCAACCTGCCCCTCTCAGAAACAGATTAATCTAACCATAAAATAAACAAGAAAGAAGTTCAGGATGTGAATAGAATTTTAGAAAAGATATGATAGACCTTTGGAGAAAATTGAATGGGTATAGAAAGGAATATATCTTTTTCTCAGTGGTACATGACACCTACACAAAAATTGACCATGTATTGGGGGCATAAAAACCTCACAATCCAATGCAGAAAGGCAGGCATATTAAATGCATCCCTTTCAGACTATGATGCAATAAAATTTACATGTAATAAAAGGCCATGGAAAGACAAGCTAAAAACTAATTGGAAACCAAATAATCTAATGCTAAAGAATGAGTGGGTCAAACAACAAATCATAGAAACAATCAATAATTTCATTAAAGAGAACAACAGTAATGAGGCAACATACTAAAACTTATGGGATGTAGCCAAAGTGTTTCTTAGGAGAAATTTTATATTTCTAAATGCTTACATGAATAAAACAGAGAAAGAGGAGATCAATGAATTAGCCATGCAACTAAAAAAAGCTAGCAAAAGAACAATTTAAAAATCCCCATTTAAAAACCTAATTAGAAATTCTGAAAATCAAAGGGACTATTAATAAAATTAAAAGTAGAAAATTATTAAATTAATAAAGTTGAGTTGGTTTTATGAAAAAAATCAATAAAATAGTTGCACTCTTGGTTAATTTGATTTTTAAAAAAAGAAAGAAGAAAACCAAATTACCAGTATTAAAAATGAAAAGAGTGAATTGACCACTAATGAAGAGGAAATTAAAGAAATAATTATGAGATATTCTGCCCAACTGTATGCCAATAAATCTAATAATGTAAGTGAGATGTATGAATACTTACCAAAATATAAATTACCCAGAATAACAGAAGAAGAAATAAAATACTTAGCCCCACTTTAGAAAGGAAATTGAACAAGACATCAATGTACTCCCTAAGAAAAAAATCTCCAGGGTCAGATGGATTTAAAAATGAAGTCTACCTAACATTTAAAGAACAATTAATTCTAATTTTACATAAGCTATTTTGAAAAATAGGCCAAGAAAGAGTACTACCAAATTCTTTTTATGACACAAATATGGTGCTGATACCAAAACCAGGAAGAGCCAAAACAGAGAAAGAAAATTATAGACTAAATTCCCTAATGAATAATGATGGAAAATTTTTAAATAGAATATTAAAAAAGAGATTATAGTAATTTATCATGAGGATAATACACTATGATTAGATGGGATTTATAGTAGGAATAAAGGGCTAGTTCACTATTAGGAAAGTTATCAGCATAATTGACCATATCAATAATAAAACTAACAGAAATCATATGATTATCTCAGTAGATGCAGAAAAAGCTTTTGACAAAATACAGCACTTGTTCCTATTAAAAACACTAGAAAGCATAGGAATAAATGCACTTTTCCTTAAAATTATAGGCAATATATATCTAAAACCATCAGCAAACATGATATGTAATAGGGATAGAGAAGGCTAGAGAATCAACTAAAAAACTAGTTGAAGCAATAAACATCTTAAGCAAAGGTTCAGGCTATAAAATGAAACCAAATAAGTCATCAGCATCTCCTACCAACAAAACCCAGCCAGAATTAAAAGAGAAATTCCATTTAAAATAACTGGACACAATATAAAATACTTGGGTATACATACATACATACATACACAAACAAACCCAGAGATTATATTAACACAAATACAAAACAATTTTGACACAAATAAAAACAAGTCCTAACAACTGAAGAAATATTAATTGGTCACAAGTACACCAAGCCAATATAATAAAAATGATGATTCTACCTAAGTTACTTTACTTGTTCAGTGCCATACCAACCAAATTACCAAAGAAATGTTTTTTCAAACCTAGAAAAAAGTCTTAGCAAAGTTCACCTGAAAGAACAGAAGGTCAAGAATGTCAAGGAATCAATGAAAAAAAAAGTGTTGAGGAGAGCCTAATAGTACCAGATCTCAAATTGTATTACA
Source organism: Gymnobelideus leadbeateri (assembly GCA_011680675.1). Lineage (NCBI taxonomy): Eukaryota > Metazoa > Chordata > Mammalia > Diprotodontia > Petauridae > Gymnobelideus > Gymnobelideus leadbeateri. Next base: position 245,718 of record WOXC01009786.1, read on the forward strand.
AAGCAGTAATCACCAAAATAATATGGTACTGGCTAAGAAATAGAGTGGTCAGTCGATCAGTGGAATAGATTAGGTACACAATACATAGTAGTAAATGACTGTACTAATCCTGTATGTGATAAACTCCCAAGTCCCCCCAAAATATTTAGGGACAAGAACTTACTGTTTGACAAAAATTGCTGGGAAAATTGGAAAACAGTTTGGTAGAAACTAGGTACTGACCAATATCCCATGTATACATACAAGTGTAAGTAGTATCTATCTAAAACCAATAGCAAACATTTGAAAGATAGATAAAAGATAAATAGCATTATATCTATATCTATCTATTATCCTCATTGAGTACTTTAATTTCTTCAATGTCTTTTTCTTGTCTTATTTGCTATAGCTAGCATTTCTAATACAACATTAAAAATGGTGATAATGAGTAACATTGTTCACTCCTGATCTTATTGGGGAGGCATCTAATTTATCTGTATTATATATAACGTTTGCTCTTGGTTTTAGATAGATACTACTTATATTTGTCCTTTAAGGACCAGCTTAAATATTCTCTCCTCTCTGCCCAGATCTCTCCTCTGAACTCCCAGAATCCCTTATATCTCTTTTATACACATAAGCATGTGAAGGACGAGAGCAATGTGTTCCAGTGGCCACGGAGGCCACCGATGAAGGTACTGAGGAGTGCTTAGAGTTTGGTCAGGCATTAATGATGCCATGTTCATCCATTGAATCCTAGAGCATCACCAATCCTCTTGACTTTTGTCTTGATTACTATAAGAGAGAGTGAGGCTGATGATTTTGTGAAACTCAGCCTCACTTAAATACAATTTATGGGCAAGTCAAGACATGCCATGATGATGTCATTGGTCTTCTTTGAAAAAGAAGGATGAACAACTTATGATCTTAAGAAAAGCTCCATTTGGGTTTTGGGGGGGCGGAGCCAAGATGGCGGAGTAGAAACAGCTCTTCCAAGCCTCTCTGCCCCCAGATTCCCCACAAACTATGTAAAAAAGGACTGTGAACAACTTCTGGAGCCCCAGCACCCACAGAACGACACAGAGAAGCTAAACTCCTGCTGAGGACAGCCCATCAGCCCTGCAGGAAGGACCAGCGAAGCGGTCTGGGAGCCGGCAGCGCGCAGAGCGAAGGAGCCGAGCCGAGCCCAGGTCTGTGTGAGCCGAGGTTTTAGCTCCAGGGCGGCAGGGCCAGCAGCCGGCTGGAGGAACCCCAGAACACCAGGAGCTGTGGCGATTCCAGAATTATCAACATAGACATGCCTAGGACAAAGTAAGAGGTTAGTGTCCTATGGTCTTTGGGGCCTGTATTTGGGGAATGCGTCAGCTCCCTCCCCCGGGGGCTAGAAGCCACTGAGGAGACACACCATTTTGTAGTTTTCAGAGGCAGGTCTGGCTCCCAGCCTACAAATCGTGGGGAGATCCAGCGATCAGTCTTGGGGGGTAATCTCTCTTGCTTTAACCTCCCTGGATCTGGATTGTGATCTAGGGTGGAAGTTGTGGGTGGGTTTACAGCTTGCCAGAAACGGAAGTTGCCCCCACACTTTCAGGACCAAAATTCCTCTAGCTGGCCTTAAAGCCATAGTGTGGCAACAAGCCCAAAAGTCAAGCAATTAAGTGGCAACATGCCAAGGCAAAGGAAACAGAAAAATGCAACCCTAGACTCCTATTTTGGGGGCATAGAGTGGGAAAAGGACTGTGAGGTCAGAAGTCCTGTTCCAAAAGCCCCAGGGGAAAACATGAATGGGTTGCAGGCCATAGAGGACCTTAAGAAGGACTTTAAAAATCAAATAAGAGAAGTGGAGGAAAAATTGGAAAGAGAAATGAGGAGGATGCAGGAAAAGTATGAAATGAGGGTCAACAGCCTGACTGAGGAAAACAACACCTTAAAAAATAGACTAACTCAAATGGCAAAGGAGGCCCAAAAGGGCAATGAGGAGAAGAATGCCTTAGAAAGTCGAATTTGCCAGATGGAAAAAGAATCTCAAAAGTTCACTGAGGAGATTCATTCCTTCAGAGTTAGACTGGAGCAAATGGTAGCTAGTGACTTTATGAGAAATCAAGATGCTGTTAAGCAGATCCAAACAAACGAAAGATTAGAAGGCAATGTGAAATATCTCTTGGGAAAAACCACTGACCTGGAAAATAGATCCAGGGGAGACAATTTAAAAATTATTGGACTACCTGAAAGCCATGATCAAAGAAAGAACCTAGAAATCACCCTTCAAGAAATTCTCAAGGAAAACTGCCCTGATGTTTTAGGTCCAGAGGGCAAAATAGAGGTTGAAAGAATCCACCGATCACCTCCTGAAAAAGATCCCAAAAAGAAAACTCCCAGGAATATTATAGCCAGGTTCCAGAATCCCCAGATCAAGGAGAAAATACTACAAGCAGCCAGGAAGAAACAATTTCGATATTGTGGAAACACAATCAGAATAGCACAGGACCTGGAAGCTTCTACACTGAGGGATCGAAGGGCATGGAATACGATATTCCAGAGGGCAAAAGAACTGGGAATGAACCCAACGGTCACCTACCCAGCAAAACTGAGTATTTTGTTTCAGGGGAAAATATGGTCATTCAGTGGAATAGAGGACTTTCTAGCATTCTTGAGGAAAAAACCAGAGTTGAACAGAAAATTTGACATCCAGACACAAGAAGGAAGAGATGCCTGAGAAGGTAATCAGGGAAAAGAAATCAAAAGGAACTTATCAAAGTTGAACTATTTACATTCCTATATGGAAAAGCAATAACTGTGCCTGATGATATCTTTCTCACTATGAAAATAATGGAAGAAGGGTGTGTGGTCATATGAGCACATATGTGAATGTGTGTGTAGATGGTTACAGTTATATATGGATAGAGGGCATAGGTTGAATTTGTTGTTAAGGGAGAATACTCAAGGGATGAAATTATGAGGTGAGAGAGGAAAGTGGCAAGAGGAGATGGGGAGAGACAGGGTAGGGTAAACTATCCTATGTAGAAGAAGCAAGGGGAAGTGGTTGCAAAGGAGGGGGAGAATAAGGAAGGCTAAAAAGACAAAACCACATTCCCATTGAATTTGGTTCAGGGAGAAAATGACATACATACTAAATGGGATATCTCAACCTGCAGCAGGATAGGGGGAAGGGGAGGCATGATGGATGGGAGGGCATCCTTGGCGGGAGGGGAGGTTGGAAGTACCCACTATAGAAGATGGACAGGATTATGTAGGGAATGGACCAGGTGGGGGATGGGATGAGGGGGAGGGAATTATAAGCAGCCTTGTACAATATATCTACTATGATAATGTTTTGCATAGCTAGACATGTACAACATATACTGAATTGCTTATCTCCCAAGAAGGAATGGGTGACAAGGGAGGAAGGAAATGGATCTGAAATTTGAGGTCGTAACATTAAATGTTTCAAATATATATAAATATTATTAGTAATACTCTTTCGCCTGTAATAGGGAGATAAGATGTGCAGGCATTGGGACACAAAGATTCACCTTCCTCTAATGGAAAAGTCGATGGGGGTATGGGAGAAGGTATGGGAGAGAGCAGATTGGAGGAAGTGATATCTTGTGGGACTACTATTCTGGGAGGTTGGGTAGGGGAATAACAGGGGGAAAATGATTGTAACTCAAAATCTGGCGGAAATGAATGATGTAAAACAGAAGTTAATAAAGCATTTGTTTAAAAAAAAAAAGCTCCATTTTCCCTATAATGTTAGTGTTTTAAATAGGAATTGGTATTGTATTTTGTCTAAAGCTTTTTCTGCATCTATTGATATAATCAGATGATTTTTGTGTTATTGATATATGCAATTATGCTTATATTTTTCTTAACAGTGAATCAGCCTGATGTCTCCTAATATAAATCCCACTTGGCCATAGAGTATGACTTTATGATATATTGCTATAATCTCCTGACTAATATTTTATTTAATTTTTTGCATCAATATTTATCAGGATAATTGGCTTATAGTTTTCTTTCTGTTTTTTGCTCTCCATGGATTAACTATCAAGACCATATTTGTGTCATGAAAGGAATTTGGTAGAACTACTTCTTTACCTATACTTCAAATTTACAAAGTATTGGAGTTGTTTTGTCAAAGTTTGGTAGAATTCATTTGTAAATCCATCTGGTCCTGGGGGTTTTTTTCTTAGGGAGTTCATTTATGACTTGCTCAATTTCTTTTTCAAAGATTGTTATGTAATTATTTTATTTCCTCTTCTGTTAATCTGCACAGTTTATATTTTTATAAGTATTCATCTGTTTCACTTAGATTATCAATTTTATTGGCACATAATTGGGTAAAGTAGCATCTAATGATTGTTTTAAAATTATCTTCATTGGTGGTGCATTCCCCTTTTAATTTTTGATATTGGTGATTTTGCTTTCTTCTTTCTTTTTTTAAATTTAAATTAACTAATGGTTTCTCTGTGATATTGTTTTTTCCCAAATTCCTAGGTTTATTTATTAGTTTAATTTTTTAAACTTCCAATTTGATTAATCTATCCTTTGATTTACAGAATTTCCTTTCTGGTCTTTTTTGGAGGGGGATTTTTAATTTGTTCCTTTTCTAGTTGCTTTTTTTTTTTAGTTGCATGTCCAATTCACTGATCTACTTTCTCTCCTAATAATGTACATATAATTAACTCACACCCACTTTATATAGTCTTTCTAACTGCCCTAATAATGATAAAGTTCTTAGGAGATACGTGTATCATCTTCCTGTATATAAATGTAAACAGTTTAACCTTGTTGATCCCTTATGATTTCTCTTTCATCTTTACCTTTCTGTTTCTCTTGAGTTTTGTATTTGAAAATCAAATTTTCTACTCTTCTCTGATCTTTTATCAGGAATGCTTGAAAATCCTTCATTTCATTAAATATCCATTTTTCTCCTGTAGGATCACACTCAGGTTTTGCTAGATAGGTTTTTCTTAGTTGTAATCCTTTGATTTCTGGAATATTATATTCCAAACCCTCCACTTCTTTAATATAGTAACTGCTACATCTTGTGTGATCCTGACTGTGGCTCGATGGTATTTGAATGGTTTATTTCCAACTGCTTGAAATATTTTCTTCATAACCTGGGAGCTCTGGAATTTGGCTGTAATATTCCTGGGAGTTTTCATTTTGGTATCTCTCTAAGGAGGTGAGTGGTGGATTGTCTCAATTTCTATTTTCCTCCCTGATTCTAGAATATTGGGGCAGTTTTCCTTTAAAATTTCTTGAAATATGACATCTAGGCTCTTTCATTGATCATGACTTTCAAGTAGTTCATTAAAAAAAACAACTATATCTCTTCAATCTATTTTCCAAGGAGAGATTTTACATTTTCTATTTTTTTATTCTTTTGATTTTATTTGACTGTTTCTTTACATCTCATCAAGTTACTAATTTCCACTTGTCCGTTTCTATTTTTAAGGAACTATTTTCTTCAGTGAGCTCCCGTACCTCCTTTTTTATTTGACTGATTCAGTTTTAAAGGAGTTATTTTCATCAGTGATGTTTTGTACTCCCTTTACCATTTGGGCATTTCTGTTTTTTAAAGTGTTTAATTTTTTTTTTTTTGCCTCTATTGCCAAAGTGTTAAATTTTTGGTAATAATTTTCTTGTATCACTCTCATTTATTTTCTTTTCTCTTAAATTATTGAAATTTTATTTATATTTGAACAATTTTTAAAAAATGAGTTTTGACCTCTTCCTTTCCAGCCTTCCTTCATTCACTGTGAAGACAAGAAATGTGATATCAATTATACATATGAAATCATTCAAAACACATTCCCACCATTAGTTTTGTTGCAAAAAGTGAGGAAATTAAAGTGAAAATAATTATGTTTCAATCTGCATTCAGATTTCATCGGGTCTTTCTTTTGGCAGGATAGCATTTTTCATCATAATTCCTTTGGAATTGTCTTGGATTGTTGTATTAACCAGAATAGCTAAGTAATTCACAGTTTATCATCATATAATATTGTTGTTCCTGTGTACAATGTTCTCTTGGTTCTGCTCACTTAACTTTGTATCAGTTCATATAAGTCTTCTCAAATTTTTCTGAAACCATGTTGTTCATCATTTCTTATAGCACAACAGTATTCTATTGCAATCAGATACCACAACTTGTTCAATAATTCCCCAATTGATTGGCATCCTCTCAATTTTCATTTCTTTGCTACCACAAAAAGAGCTGCCATCAATATTTTTGTGGAAATATATCATTTACCTTCCTATTTGATCTCTTTGGGATCCAGACATAATAATGGTATTGGCAGACCAAAGGGTATGCACAATTTTATAACCCTTTGGGCTTAGATCCAAATTGCTCTTCAAAATGGTTGGATCAGATCACAACTTCAGTGCATTGATGTCTCAGTTTTACCACATTCCTTCTAACAGTTGTCATTGTCCTTTTCTGTCATATTAGCCAATCTGATAGGTGGGAGGTAGTACCTCAGAGTTGTTTTAACTTGCATTCCTCCCATTAATAGTGATTTAAAGCATTTTTATGTTACAATAGATACCCTTGATTTCCTCATCTGAAAACTGACTTCATATCCTCTGACCATTTATCAATTGAAGAATGACTTGCATTCTTATAAATTTGACTCTATTCTCTCTATATTTGAGAAATGAGTCCTTTATCAGAGAAACTCACTGTAAAAAAATTCTCCCTAGTTTCCTCTTTTCCTTTGAATCTTGGCTGCATTAGTTTTGTTTGTGAAAATGCTTTTTAATTAACTCAAAATTATTCATTTTACATCCTGTGGTCCTCTCTATCTCATTTGGTCATAAATTCTTTTCCTATCCAAAAACCTGACAGGTAAAAATTTCCATACTCTCCTAATTGTCTTATCTCACTTCTTAATTTTTTCCTCAGCCATTTTTATTTAATTTTGAAAATAATTTTAACTCTTTTAGGAATTCTTGTTGAGTTCACATCCAAATCATTTTATTCTTTGAGATTTTGATTGTAGAAGTTTTGATATCATTGTCTTCTTCTGAGTTTGTGTCTTGATCCTCCCTGTCACCACTGTAGCTTTTTATGATCAGGTCCTTTTTTGTTGTTGTTTTTTCATTTTTTCCAACCTATTTCTTGACTTTGAACTTGATGATAAAGTTGAACTCTATTACTGGGGGTAAAGATGGACCAAGAACAAGTTTCAGGATTTTTTCAACTGCTGTTTTCAGAGCTAATTTTGGGTATTTGGCAGTTTCTCTGTGTTTCTGAGGTGGTGATCCAGGGAGAGGTATGGTCACTGCTTCCTTGCAATCACAAGCAATACTGTTCCCCAGAGCCCCTGTTCCCTTGGACCACAAACAATATTCCTTGGACCCTCGATCCCTTGTAACTGTAAGTGCTCTTCTCCACTCTGGAAATGTGACCCAGAAGCAGATATATGACAGTGGGGTTGCCACACTCAGTGTTAGCACAGGGTTCCTGGTAGTCTCTTTTTGACAAGTTGCCCAATCACCTTCCTGTCTCTGGTTTGAGAACTCCCAATGTCACTTCTACTGTTGCTGCCTCCAAGGCCAAGAGCTGGTGTTTCTGTCATGGTCCACATCCCTGTATCATAGACCTCTCCTTCCAACATCCTTAATTACCTTGGGCTAGAAAAATGTTTTACCCCAAACTTTTGTTGACTGCTTCTCCAGAATTCAATTTTAAGTGTTATCTTGAAGTTTTATGGAGAAAAATGTTGAGAAAACTCTGTTGTAGTACTTCCTCTACTCCACCATCTTGGCTTCTCCCTTCCTATAACTTTCTAGAAGTGTCAGATGCTCTTCTATTTCCTGTATTGCAGTAACTCTCTATGGAAGTGATTCTCCAAGGGTGTCCCATAGGTTTCACATTGCAAGCATTTATCAAATGAGTAGTAAGAAAATGCAGACAGCAATAAGAGACAACTCTTTTGTGAAGTTTGGCAATAAAGGTAATGAAAGACATAGAATGATATAGCTTAGGGAGACTGTGAATAAATGGAGAGTTTTTGTTGTTGTCTGTTTTGTTTTTGTTGTTTTTTTTGTTTTATTTTTAATAATAGGTTGGGTTTGGACATTTTTAGTAGGCAGCAAGGAATGAATCAGTAGATAGGAAGAGACTGAAGGTAAGTTTAAAGTCATGAGAGATGAAACAGTCTCCTGGAATTTATAGGAATGGATGAAGCCAAGTCTAGAGAAAGAGAAGTTAACTTTGACAAAGTGCCACACAGAGGCTGGTAGATTACAGTAACAATACACCTTCTTCTGTTTCGCAGCATCAAATTACCATAACTTCTCCTTCATTAGGTACTTCCCCATTTGCACTTAATGTACAGTGAAAGTAGAAGCAACAAACAAACCCAGGCATATTGAACCATCCTTTACTTCCTTTCCCATCAGGGTTATAACAGACAATTAAATTTCCAGTAAGATGTTGTCCAGGACAGAAATGGGTGGGTCATTATCACTGAACACTAGTCAGACCAAAGCTCCACATGTCTTGGGCAGGGATGCAAACAGACCCTGAGAACAGTGGAAAGGAGGATCTAAGGAGAGGATGGATGTAGGGAGTGTATCCTCCCACTCTTCATAAATCATCAACTGTTGTCTACCTCCTGAATCAAACCTCTGATTGTCTAGGCTACCATTCTGTATGGTGGTAGAAAAAACATAGCTTACTGGTTCAAAATTGAAAGCTCCATTTAAAAAGACTCATAAGGGCTTCTTAGACATCAAATAGCTCTTCCAAAACAACATTTTGATGAGTTAAGGCTAAATGAATCAGAAACATACGGATTAAATTTCCCTTGAAATACTCAGGGGTTTTTAAATGAAGGAGGAAAGCACTTGGCAAAACATAATCAGTGCTTTGCCAAACCCAAAACATTTGAAAAACAGTTCAAGACATTTTGCCGAACCCTAAAGCCTGCCAGGTTCTCCCATCCCTGGCTTTAAAATAATAGAGTATGAGAAAAATCTATTCTCAACACATAGACATTCAGTAGGATCAATAGGCATATACCTGAGCTTTGAATTTAATAGCTTATCTTGGACAATCCTTAGTTGAACATTTTGGCCCCTACAGCACAAAAATCTTCTTTGTATTTCCCAGATTCTTCTTATGAGATAACCCCTGTGCCTTATGCAGAGAACTCAGGATTCTTTTACTTGTATTCTTCCTCAATTTATGTAAACACATGGACACACACACACACACATGTCATCTCATTTAGACATTAAGTCTAAAGCCTAAAGCACCATGTTCTGATTGTTATAAGCATCTAAAGCTTTGGATTTCATTTCTGAGCAGAGGAAAGCTGATACAAAAGTATAAAATTTAGAAAAAATGACTTTATTATTTATATTATAGGAGCTCTTGATGTTCCTTTTGGGAGGGCTTTGTTTTTGCTTGCTTATTTTTAATGAAGGCTAGTCACTACCACTTCCGTGCCACACACCTGGCCAGCAGAGCCAGAACAGCAGGGGAAACAGCTGTAGAGAAGGGCAAGGAGGAGACAGAGGACCAGACACAAACAATGGATCAAAAGCCAGGAGAGGAACAGCAACAAGCAAATGCAACAGCTGAAAATCAGGCACCTGCAAGGCCATGGAAGATAGGAGAGAAAAACCAACCTTTGCTAGCATCCCTCTGTAAAAGTAGAGGCAAGGGAGATATGAGAAAGAAAGTATAGAAGTAGGGTTAGAGCAGAATGAACTAACCAAATATGAAAACTCCTCCTCCTCCCTTTTAATTTCTTTATTTTATTATTTAATTACAAATTTATTTTTAACCAATTTCCTTTTTCTAAACGAGAATATTGCAGCAAATTTGAACCTGATTATGTCCCTGAAACTAGGTTAGGCAATAATAAAAATATGGAATAAAACATATCCAAAGATTTTCTACAGTAAGTATAAAATAATTCCTGAATGAGCTTAGGAAACTTAGTGGTCTAATTAAAGCTGATTCCTCCATCATTCTTATAGTACTTAGGAACTGGTGGCTGAAATAAGTCATTGCCAGACTGTGAGTGAAATGCCGAGTGAATGGATTTGAGAGAATTGGGAATGGGGTCATAAAATTTGATCTGTCTGACTCAACCAGGAGCCCCTTAATGGTAAACAATGGGGCAAGATTGGTATTTCTCAGTGCCTGCCTATCTTAGTGACCTATTACTAATTGGACAGAACAATATCTTTTGCTTCTACATCATTTGGTTACAATTGGTAGATATGTCCTAATTGCAGGATTTGTAGACAATTCATCCCAGAATTAAAAATACTGGCTTCATCCACAGTCTAAAGAGTAGTTTTAAAAATTTGCACTGTGTGAGGAGAAGGACTGGCAGGCATTATTTTATTTTCTTTTTTTTCCTCTTAATCAATCATATGCAGAGTTTCCGAGCACTACAGAAGATGTCAGCTTGAAATAAAGCAGAACAAAAACAGTATGATGTTTTTATTATGGCTAAGGCCCTCATCACCAATCCATTCAATGAATATTTATTAAGTGCCTGCTATCTGAAAAGCAAGGGCTAAACACTATAAGAAATGAGAGAGAGAGAGAGAGAGAGAGAGAGAGAGAGAGAGAGAGAGAGAGAGAGAGAGAGAGAGAGAGAAGGAAAGGGAAGGAGAGAGCACACTTGCTTTTAAGGGATTTATGGTTTAGTAGGAGTGATAAGGCAATACTAAGTAACTAAAAGTTATATATGACATAAGTGTGTGAAATTAATAAAATAAAATGAGGGATCAAAGGAGCGAAAAATCATTTCTAGTTTGGGAGATCAGAGATAGTGTTAGCATTTGCCCTGAGTCTTTAGGACAGGGATGGGCAAGACTTCAACTAGTAGAGATGAGGTAAGAGCTTATCTAATTGGATGGAAAAATATTTGACAAATGCATACTCTTCTATTCAGCTTTCTATTTCCAAAGATAATTACTCATTTAACTAAAGACTTCTGCTTTGGTAAACACTTTAATGTAAGAATATATACTTGCATTTCACCAAATTGCATTCTGAGCCTTTCATTTCACTTCAGGAAATTAGGGACATTTTAACAAACAGATCTTGTACTGTGATCAAGACATGTTGTCTTTGTTAGATAAGCAAACAGTTGTTTTTGGAAGTAGAAAGCCAATTCACTGAATTTTTTCTTTCCTTAGGTTTTAGCTGAAATTTAATTTTTGGTCCAATTGTTTGATTGTGGCATCTGTTTACACACACACACACACACACACACACACTTTTATTATTGTTATATTAATTATAGTTACAGAGAACAGAATTAACTAGTTGGTAGAAATAATATATTAACATTGATTTAGAAACCAATTAAATATTCCCATTTCTTAATATAAGTTAATTGTCCACTGGTGTCAAACTGGGTTTTTGAGAACATCTTTTGGCCCTGCAGTACAGTAAGAAGAAGATCCTTTGCCTATGTGATCAGAAGTCATGGATTCTTACCCATCTCTTTCAGTAATTAACTAGGTGACTTTGGACATATTGTTAACCCTATCTAGTATTAGACTACAGGACATTCAAGATCTATTTCAATGCTGCAATTTTATGCCCATGTGGAATGGAAAACTTTGAATGAGCTGAGCATAAAAATGATCCATTTACCTCTAGATAACTTGAATCTACTTTGGAGTAAGCTATTTACTTTCAGAAGAATAAAATGTAATGATTCTAGGTGAATGATAGCTGAAATGTAATGGGATCCTGGAATGAGATAATTGGCAAACTTTTAGGCAAACAATTAGTAATCTAAATTGTGCCACCATAGATTAGAAAATAAGTGTTAGAGGAGTTCAGAGATGGAGAAAATAATTGAAATATATGCCTGTCTATCTGCTTGCCTACCTACATACTCTTTTACCTGGGCCTGAAACGAACTCTCTACTCACCTCCTTCTTCAAATCTCTGGTTTGCTTTAAGGCTCAGAATAAGCACCTCCCCCTAGAGGAGACCTTTTCTGAAAACATCTTCTGCTAGTACTTCCCCAAAATTATTTTATATATATTTGTAAGTGTACATGTTGTCTTTCCTAGTAAAAGGTAAGGACAGAAACTCTCATTTTTGCCTTTGTGTCCTTAGTAGCTAGAATAGTGCCTGACAGAATAAGGATGTGTTTATGAACGTTTTTGATTAATCAATATATACATATAATTAAAGCATAATCAACAAAATTTTGTTATCTGCTATATGCTAGAAACTATATCTAGTATATATGTATATATACACAAATGTGTGTATATGTGTGTGTGTGTGTGTGTGTGTGTGTGTGTATAATCACAGAAAGGCCCCTACAAAGAAGAATTCTTTAATATTAATAGTGTCAAGAGAAATTATGCTTATTTGCCACCCAGGTTATATTAGGCTTTTTATATGTGACAATTATGTTTGAGATATCACTATGTGTAACAATGAGATGTCTAATAGACCTGTATTGAATCATTTATTGTTGTTCATGTGGGAAAATGACTTTCCTGACTGTGGTGTGTGGTGGTTTGTTGGAAAGACCTATACATGACCAGTAGTCCTGCCCATTTTATGTATAAGTGAGGTTGTGTAATATTTAAAGAAAATTCTTTTTACTTCTACTCCTTGAAACTTGAAGTCAACTGTTTAGCCTTGACCAAAAAAGGACAATTTTATTATTATAGATGCCATCTAAGCTCATCTATATGCTGTTATTGGTTATTATTATGTAAGATTGTCTTTTGCTTAATGATTATCCCCACTTTAGTTTTATGTAAAATATCTCTTGAGAGACCCTGCTATCAACCATTCTTCATATAGCTTTCTTATTAGAATTGTGTCTGATGAGCATCATGTCAGTGCTGGTAGACGGATTGATGCCCAAGATTTCATAGTGGGGGATCTTGTCCTGCCACTTAGTCAAGTAGGGCTCATAAAGGGCTTTCATGAAATGGTTCAAAAAGTCAAATATGATGTCTGAGGCTAGGCCATGGCTTGTAGTTATACCAGCGTATAGAACATATATGTCAAACTCAAATAGAAACAAGGACCACTAATCCACAGACAAGGAACCCTGGAGATCACATATTGACTTAGTTTTAAAATGTCATGTTATCTATATTTCACTATTTTTTATTTATTTTCTTAAATATTTCCCAGTGATATTTTAATCTGATTCCAGTTGCACTGGGGAGTGGATTGCATGTTTGACACCTGGTTTTGAGACTTATCTGTGCTTAACAAAGTTTCCTTTTGGTCTAGAATGGGGTCCTTAACTCTGTGTGTTTGTGTGTTTGTGTGTGTGTGTGTGTGTGTGTGTGTGTGTGTATGAGTGTAATAGAAATAGACACCTTTATAAATCTGGTGAAGGCTAATGATACTATGGTTTGTTGAATATGTTCATAGCTGAAGGCAAAGCTAAATTTCTATTTGAGGTAAGAGAAAATAATGTGAATTTTTTTTCTTTATCCATGTTCAGAAATATGCTGAAATGTATCCATGGACCCCTTTGGGGGAAGAATCTGTGAACCCCAGTTTTAAAAGTCTTGGTCTAGGGTTCAGTACTAAATTACATAGTAAGATGACCTAACCTGGTGTTTTAAACTAGTTCCCATTAAGATAAATGTAGGTCAGTATATAATATCATAAAGGAGCTACTAGAAGAGCTAAGACCTGTATGCCTGGCACAATCTACTATGGTGCTTACATTTCATTTTAAATCTATCCTTTTCTTAAGTAGAATTTAATGTTCTCGAATAAAATAGAAATAAATTATTATTTGACTAGATGATCTTTTATTTTCTTTCCGACTATAACTTCTGAAGTTCTCTTTTTCTTTTAGTTTCCTTATAGTTTGTCTTCTTTCCATAATATCTTCGTCTATCATATTTTAAAATTGCGTTTAAATATCTATTCATTAGTATACCATGAATAGTCCCTTTCTCATGCTTACTCAGGTGTGTATCTCATATTTACCTTTTGGAGTAGAAAATAGATTTCTTGCTTTTCCTTACCCTGTCAGCAGGACCTTACATAGGTGAGAACAGTCTATGGTCAATCATACTATGTGCACCCTTATTTTCTTACTTCCACAGAATTTTTATTAAAGGTGATAGTAAACTTAAATCAGCATGAAGGTTAGGCCCAGTGGGGTTGTCATATTAGTGCAGCCCAAGAGGTGTAAACTAAAGTGTGGATGATGGCCTAACCAAGTTTGACTTGGCTTAGAGTTGGGAACAGGATGAGAAAATGATGGTATGAATCACTTACTTCTCCTCTCTTCTCCAGGTGACACTGACTTGTTTGGAAGTGCCTCTTAAAGGAGCACAATAATTTGATTAGTGGGTGGGGGCATCAATGAGGAAAAAATTGTCAGTCCCATCAGTCACACCTGGACCCTGAGGTGATTTACAAGAAAACAAGGGACATGATGCTGCTGTAAGGTTAGGGGTGAAGCTGGTGAAGATATCAACCTTTGCCTATAATCTCCCCTATTCCATGAACAAGGTAGTGTGGGAAGGGGAAAATTGCATGAGTCCTAGTTAGAGCTCTGCCACTAACATATGGCCTATTACAATTGAAAGTACAATATTAATTTTACATATACTATATATACATATACATACATATTTGTATCTAATGGCCACCCTCTTGGTGGGGGAGAAAGAAAAAAATAAAAAAAGAAAGGTACATGATAACTTTATTACATATTTAAAAAGAATAACAAATTTTATTTTATTTTATTTTTTTAACAAATGCTTTATTAACTTCTGTTTTATATCATTCATTTCCGCCAGATTTTGAGTTACAATCATTTTCCCCCTGTTATTCCCCTACCCAACCTCCCAGAATAGCAGTCCCACAAGATATTGCTTCCTCCAATCTGCTCTCTCCCATACTTCTCCCATACCCCCTTCGACTTTTCCATTAGAGGAAGGTGAATCTTTGTGTCCCAATGCCTGCACATCTTATCTCCCAATTGTAAGCAAAAGAGTATTAATAATAGTATTTATATATATTTGAAACATTTAATGTTAAGACCTCGAATTTCAGATCCATTTCCTTCCTCCCTTGTCACCTATTCCCTCTGGGGAGATAAGTAATTCAGTATATGTTGTATATGTCTAGCTATGCAGAACATTATCATAGTAGATATATTGTACAAGGCTGCTTATAATTCCCTCCCCCTCATCCCACCCCCTACCTGGTCCATTCCCCACTTGATCCTGTCCCTCTTCCATAGTGGGTAACTCCAACCTCCCCTCCCCCCAAGGATGCCCTCCCATCCATCATCCCTCCTCTCATCCCCCCTCCCCCTATTCTGCTGCAGGTTGAGATATCCCATTTAGTATGTATGTCATTCTCTCCCTGAACCAAATTCAATGAGAATGTGGTTTTGCCTTTTTTGCCTTCCTATTCTCCTCCTCCCTTGCAACCACTTCCCTTTGCTTCTTCTACATGAGATAGTTTACCCTGCCCTGTCTCTCCCCATCTCCTCTTGCCACTTTCCTCTCTCACCTCATAATTTCATCCCTTGAGTATTCTCCCTTCCCAACAAATTCAACCTATGCCTTCTATCCATATATAACTGTAACCATATACACACACATTCACATATGTATTCATGTGACCACACACCCTTCTTCCATTATTTTCATAGTGAGAAAGATATCATCAGTCACAGTTATTGCTTTTCCATATAGGAATGTAAATAGTTCAACTGTGATAAGTTCCCTTTGATTTCTTTTCCCTGATTACCTTCTCAGACATCTCTTCCTTCTTGTGTCTGGATGTCAAATTTTCTATTCAATTCTGGTTTTTTCCTCAAGAATGCTTGAAAGTCCTCTATTCCACTGAATGACCATATTTTCCCCTGAAACAAAATACTCAGTTTTGCTGGGTAGGTGACCCTTGGGTTCATTCCCAGCTCTTTTGCCCTCTGGAATATCATATTCCATGCCCTTCCATCCCTCAGTGTAGATGCTGCCAGGTCCTGTGCTATTCTGATTGTGTTTCCACAATATTGAAATTGTTTCTTCCTGGCTGCTTGTAGTATTTTCTCCTTGATCTGGGGATTCTGGAACCTGGCTGTAAACATTAAATTGAGCCCCAAAGTATAATTACTATGCTCTAGGTTAGAAGCAAGATTAGAAATAATTTTAAAAGTGAATATTGTTATTATTTTGAATATACCTGTGATGTCTTTGCTGTAAGGAGCTTCCAAAGAGGAACTCTGAACTTAGAGGGCTGCCTAGGGAATTGAGTTCTTTCACTGAGGGCCACACAGCTAGTATGGAGAGTTGAAAATTAAATCCAGGTTTTCTGACTTGAAGACCAACTCTCTATCCACTATTTTACATTGCCTCTGACTATATTATTGTATATTATACTTGTATAATAACAACGATGGATAGTCATGTAGTCAGTCAGGATGCATGATGCCAATTTCTGGAAGCTACACCCAATAACCTGGAGTCATGAATTTGATTTAGCTTACCAGGTGGATGTGATCACATCCTTAGAATATAATAATTCAAGAAAACCAACCACTGAGATTCTACAATATTTGGTGTCCTGAGAAAACCCTAGCAGGGTTCTGTGGGATAAAATAAACTCCCCACTGAGCAAGGAGAGCACCTTTAGTGACACAACTGATGCATGCCCATGATGAGCCTTCCCAATAGGAGTTGTATTTCATTTCATATCCTTACAAAGTTACCCTATAACCACCTTAATTCCTTCTTCCCCTCATTCTTCATCCACCATTTCTCCATCAATCAATGCTTTTGAAAAATGGGTGTTTCCTGTCAACGTAGGATCAGTAATTTTTTGTAACATGTATATTTTAGTACCTCTTTTCTCTATAAACCTAGGTAATCTTTACCTTCTCTCTGAACAGAAACCATGCTTAATTGGACTTGTGAATCTTTTCTGTGACTACCTGGGACCATATCTCAGTGCACACTCTGGCAAACGGGGAATCTCTATCTCCACAGTGTTGAATGTTGGTCAGAATGATCTTTTGATGGATTGGCAGAGAAGTTCATGGACAAGAAAAGTGGAGGACGTATATAAAACTGATCACGGACAGAGAAAAAAAGACTTCCTAAAGTGTCAGGCCCAATATACTGTCTATAGTTCTAAAAGAATTCAGTAAATCGCTATTGCAACTTGTGGGAATTATATATAAAGGAAGTGAGATCAATGTATGGAAAGACCCCATGTTAATTTTATGAAACCATCTTTACTATTATCACTGTTAGCAAAGCAGCAGGGCATAATAGAAAAAACAGACACTAGAAGGATCAGAAAACCTGGGTTCAGGTCAATCATAGCTTTCCCATTTCCCATCCGTGTGATCGTAAGCAACTTGCTTAACCATTCTAAGCCTCAACTTCCTCATCTGAACATTTTCAGATAATAGCTGCATTACTACATAATAATATCCAAGTTATTTCTCTGCCGTTAAG
The DNA here is from genome assembly GCA_011680675.1 of Gymnobelideus leadbeateri. Taxonomy (NCBI): domain Eukaryota; kingdom Metazoa; phylum Chordata; class Mammalia; order Diprotodontia; family Petauridae; genus Gymnobelideus; species Gymnobelideus leadbeateri. Next base: position 263,163 of record WOXC01009786.1, read on the forward strand.
GGCCATTTGTATAAAAAAAGTGTTTTGTTGTTGTTGTTGTTTTTAACTATCACAATTATTATCATTAGGACTAGGCTTATAAATAAATTGCCCATGTCTCTTCTGTACATTTCTGACTTTCTTATTCTATTGTCACCGCTAGTTAAAATCTTCTTACTTATTGCTTGGGCTGCTATACTAATGACTACATCAGTTTGCCCAATATCAGTGTCTTTCCTCTGAAACCCATCCTCCAAACCGATAAGTAATCTTCCTACTGCCTAGGTCAACTTACCGTGCTTAAATCTTCACTAAAAATGCCTTCTTTGTCTATGAGGTAAAATAAAAAACCCTTAGCTATCATTCAGAGGCTTTTACAAGCCTGACTCTAACTTACCTTTACATGTATATTTTCATTCACATACTGAATGACATCCTTGACCTTGTCCTGCCTTGCGTTTCTGCCTTTGCACATACCTTCTCCCATGACTATAACACACAACCCTGCCATCTGCACCTATTAACAATCTTCTCATCCTTCAAACCCAGTGCAAAAGCAATTTCCATAATGTCATGGAATTACACTTAGGAAACACCTTACATATAATCTAATCCCATTTTAGATCATGTTACAGATGAGGGAATGTGGCCCAGAAAAGTGAACTGACTTTCCCAAAGCCACCCAAAGAGTAAAAGAGCTAGGCTTTAAACCTACCATGAAACTTTCCTTCATCTCCTCAATCAGAAACGATTTCTCTTTGTATGTCTCAAGACTTTCTAACATCCGTTATGCACCTAAATTGTACCTTCCTTCCCTTATCGTACCCCATTTTTTCTATGCATATTGCATATATTTGTTTGCTTATTGTCTCCTCCATTTGATTGTGAGTTATTTGAGGGCAGGGATTGTCTTTTGCCTTTTTTGCATCCCTAGTTCTTAGCATAAGGCCCAGTACATAGCTTAGTAAATATTTATAAATTTATTGTTTTCTAATTTATATCATAGTGATATATCTATATCTATATATAATCTCTTCCCTTCCACCCCATTACTATACATTTCTTCAGAACATAGATTATTTTTTCATCTCTGAATTCCAGTTACCCAAGGTATGGATGACTTTTGTTGTTTATTCATTTTCCAGTCATATCTGAGTCTGTGACCCCTTTTGGGTTTTCTTGGTGTAGTGGCAATCACCCCAACATCCCCAGGGTGGCTGCCAACACAGGTTCTTAGATCTGCTTTTCTAAAGGAAAGCAACTCAAAATGGGTTAACAAGCTTACTTTAATCAATCAAACATACATTGTTTACCTAGTTCAGGGGAAAAAAGGCAGCACCCAGAACTTCAGAGTATACAGACAGTAGTTTCAAAACAGAGAAACAGACAGATCAAGCAGACAGGTTTCCAAACTGCCAAACCATTACATACATCAATACCAAATCACAGTTACCAGAGGGGGAAGTATCAACATCTGGGTTTTCAAAGCCGGGGGGCTCTCAACAGCTGCCCAGAGTCTCATCTGGTTAAATCACACAACACTTTTCAGAGTAAGCCCCAAAGCAAAACCTCCCATCAGGGTTTATGTAGCCTTCTCCTGGATCAGAGAATGTCACAACCTTCTTGACCCACTGCCCAATCACAAAGTATCAAGGTGTGGGCTCTCTTGAAAAACAAGCCTCCTGCCACAGGCTCCAGGTGCACTTAACCTAGGGGCAGGGAAGATCTTTAAATTTGCATTTCCATTACACTTGGCAAAGATACTGGAGTGCTTGGCCATTTCCTTCTCCAGCTTATTTTACAGATGAGGAAACTGAGGCAAACAGGGTTAAGTGATTTGCCCAGTCCAAAATTGAACCCAGGTAAATGAGTCTTCCTGATGCTAGTCCTAGCACTCTATCTACTGTACCACCTAGCTGCCCTAGGTATGAATGATAGCTTGCATATTTCAGGCATTTAATAAATGATTCTTGGCATGAATGAATTTAGATTACCCACTGTGATTTCAAGAATTCACTGCAAACCAGAATGTCTTTAAATGATCTCTACCACTACCTTTAGGGCAGCTAGGTGGCACTAGCCTTGGAGTCAGGAAGACTCATCTTGCTGAGTTCAAATCTGGCCTCAGCTACTTACTAGTTGTATAAGCCTGGATATGTCACTTAACCCTGTTTGCTTCAGTTTTCCCCTCTGTAAAATGAGCTGGAGAAAGAAATGGCAAACAACTCCAGTATTTTTGACAGGAACGCTCCAAAAAGGGTCACAAAGAGTCAGACAATCCTGGAAAAGAATTGAAAAACAGTACCTGTTAAAGAGCCTGAAATTCTCTCATTTGAAATTCAGTCCTTTGGGTCCTGAATTCTATTTTGATCTTCCACAAAGATATAAATAATCCTAAAATAGTTAACACTTTCATCTTTTAATCAAATAATACCTTAGGAAGGATTATAGCAACTCACTAAGATCTAGACCCTGCTATCACACTCTAGGGGGAAGTGGGAACTCAGATTGAAGTAAGGAAACATACCAAAACTGTTTCAGAATTTTGCATTAGCCCTGCCCTACTATTGTGGTAAGCTTACTTGTGTGAATAGCACCAAGGTGGAGACCTCAGAAATTAGAAAGAATTATTGAATATGTCCAAGGATTTCATGGTATATAGAAAGGGGAAATAATAGGTACTGAAAAGCTAAATACTTTCTCTAGAAGCAGGAGGAAAGATTTTTTTTTAGTTGGAAGAGGGTTAGTCCATAATTTCATATTTATTAACTACTATTTTCAAGGCACTGTGATGGTGGTGTAAAATGGGCACAAGTAGGAAGGAAATGAAATATCCAATTGTGCAAAAGTATAACACCAAAGGGGTGATTATGAACAAAATCTAATTTCTGGCTAATCATCAGTAATTCAAGAGTTTCTTAGATGATTATTCAGTCAATCTGCCACTTCCTATGGTAAGTGAGTCTTATTCCAGCACTGATAGGTAGAAAAGGAAGGAAAGATAGGCATTGTACTATGGTTCATTTCATCATTTTGAAACAATTATACAAACAAATGACTTCAATGTTCATTCACATAAAACAAAAATGAAGGTACAGCCCACAAATCATTCCAAAATCTATCAATCCATCTCTTGGTGTATTTAACTACTTGGGAAGGATATGACCTTACAGGCACTTGTGATAAGCTATATGTGCATTATTAATGAAGTCCTATGACAGGAGACTTCCTTCCTGATAAAGACTCTTGAAAGAAATAGGTTCATTCAAACTAATAATGCATAAGAGTCTGCCATGTGTTAACAGTTGCATTTTTCTTGCAGATGGTTGAAAAGGAAGGCTATCTCCAAAAAGCTAAAATTGCAGATGGAGGGAAGAAACTAAGGTATTAAAAAACCTTTTAATTTGGTGTGTCATGTAATTGATGTAGTCTCTTCATTCATTCGATTAAACCTGTGTGTGACTGCTATTGTTTGGGTATTGTAAAGTATTGAATAATTACTGTCATTTTCTACTCACCTATCACCATTATCATCATCATTATTCACTATATTTTGTTCTGCTACAGGAAACATACAAATGAGTGTTTCATGACTGCTGGAAACTTGCAATCTAAATAGATAAGAACCTTCCTCCATTTGTTTATAAAATTGATGGTTTAGGGAATTAATGTTTACATTTAGTGATAATTTCATGCTTTGAAAGGTAGCAGAACCAACAAAGGTTCCTGCAATTCTGGATCCAATTCACATCAATATAAAAGGCCTAGTTGCTGGGGTGGACATAATGGTAATATTGGTAAAAGAAGCTACTCTATTTTATAAATTGTGAAGAATAAATTTCAAAAGGTTCAGAAGAAAGATAGGTAGAACCTAATGAACTAAAATTCTTTAAGGACAGGTAGTCCAGATGGGATGGAAAACTCTCAAGAATAAAATTCTGAAGGCAAGAAGAGAAAGAATTGGAATTAAGAGGAAAAACTGAAGCTCTATGAAGAGACATATGTAGATGCAGAGGGGTGTCATCACAAAATTTTCATTAAAAGACATATGGAGAAGAGGATAGTAAGAGTTGACAATACACCAAAACGATAAAAGTGTTGTACAGCTCTGAAAGAATAGTCTCAGGGATGCTGAAGTTCTAAATTCAATGAAGGTAGGGAGAAAAGCCCACAAAAGGATGCTTAAGTTATAATGGAAAAAAAAAAAACCCAGAAGAGATGAAACAAAGAAAAGGAATATCTCTTGGGATAAATAGGACCCTGATATTGGAAATCAGAGAAAAAAGAACTAGCCAACTCTAATTTTATTTCTGTTTCCTCTATCTTAGGAATGATTTTTTTTTTTCAGTTGAAATGGACAGAACCAAAATGTCTAATAGAAAGTTGCAAGTAAAGAGAGAGGAAAACATTAATTTCTCTTCATGAACTTCAGTCATCAAATCCGGATGAATTGCATTTACTGGTACTGAAAAAACTGGAAAAATGTAATTTTTGAGCCACTGTCAGTGACCTTTGAAAGATAATGGAGAATAAGACATATTACAGTATTGGAAAAGGATAAATATTTTCCCCAATTAAAAAAAAAAGAATGGAGAATAAGCCTGCAAATAATACGACAGTGAGCTTGACTTTGGTCCCTGTCCCAATTTTAGAATTCTGGAGTGAGTCTAAAATGATGACCTTTAATAGATACAAATACATGTTCTTACCACTAGTGTGACAAAAAAAAATCAATATAACAAGTACAAAATGTGGAGAGGGATGGCTATGTAGAAGATGATCTGAAAAGATTTGGTCTTTATTAGCAAAATGCAAGAGCAGCATAACCTAATAGTATTATAAGACCACCAAATAGCTTGCTCAAGCTTAGACTGCATTAGGAGAGGTTGGAAATCCAGAATTAAATATTAATTAAGAATTAATCCTGCCATATTCTTTTCTGGTCAGGCCATATCTACAGCACTGCATTCACTTCTGAGGATCATATTCTAGAAATAAAACTGCTGAACTAGAGAAGGTTCAAAATGGTTGAAGGAATTGACAATGCTTAGAATAGAGAAGAGAAGGATTAAGAGGGATGTAATAGCTGCCATCATTTAGATTTATTTTTGGAGAAGGTCACTTAACCTCTCCCAGCCTCAGTTTCCTTATTTGTAAAATGAAGAGTTTGGGATTAGTTGATGGCCTTGTAGGCTCCTCCTAATTTCCGTGTATCTAAATTTGAGTTATTCTTTGGAATCTAGATAAATTATTAGCTCTTTCATGAAGCCTTTCACAATTATTCTGGTCCACACTCATCTTTCCTTTCTTCAGAATTCTAATGTACTTACAGACATTATCATCTTGGATTGTTATAATGCATGTTAGCTAGATTCTAAGTTTGCTAAGGGCAAAGATGGTGTCATACTCCTTTTCTCTCCCTCAATAGTCAGCACAGTGGTAGGTAAATGTTAGTAACTTAAATATTTGATACATTGAAATACATCCCTGTGATATTCATAGAGAAGAAACAACATGTATGGTGGATAAAGAGGTGCCCTCTGAATCAGGCGGAACTGGATTCAAGTCAAATGCTGGTTTTCTGACCCTGAGCAAATCATTTAAGACCTCAAGTCTATCCTCCTTCTTATCCATCTTTCCAACTATCTGATAATTTGATATTACTAAAGCACAGTTTCTAACCACATCAACCCTTGGCTCAGTAAGTTGCAGGGGCTCCCTATTACCTTTAAGATTCAATACAAATTCTTTTTTTGAAACTTAAATCTCTTTACAACCTGTTCCCTTTAGTCTTCTTATACTCAATGCCCTGCACACACAGCACTCCATCTCCCATTTCTGTGCTTTTGCATTGGCTATCCCCCTGTCTTGGAATATATATTCTTCTCACTGCTACTATTTGAAATCCCTTATTTCCTTCAAGAATCAGCTCAAATCCCACTTTCTTCATGAAAAACCTTTCCTAGTTTTCGCACATGCTAGTCCAACCTTTTCTAAGACTCACTTATATTCATTTTTTAAAAAAAAATATTGTCTACAACTGCAGCATATAGATCTGTATGTGACTGACAGGGACCTCACTATCATAAAGGAGCTGCTTCCATTTTGTTTGAACTTAATTGTTAGGAAATTTTATATTAAAATAAAATACCACTGAAAATCCACTCACTGTTCTTAGTTATGGCCCTGGAGGGTAAGTTGAATAAGTTTTATCCCTCTTCCTATGACAATACTTCTATAATGCATATTTACTAGCTACTTATTTATTCTTTTTTTAATTGCCCTCTTTAAGGCTAGGGTAAGTAGATACAACATTTACAAGAATTTACCTTGTTTCTATCTTTCACTTTTTGTCCACTATCTAAGTTAATTCTTCTAAAATGATTAAACCTCAGTGTATGCATGAGCATGTATAGATATAGCTATAGATATGGACATAGATATCGAAACATATACATATATAGATATAGGTAGAGAATATATTTATGTACATAGAGATAGCAAACTGACTAATCAGATAAAACATTTATCAAGCATTTATTATATGCCAGGCACTGTGCTAAGCACCAGGGATATAAAAATAATAAAGTAAAACAATAAAAAATTCAAGAAATCTATATTCTAATAAAGGAAGATAAAACATCAGGGGAAGCTGGAAGGCAGGGATGTAGGAGGAAGGAAAAGAGGGCAACTATGTGGGAGCCAGGCAGACAGAGTAAAGGTAGAACAGACTAGAAGATGAGCCAGTGAGATCTGGAGCTTTGAGGCAGGGACTCACCATTCATGGACTTAGCCTCAAAGGCATCTATATCTTGTTTGTAGCTCAGAAAGTAGGAACTAAAGAAGGGCTCTGACAGAAGATACTTCAGAGAGTTTGGAGAAGGGGTATGGTTTAAAGTAATTGTACAAAGTGGTTTTCTGTATTTATATTTACAATTCCATGCATAATCAAAATTTCTACCACCTGAGTTCTACCTATCTCTATGATATTTCTACATATTAGATACCATAATGAAGATATATATTGCAAAAATATTTCTTATTAAGGTGCTTAATGAGAGTGAATTATAAAATGCCAACACAGTTGGGAGTACATCGAAGGGATAAATTCATAGACCTATATACTCATCTAGATAGGAGATAAGAAAGGTAATATTGCCCAAATGCTTTTAAAGTAACCTCCTCACAGAGTTTTCAGAGAATATTGCTTCACCTCCTATCACTGTGGAAGAATGGCAAGAATCAGAGACAAAAAGCCTGAGTCAGACAGTTAGCAAAAAGGAAGTGAACTTCAGGAACATCCAAAATAAAATCATTTTTTCTCCTGATGGCTTTTTGGGTTTATTATTGCCATTCCTTATATAAGAAAAGGTGGTTGTGGGTGATGTCACTAACAGTGATAGAACTAAAAGGGCTCATCAAATATTCACTTATTTAACAAGGAAAAAATATAAAGGATCTGGCACACAGTTAATGAGTGTTCTAAGGACCATCTTCCATTCGGCTTCTTTTAGAAGAGCAAATGTGATCAATGTTGGTGTTATAATGTGCTGCCCTCCGGTGTCCATTTTGTAGAATGCAAAGAATTTCTATAAGGCTATCTGTAAGAAATAGATTTCTTCCCTTTAAATTTCCCTGTGTCAGTTCAGCCCTAGTGTATTTTTATAAGACATTTGTAAGCATTTTCTTTTGGATTTAGTACCCTCCCACCTCACACACACAATGAACTGATTGGTAGTGATTTTCTTGGTAAGGATTTACTTCTCTATCCATTTGTAGTTGACTGATTTTATTTTTAACCTAATGATTATTGTATTTAAACCAAATTTGAATGAAAACCACCATTCCCTAGTCCAGAAAAGTTTTGTGAATTGTAGGAAGAACAGTAGTCTCTAGTACTTCACTTGTTTATTGGACAATGATATGGGAAATATCTCTTTAATCTACTTCGGAGAAGTGGCCTGACTTTGTTGAAGTTATGGATTCCCTGATACAGTATATATGAGAGTGTGTTTCAGAGAGAGAGCAATTAGCACTCATATCTCACCTTTGCCCACTTGAGGTATATCCGGGAACATTCCCAGCAGTATAGAAGTAGAAAAATGATAATGCTGCCCTCTCTCAAAGAGAAATCCTGACTCTAGATAGTCATGGATCAATGAACCTAACTGGGTTTAGGGTTAGAATTACAGAATACCTGGGCCAGGCTAAGAATGTAACTTTTCTCCAAAAATGAAAATGATTCCAATCAGCTTCTTCACAGAAGAGATCATGTTTAATACTTCTTCGTATGTCTCACTGAACTTAATACGGTACTTAATACATAGAAGGCACTCTGAAAAAACTTGCTAATTGATAGACCAAAAAGGTCATTTAGACACAGAAGGCATGTGGGAAATGTATTGTTGAGCTAGGTAGATGTGTTGAGAAGTCAAGATAAAAATTAACTCAGGATGGACCACTGTCACTTACAGCAAGGAGAAAAGGCATATGAAACCTAAAGTTTTACTCAGAAGGAATTAGACAGATTTAGGTGATTTTAGGCTACATAACTAGAAGCATAGCACTTAGAACAGGGGGCATGATGGAAGTGTGGAGTAGAATGGCTGAGGCCTCAAATGCCAGGACCAGTAGATAATACAATATAGAGGAATTGAAGCCTTGTGATAGAGGAGTGACATTATCAGAGCAGAGCAGTGCCTTAGGAAGATCACTTGGCAGGGACATGAAAAGAGATTAGAGAAAGGATAAATGGGAGGTAGGAAGCTCCTCTTTGGAAGTTATTATAGGACTGCATACAAGAGAAAATGAGGGTATGAACTGGTGTGTGTGTGTGTGTGTGTGTGTGTGTGTGTGTGTGATGGAAATAGAAATAAAGTGATGGATTGAAATGATTTTTCAGAAGAGGATCAGGCAGGACTTGGCAGTCATTTGGATGGAGAGAGAAGTCAAAATGAACCCATTTTACAGAGAGAGTAGTAGTGATGCACCTTCAACAGAAATGAAGCTGTTAGTGTCAGAGGAGGCTCTCATGGAAAAGCTAGTTGGTTTTATTCTGGATGTTGTTTGAGAAATCAGTGATTTATTGAAGTGGGGATAGCCAACAAACAGTTGGAAATAGAGATCTATAGTTATGGGGAGTTGAAGATTAAGCTAGAGATTGGAGAGTCGACTATATCGACCAACAAACATTTATTAAGCCTCTACTATGTGCCAGACTCAGAAAAGAGTAAAAGAAAACTGGACATGTAGGAAGACCAAGTTGTAAAGAGATTTAAATGTCAGACAGAGGCAGAAGCCATAAGAGTAGATGACATCATTACAACTGAATAAATAAAATGAATGAGAAGAGAGCCGAAGGATGAACCTTGGGGATATGGGTAGAGGGAGACTCAAGAAGATTAAGAAGAATTGGTCAGAGAGTTAGGAGATGAACCTCAACAGTACAGTGTCACAGCAACCAAGAGAAGAAATTATAAGGAAAGATGATCACCAAATATTACAGATAGATATGCGTATAGACAGATAGCATATATAATACATATATAATAAAGAAAAATGAAAACAGAAAAATAACATTGATTTTAGAGGGGGAAAGTTCGTAATCGGTCTTGGAAAGAAATGTTCAAATAGAGCAGTGAGAGAAGAAGTCATATTATAAAAACTAAAGGAAGGAGTGAATGGGGAATGAGAAGAAGAAGCAAATGGAGTATTCATTTTAAAAGTGTATCAGTGAAGGGGTAGAAGGAGATAAGATAGTATGCTTAAAGAAAAAGCTGAGGAAAGGGTTTTTTTTGTTTGTTTGTTTTTTGAAGAATGGGGAAGATCTGAACATATTTGTAGGACAAGTCCCAGGGAGAGGGACAGATTGAGGATGTATGGAAAGATTTGTATACTCTATACCTTCTCAACTCACCCTCAGTTGTCCCTCCTCTCTAATTGGAGGGCTGGAGAGTGGAGTGCTAAACCCCTAAATCTCCCTTAATAGAGGACTCACAACTGTCCTAGTAACTCTATTCTCCGTCAGCAACTCTGCTTGGTGTCCACTCCACAGAACACGTCTCCCCCATCCCCACCCTTTGCTCCCGTCTTCTACCCATCCCCAAACCTTTTCAGCTCCCTTTTCTGTGTTATCTTCCCACATTAGATTGTGAGCTCTTTGAGGGCAAGGATTGTTTGTTTTTCTTATTTGTATGCCCAGGGTGCATAATAGGTATTTGAGACAAATATTGATTAAATTTAATTGAATGAGAGGGAATGAAAGAAAGAGTAAGATCTTTGAGGAGAGAGATGAAAGTAAGTTTAAGAATACAGATACAGTGGTTAGCTTTGGTAAGATTAAAGGTCTCCCACTTCTAAGATAGGTTAGATACAGGGGTGGGGAAACCTGCAACATAGAGGGCACATGTGGCCCACTCAGTTAAAGTTTTAATGCAGGAAGAGCATAATTTTATGTCCAGAAATATGGAGGCAGGAAAAAAATTGACTTCAAGTAGATCAAAGACCATGTAGTTCATATAAATGGTGTGCAATAAATGCCCAAGACACAGATATTTCTTGAATGTTTAACCCAATTTTACAGTCTGAAAAATTCAAGAGCAAATTTCCTTTTGAAAAGAGTACCTTTATTGAACCAGTATACCCTCAATCAGGTCAATAAGTTAAATAAAAAAGAGGAAATGGAATGTACAATGCTGTAAAACTGAATTAAAAATATATTTTGTAGGTTTTCCTGTGGGCCTCTTTAAAAAATTTCTGAAGACTTCTTTGTTCTTTGTGTGAATTGCACCCTTCCTTCCACTTTATGATCCTAAAATAGAAAAAAAAAATGAGGTATTGGGAAGAGCATTGGGTTAGGAACTAATTTACCTCATCTATCATTCTGACTCTTGACATGAACTGAATATTTGACATTTGGAAGCTACATAACCTCTGTTGGCCTCAGTTCCCTCATCTTACAAAAGACTGAGGAGAAGGGAGAAATGTTGAATTAAAAGGTTATGAAGTTTTCTTCTTCTTTCAGGATTCATTCCATTAATCATAAGAATAAAATCACCCTTGGTTTACAAATTAAGAGGCAAGATTGATTGGCTATCCTCTGGGAATCATCTCCTTTTATAATTTAGGCTATAAATTTAGGATTGTTGATTGGTTAGAGAGACATTGTTTCTTATCACCATATGCCTTCTTGAGTGGAACTCAGTGTACTCTCCAGCACCTCTGACCTTGACACTTTACTTTTACCACAATTAAAACGTTTTCTTAAAAATGCCTACTATTTGTATCCTTACCTATAGTCTGAAACATACTTATCCAATGAGCAGACTTAATAGGAAAGGTGAGATCTCTTGGCTTATGTTTCTATTTTAGCATTGCCTTATTGTAAGACCGTGGTCATGCTATTTTCTTTCTCATTTACAAAAGTGATATGTCTAGTAGCAAATCAAGATTTTAGGAAGATTCAATAATTAAACTTGTCCATGACCTTCTAGTATAGAGAAAAATGTCCCTAGGAAAAAATACATTTATTCATGCATTCAACACCAACTATGTGATTTCACAGTACTTACTAGATAGTAAGAGGAAAAGACACTGAGACCAATAACTGTGATACAAGGAAGCGTTAGATAAAGTACAAAAGAGAAATCTGGCCAAAGTGCTATAACAAGCGCAAAGAACTATGGAACACTGAGGAGGGAAAAGTTCCTTTCACCCAGAAGGGAAGAGAAAGTTTCAGAGAGTAGGTACCACACAAGTGTTTATTATTACAGAATATTTTTCCTGTTACCAGTATGGTCTTCGAATATATACTGATCAACACTTTAATAGACAACATCTTCAAGAACTGGTTAAAATTTTCCTTTAAAGATTTGTACCCAGTACCTAAAATACATAGAGGCACAATTATGATATGACTTCTTCAATTCATAAACTTGTTTTGCTTCTATTTTTTTTTAAAGGAAAAACTGGTCTACTTCCTGGATTGTCCTTTCTAATCGGAAAATAGAATTCTACAAAGAATCTAAGCAACAAGCTCTTTCTAATCTGGTAAGTAGTTATCTCTTGACTGCTCTCATCTTTTCAGAAATATTATTAAATATAAGTTTGGTATCATCAAAAATCTCACCATGCCTTCAAGCCTCTAACATCTGAAAGTAGATTCAGGAAATGACTCAATAAACTTTTAATCAGATGAAGAGGGAATGGAACTTAGTGTCTGTTTTATTAAGTGGTGCATTTGGAGAATAATTGCAAATCGAGATGAATGGTGAGTGGCTATCTAGTAATGTGAAGGTAACACTTTAAATTGAGGTGCCATTTATAAATGCTTTATTCTTATTTATGAAATGATCGCTAAATGCACCTACTGCTCAAATAATGTATTATAAAGTATGTTATAAAATGCATTAGTAATAAATGCTTAATGGATGAGGCTATGGGAAGCTGTTGTAAAGAATATTATGAGACGTAAATCGTATTAAACCATATATGTGCATCTTTAATACATGAATTTAAGTTGTTATCCAGCATGCAATAAAGCGCTTCACACATTAATAAATAATAATCAACTGTTTATAAATGGCACCTTAATATAGGGTATACCAGTGGGGAAACACTGTAAGTTAGCAAAGTGATTTTTTATCTTAGTCTAACTGTGACACCCGCCATATCTAGCTGACCTCACTGAAAAATTTTTATGACTCCATCTAATGCAACTAATACAATTCTTGTATCCAATAGCTACTAAAAAGTGAAATTTGTAGTACCTCAGTATTGTACCTTCAGGAGAGGCCACAGATGTCTGTCTTTAGGAATTTGACAGTCAGAACACAAACAGTACTGGCATATAGCCCTTCAGTGCTATCATAAGGATGCTGTGGCCAGCAAACTCCTCTACAGTGTCCCAAACACAACAGAAGTCACTACTGCAGAAGGACCAAGGACACATCTGACAGAATCTGACTGTGAATGGCTCCCAAGGCGGAGCTAACCTGCCATACCTTGTTGAAGTGATGGGTAGCTGGGAAAGGTGGATGCCTGGCAGGAGTCAAAAACAATAACGTAGTATATACTTGGCAGGTAATGAAATACTGGAGAGTTCTCTGCTCTCCATCCACGAGTCATGTTTCCTATGTAATCCTCTTTAAATGGGAAATACAAAATCATTCACTAAGGGACATTCATTAAAGGAGGAGATTGGAGGAAGAACAAAAGGTGGCATTTGGTTTATTCTGATAATTGCCATAGCCCTTTATCCCCAAGTGGCCAGCTGGTTTCAGAGTTTTGATGTGGTCCAATCAGGAAATTAATTATGAATAAATTAAATATACTTGAATTTTTTGTAGTGAGCTACTCTTGACTGTTGCGAAAATTTGTGTCAGTGTTTTTTGGCCAGGGTAAGTTTAAAATAATCTCTTTTAAGGGAATGAAGTAACCTTAATGGCAGTCTGGAGGTAGGAAAAAAAACAAAAACCTCCCATTGCAATGCCATCCCCTTGGCTTTTTCTTTGGATGAATTCTGATGGGGGAGGTGAGGAAATGAAGGGAAATTGTTTACATTGCTCAAGCTTTGCTGCTGAGAAGATCATCTTTGTCCTGCTGAGTGAGAAGAATACTGTTGGAGCTGAGTTTATATGAATGTGCTGGGCTAATGGGAGAGATTAGGTTCCAAATTAAAGCATTTGGTTTAGTTTAGTTTCTGCCCCCCTTAAATCTCTTACCAGGAGATGTACTTATCAACTGCTTAATTTTATCCAGGTGGGAGGAAACTCCATTTAAAGTTATATTGAATATTTAAAAACCCAGCTCACTAATTAGGTTTCTTCAGTTTAAAGGTAATTGGGTCTTCAGAACTGTTGCAAAAAATCACAAACTCCTTGACTTTTAGAAGAAGAAAGGAGAAATTGGTAAACACATCTTGGCAGTACTAACAGAGTACTCCTGGCTCAGTTTTCAGTGCCCTTATTTATTTTATTTTTTTTTCCCAGGCACTCATTGTCTTCAAAGGGAATTTAGGGCAGGAACTAAATGTGATCTTTGGTAATAGAGATGAGAGTTAAGAGCTCTTGTTTATACAACCTGAATTGTCTTACTAGTTGGTTTCTTGGATTTGATTCTAAGTAAGTATTAGAGCCTTAGTGGGATCAACCACATTGACCAGTCCCATTCTCAGAGAGAAGATGTGCCGATTGCCAAGCGTTGATTAAAGATAATGTGGTTTATTTTGAAAGAGTTTCATGATAAACTTTTGGATTTTTGTTCTTACCCACTTAACACATACTGGAGTGTTTTATTGTGTCGGGGGCGGGGGGTGGTGGAGGAATTCCTCCCTTTCATCCAAGAAGTCATGTGAAACTGTTCGTGACTAATGATAGAAAGGGGTTGAAAAATGTAAAAGGTATGTACATGCTCAGATTTACCAAATGGCTTGGTTCAGTCCATTTTGGTAATTTAGGTACTTGAATGCTCGGTGTGAATTGAGCTAATCTAGGTATTCAAAGCAGAGAAAATATGCTAATGGATAGCAGTCCAAGAAAATTACCACCAATAGGAAATATACATTCATATGCTGTGCTGAGCTTATGGTCCTTAATAGCCTTTTTCCTAATATAAAATTTAAACTCTTCAATGTGACATTTTAAAGTCATTCACAATCTAACTCCCTCCTACCTTTTTAGACCTATGTTATATTCCCACGGACCCTGCCAAACTTTGGGTTCCAACCCAACTCACCTAATAACAGCTGTTTGCCAAACTCAACACTTAACCTTTCATCCCTGTGCTTTGGCCAGAAACACACTTTAACTTGCCTCTTAGTATCCCTGGATTCCTTATAGGCTCAGCTTAAGTGTTCTTCCTACAGGAAGCCATTCCTGCTCTGTCAGCTGTAAGAGAGTTCGTTTCCTCCTGGAATTATCTGGTATTTGCTTATTTTTTTACATGTCATATCTTCCCATCAGAATCGGCAAGTCCTTAAGGACTGGTGCTGTTTTTAATCTTTTTATTTCCAACGACTAATGTAGACAATACCATGAACAAAGGACTAGGGATTTTGAGTTGGAATAAGCTTTAGAAGGCATCTTATCTAATACTCTCTCCCCTACTTTACAAATGATGAAACATGGGCAAGAAAAATCCACTGACTTGCCCAGGAGTATAAAGTACTAAGTTTCAGTCCTAGAATTTCAGTCTTCTTACACCTTATTCCCCCAAATATAAGCCTAGATCAAAAGATACTAGCCTCCTGGCTGTTCCAGGAACAAGACATTCCATCTCAAGGCTCTGGGCATTTTCTTAGACTGTTCCTCATGCCTGGGATACTCTCCCTCCTCCCCTCTGACTACTGACCTCTCTGGCTTCTTATTAATTAAATTAAATTAAAATTAAATTAAAATCTCATCTTCTACAGGAAACCTTCCCTAATCCATCTTAAGTGTGCTTAAGAGTGCTTTCTCTTTTAATTATTTTATATTATACATAGCTTTATTTTTTTTACATTATACATAGCTTACTTTGCATGTCTCTCCCCCACTAGAATGTAAGCTCCTAGAGTACTGTCTTTTGTCTCTTTTTGTATCTTTAGGATTTATCAGTGTCAGGCACACAGCTGGTGCTTAATAAATGTTTTTGATTGTGAGAATTATTTACAGAGAACTCACTAGTCCATTCACATTGAGAGATATACAGATAAGTTTCTACTAGTATCAACATATACCAAGACAACCAACAAATCTGAATTTCTGGTTACATTTTTATTTTTAAACTCCATAGCTCAGGATGTCTAGAGGCTAAATGTGCCCAGAGCCATAGCTTTGGGGCTAGAGTCTGAATCCAAGAACAAATCACTCCATTCAGGTATCCCAGATGCTTAAATATTTTATAAAGCTGAAATCTATTTAAATTGAATATGAAGGAGAATTTAACAGATTCTATCTCAGAGGTGAATAAAGTAGTAAGAGCACAAGATGACTGGCTTTAGAGTTAAAAAGCATCTTAGAGATGAACAAGTCCAGTCCTGTCAAGTTATAGATGATGAAACATTTTAGAATCTATCAATCTTTTGAAAGTTATATAATGGGTAGTGTTGATTTCCCTATCATCTTAAATTCACTTTCTTTTGCTGCATTCTAACTTAAATGATTTTCAGATTAATAAAAATTGCATTATTCAAATGGGAAATGACAACAAGATTAAACTCTTCTTTCATTGAGAAAATATGTACTTAGTGCCTTAAGGTACCTAAGGAATGGGAAAAGGGAAGGGAATAAGCATTTATGTAGTGCTAACTGTGTTCGAGGCACTATACTAAGTATTCTTTTTAGAAATATTGTCTCATTTGATCATCACAACAATACTGTGAGGTAGGTGCCATTATTATCTTCATTTTACAGTTGAGGAAACTGAGGCAAACAGAGGTTAAGTGACTTGCCCAGAGTCACATAGCTAGTAATTGTCTGAGGCTGTTCTTCCTGACTCCAGGTCTAGGGCTCTATCCACTGTACCACCAGCTGCCCTTAGGAAGATAATCAAGAGGTGGGGAAAAATCTGATGTGATTAATACAAAAAAAAAAAACGGTAACTGAGAGGATAATGACAATTAGCAACATATACGTGCCTTCTTTAAAATCTGCTAGAGGTGGGCCTAACACTAGCACTCTCTCATGTCAGGTACATATTAGGAAAGGGAATCCTTTTTCAATAAACACCACTGGGAAAACCAGAAATTAGTCTGGAAAAGTGAATAGGTGTAAATTCTATATGGATAGATCATCCAAGTATAAAAAAATCAGACCATAAAAATGTATAGAATAGAAGTTAACATACTTCATAATTATGAATGGGATAAATTTATAAATATATAAATGATAGAGGATAACAATAATTTTATTTATATGACATTTAAAAGCTTCTACAAAAATAAAACAAATTTAGTCAGACTAAGAGTGGAGAAAGCCATTGTATTGTAAATATCTCTAATGAAATGCTGATATACAACATCTATAGGAAATTGTCATAAATAAATAAGATTAAATATCATTTCCAGAAGTGGTCACCAATAATTTTCAAAACAATGAATAAACATTATAATTACCTAAAATATTTAAGATAATTAATAATGAGCAAATATAAATGAAAGTAACCCTAGTGTATCAACTAACAATCATCTGGCTAGCAAAGGTCCTAAAAGCTGAGAAAACTCATTTTTGAAGTGATTTTGGGAAGACAGGTGCTTTAAATCACTGCTAGTAGAGTTGCGAACTGGTTTCACCAGGAAAATAATATGAATTATTAAAGAAGGTTATCAAACTGTTCATAACCTTTAACCCAAAGATTCTACTACTGGGACTATATTCCAAGGATGTTATTGACAGGAAAAAAAAACCTAAACATAGAAAATCTGTTCATAGCAGCATCATTTATAATGATAAAATGCTAGAAACAATATGTGTGCTTAACAACTGAGGCAAGAATGAATATATCATGATATATATATATATATATATATATATATATATATATATATATACATATATATATATATGTAAAGAGAGAAAGAGAGAGAGAGATCTATACATATATGTGTGTGTCTGTGTCTGTATGTGTATCTGAATATTACTCTACCACAAACAATGAAAATTATGAAGAATTAAGGAAAATATAGCTAACCTTGTATAAAGGTTATGTACGCAAAATAATGGAAACAGAGTCAAAGACCAGCATATACAATAACAATAATACTTAGAGAAATAATAAAACTTGGACCAAATAAAATAGTACTTCATTGCCAAAGTTAAAAGGACACAGCCCAGAATGCCTAAGTGAAAATAGTGTTTGAATACAGTGGTCAGAGGAACTGACACTTACTACCTGTATAACTTTGGGCAAGTCATTTTACTTCTCTGCACCTGTTTTCTGCAAAATAAGTGGGTTATAGGATATCATGTTCACCTTCAGCTCTATGTGATCTTGTGATGCTGTCTATTAATAATAAAATGTTTTCTTGGAAAATGTATTGTGTCAACAAGATTATTTGGATATTCTGTCAAAATAAAATATATAAATAAATTCATTTCAAAATTATTTATTTTTAAAGATTGTTGACCAGCATTTTTTAAGAAGAAATAACTAACAGGAGTGAATAGGTTTTAAAACACCTTATAGGAAGTATATTAAGCTTGGTAGAGAAAAAGACAGACTTAGAAACAGGAGGAAAATTCAGGAAGGCAATTTGTGAGTGGTAAATAAAAAAGTGAAATAGTAATTGTTGAATGAGAACTCCCTCTAAAGTAGGAGATGAGATTATTTGCTGAGAATGAAAGAGCTAGGGAGAAACTAAGATGTTTCAGTACATTTCCTGTTGGATTGATTCCCCTTTTCACAGACATAAATGCTTAAGGTTGGACAGTGTGGTTCAGTATAATCACTGAAGCTGAGGAGGGCAAAGAGATGGGAGCCCTATATGTTGGCATTAGTAACTGAAGCAAATGTTGAAGTCAGAAAGGATGATGACAAGGAATAGGGTAGAGAAAAGGACTGTGAGTCAAATGCTTCATTATCTTGGAAGTTGGTACATGATAGAGCTGAATTAGTCATTGGGCCTTCTCTGCCTCTTGACTCTGCTCCTGCAGCCTCCTTCTGCCATTGCTGGATTCTTCCTGATACCTCCATTTTGCAGAAGATCCTCAAACCAATCAGCATTCATAGTCAGGAATATGCCACTGTACCTCAACTGCCTCCTGACTCCTGTCTTTCAGGCTTCTTCTCCTATTGGTGGGTTCTTCTTGGAACCTCCATTTTGGGGAAGAAAAAGCCATCCTTCATTCTCTAGACTTAGTCACCATCCCTTCACTCTCTTTCTCTCTTTCTATTTTCAGGTCCCCTTTTATGTGTTGTCTTCCCTTAGTAGGACATAAGCTCCTCAAGGACAGGGACTATTTGCTTTTTACTTGTATTTGTACCCTCAGTACTGAGCACAGTGCTTGTCACATAGTAAGTACTTAGTATCAAATGCTTGTTGACTGATTGTTGAGCATATATACAGTAAGTAGTATGTACTTTAAAGGAAGAGATACTGCTGAGGTATGGTGGAATAGGAATGAGCATTCTCTGCCTTGCTTTCCAGTGAATCGAAGTAGAGGAAGAAAGCAAATTTAAGCAAAGAAGAAACTCAGTTTTCAATTCATTCGAAGAGGTGAGGAAGGTTAATGATTTAGTGAAGTTTGCTCAAAAATAGGATTGTAACTATAGAGCTGGAAGGAACCTTAATAGCCATTGTCATACCCCTTAATTTTATAGATAAGGAAACTGAGGTACAGAGATGGAAAATGGCATGACTAGGGTCACATAGTAAGTGTCTGAGGTGGTTTTCAAACCCAGATCCATTGTGCCATTCTACTTCTTAGTAGAAAAGATCAGGAGCAGAACCAGATGGAAAGATCTAGCAAAAAGTTGCCCCAACAGAACAAGGAGTAGGACTATTCTTGAAAGAGATTAAGATTAGAGTATGGGAAGAAGCAGCAGGGTTGAGGAAGGTAAGCACAACCAATAGGCATGGATTAAGCAAGGGACTGGGAGGATGAACTGAAAGAATCTGGCAATACATGAAAAATTAGATCTTTCTCTATGTATCAATTGCTTTGCTGTGATGCCTGTGTCATGCACAGATGCTTGGGCTTTTCTGTGCTTTATCTTTTGAGAACTTCATATGAAAAGGGAGGATGTGACCATGGAGGGGGACTAACATTTGTTATAGATTACGGTCAGCCACATGTGACCTTGAGGTCACAGGTTCCTCACCCCTACTTTAGCCTATCTGCCCAAATGGTTTGCTGAGATATGCCACCAAGTATACTATACTTTAAGGTGACTCTGTGAAGACAAAAACCAGGAGACTTAGCAATAGCGTGGGTGTGTAGAGTGAATCAAGGATGACACCAAGTTTGGAAGCCTGGAAAACAGGGACAATGAAAATGCCATCAGTAGTAATAGGAGAGTGTGGAATATGATAGAGTTCTATGTGTGTGTGAGGGAGGAGTGGAGATCAATAGTTTTAATTTTGGATTTGTTGAATATGAGACACATGAGACCGTGAGCTGTCTCATGTACAATTTGGGATGCAAAACCGGAGCTTAGGAGAGAGAAGAATCAGAGATACAGGCCTTGAGAACATCTTAATTCAGATAACTGAAACCTTGGGAGCTGATGTGATTTCCCCAAGTGAGATAGCATGAAAGGAGAAAAAAAGGGACTGAAACAATTTTAGAGGACACCAAGGTTAGTGAGTATGATCTGAGTGAATGTCCAGCAAAGGATACTAGAAGATGTTAGGTAGGAGAAATAGGTGAGAGAGCAGTGCCATGAAAACCTAGAGAGAAGAGAGTATTCAGAACATGAAAGTGATTTAAAACGTCAAAGGCTGCAGAGCATCTATTAACACTATAACATACCACATCATTTTAGAAATGGTACAAATATTTTAGGCACTTAACTTGTCCCAGAAAGAGGTCCCTTAGCACTTTATAATGTTCTGAATAAACCACATATGTTAAAAGTATTTTTAAAATTATATTTTATACAACACTCAAAAGTCTTTAACTACTAGTAGGTCAACAATATTGTTTTGAATGAAACAAAACTTTTCAAGACATTTAATGCACTGTTTCCTCTTTGAAACCACTCATCTTTCCATAACCTTGAAGACAAGAAAGGAATAATATAAAAGGCCTCATTAAAATAATCTGTTTACTTTTTAAAATATTGTTTACTTTCAAGAAGAGTGAACTCAAACATTACTTAAATAATATAATAAAATCAATGTTCATTCAGTATAGTATGACTTTAATAGCAAAATGAACTTATTTACGAGTATAAAATGATCTGATTTAGCAAAAAGATCAAAATAGTTTTTAATCAGAAAAATGTTCATTAATTATTAAATATTGTGGGCAAAATGAATATGGGAAGGCCTTAGCTTTGCAAAGAAAATATGTTTCTTTATCTTTGCAAAGAGAGAACCTTTCTTCTTACCTTCCTGACTTCAAAAGAGAAACTGGAAATGTATCACCCAACTTCATTCATCATCCTGTTGAAGGAAATTGAGGCATTAAAAGACAGCTTATTTTTCACATCTAAGCTCATATAAGAGATCCTGTCTCTGGTGGGGGGGGAAGTATAGTTATCACTGGGAAAGGGTTTTTTTTAATTATAAATATAAAGTCTTTCCCCCTCTCTTTTTGTGGTTTACATAACCATATGGCCTCATCATTTCTAATAATTAGACAAAATGATAACGTAAAACCTAAGGGGAAGAGGAAAGGGAGGGAAGGCAGAGAGAGAGAGATAATGTATTCCTGTATTTTATTAACAAAAACCTCTTTCTAATCAAAAATTAAATCAAGCAACTGATATAAATACAAATGAGGTCTTAGTTCTCTGCATTATACAGTATAGATGGATTTTTATAATTTTCTCCAGACCTGATCATTAACCACTATAAATACTGCATCTTACATGACTTTTAATAACCAGAAAACCTATGAAATTGATATGATGCTACATAAATGGATAATAGTGTACTATCCCTAAGCAAACTTCACCTTAGGCTGTCCCAGAGATCTATTTTCATTATAAAGCTTGACTCTCTGAGGTTTATCATTTTGGCCAAAGTAATACAACTGAATTATAGTTCGTCATGTGATATAATATGCTTGCATGCTTAAAAAATGACTTTAGAAATAAAGCAATTTTTTTCTCCTGAGCAAGTATTTGCTCTTGGGTATTTAATATTAGGTTATTGGTCCTTCTGGAAGTTTACTTACTGAATGAAAATGCTTTTTTGTATCCATATTCTAAGAGAGTAAGTGCTGGGCACATTGACTCAAGGCATGGATCAGCATCCATTTTGTAATAGAGATTCTACCAAAACAAATAAGAGTTTTGTTTTGTTTTACATTAGCGGAGTATTTCTACCTGCTGGTCTCCCCAACCACCACCAAGATATCAAACCTATTGTTAAAAAAATACTTTCTCTTTTCTCATACCTTTGCATCTCTACCAATCCAATGGGATTTGGACATATAATAAAAGTAATTCCAGACTGTAAACAGCTATTATACACTTAAGCTTTTTACACTTATGTTTTAAAAATTTATGTGTAAGTGGCCTTCCACATGAAGACAAAGAGTATAAGGTTTTTTTAAGAAGATTAATATGACCACAACAAATAAGAAAATTATGAAGAAATGCAAACAAAAAAACCCTCACATAAATTAAAACAATGTGAAGACAAAATTAGAGCAATAGATGGCATAATAGCTATTGATATTAATGATTATAGCAAAAACATCAACAAAATCTAGGTAAAACACACAAAATAGCATGTACAATGTATACGCACAACTCACTTTCAACAGCTGTCTACCAAACCATTTTGAGTCAATGAGACTTGGTGATTTTTATCCTCCTCCATGATCACTTTGGTGGGAGTAAAACCATCAAAGGTTTAAGACTAATTTTAAGTTTCACATTTCTTAATGATAGAAATAAATTTCCACTTACATTCTAGAATATGAACAAGTGGTAATAAAGTTGTACGAGACATAATGTGATATGGTGGATAACAATCCTCCCTGGGAGTCAGGTAGACAGAGTTTCAAGTCTTACCACTGAAATACTGTGTAACTGTGGGCATGTGTATCACCAAGGCAATATTCACAGCTTTGACAGCATGGTTCTGAATGGCAAAATATAACAGACTCTCCATATAGAAGATAGAAGCAAAAAATTTATTCAGACACCAGAAAGCCAAATCTTAATACCAAACAACCATATTCAACATAGCAACAAAGAAATCTATACACAACAACACTGCAGAGAGCAACACAATCCCAAAGTCTTCCCACAAGCAAACACTCACAAACCTAGCTATGTCTTTGCCTGCATCCTCTCTCCTCCCTCTGTTCTAACTGCTATGACTCCCAATTTCCTCTGGGCTCTGCTCCACCCTTCCTGATCTGTGCATTCAGCAAACTCCTCCCACTGTAGGCTCCATGTAATTACATTGGGCCTATTAAGGGGATGGGAAGATGTTCAAATTCCCATGACTATTATGGCAAATCACATAACAGCAAATCCTCTTCCTCCTCCTCCTCCTCCTCCTTCTCCTCCTCATCATAACATTTATATAGAGCAAAAAAAGATTAAATTACTTGACCAGGGTTACACAGTAAATATCTGAGTCTGGAAATGAACTCAGGTCTTCCTGTCCTGACTCCAGTCCAGCTCCTCTATCCACTGTACCACCTAACTGCCCCCAGTTTGTTAATGGCATAAGCAGTCCTCTAAAATTAATGAGTAGTAGGAATTTCCTAACTGGTAATTGCACAAACTGAAGGAATCAAAGACTTAGACCTCTCCATCCCCAGCAAAGGCAACACAAGCACAGACACACACAGACACACACAGACACACACAGACACACACACACACACACACACACTCCACCCGCGCACTGATTTCATGTTTTATAAGAATTTATTTGTAAGTCCTCCTTTGAATTTCTCAAGTTAAAAGTACTCTCTTGGGGCGGCTAGGTGGCGCAGTGAGTAAGAGCTCCGGCCTCAGAGTTGGGATGACCCGAGATCGAATCCAGCCTCAGAAATGAGCACCCACACATAAATAATGACTAGCCGTGTAACCTTGAGCAAGTTACTTAACCCCAATTGCTTAAAAAAAAAAAAAGTACTCTCTGAACCTAGGTCTCATCTTCTTATTGGTTGGTTCCTCCTAGAACTTCTGAGGCCCAGGCCAAAAATGTCTTCATTTCTCTCTAGACTTCATTGCTGCCTTACTTAAACCTGACTTTCTTTACCATGCTCAGTGCCAGGTACTTTCTCTCACTCCTCCCCCTCTCCCCAAATCCCAATTATGTCCCTTTTCAGCTCCCTTTTCTTATTGTCATCCTCATTAGAATGTCAACTCCTTGAAGGAAGATACTGTCTTTCTTCCTACTTCATTTGGTATTCCCTGCACTTATCGCAAGGCACACTTAAGAAATACTTATTGACTGACTAAACGATATTAAGGTATTTGGGGTTTAATTCAAATAAATTCATACTAAGTGATTCTTTCCATTTTCAGAAGAGAATGTTAAATAACATCCCAACAAAGACCTCCCAACTTTTCTAAAAAAATACATTTCAGAGTTTAATGACTCATAATTTCAAGTCTTCAGTTTTCTATGTTGTTAACCTGAGTTTCCAATGTTGTTGTTTAGACCTACAGCATTTTATTCAAATGTTAGTGGAGATGAACTGCTGGTCACCATCTTCTATGTAAAAGTGTGATATGCTTACAAACTCTTTTCAAGTCACCTCTAAGCCTCCTTTTCTGTAGGACTAAGAACACTGCATGTCTTACCTTTTCCTTGTATGGCTTACAAAACAACAGCATTATCACCATCTTTGCAGTTCTTCTATGAAATCTCTCCAAATTCTTCATGGCCTTCTGTGGTTATGGAAGCCTAAAATTAGCTCAATCTTCCAGTAAATTCCTACCAGAATAATGTGAGGATTGCTCTTCTATTTATGTATTCCATCATTGTAAAGTATTTATTTCTTTATTTGTTTTATGGGCAGAATTTATTTTATCTCTGAGGTTTTCCTATCATAATTGTACAGTTTGCTTACTTGCAATATTCTATCATTCTCCATAGTGTTTTGTAAGTGAAATTATATTCCAAACAAGGAATCTGTTGCCTTTGGTTTTCATGTCTTTTCACGTGGTGAGGTCTCTACTCCTTATTAAATGAGGCCATTTCTGGGACATTCATTATAGAAATTATTTTGTGCTCTTTAGTTTTGTCCATTTGTAATTTATTGTTTAAGTATTACAGGTGAGAGATGATATAATTGCATTTGAGAGCTTCTTTTCATCACCCTTTCTTATGGTGTGTTTTTTTGTTTGTTTTTATTTTTTTGCTTTTTGGAGGGCAATGGGGGTTAAGTAACTTGCCCAAGGTCACACGGCTAGCTTTTTTTGTGTTTAAATGTCAGAGGAAGGATCCAAACTCAGGTCCTCCTGACTCCAGGGCTGGCACTCTACTCGCTGCACCACCTAGCTACCCCTCTTCTGGTGTGTTTTTGATTTTGACCTTTGCTTCTATACTAATCTGACTGAACAGGTAGCTAACAACTCTGAAGTGATTACTCTGTAAGGAGAGACACATAGTGAAAATAGTGCTGACTTGGAGTCAGGAAATACCTAGCTTCCAATTCTGCTTCTGTTGCTTACTAGCTGAGTGACTAGGATCATGTAGCTTGATGTTTCTGGAGCTTCGGTTTCTTCATCTATAAATAAAGGGTGCTAACACCTGAAGCATTTACTTTATAGGGTTGTTATGAGGATCAAATTAGGTAACATAAAGCACTTTGTAAACTTTTATAAAACATTTATATGTCAGATATGACTATTTGCTGTTAATTGAAAATATTTATTGAATATCTACTAGTGCTAGGCACGACAAATATGAAAGGGATATAGTGGCTTACATTCTAGTCAATTATTTCTTGTCTATTAAAATAGTTATGTTTTTTAAAATGATTTTTAGTCATACTTGCTACTTTCAATAACTTATAAAATAATTGTCTAAGAAAGTTGGAAACATGAATATTTTAAGTAGCCCATAAAACTCTTTGATATGATCTTGATATAATGAGGCATATGTTTCAATCATATTGGAAATATAGCTTTCACTGTTCTCCCGTTTGCCCAACTTGACTTTGAAGTTTCTAACTCTCAAGATATATGTTGACTTAGCTTGAATGACCATAAGTATTTAATAGATGCTAGTTCAATTGATCTTGTCAAGTTCTTCCTGGAATTTCTCTTCTTCACCTAGGTGGTACAGTGGATATAATTCTGGGCCTGAAGATGGGAAGACCTGAGTTAAAATCCAGTCCTAGACACTTCATAATTGTAGAACCCTAGTAAAGTCACTTTAACCTCTGTTGCCTGAATTTCTTCAACTGTAAAATGGGCATAATGGTAGCAACTACCTCATAGAGTTGTATTAAGGATCAAACAAGATATTTTAAAATGCTTTGCATGGTGCCTAGCATATACCAGATACTTAACAAATGCTTGCTCCCTTTCCACTTCAGTTCCTGCAATAGATACTGGCACAAATGGTGCCATTACCATGGTGTTTATGCTCACCATGAGCATGTAAAGAACATAGGGTTATAGATTTAGATCTGGTAGAGATGACCAAGTGGTCCATGAAATGACAGACAGACAAATGGATGGATGGATAGATGGATGGATAAATAGATGGATGGGCAACTAGATGGCACAATTTGAAAATGTGCCTGGACTGGAGTTAGGAATACCTGAATTAAAATCTAATCTCAGACACTTACTAGTTGTATGACCCTGGGCAAGTGACTTAACATCTTTTTGCTTCAGTTTCTTCAGCTGTGAAATGGAGATGATAATAGCACCTACCTCCCAGATTTCTTGTGAGGACCAAATGAAAAAATAATTGTAGAGCACCTGGCACATAGTGTTGTTGTTCATTTGATGAGTTGTGTCCAAGTCTTCATGACCCCATGGACCACAGCACACTTGATTCTTTTGTCCTCCACTTTCTCCTGAAGTCTGTCCACATTCATGTTTGTTCTTTCCATGACACTATCTCTTCATCTCATCCTCTGTCATCCCCTTCTCCTTTTGCCTTCACTATTTCCCAGCATCAATCTTTTCCAATGACTCCTGTCTTCTCAATATATGAGCAAAGTATTTAAGCTTTAGCTTCATTCTTTTTCCTTCCAATGAATAGTCAGGATTTTGTGTTTTTTTGTTTTTGTTTTTGCTTTTTGGAGGGGGAAGGGCAGGACAATTGGGGTTAAGTGACTTGTCCAAGGTCACATGGCTAGTAAGTGATGTGTCAGAGGCCAGATTTGAACTCAGATCCTCCTGACTCTAGGACCAGTACTCTATTCACTGAGCTACCTAGACGTCCCCCAGAGTTAAGTTCTTTAAGTATTAACTAATTCGATTTCTTTGTTGTCTAGAAGTCTTCTCCAGCGCCACAATTTTAAAATGTTGATTCTGCAGTGCTTGGCTTTCCTAATAGTCCACCTCTCACAGCCATACATTACTATTGGAAAAAAATGGACCTTTGTCAGCAAAGTGATATCTCTGCTTTTTAGTACACTGTCCAAATTTTCCATAGCTTCTTTAATTTCATGATTATAGTCACCATTTGCAGTGATCTTTGAACCCAAGAATATATGGCTATGAGTGGTGGACTATTAGGAAAGTTGAGCACTACAGAATTGAAATTTTCCAACTGTGGTGCTAGAGAAGACTTTTGGTACCTAATGCCATAATCTTAGTTGTTGTTTTTTATATTAAATTTCATGTCGCCTTTTACATTCTCTTCTTTGGCATCAGTGATTGGAACATAGACTTGTAGTACTGTGGTGAACAGTTTGCCTTGGATTTGAACAGATATCATTGTAATTTGGGGGGGGGGTCTTTATTAATTTGTTTGTTTACTTTTAGGTTACAAGATTCAATTCCACAATTCCTTGAGTTTCAAATTTTCTTTCTCTCCCTCCCTTACCCCCCCACCATGATGGTATACAATCAAGTACAGGGTCTGCAAATATTTTCACATTAGACATTCATCAGGTTACAAAGGCAGATTGTACCAGATGGAATGAAAAATGGTAAAGAGGAAATAAAACCAAACAAGAAAAAGTAAAAGATCAAGTAGTTTGCTTCAATCTGGATTCAAACTCAGTTTTTTCTAGTTCTTTCTCTGGATGTAGGCATCTCTCTCCTTCATGAGTCTTTTGGGATTGACTTATATCACTACATTGCTGAGAAGAGTCTAGTCTATCATAGTTGGTCATCACACATATGTTGTGTCATGTGATTGTGTACAAATTTCTCCTGGTTCTACTCTTCTCACTCAGCATCAGTTCCTATAAGCCTCTCCAGGTAAATATGAATTCCATCTGCTCCTTGTTTCTTATAGCACAATAGTATACCATTACATGCATATGCCACAACTTGTCCAGCCATTCCCCAATTGATGGGCACCCCCTTAATATCCAATTCTTTGTAACCACAAAAAGAGCTGCTATAAATATTTTTGTACATATGGGTCTTCCTCCCACTTCTGTGATCTCTTTGGGATATAACCCTAGAAGCAGTAATGCTGGGTCAAAGGGTATGAAATTATGTGTAGCCCTTTAGACATAATTCCAGATTGCTCTCCAGAAAGGTTGAATTGGTTCACAACTCAACCAGCAATGCATTAGTGTTCCATTTTGCCCACATCCTCTCCAGAATTTGTCATTTTCCTGTTTTGTCATCTTAGACAATCTGACTGGAGAGATGTGGTACCTCAGAGTTGTTTTGATTTGCATTTCTCTAATCAATAGTGATTTAGAGCATTTTTTCATATGCTTATAAATATCTTTAATTTCCTTCTCTGAAAACTGCCTGTTCATACCCTTTGACCATTTGTCAATTGGGGACTGACTTCTATTCTTATAGATTTGACTCAATTCTCTGTATATTATAGAAATGAGTACTTTATCAAAGACATAGGTTGTAAAAATTCTTTCCCAATTTCCCACCTCCTTCTTAATCTTCATTACACTGGCTTTGTTTGTACAGAAGCTTTTCAATTTAATGTAATCAAAATTATCCATTTTGCATTTTATAATGCTCCCTAACACTTTTTTGGTCATAAAGCCTTTCCCTCTCCACAAATCTGACAGGTAAACTATTACTTGCTTTCTGAGATTGCTTACAGTATCATCCTGTATACCTAGATCATGCACCCATTTAGACTTGATTTTGGTATATGGTGTTAGATAATGGTGTATGCCCAGTTTTTGCCATATTATATTCCAGTTTTCCCAGCAGTGTTTGCCAAATAGTGCATTCTTATCCCCAAAACTGGGGTCTTTGGGTTTATCAAACAATAGATTACTATAGTCATTGATTACTGAATCCTGTGCACCCAATGTATTCCATTGATCCACTACTCTATTCCTCAGCCAGTACCAAGTAGGTTTGATGACTGCTGCTTTATAATACAGATTAAAATCTGGTATTGCTATGCCACCTTCCCTAGCATTTCTTTTTATTAAGTGTCTTGATATTCTGGACTATATAAATTTTGTTACTATTTTTTCTAGCTCTATGAAGTAGTTTTTTTTTTTTTTGGCAAATTGATTGGTATGGCACTAAATATATAATTTAATTTGGGTAAAATTGTCATTTTTATTATATTAGTTCAACCCAGCCATGGGCAATTGATATTTTTCCAATTAGTTAGATCTGACTTTATTAGTGTGAAAAGTGTTTTGTAGTTGTGATTATATAGGTACTGGGTTTGTTTTAGGAGGTAGATTCCCAAATATTTTATAATGTTTACAGTAACTTTAAATGGGATTTTTCTTTCTATCTCTTGCTGTTGAATTTCATTAGAGATATACAGGAATGCCAAGGATTTGTGTGGGTTTATTTTATATCGAGCAACTTTGCCAAATTTAATTATTGTCTCAAGTAGTTTTTTAATTGATTCTCTAGGATTCTCTAAGTATATCATCATATCATAACCAAAGAGTGATAGCTTGGTCTCTTCTTTGCCTAATTTGATTCCTTTGATTTCTTTTTCTTCTCTAATTGTTACTGCTAACATTTCTAGTACCAGACTGAATAAGAGGGGTGATAGTGGACACCCTTGTTTCAACTCTGATCTTATTGGAAATGCTTCTAGTTTATCCCCATTACATATAATATTTGCTCATTGTTTTAAATAGATGCTACCTATTATTTTAAGGAAGGCTCCATTTATTCCTATACTTTCTAGTGTTTTAAATAGGAATGGATGTTGTATTTTGTCAAAAGCCTTTTCTGCATCTATTGAGATAATCATGTGGTTTCTGTTGGTTTTATTATTGATATGATCAATTATACTGATGGTTTTCCTAATATTAAACCATCCTTGCATTCCTGGAACAAATCCTACCTGATCAAAGTGTATTATTCTTGTGATAAGTTGCTATAGTCTTTTAGCTAATGTTTTATTTAAAAATTTTGCATCTATATTCATGAGGGAAATTTGTCTATAATTTTGTTTCTCTGTTTTATCTCTCCCTAATTTAGGTATCAGTATCATATTTGTGTCATAAAAATAATTTGGTAGAACTCCTTCTTCACTAATTTTCCCAAAGAGTTTGAAGAGTATTGGAATCAATTGTTCTTTAAATGTTTGATATGGTAAGGGGGGATAAAAGGTCATGGATTAGAGGGTAGAGAAATAGTAGTAAGAGGAAAGGGTAGGTAAAGAAGGTGGGGGGGAGGCAGAGCCAAGATGGCAGAGTAGAAACAGCATGTCCAAGCCACTCTGCCCCCAGATTTCCTCCAAACTATGTAAAAGGGGACTCTGAACAACTTCTGGAGCCCCAGCACCCACAGAACAACACAGAGAAGCTAACCTCTCACTGAGGACAGCCCAGCAGCCCTGCAGGAAGGACCAGTGCAGTGCTCTGGGAGCCGGCAGCATGGGGAGCAGAACACAGGTTCGGTCCGCCTGAGTTGCAGTTTTAGCCCCAGGGCGGCAGGGCCAGCAACTGGCTGGAGAGACCCCAGAACACCATCAGCTGTGGTAGTTCCAGAATTATCAACATAGACATGCCTAGGACAAAGTGAGAGGTTTGTGCCCTATGGACTTTGGGACCAGTATTTGGGGAATGCATCGGCTTCCTCCCCTGGGGGCTAGAAGCCACTGAGGAGACACGCCATTTTGTAGTTTTCAGAGGCAGCTCCAGCCCCTGGCCAGTGAACTGTAGTGAGATCCAGCAATCAGTCTTGGGGGGGGGGGGGTAATCACTCTTGCTTTAACCTCCATGGATCTGGACTGTGATCTGGGGTGGAGGTCGTGGGTAGGTTTACAGCTTGCCAGAAATGAAAGTTGCCCTCCCACACATTTGGGACAAAAATTCCCCTATCTGTTGGCAAAGACATACTGTGGCAACAAGCCCAAAAGTCAATTAATTAAGTGGCAATATGCCAAGGCAAAGGGAACAGAAAAATGCAACCCTAGACTCCTATTTTGGGGGCATAGAGCGGGAAAAGGACTGTGAGGTCAGAAGTCCTGCTCCAAAAGCCCCAGGGGAAAACATGAGTGGGTTGCAGGCCATAGAGGACCTTAAGAAGGACTTTAAAAATCAAATAAGAGAAGTGGAGGAAAATTGGAAAGAGAAATGAGAAGGATGCAGGAAAAGTATGAAATGAGGGTCAACAGCCTGACTGAGGAAAACAACACCTTAAAAAATAGACTAACTCAAATGGCAAAGGAGGCCCAAAAGAGCAATGAGGAGAAGAATGCCTTAAAAAGTCGAATTTGTCAGATGGAAAAAGAATCTCAAAAGTTCACTGAGGAGATTCATTCCTTCAGAGTTAGACTGGAGCAAATGGAAGCTAATGACTTTATGAGAAATCAAGATGCTGTTAAGCAGAACCAAACAAACGAAAGATTAGAAGGCAATGTGAAATATCTCATGGGAAAAACCACTGACCTGGAGAATAGATCCAGGAGAGACAATTTAAAAATTATTGGACTACCTGAAAGCCATGATCAAAGAAAGAACCTAGAAATCACCCCTCAAGAAATTCTCAAGGAAAATTGCCCTGATGTTTTAGATCCAGAGGGCAAAATAGAGGTTGAAAGAATCCACAGATCACCTCCTGAAAAAGATCCCAAAAAGAAAACTCCCAGGAATATTATAGCCAGGTTCCAGAATCCCCAGATCAAGGAGAAAATACTACAAGCAGCCAGGAAGAAACAATTTCAATATTGTGGAAACACAATCAGAATAGCACAGGACCTGGCAGCTTCTACACTGAGGGATCGAAGGGCATGGAATATGATATTCCAGAGGGCAAAAGAACTGGGAATGAACCCAAGGGTCACCTACCCAGCAAAACTGAGTATTTTGTTTCAGGGGAAAATATGGTCATTCAGTGGAATAGAGGACTTTCAAGCATTCTTGAGGAAAAAACCAGAGTTGAACAGAAAATTTGACATCCAGACACAAGAAGGAAGAGATGCCTGAGAAGGTAATCAGGGAAAAGAAATCAAAAGGAACTTATCAAAGTTGAACTCTTTACATTCCTATATGGAAAAGCAATAACTGTAACTGATGATATCTTTCTCACTATGAAAATAATGGAAGAAGGGTGTGTGGTCATATGAATACATATGTGAATGTGTGTGTATATGGTTACAGTTATATATGGATAGAGGGCATAGGTTGAATTTTTGGGAAAGGAGGATACTCAAGGGGTGAAGTTGTAAGGTGAGAGAAGAAAGTGGCAGGAGGAGATGGGGAGAGACAGGGTGGGGTAAACTATCTCATGTGGAAGAAGCAAGGGGAAGTGGCTTCAAGGGAGGGTGAGAATAGGCAGGCAAAAAGGCAAAACCACATTCTCATTGAATTTGGTTCAGGGAGAGAATGACATACATACTAGGTGGGACATCTCAACCTACAGCAGAATGGGGGGAAGGGGGAGGAGAGGAGGGATGATGGATGGGAGGGCATCTTTGGGGGGAGAGGAGGTTGGACGTACCCACTATGGAAGAGGGACAGGATCAAGTGGGGAATGGACCAGGTGCGGGGTAGAATGAGGGGGAGGCAATTATAAGCAGCCTTGTACAATATATCTACTATGATAATGTTTTGCATAGCTAGACATGTACAACGTATACTGAATTACTTATCTCCCCAGTGGGAATGGGTGACAAGGGAGGAAGGAAATGGATCTGAAATTCAAGGTCTTAAGGTTAAATGTTTCAAATATATACAAATACTATTATTAATACTCTTTTGCTTGTAATTGGGGGATAAGATGTGCAGGCATTGGGACACAAAGATTCACCTTCCTCTAATGGAGAGGTCGAAGGGGGTGTGGGAGAGGATAGGGGAGAGAGCAGATTGGAGGAACTGATATCTTGTGGGACTGCTGTTCTGGGAGGGTGGGTAGGGGAAAAACAGGGGGGGGAAATGATTGTAACTCAAAATGGCAGAAATGAATGATGTAAAACAGAAGTTAATAAAGCATTTGTTTAAATAAAAAAAAGAAGGGGCATCACCAGGTGGGGACCCTGAAGGAGGTAGTAGTCAAAAGGGAAACCCTTAAGGAGGGGAAGGGATTAGTAAATCCATCTGGCCCTGGAGATTTTTTCCTAAGGAGTTCACTGATGGCTTGTTTGATTTCTTTTTCTGAGATGGGGTTATTCAAGTAATTTACTTCCTCTTCAGTTAATCTGGGCAACTTGCATTTTTGTAAATATTCATCCATTTCACTAAGACTGTCATATTTATGTGCATACAATTAGGAAAAATAATTACTAATTATTGTTTTGATTTCCTCTTCATTGGAGGTAGATTTACCCTTTTCATTTTTGATACTCATAATTTGGTTTTCTTCTTTCTTTTTTTTATCATATACTAAAGGTCTATCAATTCCATTGGTTTTTTCATAAAACCAGCTCAGTTTTATTTATTAATTCAGTAGGTTTCTTAATTTTAATTTTATTAATATATCCTTTGGTTTTCAATATTTCTAATTTATTATTTAATTGGGGATTTTCAATTTGTTCTTTTTTTAGGTTTTTCAGTTGCATGCCCAATTCATTGACCTCCCTTTTCTCTAATTTATTCATGTATGCACTCAGGGATATAAAACTTCCCCTAAGAACTGCCTTTAAGGAATCCCACAAATTTTGGTATGTTATGTTTCATAATTATCATTCTCTTGAATGAAATTACTGATTGTTTCTATTATTTCCTGTTTTACCCACTCATTCTTTAGGATGAAATTGTTTAATTTCCAATTAGTTTTTAGTCTATCTTTCCATGGCTCTTTATTGCATATAATTTTTATTGTATCATCATCTGAGTATGATGCATTTAATATTTCTGTCTTTCAGCACTGAGTTGTGAGGTTTTTATGCCCTAGCACATGTTCTGTTTTTGAGTATGTACCATGAACCATATTCCTTTTTATCCCCATTCAGTTTTTTCCAGAGATCTATCATATCTAGCCTCTCTAAAATTTTATTCCCCACCTTTCTTTCTTGTATATTTTGAGGTTAGATTTATCAACTTCAGAGAGGGGGTGATTAATGTTCCCCACTAGTATAGTTTTGATATCTATTTCTTCTAATTCCCTTAACTTCTCTCAGAATTTGGATGCTATACCACTTGGTGCATATATGTTAAGTAATGATATTGATTCATTCTCAATGATGCCTTTTAGCAGGATATAGTTTCCTTCCTTATCTCTTTTAATTAGATCTGTTTTTGCTTTTGCTTTATCTGAGATAAGGATTGCTACCCCTGCTTTTTTTTACTTTAGCTGAGGCATAATATATTCTACTCCAGCCTTTTACTTTACCCTGTGGGTATCCCTTTGTTTCCTATGTGTTTCTTGTAGACAGCATATTGTAGGATTATGGATTTTAATCCATTCTGCTATCTGCCTCTGTTTTATGGGAGAGTTCATCCCATTCACTTTCACAGTAATAATGACTATCTGTCTCTTCCCCTCCATCCTATTCCCTCCCCTGCTTATGTTTTTGTTTCTTCCTTCTCCCTTCCTCTCCTTAAGGGTTTCCCTTTTGTCTACTACCTCCCTCAGGGTTCCCACCTGGTGACCCCCCTTCTTTACCTACCTTTTACCCTTACTACTATTTCCCTCCCCTCTAATCCACCACCTTTTATCCCCCCTTACCCTCTTACTGACTATAGGACACAATAGATTTTTATACTTATCAGAGTATGTTATTCCCCCTTTGACCCCAAACCAATGAGAGTAAATTTCATACAGTGCTCTTCTCCCTCCCTCCTTTCCCCCTATTTAATGAATTTTTGTCTTTTCATGTTAGAATCTTAAACTTAACTGATTATGTTGATCCCTCTTTGAACCAGAACCAGTGAGAATAATGTTCAAATGATGTTCCTCTCCCTTTTTCCTTCCCCTCTACTATAGTTTGTTTTTATGCATCTTCAAATGTCATAATTTACCTTTTTTCTATCTCATCCTTTCCTTTTATCCCATTACAGTCCCTTTGACCCCCTTAATAAGGTTTTCTTTTATCATCAGATTAGTTCATTTATACCCACACCATCTATCTATGTATAACCCTTTTAAAGGTCATGATAATCATATAAATTTTGATATTGACCATTATCAGCTTCTCATATAGGGATGTGAACATTTTGCTCTTATTGCATCCCAAGTTATGTTCATGTGTGTGAGTGTGTGTGCATGTGTGTATGTGTGAGTGTGTGTTTTCCTTGTTTATCTTTTTATGTCTTTCTTGAATCTTGTAATTGGAGATCAAATTTTCCATTGAGCTCTGGCTTTTTCATCAGGAAAGTCTGGAAGTCCCTTATTTCATTAAATGACCATCTCATTGCCTGAAAGATTATGCTCAGTTTTGCGGGGTAGTTAATAAAATTCCAATCCCTCTGATCTTTTAATGTAGAAGCTGCTAGGTCCTGTGTGATCCTGACTGTAGTTCCGAGATATTTGAATTGTTTCTTTTTGGCTGCTTACAGTATTTTTTTCCTTAATCTTGTAATTCTGGAATTTGGCTACTCTATTTCTTGGAGTTTTCAATTTGTGATCTCTTTCAGGAGGAGTCTGGTGAATTCTTTCTATAACTATTTTATCTTCTGATTCCAGTACTTCAGGACAGTTTTCTTTGACAATCTCTTGGAGGATATTGTCCAGGCTGCTTTTTTCATAATGGCTTTCCAGTAGACCAATAATTCTTAAGTTATCTCTCCTGGATCTGTTCTCTATGTCAGTTGTTTTTCCAATGAGATATTTTACACTTTCTTCCAATTTTTCAATCTTCGTGTTTTGTTTGATTGACTCTTGGTGCATCATAAAGTCCTGAGCTTCAATTTGAGTGATTCTTATTTTTAGTGAATTATACTCTTTAGTTAGTTTTTGAAGGTCCTTTTTTAGGGAGGTATTTTCTCCAATTAGTTCACAAATTTTACTTTTTAAGGATTTGTTTTCTTCAGTGAGACTTTTTTCCAATTTGGTCACTGTAGATTTAAATTTGTCTTCTACCTCCCTAATTTGGCCTTTAAAATCTTTCTTGAGCTCCTCCAAGAATGCTTTTTGGGCTTGAGACCAGTTCATATTTCCTTCTGTGGTCCCGGTTTGAGTATAGAGTCCATGTTATCCTCTGTATTTGGTTGTTCTTGATCACTATAATAAGCTCTGATTTATTTTCTTGCCTTCATCTTCTTCTCAGCTTCCTTCCTTCCCATTGTAATTTCCTATTTCCTAATCTCTCAGGCTGAGAGCTAAGGGCCGGATTTTTTACTTTGTATGCTGTAGCCTCTGGGTGTCTAGATTGAGGCCAAGGCCAGGAATCTCATTGTTCCCCTGAGGTATGCTGAGGTGCACAGAGTAATCTGTGGAGGAGGGGTGGTCTGGCCACTTCAGATTTCTGCCTCTATGCCCCTGGGCTACCATTTAGGCAGACTTTTGCTGGTCAGGTGGGGTGGGGCTTGTTGGGACCCCTCCCCATCTTCTCTTCAGACTCCTTGCTGCCTTAGGTATACCCCTTCTTGAAGTCTCCCAAGCCAGAGGCTATTTCCATTATCTCAGGATTTCACTCAGGGTGGGACACTTATCTCTGGATTTTCTAGGTCTGAGAGGGGGAATCAGAGCAGCCAGAGTTTATTTTGTCATCCTGCTGGGGGCTGATAGCCCCAGGAGAAGCTTATGTCTCTACTGGAGGCCCACAAGCCCTCTCTTACCCTGCTTCAATGGATCCTTCCATCACCGTGGTGAGATGCTTGTGAGAGGGCTGGGAATTGCCCTTGGGGAGGGCAAGTCCTCTATCTGGGGCTCCTTCTCTCTGCTGTAGTCTGCTCTCTAGTCAGAGCTGCTGCAGCCCCCACATGCTCCACATTCCTTCTGCCCAGACCCATGTGGGCACTTTCCTGGGCTGGATTCTACCACATTCTGTCTCCCAGTGGATTCTCTCACTCCAAAATCCATTCAGATTCACTTTTTAAAGTTTAGTGATGGGATTCACAGAGGACCTTAGAAAAGTCACTCCTTCAGTTCCCTCATTGTAATTTTTGAGATTATATCCCAATACTGCCTTTCTCACCATTTTTTTTTTACTATGAGGGCTACTTCATTTCTTCTAAAGCATTTTTGCCCACAGTGGTAAATATAATGCACAGAATGCACAAAGTGAGCATTATATAAAAGTTAGCTTGTACTAATAGTAATAGTAGTAGTGCTGGTAGTAGAAGTTGTTGTGGTTGTATTATCACAGTCATTATTATTATAGATAGGGCATTTATAATTTCTCACTCTGTGCCAGGTTCTGTTGGAAGCAAACCTTCCAAAGAGCTTACATTCAAATGGGAAAAAGACAACACCTAAAAGGGGGCTTAAGGGGAGGGAAAGAAAGGTACCCAAAAAGTGCTATGGCTTCTGGTGAAGAAGTGAAAAAGACCAAAGAGTTAGAAAGGGAATTGGGAGTGAAATGAGCATGCTCTGGGCGCTTCATAAAATGGTCATTCAGGCAAGGGACTTGCCTTTCCATTCACATCTCAGACATTCCCATGAGTGGCAAATTAAAAGACTAGAGGGGCTAGTTTCATCAGACTGCTTAACCCAAATAAGAGAAACTTAGGTGTCCCAGTTCATTTTAGAGAGAGAATGCTTTAAGTTACTTGGCTCACTTTCTTCACTTATATGTTGTCATTCCATTCCAACTCAATCTGTTGGTCACTGGACAAAGATCTCACATTAAGAATAACTTTAGGTTAATCAATGCTTATAGCTTGTCTGAGAACTTTGATGTTTAGCATCATTTGCATGCTTTTTTGCTACTCTAGTTCTCCTTGGAGAAGTGAAGGGGGCCATACAAAGAAATTCTATACTTTGTTTCATGAATGACCAATACATTGGTCAAATACAAAACCAAAGACATTTGACATACAGCAGTCAATCTTCTGTCTGTAAGCCTTTCTTGTCCTTGGATAGCAGATAGTAAGTAGTCTATTACTAGGTAAGGACCACAACTGTCTAGTCATGATAAACCATGATTGTATGACTTTTATGAGGATCTTGGTGTGAGAACAAACTATACCTGATTATGCCAATATTATTAATAGAGAAAGCTTGAAAGAGGAAAACAAAATATATTAGATAGAACAGATCTACTCATAGTATAATAGGAACCCATTCTCACTGATAATGGAAGCAATTTTGTTGATGAAACTACTTCTATTCCTCTATTTGCTGCTTTCATGGAAATCTATTGTTTGTTATTCTATTTAACAAAAACTTCTGGATTTATTTATAGCAAGAATTTCAGTAAAGATGTAGTTCATTTCAGTATTCTATCAACATGTTAGTAATTAGACAAATCTCACATTAAGATTTTTGGACTCTACAACTTCAGTGGTAGCAAGGTGGTACAATAAGTAGATAGAGCTCTGGGCCTAGAGTCAGGAAGACTGAGTTCAAATCCAGTCTCAGGCACTTAGTAGCTGTGTCACCCTGGACAAGTAACTTAACTGTTTGCTTCAGTTTCCTCTTCTACAAAATGAGCTGGAGAGTAATTGCCCATCCACACCAGTATCCTTGCAAAAAACAACAACAACAACAACAACAACAAAAACGAAAACAAAACCCTAAATAGGGTCACAAATAGTTGGACACCCCTGAAAAATGACTCCACAATGGCTTGACTTAATGAAATGCATGAAGAAGTGATATGTACTAGAAATAGCACAATTCTAAAAGTCCTTGGGTATTGATTTACAAAACATTTAATAAAAGAGAATCTTCTAAAAGAATGGAAACTCCATAAAGGATATTAAACTTCTATTTCCCTCATTACCCTTCCTCCCCCTAAAAAATATAACTGAGAAACTGTGAGCTTTTCCTAGCTGTTAACCTACATATTTACTTGTTCATATCTGCAAAATTTTTATGAAAATAGTATCAGCATGCATAAATGGCATCCTTGATGAAAACATTAACAGGCAGATATTTTCAGAACCTTGTTTATTGCAGGTCACACCTTCACAGTCATCTTTTTTAATAAAAGGGTGGTGAATATAATATTCTGCCATTTATTGTTTATTCACAAGTGTTTGCTTAATCTACACATCTCTAAATATAACTTATATAAGTTGTTTCCCACATATATTTCTCTGTTTCCCTATGAAGCAAGTGGGCGCTGCTCAGTAAGTGGGGAACCCATTTGGGATTTGGGTAACACATAGAGGAATCCATGTACCTGCTTTGATATGCCCCCATCAAGGCTTTAGGGGATTTGGGGGAGTGTACAAAGTGGAATGCTGTGCCTGTCTTGACTGACCCCATCAAGACACAAAGGTAGTTGCTCCTCTCTCTTCCTGATGGCTCCTTCAAGAAGGATAATTAGGGGAAGCTGTAGGAATTGATCCTCCCATTATCAGCAACTCTCTTGAGAAGACTAGAGTAGAATAAAGTAACATTATTAACCCCTCTGAAGCTGTCTTCTTGTCCTTCCTGTCTGACCAGATCAAGAGTGAACCTGTTAGAGACTGGAGTCCAAAAACTCCAGTGTCTCCCCTCTGTTATTTGTGAAACATATTTAAAGACAAGGAAAGACTATTACTGTAGGCAGGTGATTACAAGACAAACCACAGATCTGTTGTATTTGGGAAGTACTGATTTATCAACAGAAAAGTACTGACCCCTTTATACCATTTTTAAGAGGCTAAAAAAGGTGAATGACTGAGGCTTGTTAGGTATCTGAGCATCTTCCCACTCTCATGAGGGTATTTTTTACATGAATTTGGAAATTGTGGGAAAAGGAGCTGCGCAGAAAACCTGTTTCTACTCCACTATCTTGACTCTGCCCCCCTAAAATTTGAATTTTTCCTAGAAACATGATAAGGTTTGTGTGTATATATATATATATATATATATATATATATATGTGTGTGTGTGTGTGTGTGTGTGTGTGTGTGTATAATATATTAATATATCATGATTCTAGGTACAACACTATACTATTCAACTGGTAGCAGAAAACTATTGAGCTTTAGAATGTCTCCTCTTTTTTTGTTTTTGTTTTTTGCTTTTTGGAGAGGGGAAGGTAGGGCAATGGGGTTAAGTGACTTGCCCAAGGTCACACGGCTAGAGGTGTGTGTGTGTGTGTGTGTGTAAGTGTCTGAGTTTGAATTTGAACTCATATCCTCCTGACTCCAGGGCCCATGCTCTATTCACTGCGCCACTTAGCTACCCCTATGTCTCCCCATTTTAAAAACTTTTTATTCATTTTAAATTTTATTTATAGAAAACTGGGCAGAAACCAGAATGTTTGGATTTGTGTGGAGCACATATTGAATGGACCAAAGAAAAATCAAGCAGAAAAAATGTCTTTCAGGTAAGTGTATTGCAAATACTCAATAGTGTCCATTATTATGAATATGAAGTCTTTTGGAGAAAATTCTAGGTAGTTTAAAAGTTTTAGTAAATATACATTATTTGAGTAAAAACTGCTTATTCTTGTAGTTTTAAAGGTCTTCTTTTGTTGGTGGTGCTTCCATGTTTTAGGGCTTCTTAATGAATAAAAGCTCTGGCGACTGAATCCTATCAGAACACTAAGGGTGTGTTGATTTGTTGATTAATGTTCTGTGTGCATTCAATTGGTTTTTGCAAGTTGGTAGGTAATTGTTTTGGGTTTATGCCTAGATTTCTTGACCTAGGAAGCCTTAATAAATAGAAAGTTCTCAAGATGCTTACACAAATTGAGCTCCAACTGTGTATGGTTACCTTGTTGTTGTTGTTATGGTTGTTTTTCTAAATTGCTGCTTATAGTTGTGATTTTCTCGGCATGTTCACTGGTGGGAGATGGTAAGATAAAAGGGACCCAGAATTCATAATGAGGTTATTTATTTCTATATTTTAGAAACTTGCATTCAACAGAAAATAAGCAACTTTATTTATATGGAATATATACATATATGTGTGTGTGTGTGTGTGTGTGTGTGTGTGTGTGTGTGTGTGTGTATGCAATGTCCAAAGTTAATCCCTTGGAAAGATAAAATTCTCAATTTTGAAGATTTGCATATTGTCAAATTCTGGGAATGGAGTAATTGATGATACTAATATATGACTGCTTTTATCCAGGATATCATCATTTTTCATCTTAACATTATGTGTGATTTACTTTAATTTTAGGTGCCCAATAATTTATCCTTTACTTAAGTATTCCATACATGGTGTTCTCAGCACTCAACACAGAGTTTGGCACATAATTGACACTTAATAAATATTTGCTGATTGATTGAAAATACTGCCTCCCTCTTCAAATTGACTTTTTCTTATTTACTTGTGTAAATGTTATATCTTCTCTACCCTTACCTCCACCTCTAAGTGGAATGCAGTCATCTCTGAGAACAGGACCTGTTTTTCATTTTGTCTTTATATACCATGGACCTAATATAGCACTTTTCATATTGTAGGTGCATAATAAAT
Organism: Gymnobelideus leadbeateri; assembly: GCA_011680675.1. Classification (NCBI taxonomy): domain Eukaryota; kingdom Metazoa; phylum Chordata; class Mammalia; order Diprotodontia; family Petauridae; genus Gymnobelideus; species Gymnobelideus leadbeateri. The sequence continues at coordinate 304,755 of WOXC01009786.1, forward strand.
GCCAGTTCTTGTTGAATTGATAGTCATACTTGGGGATGCAAAGACTGTGTGATTACATATGTAGGGCATGCTGGGATTAGGCATTTTGTTATCTCTATATGAGGAAGCAGGTTGCCATGGCCAAATAATTCATCACCAAGAGGCTAGACTTATGATAATGAGTTTCTCTCTGAACTTGGATAGGTTGGTCCTGGAAAAGTCAACATGGGTGTTGCTAGATCTGGCTTTGAAGCCCTTCAGCTGTAAAATTTGGCAGAATTTTCACTCCCCAGGATAGCCTTCTAAAATCCAGAGTCAAATTTAGACCAGAATGGAGCATTGGAGTAAGTCTTTGTGGAGAACTAGAGAAAGGCTTTGAGTATGTGGAGTGAAGCACCTATGAAAAATTTAAGGGTGTCCAACAATAATCATAAGGCATGAGAGGACATATGTGACTCAAGCTCTTTACAGGTGACTTATATATATATATATATATATATATATATATATATATATATAGAGAGAGAGAGAGAGAGAGAGAGAGAGATAAAGATATGTATAGATATAGATATAAGATTATAGATATATTGGAGTGTAGTGGAATAAAAAATTTTTTGTACTAATTAGTATACAATTAGCATACCAAAGAAAAAGTTCTACATTTTAGTACCCTTTGACTATACTCTTCTTCACATCAAACATATCTTTCCTCATTTTCATTTTGACTTTATCCCTCTATTATCAATTCATCTATATGAGGTTACTTGAAAATGTGACCTATTCTTCCTCACTATGGCATTAAGGTATAAGAAGTTTAGACTGAAAAACATGCACTCTGAACCCTTTTAGGATACATGAGAGAATAAATCTTCTCATTCTTGCTATTTTGTGGGGGGAGAGGGGAAGAAGCTTAAAAAACAGTGTAATATACATATTTTCTTCATTTATTTTATTTACGTTTGCTTTATTATGTGTATTATTATATTATAAACTTACTAAGGATAGGGACAAGGTCTTAATAAATACCTGTTGGTTGATTGATCTTTATATCCTGCACAGTACCTAGCATAGTGTTTTACAATTAATAGGTGCTAAGTTAAGGTATAGAATGAATTAATGAATGGACAAATAACCATGTATTGTGAGAGTTAACCCTTAAAAATTAATATAAAGGATTTTTGCAAATGTCTGGACTCTAGTCCTATTCAATATAAATTTTGTATAATCTTTTTCACATATTATTGGGGTGGATTGCTCCATTTTCTTACACTAAAAACACATGAACACAATAGATTAAATAAAAGTCAGTAATGCCCATCTATTGATAGAGAATATAAAATGAAGCCTTTTGAGAGGCATATTATAAATAGCATTCATAGTCCTGTTAACTGAAAGGAAAAAAAAAGGATCTAGAAGGATTTGCCAGAGCTAAATCTAGATGACTTACATCAATATTTGATTAGATACATTAGCTGGCCTCCTTCAAATGATCAGAATAAACATGATTATATCTCAAAAACATGGTATTAAAGCACTGTTGTGTGTTTTTAATGTGTGTGTATGTGTGTGAGTGTGTGGGCACACACATGCCCATGGATTTCATTACCTACAGAATAATAAAGTGTTTGTTCCTGGCTGAAATAAGACCATGATGACTTCAGCTGATATGTGACATTAGAAATAGCTTTAGAATTCCAAGTTTGAATTAGGCTTGGTGTTCAATCTGAGGCTATGAATTATAGATTACAGATAGCAAATGACTATTGAGATTTTTGGTTCAAGAAAAATCAAAGAAGCAAAATTAGAAGTAATTTTAAATTTAGAAATCTATCTTGAAAAAGCAGATGGATTACCAATTATATACCACCGTAATTAGAGTGAATGTAGGGAAATGGAACAGGAAATTAATAGGGAAAATCATTGTCTGTGTAAGATGTGCTTGAAAAACTCAGAAGCGCCCATGTGCTATACTAAACTGTGAGGCATTTCCTGCATTTGCATATATTGTTGGGTCACATGAATTTCTATGTTCCTAGTTTTTGTTCAAAGAGTAAGCATTTAGGCTTGTGCCTCCTTTACCATCAAAGTTCCATCAAAGTCTAAATGTGCATTTGATTTTTCTTAAAATAGTAGGGAGTAGTGCAAGAGCGATAACATTAATTAAGTATTAATGTATAGTCATTGAACAATACTGAATAAATCATATTGATAGCCACAGGGCTGATTTCAGAGAATCCTATAGCTTATCAAAGAGCAAAAATGATTCTTCTTCATTGATATTATTTCATACAAAAATACAATATTTATCAAAATGTTTAAATAACTGAGCAGCAGGTTCCACATATTTGATGAATTTAATTCCACAAACATTTATTTAATACCCATGATGTCTAAGACACTGTAGTAGATACTGTGGGGGCAACAATGATTTTGCCTTCAAGAAACTTACATTTTAATAGGAGAGAAAATTCACATAAACAAATAGCTATAATACAAAATAGAAATGATTACTCAATTCAACTTAACAAATGTTCTTTGAAGATCTACTATGTTTATGGTATTGTACTTTCCAAGGTTTTACAGATACAAAGGTTAAAAATAATGTGGCCTCTGCCCTCACTGAGATAGATACTACGTTTATAGAAAGTATGATATAAGGTATGATGTGATGGTGGTGAAAGAACAAGACAAAGTGCTATTTGAGGAGAGAGTTAGCACTTCGACCTGAAAGGGAGAAAAGGAAGGAGTCACAAGAAGTTTCCGGAGAGGGGAGTATATAAGAAAAGAGGCTTAATAATAAAGTGAAATGAAGATTGAGGAACTTGCAGTAATTTTTCCTTTTTAAATCTGAATTTGTGTGCTTATATTGTGTGCGACAAATTTCAAGGTTACAACAGGCAAGCTAATTTCTTAGCTAAATGAGAGTTATTTTGTTGTTGTTGTTGTTGTTTTTAACTTTTGTTTAAGTCTGCTTTTGTCGTGACCCACAAGAACTATGATGCATTTAAAAATGCCAAAGACACCATTTAGCAACAGAGTGATTTGCAGTGAAGTGCTGAACCAGTTTCCCTGGTTAACGAATGTGATTCACTAGGTTTTCATCAGAGGAGGGGTGTATAAAAAGATTTGTGTTTGAATCACATGCTTTAAACATTCTTGCTAAGTGCTAGTTTGCACTTTGTTGTTTAGCCTGAAATTTAAAGCACTGAGGATTAAAAGGATTACAACATAATCTTAAATAATCCTGAATGTCATTTACAGAGAGACAGTTGTAATAACTAAATAAAACCATGTTAAGGGATGGCAGTATTGTCAGGCTGTATTTGAAGCTGAAGCACTACCCCTACCACCTTCTTCACTCTTCCATCCTGGTGGAATCAGGCACTTTAGACTTCTCTGGAAGGGAATTACAACTAGGAAGACAAAGCAAAAGGGGCAGTGGCTGATGTAAGATTTAAAGGTAAATGGGTATTCTACACCCCGACCCAACCACTGCCCAGAAATGGGTATGGAATTTGGCTTGCCTCAATTTTTTTTTAAAAAGAGGGGCCCTGAAATCAGCTTGCTTCCTGGTCCTTTGACTCTTTGCCATAAAAATATGGGAAGCATGTGGAGCTACTATAAAATCTCTGGGCAGTGAAATAAATCTGAATGTCTGAAATTTTTGAATCAAAAGCTAAAGCAGCCTTCTCCTAAGTGGTTTTCTCACCTTCTAGAAAATCATCTTTCCCACTTGTGCTACCATTGCCTTTAGACAGCTAGGAGGTACATTGGATAGAGCACAGACCATAGAGTCAGGAAGATCTGGATTCAAATTTGGCCTAAGACACTTGCCAATTAGTGATTAGTCTCTGGCCCCAAACTCCTACTTCCTCAGAAATCAAGGTCTCCCTTGGAGAAGAGTTGGGGAAGGAGATGTTAGTGATATGTATGTTAGTGATATGTATCCATGCTTCCTTGGGAGACATTTTATGTGGCTCTACATGAATATATGTAACCTATACAGAACAACAGGACCCCCACACCACTAACCCCTTATCCACATATAGGTTATAGGAGATATATAAATTAAATGCAAACATATAAGGTAACTTTTGAGTAGAAAACACTAATAGAGAGAATGGGGGTGACTAAGAAAGGCCACCCTCAGTAGGTTGCCCTTATGCTGGGTCTTGAAGGATACCTGACTCAGTGGAGTCTGTGAACACTGCCACAGTGTTTCTCTGGGAATGGTTAGGGTTACTCAGAATCGGGTAGAAGGCTGCTATGAAGGAAGCCACCATCATTTCAGCTGCACAGATGAAACCTCTAGGTCCCTAAGCAATCCTGATGGAAGCAACCTAATTGATCTTCTTCTTTTCATTGTTTGGTTTTATTTCTTCTTTATCGTTTTCCATCCCACCTAGTACAATACACCTTTGTAATTGGACTAATGTCTAATATGAATGTATTTGCAGATCCTTTACTGGACTATATGCTGTCATGGGGGGAGAGGGGAGGGAGGGAAAGAAAATTTGAAAATCAAGGAACTATGGAATTGAATCTTGTTAACTGAAACTAAACTAATAAATTAATTAAAAAATAATATCAATAACAATAAGGGAAAAATCAGGAACTATCATATGATATTTGAAACTTAATTTACTTTCAATAAATCATTGCTCTAATCTTCATAATTATTGATCTTATAATAATAGTTGCTATTTATATAATACTTAAAGATGTTTGCAATGTACTTTACAAATATTATTTTATCCTCACAACTATGGAAGGTAGGTACAAGTATGATTATCATTTTTACAGATGAGGAAATTAAGGCTGAAAGAGGTTAAGTCTCTTGTGTCTGAGACTGGATCTGAACTGAGATCTTCCTGACTCTAATTCCAACACTCTATCTACTGTGTCACCTAGCTGCCCAAATTTCTTCTCTTCTCTCCTCTCCTCTTACTCTTCCTCTTCCTCTCTCTCTGTCTCTCTCCCTCTCCCCCTCCCCCTTTCTCTCCACATATGTGTTTATATATGTGTATATATGTGTTGTGTGTGTGTATGTACACAATGTATATAGGTAGGAGGATGGCATAGTATGATAAAGAATAAGTCTCAGAGGCAGAAAAATCTGGGTTCAAGTTCAGTTTCAGAATCTGGACAAGTTATTTAAGTTTGTGAGACCTCAGCCAACTCTCTAGGACCTAAATTGTAGAATAGTTTCAGAGCTCTCCCAGTAGATTTAATTCCTACATGTTTATATATATACATATATATGTTTATCATTTCTTTCATACCTTTACATCGACTATACTAAAATTTCATATGCCCTGTTTTTTACCTTGGATCATGATTTGATGGCTGGGCCAGATGTATATTTGTTTTCACTTCATATTTTGAGAAGTATTTTAGTTTCTTAATTTTAAGTAATTTAATGACACCTGAAAAATCATTTCAAATAAAAAGAAGAACTATTAGTGTTATGGTTTTATCCATTTCCTTTACTTAGCAGTGATCATTTAAAATGAACTTGAGTTTTTTTAAAATCATTTTTCTTTAATTCTTTAATGGTTAACGTTAGGGTAAATGCAAATACTGAATCTTCATATTCATAATTGCATTTAATTTAAGTATGTAAAGTTGGCTTTGCTTTAGAGAAACATAGTATATGAGAAGACATGAAAGTAAACCAGAATAAAGAAATATCAATGCCTGATCTCCAGTTGCTATTTTTTTTCACTCTTCTATGTGGTCCAAATCTTTTTATTGATCTATCATCTCTTATTCAATGTGCTTGAGTGCAAAGAACACTGTGTTATCTGCCAGGAGATTTGAGTTTAAGTCAGGACTAGGATTATTTTTTTAAATCTTAGAACAAGAAATATCTAGTTAGGAAGGGGGTGTATGAAAGAATCATGCTCAAGGATAAGGTCACTTCAATGCTGGTGGTTAGAGCTGAATGTAAGAAAAAAAGATTACCATGAGTGCAGCCCCTCTGGGAAGGAAATGTACCAGAGACAGGTTCTGTGTCTCTAATTTTTCTACCCTGGGTCTAATCCCTTGTCTGCCTTATTTATGGCTCTGGTTCTAGTCTTGGTTGTGTAGCATCACACCTGGCAAGTTACTTCTCAATGTCACCATTTGTAGAATGAAGAATTGCTAGACCTACCTCACAGATTTCCAAGATTAAATGGATCAATGCATGTGAAAGCACTTTATAAAACAGAAAGAAAAATAAAATGGAAAAGCATTTATTAAGCAATTACCATTTGCTAAGTCTTGTGCTAAGCATTAGGAATACAAATAAAAGAGTCAGACAATCCCTGTCCTCAAAGAACTCACATTCCAATTGGAGGAGAGAATACACTAGTGTGTATTCTCTCACCTGCAGTTTGGATGAAATGATCCAGAGGGCCTCTGGATGCTGCAGGAGGGAAGATGACAATGCCTGGGTACCTGGAGAACCTAGCTACAGGTGCAAGTGATAAATCCCAGAGGACTCTAGGACTCAATGATGGGTCAGATGACAAGGCCTAGAGGTTTCTCTCTTATCAGAATAATTATAAAGTTGGCAACTCTCTGGTTATCCAAGCAGTGTGATCAGCCACGCCCATCCCATAGCCAAAAATCTGGTCCCACAATGTTTGGCAAGGGGCTTCTGGTGGAATTTGAGCAAGAGACAACCAAGAGCATTAGAGAAGAAGGATTCTTTTTCTGTCCTCAAGGGTCTGGATTTGGGGCTACTGTGGGTAAGCGTTCTGAGTTCTATATAATGAAAGGTATTATTATTTCCTACATTCAACCACACATCACTATTGTTTTTTCAGCCCTGAAAAGGGTTTGGCAAGCCCTCATACCAGAGGTGACTAGTTCTACTGGAACATCCCATAGAGTGCTCACCCACCTTCACCCAACTCTCCAAGTTGCTGTAGCATGTGCACTGGCTATACCTTGTTAAGTTGTCTCAGCAGACAGGGTCAACCAAGCTGAGGTTGAGAGGCTTCAAATCAATTGATGTGTTAGGGGGGTGTGTACCCCAAGCATGTGAAGACTTACTCTGATAAAATGGTCAGATAAGAACAATTTGTTCCAATGGCTACAAAGGTCACTGAAGCAAGCTCTGTAGAGTGCTTAGATCCTGGTAGGGTATTGAAGATGCCAAAGTCATCCAGTGCATCTTGGATCATCTCCTGTTGTCTTGGCTTTTGTCTTGGCCTTTTGTCCTTGACTTCTATGACTCAGGAAGAGAGTGAAGCTGGCTACTTTATGCAAGTCTGCCTCTACTTCACATTTAAATCAAGACACCATCCATGATATCATTGGTCTTCTTCAAAAATGAAAGACAAAAAACAACATCACTTTCTTCCCCCCCGGGGAATTTCCAGAAATAGAATTCAAAATATCTTTTGGCCCTGAAGAATAAAGCCCATCTAGCTACAAAATTGTAATGCTTTCAACAATGCCTTATTTTCCCCTGGTCTTCTACACACACACACACACACACACACACACACACACACACACACACACACACAATGAGCAAATATATTCATATAAAATTTTTCCAAAGTGACACCTGGCTAATTCTGTATTCAAAAACTTTACTTAAACATTTAAAATAGTCTGTTTTGTGTAAGGGGTATTGCCTCTTTTAGAAAGTTTGTCAAACTGAAGATACACTCTTAAGCTATTGCTGGAGAAGCAATAAAGTCTATCAGCTACCAAGGAATATTATATTACTTTCTAATTGTACCAGAGTCACCTACTTTGGTGGTGAGAAAGGAAAAAAAAGGGGTATCCATTTCATTCTTATGCTCAGGTATCAGAGCAGTAGTTCTTTCTGACTAAGGAACAACAGATACACAGGATTTTGTGTTTGAGTGTTATTCTTTTTTTAATTTTTAAAATTTTTTATTATTTTTTTAAAGCAATTGGGGTTAAGTAACTTGCTCAAGGTTACACGGCCAGTCATTATTTATGTGTGAATGCTCATTTTCTGAGGCCAGATCCAATCCCAGGTTTTCCCAACTCTGGGGCCAGCACTCTTACTCACTGTGCCACCTAGCCGACCCGAGTGTTATTCTTATTTAAATAAATTATAACCAAATAGAGGAAACTGAAGGGACTTTGGAACTGTATTTGTTCAGCCCCATCAATATGAGGAAACTGAGACTTAGAGGTAAGAAATGTCATGCCCAAATTATAAAGCTAGTAAGCTGAGGAGTCAGGATTTAAGCCTGGGTTTCCTTCCTTTGATTGTTTCACTTTTTTGTCATGATCTTTAATTTCAATCATATGTGAAGAAAAGAAATTCTAACAGGAAGGAGCATGAAAAATATGACTGAGGTCCTTCTAGTACCAATCACCTAGTCAGGTACTGAAGAGAAGTCACAGCAGTAAAGGCACTGGTAATGATTGAGAAGTTACCCAGTTGCTTTGACACTGAGTCATCAGGAAGGTGATTTAAAAAAATAAAATAAAATCTAGGGGCAGCCAGGTGGCACAGTGAATAGAGCATTGGCCCTGGAGCCAAGAGGACTTGTGTTCAAATTTGGCCTCAGATACTTCACACTTACTAGTTGTGTGACCTTGGGCAAGTCACTTAACCCCAACTGCCCTGCATTCCCCCCTCCAAAAAAAGACAAAAAACAAAAAACAAACAACAAAAAAAAAAACTAAAATGCAGAGGGAGAAATACTAAGTATTAGTGCTAAAGGTATCAAGTTATACCATAGGTATGTATTTCATAGGGTCATAGAATTAGAACTGGAATGCATTTTAGAGGTCAACCAATTCACTTCCCTCCCCCCGCCCCCGCTTCTTGTACAGATAAAGAAAATGAGGCCCAAGTGACTTTGCCAAGGTCACACAGTTACTAAGTGGCAGAGACAAGATTTGAGCCCCTGTCTTCTCACTGCACATGCAGTGACTCTCTAATGATTGGTTCCCCTCCCTCAAAATGTCATCATAAAATTAACAATTTGTTAAGAATATGTCCAGTTGTTCTCATAACACATAAGGAAGATGTAGAAAATCTGAAGTAATGAAATTGTAAGTTTGAGCAGAGATCCTCATCTATTCTTTTGTAAAAAAAAAAAAATGAAAAAACGCCAAAAAAATGGCCTCCAGTAGAATGTAAAATCCTCAAAGAAAAAGACAATTTTGTTTTTGTCTTTGTTTCTCCAGTCCCTAGCACAGTCTGATACATAATGTTAATATTTTGAATAAATGTTTGTTAAATTAAATTGAATTGAATGTCTTGCATTTTTGACCACCTGATGAAGTGCCGCTGCCATCTGGTGACTCTATACCTATATTTCAAACTCACTTTTTTTGGAGAGTAGAATAAGCCCTTTTGGAAGTTGAATTGGCAAGTCTGAAGTAATGAAATGAAATGTTGCATAAAGCTTTTCTTTAAAATATTAGAGGTAATAAGAACAAGTATGGAGGCTGATCAAGCTTCCTTTCGGTCCTCTGAGTAATTTGGGAGGAATGCCATTGGTACACGGGAAGGCTTCCATATAAATAATTCCATCATTTCATTAATCTCTAAAAGATATGTTATTGCACTCCTTTAATTACTTTTTAGAAATGCTAGCAAAAAGAGATTAATATGCTATTAGTGGAGTTTGACAATGCAAGCATCAGTAAATGCTCTTCCCTCTACTTGACTAAGAAAATACTTTTATTTCCTAGTACTTAAAAGATGTCAATAGACATAAGCAAGCTCATTTAAATTTTCTAAGACAGCTAAAAGGCATGCGTGTTCCCCCCATCAGTAACTCAGGTCATTACTTATTCTTCCCGAACAGATAATAACTGCCCTGGCAGCTTGGTGACTCAGTGGATAGAGCCTGGACTTAGAGTATTGAATTCAAATCCAGCCTCAGATACTTGCTAGCTGGCTGTACTTGGGCAAGTCACTTAACCTTTATTTGTCTTAGTTCCTTCAACTATAAAATGGGGATTGTGATAGCATCTGCCTCTCAAGATTACTAGTAATCTCATCTACCTCTCAGGGTTACTGTGAAAATCAAGTGTACAATATTTGTAAAAAGCTCCTAGAACCATGCCTGGAGTTGATATAGTTGTTGGCTTTTTTAAACTTATTTCCTATCTAGAGAGTTAGAAGTTCCATATTATCCTTCTTTACTAGGAGAGAGCAGTGTATACTCTTTTCCTTGCCTTCCCTTCTCTCCTTCCCCTTTTTCCTTCCTCTTTTCCTTTCTTCTGGTTTTTAGGAGTTGCCTATGAAATGAACTAGTGATTTTTTGTTGGTTTATTCTAAGTTAAATACACAGAGTTGCCATTTAAATAAAAAGTTCATGATGTTCAGGTAGCACCTGTGGGACATGTTCTTTGGACTGGTTTTTGTTGTTGCTTCCCCCAGAGCAGGCACATCCATTCTACATGCACTTGTACCTAAGGCATGCATATGCAGGCTTAGGGACACATTCAGGCGATCAGTCCAGTCAATAGTCAGGCATTTATTAAGTGTTGAGTACTGCCAGGCACTGTGTTAAATAGTGGGGGTGCAAAGAAAGGCAAAAGCCAATCCCTGCTCCCAGAGCTCACAGTCTAAAGGGGGAGACAAGATGCAAACAATCATGTACGAACAAGACACAGACAGGGTAAATGGGAGATGGCCAACAGAGGAATTAAGCAGGAATCAGCAAAGGCTTCTTTTAGAAACTGGGAATCCAGGAAAGCCAGGAGACTAAGAGAAGAAGAGAGACAATTGCAGGCAGGAGGGAAAGCCAGTGAAAATGTCTGGAGTTTATTTACCTGACATACAGGAGCCAATCTAAGGACCTTTTCAGGTCTGATGAACTAACAAACGGCACAACAGTGGACCTTATGGGATGGAATTGATATTTCTCAAGCAACTCTTCTTTTTCTAAAACTGCCCATAAAAATGAAGTGAAATCCACAGCCTAAAAAAATACTTTGAAGACCTGTTGCTAACACTGGAAGACAAACATTCAAGATGCACGATACCTCCTTCCTATTTATTTAACCAATGCTATTCATATTTTTATTTAAGTGTAACTATCTATTTCATTCCTGACATTATTTTTTATAACGAATAGACTTTCTCCAGAAACAAAAAGGGGGGGGAGGGAAAAGTAATATTTAAGCTTTAAAACTCTTTTTTTTAATAGTTAGGACCTATAATCAGTATTGCATTTATTCCTTGTCCATAGGAATAAAACAGAGTAAAATAAAATCTAATAATTTTAGATAGAAAAGAATCACTGGAAGATACATGGCTGAAGCTATTCAGTTTTAGAAATGTAAAGTAATGAGGCTGGATCTGAAGGCAAGAGAAGGAGAATATATGTGGAGTGTTTATATGCTACAAATCACTGAGCAGGAGAGAAATCTGGGGGCAGTGGTGAGTAAAACTCTAAAATCTCAGTGCACAGGGCTTAAAGCAGTAAGAGGAAAACAACAGAATAAACACACATATAAACAAAGACTGGAACCGAAAATAGAAAAGCTCTAACTCTAAGATGAAAGGAAGATGCTGTCACTTGTAAAGCAAATGCTGGAGTGCTATTCACAGACTCTGTCACTTTACTGGCAAAATATGCTCTTGAAAATGGGGAGGTGAAAAAAGGTGACAAAGATGTGGAATGATGGTGGTCACTTGAGTATTCCAGGTATTTGAAGGCTTGATGCTTAGTCTTAGCAAAAGAGGAAACTGAAAGGTGACCTCTGATAGACAAAGACCTGCCCAAATGTTAGAAAGAAATAGATGGACTGAGGAGACTTGAACTGTTTTCAGATCACAAATCAGTGTGTTGTTGACTTGAGTTCGGGCGAGAACAAACAATCCAGGAGTTGTGTCAGATTTCTTTACGATAGAAGGCTGTTAACTTCTTGGCGCTGGCAATTTTACCAGCAATTGGCCTTACATCCCATTAGCAGTGATAGGAGAAACGTCCTAAACCCCGACTCCCTGGGTGTCTATATACAACTGGAAAAATTCAACGTGCCAAAATAACAGCCATTTGTAGAATCTGCTTTATGAAACAGAGAAACAGATGCAGTGAATTCTAAGGCCTCACTTAAAAAGTAAGAATTATATCACCTACCTCCCCCATTTAATCCTAGCCCCAGGTCACATGAAACCTGATGAAACTTAATTTTCTTCTGATCTGCAGTCTATAGGATCACAGAGCTAAAGCTAACTCTAGAAGCCATTTTATAGAAGAGGACACTGAAGTTTAATGGAAGCTAAACGATTTGCCCAGGGGTCACAGAGGGTTTAAGTGGCAGATGCAGATTTGAGCCCAGGTCATCAGGCTCCAGCCCCAGTATTCCTTTCAATATACCACACCGAGTTCAAATCATACTATAATTTCAGTATGTCCAGATACTCAGTTGTGGACATCCAATCAGAGGTTCTTTTGACAACAATCTCTATTATTGATATAAAGAGAGGTAGAAGACTAAGGAGAGCTTCATCTTAACAAAAGCCAGTATTGAATGTGCTCCCTGATATCTGAGGGATGTCTTGGATACATTTCTTAACCACTTCAAACAGAACTGTCTATAGAGTAGGGAGCAATACAAACTCACTTTTTTTCTAAGCTGTTATATATACTTAGATATGTGGCAAGTAATTATGTGAAATGCTTACCTTTTAACAATTAACTGAACCATTCACAACTGCAGATGCTACTTGTCCATCAGACAGGAAAACATTTGTTTCAAGACACAGACATCTTCTGTGCTATCAAAAAAAAAAAAAAAAACTTCAACTGCAGTTAATGGGTAATGTGCATATGCCCCTATATTGAGGGGCAGGGAAAGTCGAGGGGCACATACATATACATTGATAACTGTTGGCATGACCTATAGCCAGGCATGGGGAGAATAACTGAATTCATTAGAAGCATCTCTGTCCTACTTAGAAAGGTAACCATTGTTCTCTTATGAATATGTGAGATGTTAGCTGAACAGCACATAGGCCTGCATTATTCACAAAAACGCATTGCTGCCATCTGGTGGCTAGTTGGCATGTCAACACTGACTTTCCCCCTAATTTAATTTTACATAAAGGGTCCTCCCCTGAACTTTTACAAAGAGAGAGGCTTTATGCAAGGATATACCCCTGTGAATTCCTGTCTGAAGCCAAGAGAGTTTACCTGGCGGCAGCCTTTCTCCTCCACTCCACAGGCATCTGGATTGACTTTTGAGTAGTGGAGACAAGAGAGACAGATGCAAAAACTTGGAGTCTTCTATCCTGAAAGCGAAGCAGTCTTGGCAAGGTTTACTCAAGGAAATGGGATCTTTTTGGCTGCAGGTGGACAGCCAATTTTATTTACATTCTTTCCAATTGGCTATTAAGTGTCTGTGGGGGGAGAGAGGGCAATGTCTGATTTGATAAGAAGATTGCTATTGAAACTAAAGATGAGCTATTTTGCCTAGACGAGAATTCACTTGAGATTCTCAAATCCTTAGTTTAGATCCAAATTTGAATCTTTCTATACTCATGTTTATTAGATTTGGCTCTGGAAATACATATTTTCTAGGATTAAAGGAGAAAAGATTTAAAGGACTAACATAAAGGTTTTGATTTCTTCCTGTTCGTAAAATAGTCCTCACAAACTGTTCTAATGAGTTAAGTGTTAATGAATCAAAAAACATATGGAGCAAGTTTCTTTTGAAATCCATATGAATTTACATATTAAGGAGGGATAACTATAATCCTCACTGGAGGTTTTGTTGAACTTGAAACTACAAGTTAGGAAATTTTGCCTATACTAGAATGTAAGTTCATTAACTCATTCCTAATTGTAACCTGTTATCACAACATGGTTATTATTAAACTAGTTATATGTTTTATTTAAAAACTAGATTTTCTGCAATGAGAAGCTAGATACATTCAAACATATGTGTACCTCAATTGTTTTAATATTATGAGACATGGAATATTAATTAACATTGTTCTTGGTTGGAGGTGGTTGAAGCCTGGAGTACTTCCTTGAGGTATTAATACAGAGGTCCTTTGAGGAGGCAACAAGATGAATTGGAACGAGTGCTGGACTTTGAATCAGAGTCAATGCATCAAATATCAGTTGTGCCACTTATTAATTGTGTGATAATGGGCAAGGCATTTAAAATCTGTGTACCTTAAAAATGAAGCAATTGAACTAAAGGAACTTTAAGGTCCCTTTAATAATATTTATGATAACCATAACTAACATTTGCATAGCAGTTACCATGTGCCAGGCACTGTGCTAGGCATTTTACAATTATTATCTTGTTTGGTCCTCTCATTTTACAAATGAGGAAACTGAGGCAAACAGAGGTTAAGTGCCTTTCTCAGGCTTACATAGCTAGGAAATGCCTGAGGCTAGATTTGAATTCAGGTCTTCCTGACTCCAGATTCCATTTTCTAGTCATTGAGTCACCTAGTTGCCTTTATAGCTTGATTTATGTTTTTATCACATGACAAAAACATTAATAATTAATATTCAATACCTAGTATATATTTGTCCATATTATCAGATTCCTTGTTACTTTATGTAACGATGGCCACCCTGTTTCCTACCTCCTAAAGGCCAGATGTATTGGATATATACTAGATATACTGGTAAATCAAGGCTATATCCAGATATACTGGATTTTATCCTTTTCTCAATGTTCTATGTTACCCTTAAAACAGTTTTGGGTGTGCCTAGGCTCTCTGTAAATGGCTCCAACTCGCCACCAAGGGGGTTCTTGCAAGTGTAAAGGTGGTTCCCTGAACCCCATTACCATTTAGCCACTAACAAGGTAGCTTTTACAACCAAATATATAAACAGCTGACTCTTCAGCAGGCGGGGTTTAATCCTACTCTACCTCAATCTCTGGCGAGGGAAGGAAAATAGCTTCACAGTTTACCTCATTTCTTATATAGCATAGTTCCGGGTCTAGAACCCCTCTTGGACTTGAGTCTCAGGCACCCAGGCTGCTGAGGGCTTCTGTGCTGGGCAGTCCAGGGTCTTGGCTCTGAGATTGCCATGCCTTGAACTCCTGGGATCCACTGGGAATCACTGCTGGCACCTGAAACTGTGAAGGAGAAAAGAGACAGAAGAGCATTAAATATTCCAAGTCCTTTCTAGTATATAGGGTAAAAGAGAAGGAGAGCAGGAGAGAGAAGTTCTTCCCTTCTCAGGGGTTTAATTTGTGGTGTTGGCACTATGGATAATCTGTGAACTTCACCCTCAGGAGGTAGCAAGAAGGGGGATACAGTAAAGAGTGTGAATTAGAAAGAGAGATTGTCCCAGTTTACCCACTTAAGACACAGTCTTTCCAGATACATCAGACAAACAACCTCCATATTGCAACATCTGGGCATGCCCAGATAAGCCTCATTATACTTAGAGAAACATGCAAAGGGAAATACCCAAAATTCCAGCCACCCATACAGATCTACACCCCTATGTGACTTTGATGACCCTATGAAGTCTGCTTAACATACATAAAGTTTAAGTGGCTTGCGCAGGGTCACACACCTAGCAAGTATCCAAAATGGAATTTGAACCCAGGTTTTCCTGATTCCCAGTCTAGCCTTCTATCTCCTGCACCCCTGCTTCATGTCTTAGATAACTTAGGTAAAGCCCAATCAATAAGATCTTGGATATATGTAGAAAGTTCAGAGAATTAGAATATTATATTAATAATCTCCCTTTAAAATTCAGTCTCATCTTTGCCATCTCATTTTAATATTTTGGTTTATTGCATTGACTTAGTAGCTAAATACTTAAAATCTCCTGACCAGACTCTGTGAGTATAGTTTATCATTTTGCCATTTTTCTGTGCTGCTTCACATACCTAACTGGTGATCAATAGCATATTTTCTTTAAAGTTAAATACTGACAATAGTCCAGTGATTGTCCACAGAAAGACTGTATTTTTTCCCCAAGTTCTTCAAAGTCAGGTAAAACAAGAAGTCGAATCTGATTTGTTCCTTCACTGCTATTACCCTAGTCAGTTACATTAAAAACATATACATATTATTTAATGAAATCAAATATATAGCTTTTCTTTTACTCATTAACAGGTAAAACAAAACTTTTTTTTTAATCCAAGCATAAAAAAAAAACTTTGTTAGTTATTGATTTTTAAAACGACACTCTTTTTTGGCATTTATAAGTGCATGTAAAAATATTAAACTCGAGATGGGCTGGAGATGCTGAGGAATGCTAGGCCCAACAACAACAGCTACAATAAGAAAATGTTTGTCAGCTTACTTGTTTGGTTTTTTAAAATTATTATTAATTCTGTTGGAGAAAAGAGTAGGTTCAAAAAATATAGGATATCGTTTGTGGCTAATTGAATGATGAGGGTGGACAATAGAAAGAAACAAGAGCAACTCATTTTAAAAAATTTTGCTTTTATTTTCTCTGAAAAGCATAATGTTCTTTGGACTGGGGAGGCCCATTCCAAGCCTTATACTCTTATACACTGGATTGGAACTCAGGGGAACTAGTTTGTTCTAGTGAGTTCTGCCACTGACTATGTATCTTTGGGCAAGTAAGCTTTTTAATGCTCATTTTCCCCATCCTTAAATTAAATATACTTAAACGATCTCCCTTATGTCTCTAACACACACACACTCACACGCACACATGAGGTTTGGGATAGGAAATGCTTGTTTTAAAGAAGTTTATCAAAGAATAGTGAATTTTGGAGAAGACTTGCAAGAAAAAGGGGGAAATATCAGGGACTTCTTACTAGCCAAGCCCCTTTAAGTCACTTTGAAAATTCATTACTTTGACTTTTCTAATAACAGGATCAAAAGAATAATATTATTAATATTTCAACCTCAATGATTGGGGTTTTAAACCAAAAGCCTAAAATAACACTTATTCAATATCCAGGCAGATCTCAAAGATGTATTTAAAGTAGCAATGCTGTGGACACAAGTCAGTGTAATTAAACCAATTAAGGATTGCTGGCAGACTGATGCTTCCAAGGTGGGAGAATTCAGGGAAAAGGCCCTCCATGTAAAGCAGTCCCAGAACCTGAGAGTCACTTTGGGATTTTGCCTTATTTGATTGGAATGTTTGGAGGAGGCATCATAATTTAGTTTGAAGATTGTAGGGAGAGATGAAGGGGGATGAGCTTAAGGAATGCTATGTTCAGCGATAGTGTTTTTTAGCCCCCCGAGGAGCAGAGAAAATTATGAATCCCTGCTATTTAGACATGAAAAGTCTGCACCTGTAGAGACCAAGGTTCCCACAGAATGTTGTTAGACCAGCAGCCGTAGAAGTTCTAACACCAAGATTTGGCTGTAAGTAACTAGAGAAACTGTAGTGGCTGAAAGAAGGAGCCGTGAATGTGACAGAGACCCAGCAACAGCAGAGAGCTTGAGAAAAATTGTAATCAAATCTGATTTTGGTGGCCGTGCGTGCAAGAGATCAGAGATGGCTCTGAGAAGTTACATTCAACATATTTTCATGGCAAATGCTGTTGCTCTGTTTGCTTTCACAAGTGAAAAAGGATGTTTTATCTCAATGATAATAAGTTGAGAAAAAAGCAACAAGTGTACAGTGATGGAGCAGTTAGGGAAAAAAGAAAATCCTCCTGTAACAATTTGGAATAATAAAGTTCATTCATTCAAATAATTCAACTAGTACTTATTAGGAACCAGTAATATACTCTACTGGGTGCTAAGGATATCTAGATAAAAACTAAATAGTCTTTTCTATCAAAGATGATTGAGGGAAAACAATATAAGCATAGAAAAATAAATCATCATTTATGTTTATATACATATATAAGTATAGGCACACAATTGTATCTGTGTATATATACACATACGGATATATGGATATAGAGAGATAGATTAATACACATATAGAAATAATGTAGAAAGATAGATGATAGTAATTACCAATCCAGGAGGTAGGAAGGGCAGACTTAACTAAAATGATATTAGCATTTTTGTTCCATTTTTTTCTGTAGTGCCCAGTTTGGGTAATTAAAACTAATTTTGATCTTCTAACTAGCTCTTAATCTGTGTGTATTGATCAATTACTTCAAAGAGCATTGCTTCTGAATTACTTGAAAAAATTATGGGGCTTGATAAATGACTGAAATTCCTAGAGTATCTTCTAGGTCAAAAATCTTTTTTCCCTCTCTTGCCTCTCCTTTCTCGCCCCCTTCCCTGCCCCCCCTCCCATCCTTCCCCTGACCTGGAAAATCCTATACACACATATAGAAACATACTTATGTGTATATATATATATATATAATATGTGTGTATGTATACACACAGTGAAAATTCATGTATAGTTTAAAATTCAATAGATTGAAAAGGATCGCATAATTTCTAGCTGTAATTATGAGAGGTGCAGTCTTCTCATTATACAGATGAGGAAGCAGGATCTCAAAGACATTGTTACTTGCCCCAAATGATACAGGTAGTACCAAAGACAGTACTAGAACCTATGTCTTCTAACTGCAAGCTCAGTGCTCTTTTCATTACGTTATGCTAGGATTTTGCCTCTATCCACATTTAAATCTGAATATGTGTATAACATCACTCTATGCAAATGGAAGCTGGTGATGTGGAAATCAGTCCACAATGGCAGTGTGATTTAGAGAGAAAATCACTAGATATGCAGACATAGGTCCTGGTTTCAAATTCTTAATCTGCTACTTACTGATGGTGTGATCCAGAGCAAGTCATTTAACCTCTCCAGCCCTCGTTTTTCTTGTCTGTAAAATTAGGAGGTTTGATCAGGAGACCTCTATCATGCTATCAGTTTTAGGTCTATAGCGTATTCTCTTATTTAGACCTTAAATGGTAATCACATACCTTAGGTGAATTTAAGAGACTGTATCAATCCACCAGCATATTATGGGTATAAAACAGGAGTTCTAAGCCTAGGGGAAGTGAACTTTAAAAAAAATAATAACTTCACATCAATATAACTGGTTTCCTTTGTAATACTGTGTGTTTTATTTTATGCATTTAAAAACGTAGTCCACAGGCTTCACTTGACTGAGAGTGGGGCTTAAGGACCACTGGTACAGACAGTTACTTCCCATCCACTCCTAACTGTGGGTAGTGTTTTTGTTTTGTTTTGTTTTGTTTTGTTTTTTAAGAGTGAAATTTTAAAGCTGATTTAGCTAACTTCATGAGAGCAGAGTTGTTTCTGTTCTGATGAAGTTCTGAAAAATCAGGTATAGAAGAGATAAAACTACAGAGAATCTAAGAGACTAATTGATGGAGATTTTCCCAGTTCAGAAACTGTACAAACCTTTCGAGCTGCAGTTTCTCTGTGCTAAATGGACTTCAGATAGTCTAAAACATTCATGAGGCTTTAAAACTTGTTTAGCATATAGCCAGGAGATCGCATCTTGCACAAATCCTTTTGATTAAGTAGGTTTACCTTGCAATTTAAATTAAGAATATCTTCCTCGGGGCGGCTAGGTGGCGCAGTGAGTAGAGTGCCGGCCCCGGAGCCAGAAGGACCTGAGTTCGGTTCCGGCCTCAGCCACTTAACACACACACCAAAAAAAAAAACCTAGCCGTGTAACCTTGGGCAAGTTACTTAACCCCAATTGCCCTCCAAAAAGAAAAAAAAAAAAAAAAAAAAAAAAAAAAGAATATCTTCCTCACATCTCCATTATGTGCTTCAGGAACATATACATTTTGGTTTGTTCTACGTCCAATATTATTAGCCCATTTAACAAATAGAGACTTGACCTGTGATTTCAGTGACACAAATAATTCCAGGATGAAGAAACCCTCTGTTAATGTATTAGAGGAGCTCCCTGGCTTCCCCTAAGTCCCAACTAAAGTCCTACCTTCTCCAGGAAACCTTCCCCAACTCTTCTTAATTCTAGTGCTGTCCCTCATATTGCTATTTATCTTGTGTATAGTTTGCTTGTATACATTTGTTCCCATGTTATCTCCCCCATTAGATTTTAAGTGGTCTAAGGGCAAGGACGGTCTTTTGACTCTGTTTCTATCTCTAGAACTTAACACAGTTCCTGGCATATAGAACAAACTTAAAACATGTTGATTGATTGATTTTACAATTGAAGAACCTGAAGTGGACAGATTAAGTTACTTGTTCAGGATCACACAACTAATAAACTGTCAAAGGTCGAATTTCAAATCTTCCTAACTCCAGTCCTACTGGTCTATTACACTGCATAATTCTGTAAAATGTTCATTATTAAAATGTTTAGAGTGTTGTATGTTTTAATAGCTCTATCTTTTGCAACTAAATTTCATTATATGATGGTTAATAAATGCTTATTGACACTCTTTCCCCAAAACTAGGTTGGCAAAACTATCTGTGGATGATTTAACATTTTAAAAAAATTAAATCTAGATTTACCTATATATCAACAGGTGCCTAATTTCTGAATTTTTCAAAGTTTTATTTAGGTGTGGCTGTCAAGTAATTGATATTCGTTTTCTTCTGCTGCTTAAGGAATCTGTTTCAAGCATTCATAAGTCATATCAAACATATATGAAGATCTTCAGTCTATACTGTCTTCTGTGGTTCTTGTAGGTGAAATAAGGTTCTTTTATTAGATATGTTCTCTTGGATCAGGACCTGTCTTATACTGAATTACGTGCTAGGGATTTCAGCATGATAACATGTACAACCTACACAGAGATCAACTATGTGGTTTTCCACCAAAAAAAAAAAAAAATCAACTTGGAGTCAAGAATACCTGAATTTGAAACCTTACTCAAGCATTTTGTAGTTGTGTCATTCTGGGCAAGTCACATTAGAAGGAATAAATTCTTCAAAGGACCTAGCTTTATCCTTCCGCCAACCTTGCCCTTCACAAAAGTTAGTAAGATAAAACAATTTTCTTGCCAAGTAAAATTATAATTTTCCTACATCAATTGTTCTTCTAGTGTGAATCTTTCTGTCTCAGTTACTTCATCTGTGAAATGGAGTTAATAATAGCACCCATGTCCCAGTATTCTAGTGAGGATCAAATGAGATAATATTTATAAAGGACCTTGAAAACCTTGAGGATTTATATGCATATGTGTTAGTTATTATATTATTATTTTCATTATTATTGTTGTTACAGAAAGGCAGCGGTTACGGTGAATGAAAAGACCTGGGCTTAACTCCTGTCTCTAAGAAATTCTGGCTAAATGACCCTGGGCAAGCCCTTTAATAGTATCAGTGACTTAGTCTACTCTAAATTTATAAGCTGCATTACAAAGGCTGGGATCTATCTATATTCATAGAGTAAGTTTCTCCACTAGGAGTTGCCTACAATCATAGTTGGGCAGGGAATGAGGTGGGAATGTGAGCCATTAAGTTTTGGCCTGGACTCAGAATTATAGGAGGATAGTCATTATTGACTTTTACCAAACATTTAAGTCTAAAACTTAACAGGGAGTGGCTAGGTGTCTCAGTGAATAGAGAACCGGCCCTGAAGTCATGTTTAAATCCAGCCTCAGACACTTAACACTTACTAGCTGTGTGACCTTGCCTTCCCCCCTCCAAAAAGCAAAAACAAAAAACGTAAGAGCCCTGTGAGGTAGGCACATATTTCAAGTATCACTGTCTCTCCTTTTTTTTTTTTTTTTACCAACAAGGAAACTCACCCTGCGAGATGTTAAAGGACTAGATTGTCAAGTCATTAGTGTCATAGGTGAGATTTGAACAGCATTCTTCCCAATACCAAGTTTCCATGCAGCCTTCCAAATCCAAGAGATTTGCTTGAGCCAGTCACTTTGTGTTAGAGGCAAGATGCAAACCCAAATCTTACCGACTTTTTGCCAGACTCCAGTCCACTATTTTATACAGCTTCTAATTATCTACATATAGTTGTTAGTTTACTTATCCTGTATGTACTTCAATCAATCATTTATTAATTATTGACTATAGGCCAGGCACTATGGTAAATGCATACGACACAAAGCAAAACTGTTTCCTGCCCTGAAAGAGCTTACATTCTAACAGGAGAGACAATGTATACATAAACAAATTCAATATACAGAACAGATCCAAGATAATCTTAGATGGGGAAGTCAGTATCAACTAAGGATACTAAGACCTTAGGGGAACACACATTTATGCTTGAATTAGCTGGACTTAGCCAATGAAGTGGCCTATGAATTAATGAAAGGAAGCAAGCAGAATCTATGGCTGCCAAGTTGTTGCTATTGAGGTAATAATTATTTTGCAGAATACAAATAATCTTGCATGGCAAATCATATCACTTTTTCCCCAACAAGCTGCATCGTTTCTGAATTTTACCCTTTGGGTGTGTATACTGAAGAGATAATATTACATGTGTTGGGAGGAGAAACAAAGGCTCTTAATGTAAATTGCTAAATAGCAAAAAAGAACACATTTTCCTAGGGAAAAAAGTCTCCTACATTTTCAGAATGAGGCATAAACTACATTTTTAATGTTCTGGATTTGTTATATCAAGTAAAAACTCCTTTAATTCTAGCAAAAGCACAAACTAATGCTGGAGAAAAATGATTGCAATTCAGCAGTATGTATGTACTTACCATGCCAATGTAATTTTACACAGTTTAGTGTTTCTGACTTTCAAGACATCAGTTTTAAGTTCTATTTTTCTTGTGTGGTACATATTGGCTTTTTTGAAAATAGGCCCTTGAACAACAGTGCCAGTAAACCTCGTTGCAATTAGCTACCACTCCTGGGAAATTTTCTAGTGGTATGTTACTGGCATTTGAAAAATTTACACCTTCTGAGGAAAGGCAGGAAAATTCTGTCAAACAATTAAACTGATTGGTATTCCCAAGATTGGAAAAAGAATGAGTCCTATGTTGGGGAGGAATAGCAGGGCGGTTTCTGTAAAGAGATATTACTGAGAATGAAAGGGGCAGGAGAACTCATGCCTTTGACCTTGTGCAAAGTAGCCTTTGTTTTGGGAAACAAACCCAGTGCTGAGTCAGATTTGAACTCTAAAGGGTAATTTTTAATTTAAATTATGTATTCAGAAGTGGGAAAAGTAGAAATATATAAGAGTAAGCCTATTTTAGAGTGGCCTCAGGAAAGGCCCCATTGTGACATGCTATGTCTATAGTCTTTGTGGATGGATATAGGTAGTAGTCCTAAATTTACTGACATATATTTTGAAGATCAAGTTATATGGAATAAAATATAGAAGACATGTATTTTACAATGTAGTGATATAGGTACTACCCTAAACTGAAAAGGACAAAAATGTAGGTGACAAAAAATGACACTTTATTGAAAACAAATGTAATTAGCTTAGGGCATACTCTGTTAGCATTATCGATTTTTAAAAACCATACCTTTTTAAATGGAGGGGCTGCCATAAGGTTTCTGTTATGGGCTTACTATAGCTCTCATAGTATTAACAATCTATAAGAGAATGAGAAACAGGTATCATGTGTGTGTATGTGTAAAAATATATGTAATATATAATATCCATATATATATATATATATATATATATATATATATATATATATATATATATATATATATGTCACCTGTGATATCAAGGAATATGTGGTTTAGTGCCAGGGCAGTGTGCCATAATGAAAAGAGATTTAGAACCAAGGTGCAGTTTCCAATCCCAATTCATCTGCTTACTGGACATGCAATCATGGTCACATTTACTTAAACATTTTGAAACTATTTCCTCATTTTAAAAATAGGAGTAATAATGGCTTTGGGCAGCTAGGTGGTGCAGTGGATAGAGCTCTGGGCTTGGAGTCAGGAAAGGCCTAAGTTTAAATCCAACCTCAATCTCTTACTAGCTGTGTGACCTTGGGCAAGTCATTTAACTCTGTTTGCCTTAGTATCCTCATTTATAAAAATGAGCTGGAAAAGGAAATGGCAAACCACTCCAGTATTTTTGCCCAAGAAAACCCTAAATGGGGTTATGAACAGTCAGATACAATTGAATAACAACATAATAATAGCTTTAGTACCTACCACACGGTTATTTTAAGCCTCAAATGACAAATAATAATATGTATAAAGTATTTTGTAATCTTTCAGGCACTACACAAAATACTATTGTTGTTATTATTTAGACCAAACCTTTGATTTTATTACTCTAGAGAACTCCCATTGAAGAAAATCCTTCTTCCAGTGCAAATCTGCATCCATTCTGCAACTTATGATCTCATTTTCTTGGAGGCATTGAAAGATTAAATGACTTGCCCACAGTCTCACAGTCAATAGACAATAATAACAATAATGATACTAATTCAGTAATACTTTAGTCCTCCTCCTCCTACTTCTTGAAGTTTTACAAAGCATTTTCCCCATAACAGTCCTATGAAGTAAGTAATACAGGTAACATTATTGCCATTCCATAAGGGAGGGAGCAGCATCAAGAAAAAAAGAGCTATGGGAGATTTTTGTTGTTGTTGTTATTAAATAAAATGAACTAATTTTTCTCAGAGGAAATAGTAGAATCGTTATTTTTAAATTTTACAAATGTTAATATCTGTTTCTACCAAATATCTAGGTTTCTTATGTTGCTTATTTTGCCTCTCCTGGATAATTCTCTCTGTTTTTAAAGAGATTTGGCGTAACCTAGCCATGTGACCTTGGGCAAGTTACTTAACCCGAATTGCCCTCCAAAAAAAAAAAAGAGATTTGATGATATAGAAAGAATTATCCAAATTATCACCTCTCTACTCCTTCCAGATTAAGTCAATTCCACAAACTTTTATCAAGTATGCATTATATCTAAAATGTGTCAACGCAAACCACAGACAGAGGAATACCAGTTTAGCTGAGAGCAAAGAAGCTCATTACCGGTATTTGGTGGTGAATTCTTTGCCTATATTCAAGCCAGGAAACAAAAATACTAAATGAGTCTCACTCCTTTCACTTCTGCAGTGACAAAGTGGTACAGAAGTGGTATAGCATATGAGGAATCGCATAGTTTTCAGAATATCAGTGAACTTTAGCTTAGCTGTTGATATTCAAAATTTTAGATTTTTGTCCAATGACCAAAAATGGAGATACTACTAGATTAGAGGAAGTGATACATTAAATCAGAAACCAGAGAGGCTGATCATATGGTGAGAGTTAAGTGAAAATGATAGACCCCTGGGCTTCACTGGCATTCTTTTGATTTCAAAAGAAAATTAAGAAAGGCCCTTAGCACATGGGGTACTCTCCTTGGTAGGAGTTAATGGGCAAGCATGGAAAAGAGTAACAATTGAATCTCTAAGCATAGATTGGTTGTAACCTGCTTAATTTTTTAATTTTTTGAGCACCAACATTGATGGTATCATAGATCAAGGAGTACAGGTTAGGCATTATTCTAGGTGCTGAGGCATATACAGAAAAAGTGAAGAGAGTTCTTGCATCACAGAAAATAAATTCTGCTGGAGTGATTATTTTCAATGCCATTCAGAGAATCTTTCAGGACAATATTTCCTGTATGTGGTGGTGACTGGAACATTCCAGTATTAGAGTTTTAACTTTAACCCAGGTGAAATAAGGGGAGAGATAATGGTAGTATAGTAGAGAGAATACTGGGCTTGAAGTCAGAGGACTTGGTCCTGTGACTTCCTTGTGTATCCTCCCATGGCCTCAGTTTCCCTATCTAAAAAAATTAAAGGACTCATCAGATGAGCTTTTAGTTCACTTCCAGTTCTAAGTGCCATCACCTATGACTTTCATATTCATTTTATCAATTAGAGACTGGGGTGAGGACATTACAACTGTGTTTAAATGTTTGTTTTCTTGGTAATATTTTCAAGAGTCCAACTGCCTCAAATACTCTTTCACAGACCTCTTTCTTTGTCCAAGGAAAACTACCCTGACAACAATCTAAACTCATCTTATAATCTTGATACATCCTATATTACGATGGTTCTGCTTTCTTCTGTTTTGAGTTTTAGGAACATTAAAAAATTATTTTTCTCTCTCTCTTTTTAAAAGCATGACAACAAATTCTGATGGAAAGATAATAATGCCCAAGGAGATTTTGTTCTATAAATCCTGCTAGTTGTATTTAATGTGCACCAGTACATTGTCTTGATTTTTCTAGCTGTGGGTCATTTCATTGTACTTATACATCTTTCCAATAGATGTTTCATGTAATTAAAAAGATTAGGTTAAACAGATTATTCCTTCTGCCCTGCCTCCATAATCACTTGGTTTCTAGGCTTGTAGAGACTGAACTATTTTTAAGACACAATCATGCAGCATCTCACTGCACAATTTTCCCTTCGTTTTTAAGATGTTGACTTCCCAGCAATGAAAGCAATTTAATTGGGCTATTGTTGTTCAGTGAAGTAAATGAATAAACAGGTGTCAATAATTCAACAAGCTGTTAAGAAGTCCTTTAACTGTTACTAAACAATCTAATTACTGGTGATGTTGGTCAATGATTATTAATAATCATTCCAACTAAGATCTTAAGGCTGAAAAAGACTTTTTACTATGTTAAAAATTAATAATGTTAAAGTTCTATTTAGTAATGAAAAGATAACGCCTTAAAATAAATAACCATGAAAATTCTTTTTTTTTTTTTTTTGGAGGGCTTAATTGGGGTTAAGTAACTTGCCCAAGGTCACACGGCTAGGTTTTTGTTTGTGTGTAAGTTGTATCTGAGGTCGGATCCGAACTCAGGTCCTTCTGACTCCAGGGCCGACGCTCCACTCACTGCGCCACCTAGCCGCCCCTATGAAAATTCTTAAGGTGTAATTTATAGAATCCTGATGTTTAAGAAGATTCAGTGATGCAAAATTTGAATTTTTGAGTATTAGTCATACAATTTTACAGTTATCTGAAACTCTTCCTTTAAACCTAGTTTCTCTCTTAAATGCTTCATACACCAAATCCTTGATTTTTTTTCATGTGTGTCATTTCTTTGCCCTTGATTTATGTAACTTGCTTCAAATTATCCACTAAGTTCACCTCAACCTTTTACCATTTTTCCTTTGCTAATTCATTTAGAATTTCATCTACTATAATGTTTCATTTATCTCACATCATTAGGGAAGGAGCATCATGTTCTACACAAGTAAATGTGAAGGAATCCCTAGGAGAGTAATGGATCAGATAACTTCCCATCTGGACTATTCCCTCCAAAGTGGGATGGCAACCTCAGGAGGTATCCCAGGTTTCTGAGGGAGTTATGTAACGACATCAAATTTTTTTTTTTTTTTAAGAAATCAATGTTTTATTTTCAATCAGCATTTTTCCAACACTATTAGAGCATCTGGGTTTTAAGACCACTCTGTAGTAGTTCCTACCCACTCAGTGGCCTGAGCAGTAGGAGCCGCAGACCAGTCCTCAGTAGCTGTCTGAGCACTCCAATCTTCGGTGGGGAACTGCTGAATGGGCACAGATGGCACCTGTACTCCCTCGGACCAATCAGCCACCTCTGGTTGAGTTGCAGTGAATTCTGGGGCGGGTGCAGTCCATTCACCCTGAAACTCCTCCTTTGTCACTGCCTTCTCAGCCGCGGCCTGCTCTTCCTTTTCAATCTCCTCTGGATCCCTGTAGAAGTAAAGATCAGGCATAACCTCCCATGGGTGTTCCCGGGAGATGGTACCACGCATCCGCAGAACTTCACGGGCCAGCATCCACCACATCAGACCCACAGAGTGAGCTCCCTTGTTGTTACATGGAATGTCAATGTCCACATAGCGAAGTGGGGAGTCTGTGTTGCACAGGGCAATGGTTGGGAGGTTAACATACGATGCTTCAGTCAGAGGCTGGTGATCTGCCCGAGGATCAGTGACCACCAAGAGGCGAGGCTCCCTGAAAGCTGCCTGGATCTGGTTGGTGAAGGTGCCCGGTGTGAATCGTCCAGCAATAGGTGTGGCGCCAGTGGCAGCAGCGAATTTCAGAACAGCTCTCTGGCCAGTGTTCCTGGATGAGATGACACTAACATCAGCTGGGTTTTCAATGGCTACAATGGCACGTGCTGCCAGCAGAAGTTTTTCCCAAGTTCTCTTCAGATTAATGACGTAGATGCCATCACTCTTTCTCTTGTAAATATATTGTTCCATCTGGAAGTCCAGATTGGTGCCGCCCAGATGGGATCCTGCAGCCAGGAACTTGAGGACATCCTCCTCCTTCATCTGCAGGACATCCAGGGCTCCGGACATTGTGAAAGTTTCCCTTTAAAGTTACGATGGAAAGCGAGAACAACGCCGTATGGAACCCTCTTCTGGGCAGTGCGGAAAGCCAAATTTTTTTAAATAGCATAGATTTTAAAAAATTTTATTTTAGATTCAAGGACTAGAACACAATTACAGAATAGATAAAAGAAATAAAAAAACATATCATAAACTTAATTATTGGAATTTGAATACAAAAAAGGGGGGAAGCATGTTGTATACATAGCAGAACATGAGAAAGGATTAAAAAAATTTTAAATCTAATTTAAAAATAAAACAACATAGAAATATTTAGGGTCAATAATGACTGTTTGAGTTTTACTAGGAGCTTTGGTTTTACCATGATAAATAGATATTACATCTTTAAATATTATACCATTTCTTAACTTACCTTTTAAACATTTTGGTAACAAACAGAATCACAGTTTCTGATTTGGAAGATAACTTAGTTCCTATTTAGTCTAACTCATACCTGAAAGAGAATTACTTCTATTACATACTTGATTAATGGTCAGTCAACCATTGCTTTTATCCCCCCAGTTACAGGGAACCAGTTACCTAGAAGGGCAGCCCATTTTCCTTTTTTATTAAACAAATGCTTTATTAACTTCTATTTTACATCATTCATTTCCGCCAGATTTTGAGTAACAATTATTTCCCCCCCCTGTTTTTCCCCTACCCACTCTCCCAGAAGAGCAGTCCCACAAGATATCGCTTGCTCCACTCTGCTCTCTCCCAAATCGTCTCCCATACCCCCTTCGACTTTTCCATTAGAGGAAGGTGAATCTCTGTGTTCTAATGCCTGCACATCTTACCTCCCAATTACAAGCAAAAGAGTATTATTAATAGTATTTATATATATTTGAAACATTTAATCTTAAGACCTCGATTTTCAGATCCATTCCCTTCGTCCCTTGTCACCCATTCCCTCTGAGAAGATAAGTAACTAAGTATATGTTGTACATGTCTAGCTATGCAAAACATTATAATAGTAGATATATTGTACAAGGCTGCTTATAATTCCCCCCACTCATCCCACCCCCCACCTGGTCCATTCCCTACATGATCCTGTCCCTCTTCTATAGTGGGTACTTCCAACCTCCCCTCCCCCCAAGGATGCCCTCCCATCCATCATCCTTCCTCTCATCCCCCTTCCCCTATTCTGCTGTAGGTTGAGATATCCCATTTAGTATGTATGTCATTCTCTCCCTGAACCAAATTCAATGAGAATGTGGTTTTGCCTTTTTGCCTTCCTATTCTTCCCCTCCCTTGCAGCCACTTCCCCTTGCTTCTTCCACGTGAGACAGTTTACCCTACCCTTTCTCTCCCCATCTCCTCTTGCCACTTTCCTCTCTCACCTCATAATTTCACCCCTTGAGTATCCTCCCTTCCCAACAAATTCAACCTATTCCCTCTATCCATATATAACTATAAACATATATACACACATTCACATATGTATTCATATGACCATACACCCTTCTTCCATTATTTTCGTACTGAGAAAGATTTCATCAGTCAAAGTTATTGTTTTTCCATATAGGAATGTAAATATTTCAACTTTGATAAGTTCCTTTTAATTTCTTTTCCCTGATTACCTTCTCAGGCATCTCTTCCTTCTTGTGTCTGGATGTCAAATTTTCTATTCAACTCTGGTTTTTTTCCTAAAGAATGCTTGAAAGTCTTCTATTCCACTGAATGTCCATATTTTCCCCAGAAACAAGATACTCAGTTTTGCTGGGTAGGTGACCCTTGGGTTCATTCCCAGCTCTTTTGCCCTCTGGAATATCATATTCCATGCCCTTCCATCCCTCAGTGTAGAAGCTGCAAGATCCTGTGCTATTCTGATTGTGTTTCCATAGTATTGAAATTGTTTCTTCCTGGCTGCTTGTAGTATTTTCTCCTTGATCTGGCTCCAGGTTCCAGAATCCTGGCTATAATATTCCTGGGAGTTTTCTTTTTGGGATCTTTTTCAGGAGGTGATTGGTGGATTCTTTCAACCTCTATTTTGCCCTCTGGATCTAAAACATCAGGGCAATTTTCCTTGAGAATTTCTTGAAGGGTGATTTCTAGGTTCTTTCTTTGATCATGGCTTTCAGGTAGTCCAATAATTTTTCAATTGTCTCTCCTGGATCTATTTTCCAGGTCAGTGGTTTTTCCCATGAGATATTTCACATTGCTTTCTACTCTTTCATTTGTTTGGATCTGCTTAACAGCATCTTGATTTCTCATAAAGTCATTAGGTTCCATTTGCTCCAGTCTAACTCTGAAGGAATGAATCTCCTCAGTGAACTTTTGAGATTCTTTTTCCATCTGGCAAATTTGACTTTTTTTTTTTTAATTTTTTTTTTTTTTTAAAGCAATTGGGGTTAAGTAACTTGCTCAAGGTTACACGGCTAGTCATTTGATTTATGCGTGGGTGCTCATTTTCTCAGGCCGGATCTGATCTCGGGTCATCCAAACTCCGAGGCCGACGCTCTTACTCACTGCGCCACCTAGCCGTCCCTTTCGGGCAATTGGGGTTAAATAACTTGCCCAAGGTTACACGGCTAGGTTTTTGTTTGTGCAGATTAAGTGTCAGAGGCTGGCTCCGAACTCAGGTCCTTCTGATTACAGGGCCGGCGATCTATTCAATGCGCCACCTAGCCGCCCCTCAAATTTGACTTTTTAAGGCATTCTTCTCCTCATTGCCCTTTTGGGCTTCCTTTGCCATTTGAGTCAGTCTATTTTTTAAGGAGTTGTTTTCCTCAGTCAGGCTGTTGACCCTCATTTTATACTTTTCCTGCATCCTTCTCATTTCTCTTTCCAATTTTTCCTCCACTTCTCTTATTTGATTTTTAAAGTCCTTCTTAAGGTCCTCTATGGCCTGCAACCCGCTCATGTTTTTCCCTGGGGCTTTTGGAGCAGGACTTCTGACCTCACAGTCCTTTTCCTGCTCTATGCCCCCAAAATAGGAGTCTAGGGTTGCATTTTTCTGTTTCCTTTGCCTTGGCATGTTGCCACTTAATTGCTTGACTTTTGGGCTTGTTGCCACACTATGGCTTTAAGGCCAGCTAGAGGAATTTTCGTCCCGAACGTGTGGGGGGCAACTTCTGTTTCTGGCAAGCTGTAAACCCACCCACGACTTCCACCCTACATCACAATCCAGATCCAGGGAGGTTAAAGCAAGAGCGATTACCCCGCCAAGACTGATCACTGCATCTCCCTACAATTTGCAGGCCGGGAGCTGGAGCCTCTTCTGAAAACTACAAAATGGCGTGTCTCCTCAGTGGCTTCTAGCCCCCAGGGGAGGGAGCCGACCCATTCCCCAAATACAGGTCCCAAAGTCCATAGGACACTAACCTCTTACTTTGTCCTAGGCATGTCTATGTTGATAATTCTGGAGTCGCCACAGCTCCTGGTGTTCTGGGGTTCTTCCAGCCAGCTGCTGGCCCTGCCGCCGTGGGGCTAAAACCTCTGCTCACGCGGACCTGGGCTCGGCTCGGCTCCCCACACTCTGCATGCTGAGTGCTGCCAGCTCCCAGACCGCTGTGCTGGTCCTTCCTGCAGGGCTGCTGGGCTGTCCTCAGCCGGAGGTTAGCTTCTCTGTGTTGTTCTTTGGGTGCTGGGGCTCCAGAAGTTGTTCAGAGTCCCCTTTTACATAGTTTGGGGGGAATCTGGGGGCAGAGTGGCTTGGACAAGCTGTTTCTACTCCGCCGTCTTCCTCTTATTTGATTTTTAAAGTCCTTCTTAAGGTCCTTTATGGCCTGTAACCTGCTCATATTTTCCTTTGGGGCTTTTGTAGCAGGATTTCTGACCTCACAGTCCTCTGACTGTTCCATGCTTCGATCCGCTTTGCCCCCAAAGTAGGAGTCTAAGGTTGCATTTTTCTGTTTAATTTGTTTCCTTTGCCTTGGCATGTTACCACTTAATTACTTGATTTTTGGGCTTGTTGCCACACTATGGCTCTGCCACCAGACAGGGGAACTTTCATCCCGAATGTGTCGGGGACAACTTCCGTTTCTGGCAAGCTGGAAACCCACCCATGACCTCCACCCCAGATCACAATCCAGATCCAGGGAGGTTAAAGCAAGAGCAATTACCCCCCAAGACTGGTCACTGGAGCTGCCTCTGAAAACTACAAAATGGTGTGTCTCCTCAGCGGCTTCTAGCCCCCAGGGGAGGAAGCCAAGGCGTTCCCCAAATACTGGCCCCAAAGTCCGTTGGGCACTAACCTCTCACTTTGTCCTAGGCATGTCTATGTTGACAATTCTGGAATAGCCACAGCTGCTGGTGTTCTGGGGTCCCTCCAGCCGGCTGCTGGCCTGGCCGCCCTGGGGCTTAAACCGCCTCAGGAGGACCTGTGCTAGGCTCCCCGCTCACTGCCGGCTCCCAGATCACTTCGCTGGTCCTTCCTGCAGGGCTTCTGGGCTGTCCTCAGCAGGAGGTTAGCTTCTCTGTGTAGTTCTGTGGGTGCTGGGGCTCCAGAAGTTGTTCAGAGTCCCCTTTTACATAGTTTGGAGGTGATCTGGGGGAAGAGTAGCTTGGACACGATGTTTCTACTCCGCCATCTTGGCTCCGCCCCCGCCATTTTCCTTTTGGAGATCCCTAATTTTAGGAGTTTCTTTTTTCTCCCCTGATATCTAACCTGGACCTGCTTCTTTATAACTTCAATACACTGTTTCTAGTTTGACCTTTTGGGACCACGCAGAACAAGTGCAGTACCACTTAACACAAATGATACCACACCCAACTCAAAAGACCATATAATACTCCTATAAATACTAGAATACTACTACCATGTTCACCCAAGTCTTCCCTTTTCCAGGCTAACTACTCTGAGATGTTGTTTTTTTTTTTAATTGTTTGTTTTGTTTTATCAAAATGGCATGAGTGGAGGCTAGACAGAAAGAAGCTATCCTCAGGAAAATATTTTATACACTTCCTTTCATTTTCAAATAGAGGATATTGATCATAATTTAAATTATTATGTTTCTAAGTCAATATTATTTGAGCATTTGTTATTGTACCCTATGGTAATACAATTCTGTATATGTTTTGATCTCTTTTGAGTATAGACCTAGCAGTGTTATAGTTGGCTCAAAATAAATGTATTATTTAGGGATTTTATATATACATATATATATACATACATATGTGTATGTATATATATATGTATGCATGTATGTATGTGTGTGTATATTCCAAATAGCTTTCCAGAATGATTATATCCAGTCAATAATCCACCAACAGTGAATCTTTGTCCCTATTTTCCAACAGCCCTTTTAACTTTTGTCATTTTTTATCATCTTTGCCAATCATCTGGATGTGAAGTTAGACCTCAGAATTGCTTTGATTTTTATATCTCTATTAGTTATTTGAAGCATTTTTAAAATGTCCTTAGCTCATCTGGGTTTCCTGCCCTTGTGGACTGTTTGTTCATATCCTTAGACAATTTATCTTTTGGTAAATGGCTCTTGTTCTTATAGATTTGGTCCTGTTCCTTGATAGCAGACCATAAACTGTCTTCTTTAACAAGAAGGCAGTTGTTGCATAGAGTTGTAGCTTCAGACTTGGCATCAGGAAAATCAGAGTTTAAATCTTGCCTCAGACACTTATAAGCTGTATAACCCTGAATCAGCCATTTAAACTCTCTTAGCCTCAGTTTTATCCACTGTAAAATTAAGATAAAAATCACATTTACTTGACAGGATTGTGGTAAGAATCATACTAGCTAACATATATAAAGAACTTTGCCAACCTTAAAGTGCTATATAAACACTAGATCTTATCATTTTTATTTTGCTATCATATTTTGCCCATGTAATGCCTCCTCTGGGGCTACTTCTATATTCTTGTTTGCCTGGAAGAGGGGGATTTGGTCCTAAGAGAGTAACTGTCTCTACTTCCCTCGAGGTTCTAAGGGTAACTGAAAGTTTGGAGATGGTTATTTAGTACTATTACTCATAAGACCCCATCTTACATGTTCTGTATTGATTGCTCATAAGCCAGCCACAGTTAATTAGTATTCATTGAGAGATATTTACTAATCAGTATAAAAATAACTATTACAACCCCCTGCCCCCTAATCTGGGACATACTCCCCCAAAAGAACATAAAGAGTCCTGAGTCTTGAAAGTGCTCCCAAAGCTCAACTGCCCCATACTGAAAGATCATCCACTGAAGTTTCAGATGCTTGGTGATTCTTATATAACATACAGTTCTTTATGCATCCTAAGAGTCTGAGGCTTTAGTGGATATTACAGGACTATATTCTAGAGTATTGTGGTCTCCCACATGTCTGATCTCTGAATAATCAGAGTATTTTTTATAATTTATAATCCTTAAACTACTACTGTGGCATCTAAAGAGCTAAATACACTAAGGGCTCAAAAAATATTTCATGTGATAACCTGACACTATTCATGTCTTTCTTAGAACATACAAAAAAGTCTCTGATATAATTTCTTCTCAACTTCTGCCCTCTCCTCATATTAACAATAATAACTTACATTTGGATAAGTTTTAAGTTCTGAAAATCCCTTTGCAGACATGATGTTATTTGAGTTTCACAGTAAACTTCTTTGGCAATTACTAAATTATTGGATTGACAATGATGGTCAAACCTTTCCTTTTGTCCTGAGTCATAAATATTCCAACGTGACTAGCCAGAGGTCTGAAATTCTACTATTCCTCCTTCTTGCAAATTAATCAAGAAACATTTATTAAGTATCTATGTTGTTAAGCACTGTTCGAGGCCTTGGGAATACAAATACAAAAAAAATATGAAACAGCCTGTACCCACAAGAGGAAGTCTTCTATGGGGAAGAACAATATGCACATATAAATATATATAGAATGAATATAAAGTAAAGAAAAGGGGCAGCAACATGAGCACAGTGGATAGAGCATCAGTCCTGGAGTCAGGAGGATCTGAGTTCAAATATGACCTCAGACACTTACTAGCTTTGTGACATTGGCCAAGTCACTTAACTCTGTTTGCCTCAGTTCCTCATCTGCAAAATGAGTTGGAGAAGGAAATGGCAAACCACTCCAGTACTTTTGCCAAGAAAACCCTAAATGGGGTCACAAAGAATCAGAAACAACTCAACAACAAAACAATAAAAATAAAAGATAGTTCTATACAAAATAGAGAAGAAGGAAAGCACTAGTAGTTGTGGGGGACACCAGGAAATCAGGAAAGTTATTGATCATGACTGAAAATCAATTCTGGAATATTGTGAATTATCTTGGTAATGAGTTGACATTTAGATAATCACATACCCTATGTACTTCTGGAGATAAAAATACCCTTAAGTCAATTCTCTTCCCCCTTACTTGGTGTTGTGGGGGGGAGGCAAAACAACAACCACAACAAACTAAAGCAATCCTTTGCATTTCTGTAATAGGGACATAACACAAAAGAACAATAGCAAACCTTGCCCTTTCTCTTCTTTTCCTCAGTTAGTTGTGCCTAAACTAGTTATCTAAGCCCTGACTGTCCTTGACCAGTGTTAAAAGGGCAAAGCTATCTTTAATAACTGATTGCTTTCCACAGAGAGAGAAATCCAAAGTACAACATTAATTTTCATTGTTGCAGTCCTGCTAGTTGTTCTTGGGGACCTCTCATCTGTACTTCATTAAATCACATTCTGTGGTGTAATGTTGCAAGTTTGGAAACACAGAAACAGTTCAAGAAATTGATTCTATTTGTTGTTTCTGTTCAATAGGCCTTTGATCTGAGATGTTCAACTATGCCATACTGTTTCACTTGAGCCACTTTTTAACCATTGTTAGCATTGTAATAGCCTTGTTATCAGGTTGTATGAATTAATTCCATCATATTAGGAGACGGAAGTTATCACAATACCAAGAAGTCAAGCCAGCCCAATAGCTGTCTTATGTTACTTGCCAATTGATTCACTGACAGTCATGCCCACAAAGTTTATAATTCTGTTGTGCAAAGTTGTCTTCCTTTCACAATTGCATTATAATAATAATTCATTTTTCTTTACCCAGGACACCTTGCCCAAAGGGTTTTTGGGAACCTAACAAAGTCTAACAGAAAAATGCAACAATTAAGCAGGTCACTGTGCCCAGTTACATTCTTGGAAGGGGAGTGGAAAGAGAAAACACACACACACAGCAGACCCCACTGCACATTAAAGAAATAACCACCCACAAACAGAAACAGAAACCACCCATGTGCTCTGAGAAGAACCACCAACAAATACAGGAGGAAACAACAAAGTTGCCAGCCCTAGGCCAAACTGGGGACTAAGGACTCCAACGTCTGTTTGGGGAAGGGGAGGTAAGAAGGGAAGAGCAGTTTAATCCATTGACCCCACAAGTTGACCACCCAGGCTGAGTATTTCAAAATATAGGATCTTGCGATGGTATTTAAATCTATTTTATATTTGTGTTGTTTTGTTTTTCTTTTTAAAGACTGGCTTTCCCTATCTCACCCCACACTGAAAGTACAGTAGTGCATACTCGTGGCCCTGATCCCACTCCTGATCTCCACTGAATCTCTACTTCCTGCTCACTTTTCAATCTAGGCAAATTTGCCGTTCCTTAAGTGACCTTATGGGCTTCCACCCCTAGTACTGTGATGCCATACTCAGTGTGCCCTACTGATCCTCTAGGCCCATTGCAGCTCAGAACTCCAGAGCTCTAGCAGCTTCAGCATTGTCAGTAGCAGAGATTATAGCTATGAACCACCTCAACCAACTCAAATAGTTATTTTGACTGAAAGTGAATGAATGAATGAATGAATGAATGAATGAATGAATGAATGAATGAATGAATGAAAAACACTTGTTAACTCCATGCTATGAACACTTAGTAAGTGGTTCAATTCCATTTGATTCAGTTCAATCATTTAGTGTCCACTTTTTTTTAAGGCACTGAGCTAGGTGCTAGGGGAAGGGATGCAAACACATAGTCTCTGACTTTGAGTTTACAGACTACCGGAGATGGGATAGATGGGTTACAAAATAGATATTGAAATAGCATAAGATGAATGATAAAGAGAAAGATGACTTAAATTCTTCCTAGGGGAGAAGGCATCAACGTTGCTCATTAAAGGAAAAGAAGACCTTCCATACATGGAGATAAGTGGAGAGTTTATTCTTAGCATTTGGAGAACCAAAGACCTGGAAATAGTTTGTAAATGTCTGGGAGAAGAGAATGCAATTTAACTGGGACTCATAGATGTGAAGAGGAGCAACCTGAAAAAAACAACTCACATTGGACAAGTAGATAAATTTCCACTGCTAGGTTGTAGAATGCTTGTGGTGCTAGGATCGGCAACTTTAACTTTGCTAGGGAATGAAAAGGTTAACTGAAGGTTTTGCAATATAGGACTGACTTTTAACCAGGGGCTGTAATGACCTCTGCTCTTACTGTGCTACCTGACCTCCCCAGGACATGTCCTGGAGGAGCTCTGGAGCTTTTGCCCTGGGGCTAAGTTGTCCTGATTTGTGAAATCTCATTATATCTAGTCAGTTCCATATTGACCATAGACTGAATCACTACTGCAAAGAGACCTTAAAAGTCACTTATTCTAATTTCCTTAATTTTATGGATGTAAAATTAAGGCATAGATATAAATGACTTGCATAAGGTTGCATAAATATTACATGGCAAGACAAGGATTTATATTCTCTTTCTTTCTTTCCAAATCTACATTCTTTCCATTATTCTATGATGCATTCCAAATGTTCTTTTTATACCAATGGTAAGACACTTATAATGTATATTTTGCAGGTAAGGAAATTGAGCCTGAGAAAGAGAGTTCATGATTTGAATTGTTAATTGTATAACTGAAAATTACACAACTAGTAAGAAAAAAAAATGGAAGAGGGGAGGGTTGTGGTGGGGTGGCATAGTAGATAGAATACTAGGCCTGGAGTCAGAAAGACCTGAGTTCAAATATGACCTCAGATGTTTAGTAGCTGTGTGAATGTGGCCCAATCACTTAACCCTATTTGCCTCAGTTTCCTCATCGGTCAAATGAGATGGAGAAGGAAGCGGCAAACCACTCCAGTATTTTTGCCGAGAAAACCCTAAATGAGGTCACAAAGAGTTGGGCACAACTTAACAACAACTACAAAATAAGTCCAATATATGACTTGATAGGTCTTCTGACTTTTATTGTCCTATTCTGGATATAAAAGATATTGTGAATTTAGTAAAAAAAAAAAAAGTTGGATTTCTGACTGAACTAAGTTGGTTGATATTAAAACAAATGAACAAAAACCAATTTTGCCAAATTAGACTTTTCCCAAAAGATAATTTTATGCCCGCACAATACCCCATATAACATTGTAACCATCATTATACTTTTAATGTATGTCTTTTTTTCTCAAAAAAGATCAAGGTTCTTAAAGCAAGGCATACAGTCATATACTTCTCCACCATCTTTGTTTTGTACAGTGTCATCCAGGTCTTTGACTATCTATATCCTACTCATGATTAAATGGCCAATTACTTCATAAATCATTTTTCTGACTATTCTAGCTAGGTATGATTAATTTCTCCCTCCCCTGAACTTATTGCCATATATCGTCTAATTCACTCACTTGACACTTATTTTTACTGCCTGGGTAATAGTCATCTTTTCATGGGTACAGATCTTTTCTCTCCAATTAGATTGTGCTCCATAAAGACAGAGACCCCTTCTTATATCTGTCTCTTTCCCTAGAGAACTGAACTAGGGCTCTGATAGGTGAGTGGAAACAGCAAAAAGAAAAAATTAAACTTGATGGCATGAAAAATTTCCCAACAATTAGAGTTCATAAAAATGGAAAGGGTTACCTCAGGTGACCATCACAAGTGACAGACACTTGTAAGGTACAACCAGTTCAAAAAGGAATTCTTCCTTAGTTGTAGACTAGTCTACAAAGTGCCAAAAATACCCTTCCAATGCTAAATTTTGTGATACAGTATTCTAGAAATCCCATTTATCTGTCTATCTAGTACAGGGGGATAAGCATAGTAAGGATTTAGTTAATTTTTATTATTTATTATAATATATATTATATATAGATATATAGATATATCATATAATTGGTATATATTGCTGATCACTAAGGTTCTCCAAGTTTAAAATTCTCTGCTCCCATGACCCTTCTTTAGTATTTCCTCTCATTCTCTATATCCCTTCTTCAATCCCAGCCCAACTCTAGGCACATAGGGGCTTAAGGGCTTGTGAATTGGATTATCCCTTAAATAGTTTTTATCCCTCCTCTTTTCTGTTTTTCCTGTGGCTTTTCCATGTTGTAGCCTTTTTAAAATCCTCTCTCATGCCCTGTTCAACTTTTTTTGCTTCTCCACCCCATTGCGCCCAGGGAACCTGAAGGTGGAACTGAATTCATTGTTAGTCATTCGCTTTTCAAATAAAATGAAATGAAATGGTTTATTTTTCATTTGTTGTGCACTCTTCAATAAGGAAAAATGAGCTGTTTCATTACGTATCATTTGTCGCTTATTTGTTTAGGGTAACTGGCTGACATGGCTTGTTTACTTTTTGAAAAATGAATATGAAGTAGCTACTTTCAGAGACCCACACTGGCATCCAGAATACAGTACTATCCATTGAAACTGTTACTCTCTGGCCAATAACAATAGATTGTTTTATTGTGAATTTTACCAGAAAGGTAAAAAGTACCATTTTTTATTTAAAGATTAGATATCAGTGAGTACTTTGCTTGATATTTAAAAGTTTAATTGATTCATTTTTAAAAATTGAAATTATTACTAAGAAAAAATAATTTCCTCTCTAGATTAAACTATCCCTCATAGCAAAGGAAAATAAAAATAACATCGAAGTGACTTCTTAGCATTCTCCATTATTAGTCAGTTCTTAGTCTCTCAGAGTTCTCCTTTTTTAAAGTCCTTTACCCTATTTACATTGTGATAATCATTGTGTGTGTTACTCTTTTGGTTCTACTTATTTAATTCTGTATCAATTCATGCAAATCTTTTTTATTTTAATTCCTCACATTATTTCTTACTGTATGATAATAATCAAATATATTCACATGTTTTTTAATCTTTTTCCTGCTCTTCCTTAATGAGTGGATACTCAGTTTCTTGTTTGTTGCTATCACAAGGAGTTCTGTCAAAAATCTTTTAATATATTTTGGACCTTTTCTTTTTAACTTCTTAGAGATATGTGGGGATTTTTTAAATTGTCCAATCTGTAAGAAAAACCACTGAGCCAGAACCCTGAGCCAATGGGACTTTATTAAAGGGCCCATGGTCTCCTCCAATGAAATAGACCTCAGATCTTTATGATCTGAAAAGCCCCCTTGTGCTTGATACAGATGAAATTGGCCAAAAATACAGTCTCATTGGTTGATAGACCTTGACCTTGAAAATCTACACAAAATAGAAAATCCCATTGGTTGACAAACAGGCCAATGAGCAGACTTAAATATACCTATCCTGACTTTCCAGAAGATCCTACCAAAGTCCATGAACAGGCTCATGTGGTTGGGCTGATGAGTCAAAACATCTACATGAACTATAGAAGGGCAGGCTGCACTCAGGCAGCCAGGGTCACTCATTGGCCAAATGCTCATAAATCATCTCCCCATGTTGGGCACTAGAGAAATGACAAGGAACAGAGAGGCTGCAAAAATAGCTGAGGGGCTTTCCATGTAATTGAGTCACATTCACCACTCTGGGATTGGTCACCATAACAAGGAAAAACAAGAGTGGAAATCCTCTAGCTAGCTTCCTATAATTAAGCAAATGAACTTAGAATAATTGTAGTACACAACTCTGAGGTGTACTATTAGAATTTATAATCACTACCCCTATGGAATCATATCCAACTAATTAATACCAATTGGAATAAAATAAGAATACAATAAATCATCTACAACAGATAATATGTTCTACAGTGGGATTGTTTGGTCAAAACGTATGGACAACATATCACTTTTCTTACAAAATTCTGAATAGTTATCCAAAATATACAGCAGTATCCCAGTGTGCCTGTCCTTTCACAGCCCACTCAACATTGATTCTTCTCCCCTTTCCTCCCCTTTGTTTGGTGAGGGAGGGAGCACAGATGGGGGAAGAGGTGTTAAGGTGTGGGTTAGATTTGTCAATTTATAGGGTGTGAAGTAAAACCTGAGACTTGTTTTATTTTTCATTTATCCTACCACTAGTCATTTGGAAAATGTTTTTAAATGGTCATTTGTAGTTTATGGTTATTATTTTGAAATTTTTTAATGTCCTTTGACCATTTACTTATCAGAAGTATGGTTCTTAAAATTGTGTATTTGTATCAAGTCCCTGAGTAAATTTATATTCTTTGTTTTTTCAAACACTGGACTACTATTTTTTTATTGTATGCTTGCTTCTGTTTTTCTTTTCTCTAGTCTGCTGTTCTACTTTTCTCTTTTAAAAAATAATATAATATAGTTCTGATTACCATTACTTTATAATACAATTTGAGATTTGACTATGCTTTGGAAATGAGGTTTTGAAGATGCTTTGCCTCTTTTTATGGTTTTTCTAAAAATTTCCCTTGGGGTTCTATGCCTTTTGTTCCTCCAAATATTTTTTAAAAATATTTTTGTCTAATCCTATAATGTATTCCTTATTCAGTTTGGTGTAGCATTTGATCTGTAAATTAATTTAGGAAGTAACCACTTTTATTACACTATCATGACAATCATAAGAAGTAAATCCAATTAATTGTTTTCTACTATTTCAATATAGATTGTTTTATAGTTATATTCATATAAATCAGGAGTATGTGTATGTAATTTAATTTGCAGTTATACAATTTAATTTCCAGGATGGATTTCATAGTTGATGTTTTTTTAATGGAATTTCTCATATTATTATTTCTTCCTTCTTTTTGTGAGTACTCAATAAAAATACTCATGATTTTATAGATTTATTTTGTATACTTGTTGAAACCTTTAATCATCCCAGTTAATTTCTTCCCTGATTTTTAAAGATTTTTTAAAGTACAATATCAAGTCATCTACACATGGGAGTGTCAATGTTCTGTCTCTGATTTTGTTCTCTGGCTTTCTTGAAATTGTCACCTTTTCTAAAAGTATGTCAAATAGTGGTGTTAAAAAGACCATCCTTATTTTATCCCTGCTAATACTGTAGTAATTTCTAGTGTTTTCGCTTTGCAAATAGTACAAGCATTTAGTTTTGGTTGCATTAAGGGAGGACCCTTGCATGAATATTCTTTTTAGAGCTTTTTAAGGTAGATGAGTTGACACATTTTATCAAAGAATTTTTCTACATCTGCTGAATGTGATTGTTGTTGTTCTTGTTTTGTTGATATGTACAATGCTTTTCCTTCATTTTTTTAAATGTAGGGTTGTGAAAGATAATTCCACTAAAATTGATCACCACTCTCTGAAACTTGGTTTTCTAAGTTCATCCACTCATGCATAAATATAACATTTAGATCAGAGACCACACAAAGAACACAGTGAAATATGACTCTTCACCAGCAGCAAGTAACCAAGAGTAAAGTCTTAGAAAACTAAATAAAACAAAACTCACCTTTTTTGCTGGGTTTCTACTCAAACTAGGGTCTCTACTGGATTTTCCTTTACTTTCATGCATTAAAAACATAGGAGGTGCAGATTCTTCATTAAGTTACTACAAAATTAAAGGAAGGCATCTCATGAATACAGGTTGAAGTAATTATTT
This sequence comes from Gymnobelideus leadbeateri, assembly GCA_011680675.1. Lineage (NCBI taxonomy): Eukaryota > Metazoa > Chordata > Mammalia > Diprotodontia > Petauridae > Gymnobelideus > Gymnobelideus leadbeateri. The sequence continues at coordinate 347,491 of WOXC01009786.1, forward strand.
TTATATGTTTAGAACAATGGAATGATATAGGATATAGATCAAGATCAGAATCACTAAGACCTCAGTTCAGAATTCAATTCTGACACAAATTGAGTGATGGGGAATTGAGGGGAGGGAACATAGTGCAAAGAGTATTGGATTAAGTGTTAGATGATGTCAGTTCAAGTTCTTGCTTCCTCTGTGTCCTTAGGAAAATAATTTATTCACTATAGGCCTCAGTTTTCCCCTTTATATAATGATAGAGTTGGATCAGATGACCTCTAACATCTGTTACAGCTCGAAGTAAAGGATCCTGTGATTCATATGTAAGTCATTGAATTCAGGTAACTCCCTAAGAATTACTTTAAGTTTTTTTTTTTTTTTTAATGGAGTTCAGGGCTCTGCCCAACTAATGAAATTACATTCTCCTTAAAGCAGTTGTATGTATGGCCTACCACACACTAGAGCCAGATTAAAATGTAGCTGGGAAATATTTAATAAAATAAATTAAAATACAATAAAACATAGATACCATTCATACATGGAAATATGTAGCCCACACGGATCCTTATATATGGTTTAGTGTATTTGATTTATTTGATTTTTACACCACTGACTTAAAGCACTAGATTTCCCTGCTACTAACACGCACACACACACACACACACACACACCTATCTATTTATCTATCTATCCCTCCATCTATCCATCCATCCATCCATCCATCCATCCATCCATCCATCCATCCATCCATCTATCCATCTATCTATCTATCTATCTATCTATCTATCTATCTATCTATCTATCTATCTATCTTTCTATCTATCTACCTACCTACCTACAAAGTGGTATCACCACCTAGTGGATAAAGTGCTGGACCTGGAGTCAGGGAAGTTCATTTTCCCCAATCTGGCCTCAGACACTTACTATATGACCCTGGGGAAGTCTCTTAAGCCTGTTTGCCTTAGTTTCTTCATCTGTAAAAAGAGCCAGAGAAGGAAATGTCCAACCACTCCAGTATCTTTGCCAAGAAAACCCCAAATGGCTTCACCAGGAGTCAGACACAACTGAAACGACTGAACAACCACAAAATCCCTCTCTCTCCTTTAGTTCACTGGACCTTCCTCTAGACCAGGGCTTCTTAGACTTTTTCCCCTGGAGACTCACTCAGCACTTCTTAAACTGTCGGTCGAGACCCCACAGTTTTAAAAGGGATATGAGACTTTGACCGTTGGTTGTTATACTTCTTCTAATCAATAAAGTTTACTTCTATTATCAAGTCCTGCATCAAAGCCCAATACTATTTTTTAGAGTTTTCACCCTTCTGATTTATTACTGAATTTTTATTTTCATTTAATATTTTTAATTAATGAGTTTTCATACTCCAACTTATGAGAGAAAAGGGATGTTTGTTATTGTTTCCCTCCTCTGCCCCACACTTCTCCCCCTGTTCTCATACTAATTCTTTCTTGATTAAACCTAATGGATATTTTCTTTCCAGTTCTGTATGTGCCCACTCCTCCCATCATTTTTTTTCTTCTCCACACATGTGTCCTTTAGTAATGCTTAGCTCTTTACCCTGTTCCCTTCATCCCTAGATAATTCTCCACCTAGCCCAGTAAGAATAACCTCTTTTTCTTTGCCTGAAAATCTCCTTTAGATCTCCTAAAATAGTATTCCTAATCAGGAAATCATGATGCAGATTTGCATGTTAAAAGTAACCCCAATTGGTTCTGACCCTTACCTTTGAAATACTTAAAGCCTTACATTTATATTTGAACTGAGATACCTTAGGTCACAGGCCTCAGGGGTATTGTTGCTGAATTCACTGTCTCCTATTGGAAAGGAGATCTTTTTTCCCCCAGAGCCTAACAAAGCTTAAGTAAGAGTCCTAGAGGAGCCCATACACTAGGTATAGTAAATATGAGGGTGGATTTAACATATATTTTAGGGGCTTGTTTTAAGTGAAATGGTAGAGAACTGGGAGTCCAGTACTTAAAGTATTAATGTAGCCTCTTATCCACGTCTTTTAATCACTAGATTTCAATTTCTTCATTTGCAAATTGCAGATAATAATACCTGCTCCCATCTACCTCACCAGAAAGCTAGGAGGATTAATTAAATATTCTTTAAAGCCTCTCAGATTTAAAGTGGCCTGTGTAAAAGGTATTATTCCTAAGAAGGAATAAAGCTATGTGTGTTTTCCATGTACAATTGATACTTTCAGATTTTTTCTTCCTTCTTTCAAGTGCCAATTTGGTGGCATTTGATTCATAGCCTAAGACCTTTTGGAGGTTTTAAGTGGTTGCCCTTAGAGAGTAGAGTGTTCTCCAGTGTAGTCCTAGATAATGGAAACTACATTTGAATGCTATTTTTATTTTTTTTCTCTGTGGGAATAGGGTCATAGATTTGTAATGGTGGAAGGGGATCTCTGAGTTATACAGTCCAACCCCCTACTTTTACAGACAGGAAACTGAGGACCATAGCTGTGAAGGGACTTCCTCAGGGTCACCAAGTCATTAAGTAGCAAAGTTGAAACTCAGAAGCTGGACCTCTGACTCCAGAGACAGTGCTCTTTCCATTGCCCATGATAAATTAATATTGATGTCAGAAATTGATTACAATATTAGTAGAAAACAGCTCACTAAGATATGAGAAAAGGTGATATAAACTCTCCATTAGTGCTCTAGGCTCAAGTCCAACTTTCTCTACTGAAGCTTTCCATGATTGCTCCCTAGTTCTCATCTATTTCTTCCAAACCTTCATTGATCTCCGTCTACTCCAAACTAGCACTTATTCTCAGAACCATTTAATTTTGTCCTTTATTTTATTCAGTCTAATACTGTTTGCTAATTGTTTAATGTGTGTTGATCTTTTCCCCCAATTAGATGAAAAATCCCCCTGAGGGGCAGGATTTTCCTTTTTACCTACATTGGTGTGTAGCATAGTTGTTGAGCATGTAATTGACACTCTTACTTTACTCATTGATTGATTTCCTGTATGCTATTGCTCTTGGGAGACCTTTGGCTTCTAAGGATGACAGGATAACTTCAAACAGAAGAGCAGGGGAAAGGAGACTTGATTTGATAGTATTTTTGTAGGATTTGGGGCTGGAGGTATTGAGCAAGGGGAGATGAATCTTCTAACAACTTGACTAAAGGACAATGAGTCAGTGAGGATGAGACTGAGAAAAATATTGAAAGTTGTGGAAAGTTACATTGACTTGCATACATTTGAAAGGAGACCTTCATTGCAATTTTATTTTTTTTTAAAAAGAGAAAGAATTGCAAATTTGATGAGCCATAAAACATTGACCAAAATGTAACTGAGAACTTAACCAGGTTCTCTAGGTAGATACCTCAGATAGAGGATTGTGAGTTCCAATCCAGAGAATACCTAAAATTCATTTCAAAGGAAAGAGATTAATGCAGTTCCATGAAGACATGGGGAGTCATTTTGGAAATTTCTTTTGTTACTCTCAGTTTTGATCCATGGTCATGGTGACCAGGCAGTTCTGGTCATCTGGGTTATGAACAAAACTAAAGAGATGCCTCGGTGTAGAAGACTAAAAAACTTTCTCCAAACCCAAGGACACTGTAACTAATTTCTATTTGTCAAAAGTAAAAGTTAGCAAGTACATTTTAGCTGTTCATAAATTATTCAGATCTTCAGGATCTTTGAATGACTATGGAGAATAGGAGAGGTGTCACAGAAATAGAGAAGTACAAAAGTCCCAAGGAAAGTTGTAAAGGCTGCCAACTGTAGTCCAAAGCTTGACTTTAATTCCAGGCAAAATTCTAGAATGTATTTATAAGGGCTTGTTAACAGACATTCAGAAAAGGAACCAATAAGAAAGAGCTAGCATGGCTTATCATCTAGAAAAGGACAGACCACACTAACTTCATTTCTCTTTTCCAAGAAGGTCATCAGGCTAATAAATCAGATCATCTACTTTATATTTAGCCAAACACTTTACAAAATCTCTCATAGTATTGTTGTGGACAAAATAGACAGGCAAGAGGAATAAACAAGTTTGAGAATTGTTGAATAGTAAAAGTTGTTAAGATTTTCAGTGTCAATTTAGTGGCATACTCTAGGTATCAGTGCCTGGTCTTAGGCTATTTAACAATTTTTATCAATGAATTTTAACATTTTATACAATGCCTTATACATAGAAAGAAGGTAGTTAATAAATTCTTGTTGGATAAGAACATAGCTGATGTTTATAAAACTGCAGATTCTATAAAGCTAGTATGACTAAGTCAAGTTTTAAAAGCATCTTGACTGACTACAATAATTGATTGAAACTTAAAAGGGATAAATACGAAGTCTAATACTTATATGACCCATATAGCCTCTGTACTTATTCTCTCAAACCCAAATCCATGGACAAGCCAGGTCTCTAGAGCTTGGCTAATATACCCCCTGCAGAGGAGAGGGAGAAGGGAATTCCATTGGTTGAATGAGTTTCTATACTGTCAGATAGATAGATAGATAGATAGATAGATAGATAGATAGATAGATAGATAGATAGATAGATAGAGATATTTCATATATACAGAATCATAGGTCCAACTTCCCTTCCTCCCCTCTCAGATTTCCCATGGAACTCCAAGTTAGACAGTACCTTCCTTTTAAACTGGTATTCATGCTTTTCAAATATATAATTCAATCAAAATTTCAGCTAGACATTGCTTTCTACTTTACCCTTTTTACATGATGAATGCCTTTAACAAGTTCTTTTGTTATTATGTTGAGTGCTAATTGTTGTAAACCAAGCCCACATTCTATCTAATCCCACTGAAGCTTGTTAAAATTAGAGATGTGCCAAATTATTCTGGAGCAGGTTGAAAAGTAAGTGAACCATTGTCTCCACTGGCTCTGGAATAACACTGAAAGCTGACAGTTGCTCTCATGGTTTGTTTTTAGCAAACCCATTAGACCAGCTCTTCACCATCTTTAAATTCACCCTAAAGTTCTTTATACTTTCTTTTCAAATATATTCTTGTAAAATAAACATGTATCCATAAAATTTCACTCAAATCCACAGCTTAATTGTTGTGGATACTGACAAAATAAGTTTCTTCCTTTTTTCACATTTTATGTTCAATGAGAGCATAGGTAGCAAGAGGGTTTTTGAATCATAGTGATCGTGGTTCAAATTTTGCTTCTAAAAGCAAATACTAGCTGTGTGACCAGGGTCAAATCACTTGACCTCTAAATTTCCCCGGCAACTCTCTAAATCAATAAGTTACAGTTTTCACTAGTGGAGAGAGTTTCTATACTCCGAAAGCCTATGAAATCAAAGATTGACCAGAAAATACAAAGAAAAAGAAGAATGGAAGAGATTACTGGTATGGGCTGAGAATCCAATTGCAAATTCAAGAATTAATTGATAAGTGTGCATTCTGTTTTGCTATATAGCATGAGATGTTTTTCTTTGTTTACAAAAGAATAACTTTTCCATTACCTCAATAATGACAGGAAGTTCCATATTACTTTATATATATTTTAAAAAGCTTTAATTCCTTCAGCTCATGCTTATGTACCAATTTATTCTATTCATATTTTAAAAATTCAACTTTATTTTTGCTTTTAAAAACCTTGAGATATTTTGAAGTTTTGAATTTCAAGCCTTTCCCCCTAAGTTGATAGAAGGCAAGTAATATATTTTAAGAAATGCCAGAGGTAATTGAGTCTCTTGTAAGGTTATCTGCTCTTTTCTTTTCTGATCTTACAAGTACAGAGGCAGATTGCTGGCAGTGGGGAGGAGTATGAAACATATGTATTTATGTATAACATTCATGAAGCGCCTATTATGTGTGCACAGCACTGCAGTGGTTGCCTGGAAATGCAGTAAGAATCTCCTGGTGGAAAAGAGGAAAAGATTCAAAACATCTAGCATCACTTTCCCAAATAGTTACTGAATTTCTGCTTATTTCAATTTTTCTATCCTTGATACTGGGGAGAGGCTGGATTGGGAGTCAGAAAAATCCAAGTTCAAATCCTACTTCAAGCACTTACTAGTTGTATGACGTGAGGCAAGGCATCCAACTTCAGTTTCTTTATCTATAAAATACGGATAATAACAGCACCTCACAAAACTGTTATGAAGATTAAAGGGGCAATACAAACAAAGTGCTTTATATGCTGTCACTACATAAATATTCAGAATGACGAGGATGCTACCTCATTTAGCCCCTTGTGAACTTTTACTCTATTTGAATTTCACCATTTTCTTTCTTTTACTTCTTTCTTTAACTTATTTTAATGTAGTTTATTTATCTTGGAAAATGGACACATCAATTTAAGCCCTTGCCAAAAATAAGGTGAATTATTGTACGCCACTGGAGGCCCTAAACAGACTTCCCATTGGTTGTCTTGACCTCTTTACTTCTCTTGACTATCCTCTGGGAAAGGGTGATAGTGCCATATGTAAAAACACATCTTTCCTGGCTGTAGGTAAGGCAGGGATTTAGAGGGACAGGATGTATAAGGCCATGTTAAAACAAGAGATATAAATACAAATCTTTCCCCCAAAAATGTAGCTTCTGGGAATCCAGTAGAATTTGATATTAAAGTTCCCTTCCAAAAGAAAATTATGGCAAATCCCTGGATAGCTCAGGAACTATCAGAATTATCAGAATAGTGCAGTATTCTTATATCCAAAATAATATAGACTCTTTATAGAGACAACACAGAGAAAAATGAGAAATAATGTGACTATTTCCATTGATACTCCATGTAATTAGTACTTTATTACTCTATTAGATATTCCAGCAATTAGTAAATCAAGGATTTGAACCCAGATCTTCTCTATCTGTTCAGAGCATAGACCTACAATTTAGTAAATTTAAAATCATATATATCTTTTTTTCTTTTGCACATTCACTTTAAATTATTCTATTATACAAGGATAAAGAGACCTAGGGGTATAGGGCTTATGGTTTGTGGCTTTATCTCATTATCAATCCACAAAGATTTATTAAATGAGAAATGTGTGTCATATAATGTGCTGGAGACCCAAAAACAAAAATGAAGATTTCCCTGCTTTCAAGGAGTTTACAAAACTTCACCAAAGTCAACACGTGTAGCACTTAAGTATATATAGAATACATACAAAATAAGTCCTCAGGAGTTTAAGTAGGGAGGACTCCAGCAGATGGGGGAAGGCTCAGGAGAAGCTCCATGCAAAAAGCAGTGCTTGAGCTCAGTCTTGAAGGAAGTAAAGGAATTCATGGGGGAGAGAACACTTCAGGCATGGATGGCAGCCAATGAGAGGCGTGTGGCCAGGAGATGGAGTGCTCTGCATGAGGAATAACAAGGAGGCCAGTCTGCTTAGACTGTAGAGTTTGGGGAAAAGAACTAAACAAGTGTTTATTCATATTGTAGACCCAAGGATCAAATCCCAGCTCTGCTACTTACTCTCTGTGACTTTAGGTAAACTACTTAACCTCTATAGAGCTCAGCTCCATCATAAGAAAAATGAGAGAATTGAACTAGATAACCTTTAAGGTTCTCTCCACCTTGAAATCTGATTCTTTGACTGTATTATTTTAATCCTATCTGTAGGTTAGAGCTTTATGATTTGGGAAAAGTCATTTTACTTCCCTGGGCTACCTTTTTAGTATATTAAAAAATGATAGCAATAGACCAAATTAACTGCAAGAACCAACTTTCTTTTCCATATCACGACTTGCTTCTTTTAATTTCCTTTCCCGGTTGACTTTGTCCTTTTCAAGGAGCATCAGAGGAAACTGCAAGCCACATTATTTCTCATTTCTCTTTGTACTGCCCCCTCCTGGTTGACCCTTGTTATTGCATCCCAGTCACTTTTTTCCAACAGAGCAGTGTTAAAAAATTAGTCTTGTGGGGGAGCAAATCATTTTGTAGTATTGATTTTAAATTTGTCATTGTTTTCCGTGAAAGCTAAACAGAGAGGATGAATTGCCACTCACCCCATAAATGTGATGACTTTCTATGCCCAAATGATTTGACAATTTGCTTTTTTTTCACCCCCAAGGAAAATACTTGCCAACATTTTTCAAGGGAAAAGCATTCAATCCATGTCTAAAATTGGTCAAACTTCACCCTGAAGCAAACTTGCAAATTTTTGCAAGGACTTGTGAAACTTCGCAATGCAAAAGATCAATAGTTTCACACTGTTCCACTCTCACAGCTTTCCTGAATGCACAATATCCATTTAATTTGAAGCTGTCAGGCTGAGAGAAAGGAAATGTAAAACTCATAGAGGGGGCTACCCATGTTTGTAAAGGCTTATGGAAGAATTGGTGATGACCTGTTCATTTTTAGCATCAAGTGAAATAAATCAAACACCCAGTTCAGATATCTCAGGATTAGCTATCAGTAAGGGAAAAAAATGAGATTTTTTTTACTATATATTTGTAAGTCATGTTTTCACATCCTGATAGGCATTACTATTCTTTTCTGACCATATTTTCTTGTTTCCTGGCTACTGATATTTGATATCCTATACTACAAGTTGGAATTTAGGCAAATATTTCAAAAGTAGCCTGCAAGATTGCTATCCTGTAGCACAAAGTCCTTCTGTCTCCCCCTATAATGACATTTAATGTTAAATAGTGTGATGCTGACTTTAGGAATTTGTTTCTATTTCCCAATTTTTATTAATCTTAGAAAAATGTCAAATAACCCCAAAGCAATTTGGGCATCTGATAAAATGTATTTCATGTTTCTCCTCCTACCTTTCTCACCCATCCTTCTGTCATTCTGGCATCTCTTATTCTATCCTCTAACTTCCTAGGACTCAGTCCATGCTTGATTGACAGATATTTTCTCTCTGTATACTCTCCTTCAGAAAACTCATCCATCCTTATGGCTTCAGCCATCTTTTCTGTCCAGATGACTCCCAAACTCAACCTTGGTTTCTCTTAGAAGTTCTAATAGTTTATTGCTAAATGCCCACTGAATATAATATACTTCATACTTAACACAACTAAAACTGAATTCCTTACCTCATGACCTTTAAAATGGTTACTTCCTCCAAAGTTTCCATAATTTCTACTAAAGTAACTAATTTTTGTTTAGTCACTGTCGATTTCAGAACAGCACCTGTTCCTTCCTTTCTTTTATGAGGAATGAAGTTATTATAGCAAAACAAGAATTTGTCTTTAACAGAGTTCTAATTGGTGTCCAGACCATCTTTAATCACTCACACATCATGTCTCTGTAACAGCTCTATGACATGCATCCACAAATATTCACCTATTTTTTTTCATTTGACAAGGTGATAAATAGAATATTCTCATAATAATCTTTTTCAACCACCGCCCTCCCCAGCCCAACATTCATCCTCTCCCAAATGCAGTCCCCCATTCTTCTCCATTCTGTTTGTAGATTTCTTCATGGAAATATATCTTTGTGATATACAATATTCATCCATTACACTTTTTATTTAATTTGTTCCTTTTGGAAAAAGTTATATGCTCTCAATACAATATTCTTTTTTTTTCTTTTTTGGAGGGGGAAGGTAGGGCAATTGGGGTTAAGTGACTTGCCCAAGGTCACACGGCTAGTTTTTTGTTTTAAGTGTCTGAGGCTGGACTTGAACTCAGGTCCTCCTGAATTCAGGGCCAGTGTTCTATTCACTACACTGCCTAGCCACCCCTCAGTACAATATTCTAAGCATAATTCAAATCCCACTAAATCTCACCAAGATCAGTTTTATGTTCTTGTGTTAGTTTCACCACTTTATTATTTTGAAGCTATGTTATGCATTTGTTTGTTAGAGTGGAGAGGCAGGCAATTTAATATTAGAGAAAGTGAGTTCAAATCTAAGCTCTACTCCTGTGTGATTTGTATCCACATATCTCTACCTGTTTCTTTTGGACAAGGTATTTAATCTCTCTAGGGCGATTTCTTAATCTGTAAAAAAGAGAAGGTAAGGCTTAATCTTCTCATATAATTTCCAGTTAAAAATCTTATGACTATAGTTCATACCTTCTCTTCTTTGTTTCCTATGAATTATTGGATCTTTCCAAATTTATTCTTTCTTTGCCACACCTACTCTCTGTAATAAGTAGCTTTTGTATGTATGTGAGCAGTTTTTGCCCATCCAAACTTTCTTCTTTATTCCATTTAAAACTCTCTTGATTAGAATTACAAATATCCAGGTATATGTACCATTTACAGTCCTTGAAAGTGAGATACAGTCCGTCTCTGACAATACACATATATGTATATTTTTAAATATCTGTAGCTTTTGTCCAGAAATCTAAATTCTGTTCTCTGGAATCAACTTTTAATAAGCTGATTAATTTCCAGTACACCCAAGTTTTATTTCAGTTTCTTTGACTATAAATTGAGATTATTGATCTAGGTATCTTCTAAAATCATTTTCACCTATAATATTTTTATTCGATGATGTATTAATTTTTATCCCAATAGAACCTAGCATAAGATAGTAAGGGCAGAGGGTAGGTATCCCAAAAATATGGCTGAATGATTGAAAGAATGAATGAATTTTATCTATAAGTTGTCAGAAATGTAGATCATTTAGTCACTTACTCCACTTTATTTCAAATTGAAAATTAATCTTTCTTTTGAGCATCACTGGACTTAACAATATTTTTCTCAATTCTTAAGTTAGAATAAATTTTACAATATGAGAAAATGTTGCTTTCGTGTGCACTCCTTCAAAATAAGAGTTAGGAATGATTTTCCCCCCTGGGCCAAATATAACCACTACCAATTCAGATAATAAATACTCAACTTGAAGCTGTTGTAGTAGAAAATAATCTCTAATGACAAAATCTTTGGGCCTTGTATTTGAGAGAATGTACATACTTATCAAAGTGATAAATTTACTGGAGCAAAATTATGATAAATATAAATTAAATGCCTGGGCCCTTATAGGATTACACACACACACACACAACACACACACACACACACACACACACACACACACACCACAATTGATTATTACTTGGGTATAAGATTGGTAGGTCTCTTTAATGGTCAGACTATTAAGCTATTGTTGTCAGGTGTTGTTCAGTCATTTCAGTCATTTCTGACCCTTCATGGCTTATGAAACATCAATGATCATTTAAGAAGGATCAGAACTGTGTTCCTTCCACACATTTAGCTCAGTCCCTTTTACAACATAGAGCAAAATTTTTTTCAATACATCTAGATGAGGATGGACATTCTATTTTTTAACTGTGGAATAAGATATGACTGAGACAGTATGGTGCAGTGGACAAAAATAAGAGTAGAAATCAGGAAAATTGTGTTCAAGGCCTGGTTCTGCCACTAATTATGTGGCTTCAATCAAGTCATTTAATCTGTTCAGGCCAGGTTTTCCTATTTTATCTCTAAAATAATAGTGTTTCCTAGTTCTCATCTCTAAGGTCCCTTCCAACTTTATAATTTTGTTTCAAGCTATCTCATAGCCCTGGTCACATTAACTGACTTTGAATTCAGATCTCCTCAGGCCCAGAGAGCCACTGGCTGCCTCATGTTATTGTCAGGTGACTAACTGGCTAGTTGTGAATACTTTGAGCATGGAGAGATTTAGTTCCTCTAATACTGCTCTAATACAGTTGGTACTCTTACCAACTGAGCTAAAAAGGAGAACAAGCTCTCAATGGAATGCTCTACACAAGGCTAGAGCCTATGACCCTAAGATTAAGATTTTTCTCCTTTGAGGTAACTTAATATCAATGAAACAGGAAACTACATCGTACAAAAATGGTTCTTATCCTCCTAAAATGATCATTGATGTTTCATAAGCTTCTTGAGTCATTTTTCTACTGTAAGCTTCATACTGATATGTATAAGAACATATGTATATGTTCTTGCCAGATAAAAGACAATCGATTTCAGTTCAAATATTAGGACGGCATCTTTATTTTGTGCAGGAGGTGATGGGTGGGGAGTAGAGAGAGAGAAGTCTTGTGTATAATCTAGGCACCTAAATAACTTTCTTGGGCCACGTTGTAAGTAGTTCCTAAAATTGGCCCATTTTATTTCAATATGAAGGACTATTATATCATGACTCCTTGTAGGATTTTGGAGGCATTATAGGGAGGTATGCTAATAAAAAAAAAACACAAGAAAATAAACCCTTTAAGTAAAATTTGGAGGGAAATCTAATCTGTTTAGTACTTCTCACCACTGAAGAATGAAAACGGAACTGTTACAAGAGCCATGAGATTTTTTTTTTTAATTTAATCCAATGTGATTTCCATAAGGTACTATGAAGTCCACTATCTAAACATAAGGAAATGATGAAGGAAAAGAAACCTAGCATCAACATACACAAAACTGATTAAAACTTGACAAGACCATCAACCAGACTCCCAGGATACAGGTCATGCTTCCTGCAAATGGGAAAGGCCTTGGTATTTGTAATTTGATGTTGCAGATCAGAAGTACTCTGTTGTTTGGAAATGGTTTTATATATAAAATGGGCCCTTCACCCAGAATGGGTTGCCAATGTATTTGATTGGAAGCAGACATCTGTAAGATCCAAGTTGGAAATGGGAATTATGAAATACAATGACATTGTAATCTCTTAAATTTCTCTGAGTTGCCCTCAATATACTCTATGCTCACTATCTAATTAGTTTAACATATAAGATTTGTCAGGGAAAGTGTTTGTATCTTTTAAAAAATCACTCAAAGAAAAATGTCCAACTTAATATTATATCAGTTACAGATTTCTAAAGATTTCTGAAACACAAGCATTTCAAAACTCTGGAAGCCTATATTTAGAGTGAGATCTGCGTGTTCCATACAGATGGAATCAGTCCATAAATACATGTTGGTCTTGTTCTTGCCAGTCCTAATATAAGCAGTAGCTTTCACTTGTTTGAACAAGCCTTTAGATATACATAAAAGCTGTAAGATTGGGCCATTATATGCCTTTTAAAGTATAGATAGATTGATTTTACTACCATACAATATTTTAAAATTTTTACTTCAAAAGCATGAAAAAATATCTGAAATTTGAAATAAAAATCCATAATATACAAAATTCTGAAGGAATTTTTTCTATAACAAATATTATATAAATTTTAAAGTAAAGCTGAAATTATAGTTCTATATTAGCCTTCTCCTCTCTTCACCTACATTCTCCTTTACCTTATTACATTTTCGTTTGTGGTTTCTTTTTTGCTTTTTGGAGGGGGCAGTTGGGTTTAAGTGACTTGCCCAAGGTCACACAGCTAGTAAGTGTTAAATTCAAATCTGAGGCAGGATTTGAACTCAGGTCCTCCTCACTCCAGGGCCAGTGCTCTATTAACTGCACCACCTAGCTGCCCCAACCTTATTACATTTTCAACCTACAGTTGGTCTTCTCTCTAGTTCTATTTCTTTCCCTGCCCCCATGTCTTACACACACAGACAGACAGACAGACACACACACACACACAGACACACACAAATGATCATATTTTCAGCATCCTGGGAATTTCTCTTTGGGTTATAAAAAAGTTCCAGATGAGCTATATAGACTTCTGGTCATCATAGTCCAAGTGAGCGAACACCACCCTTTTATCTAGACTGTGTTATTCTCTGACTATTGTTCCCAGATGTCTATACAACTATCCTGAAAAGAAATTGACTCCAATACCAAACTACACTTGGTACATTGCCTCTGTAGTCAGAGAACATGGGTTCAAATTCCACTTCTCATGCTTTATACCTTTGTCATCTTGGACAAGTTAGTAAATGTCCCTAGATGTCATTTTTCTCACCTCAATATAAAGTGAAAAGTGAGAGAGCTGGGCTAGATGGCCCTTGAGAACACTTTATATTTAAACAAAATTAAGGGGGAAAATCTTCTGATTCTAATTTTATGATTGCATGTTGCCATGTTGCCTTTGTGGTGAATTGTTTCCCAGCTCTTGTTGCATGTATCAGAGGATTTAAAATATTTGCTGCATTGATAATTGTGATAATGAGTTAAATGACTATAGTAGGTGCTTGATAGCAGAGCCATAAGATATTAATAAGTCTGAGAGAAAAGTAGAGCCAAGTGGAGGTTAGACATCTAAGTAGAAGGGAGAAAACTTTTAGACAGAATAGAACATTTTAACTCAGTAGAAACTGAGGACAAGGGCCTCAAAATAATCCTTTCCTGGATGGGTGAGAAGAGGTCAGCTTTATTTGGATATAGACATCGATTATAATTTAGGGAAGGTACCCAGAATCCTTGGAGAGCAATGACCCCAGGTTAAGGGGTGACCATATTGTTGTATTAGACAAAGGGTAGCCAAACTTTTGGACTCAGAACTTATCTAATCTGGAAACGGCTCAACCATGTACCCGAAATGGACAATCATTTACATAATTTGTAACTAACCACATATATATGTGTATATATATATATATATATATATGTGTGTGTGTGTGTGTATATATATATATATATATATATATATATATATATATATATATATATATATGTAGTAAAAAAAAAACATTACCAGACTGAGGATCAGGAGAACTTGTTCTAATCGCTACCTCTGTCAATCCCTGATTGTGTCACCTTGGAAAGTTACTTTATGTCTCTGTCACATATTTCTTCATCTTTTTTTTTTTGGCTAAATGGCAGTGACTAGGATAAAAGCATAAAGGTTAAAGAAAGTGGGAATATGTGTCCTTAGTTGGGAAAGATATAGAGCCTGGGAATTAAAGAAGGAATGAGAAGCAGAGATGATAAGTGAGTGGGGCTAAAGGAAAACAAAGGGAAAGATTATTTTCTATCTTCTGAACTCACTAAAGAGAATAAAGGGGAGAATGAAGATTTCAAACAAGATAAAATAAGATAGGTATGCTTAGATGATCTCTAAGGTCAGCACCATACTAATTCTGTCATTTTAAAATTCTATTATTTACTCAGCAGAGACATGTGGTGTTGTAGATAAAGAGCTAGCCTCTCACACAGTTGTTATAGATAGCAAGCTAGCCTCTAACCCTGGGTAAGTTGCCGAATCTTTCAATGCTTTCAATAGCTCTCTGAGGCTATGAGTTGCAGACACTGTATTGACCCGCCTTGGTAGAGGGAGTTTCCTTACCAGGAATTCCTTGAATAAATGAAATCACATGCCTAAGTAGTCATTATCACTAAGATCCATTTTATATACCTGTGCTTGTCTTTCTTATAATAAGGTTCTTATTTTTGGCTCAGGTAACTATAACCCAATGGTCCAATATCTTTATTCTTGTGAAGTAAATCTGTTTTTGACATCATCGAAAAATATGCCCACATTTAAATCTAATTACCTTACTCTGAATCACTATATAACAAATACTTTCTTCATTTCTTTAAGTTCAACTACTTCCCTTTTGCTTGATTTCACAGTAGACTTGAAATCTCACATCAACCTGTCATCATGAAAAGAAATGATACCACATATTGTGGCATTTAAATTCAACATCAGAAACAAACAGGAAAAGAAAATGGGTTGTAAGAGAACAAAATCCTATTTAAAGATGAATCATCTTAGAATTTAGCTAAAATAATTTGATCAGAATGATAAAGAAAACATGCTTGGGAGAAAATTATTTATTGGCCATAAAGTTGGATCCCTTCCACTGTGAGAGAATTTTCTCAACCCAATTTACCTTCTCCTCTCCCCACCCTCACTGCAGGGGAGGTTAATTCCCTCTATCCTTTTTCATATCCAAGGCTGTCTCAAAATTTTCCCAAAGGACATGTCACCTTAGTAAAGCATGCTTGCAGTTCACGTTTCTTCAGATGGTCTTTCAGTCCTTTCAGATATCAGAAGATTCCACCAAACCATTAATTGGAACCCCTTTTAACTAAAAATGTCTTGCATTTCCCCAGTGGTTCTTGAAGTGATGTACCCATACCACATGCTGTGTTAATCCTCATGGCTCTTTATAGGGAGAATAGAGAAACACACCATGATGTCAGTGCCCATGGTAACAATAAAGAACCTCATTCAACTGGATGCTTACTGAAGATTCACCTTGTGTGGTGACAGAAGGTGTTATCCGAGGCCACGGGCCACTGAGAGAGTTTTTGCTCATGTATTTGCATTCCATCGAATCTTGCCAGCATACTACAACCCATCACTATAGACCATTCATTTTCCCTTTGGAGTCACGTACCCAATATGGAGCACTGTTATGTAGGGGGAATCCATGGCAACAGCACATCTAGCTTGTTTATTTAAAAAAATTAATTTGTACTTTGCTGATTTAACTTTGTGGAAGATAAGATTTCATTTCACTTATTTTGATTCAAACTTTAAAAAAATGCTTTATGGTTTTTGAGAGAGATGTGTAATCTTGAGGCTTTATGAATAAGCTAAAGGCCACTCACTCTTCTCTTTAGAAACCTTGCAGGCATTTTTCTATGCTCTGTGTATTTTCACCCGTAGGAATCTTTTCTTTCATTCCCCTAGACACCTTGGGACGTTTTTTTTTTCTTTTCTGTGTATATCTCCGAGGGACTGTTTAAGACCCTATCTATTCCATCTACCTTCAGCTTCACCTGAAGGGAAAAATCCCTAAGATCTCGACACAAATACTGATAAATACATAGAATTATTAAAGTTGCCATCTCAGCAGAAGAGGGTTGCTGCTGCCTTTGTTCTCAGGGGAATACATATTTCACCCAGTAGCAAGACACCCAACTGCTGCTACAATCAAAATTCTCTGAAATGCCTTTAAGCTAATCATCTTTGAACATAAGCCTTTGTTGTTGAATCAAGGACCTTCTAGATGCAAGACACAGAAACCTTTTTTGTTTTTTTTTTTTTTCTCACTACCTTGCACAAAACAGCTTTAAGCCTGTCACCATTGACAGTAAGGTTCAGTGATCTGTCAACATTCACCCCTGATAAAGACAGTGAGAGAAATCCGTAGCTCTGGAGAGTTCAGTAAGAGAACCAAACAGTATGTTTGCAAAAGAGCATTTTTATATGTTTTCTTGTGACAGCACTAGTTTAACAGAAAATAGTTGGAGTGTGCCAAAAAAAAAAAAAAGACAGTAGTAGTAAGTTAGGCTAGCATGACATGATGGATCTGGGCTATGACAAACAGAATTGGAAAAAAGCTTCCCTGGGGACCAACTATACCAGGTTTGCTGAATTGTATTTCTTGATTTCTTACTGTGCAACAGTGCTTTTTAGTGTTAGATTGACTAGGCTTCAGAATATTTTTAAAATTGTACAAATCAAAATCCATGTAGCTTAAAAATGAAAGATGTAAAAGGTTTAGGAGTTTGATGTATTGAAAGGCATTCTGTATTCCCTCATGTGAGTATTAAATGTACACTTTGTCTGTTTGATGAATATCAAATCTTTGCGGAAGGCAGTCAGCACCATAACCATTTAGGGGGCTTAAAACTCTGTTGGGAAACTGCTCCATGTGCAAAGATACAAAAGCATCACCTACTCAGTTGTGCCTAGGAGGGTGACAGTACACAACACATGTATGAGGTTTCCTTTTTCTCCCTTAGAAATGTACTCACAAAAGATTGGGTGAGGAAACTTTTTGCTGCAACTCTCAAAACCAAGACTATATAGTCATCAGAATTATGTTTTTAAAAGTCTAAGATTATACCTACAGACCCAATCAATCACAAGGAGGTTTAAAAAAGGAAAAAAAATCAGTAAAATAATAATTTTATTAGGTTTGCTTATTTGGGGAGGGCTTATGACACTGAAATAGACATTTGAGCTGAGTTTTTATGTGTGTTAATATCAAGTATTTGATGATGAATCCCTACTATGTATACAACTCTATGTTTTACTCAAAGAATTTAGAATTTAGTTGTGGTAGAGCTAGAAACTGAGAAAGGTGAATTATTATCTACAGGGTGAAGAAGTGAGAAGAGTCAAGAGGTTATGACTTGGGCAGGAGTCTAAGTTTGTGAACCTTGGTGATTGGTCAGATAGTAGTTTCCTTGAAAGAAATAGTGAAGTTTGAAGGAGGAAAAAAAGGGGATGAGCTCTGATTTAGGCATATTGTATTTGAGATGCCCATAGGAATCCAGGAATTAATCTCTAGTAGAGAATTGGCCGTGTAAGAATAGACCTAAGAAGAAACGAGAGATAAATAAAACTAATAGATAATTGAGCAGATTAGATATGATCACTAAAATGTGGCCTAAGAGAGAAAAGACAATACATCCCAGAACTATAGATGTACACAGCAAGGGTGGGGAACCTGCAGCCTTGAGGCAACATGTGGTCCTGTAGGTTCTCAGGTGGGGTCCTTTGACTGAAACTGAACAAATTGTTCTGTGAAGTTCAGATGCAATCAAAGGGTCTCACTTGAGGACCTGGAGGGCCACACGTGGCCCATAGGCAACAACAAAATGTAATGGCTAGAGAGGTAGAAGGAAAAATTATTATTCATGGTTCAGTTTCATGTACCTTAGATTTGAGACAACAATGGAGCATCCAAGTAGAAATGCTCACCCCATAATGAGAGTTGCAGGTTTGAATCTTAGGTGACAGAAATGTAGTAGCTTCTTGCCATGGAACACCTGAAGCCAATACACATAGGTTTTCATTCCAGGCCTTCAATTAACTTAGTGACCTCATTCAATCAATTAAGAATTCAACTCCTAAGAAGTATTCTTTGTGAACTTAAGGACTCTGGATAAGGTTTGAAGCACCTGGGGGAGAGGTGTGCATTATTTATGTGGTTTATCCTTTGTTCTTGAAAAGGACCTTGACATTTGAAAGTTGGTGACATGACTTGAAATTGAAATGGATCTGAGGGAAGGAGGGCCATGCCAAGTCCCCAGCTTTACTTTCTCCTCTAGAGCCTTCTGGATCCAGTGGCCAGATATCCATCAGGATGACTGCGGATGGTCCAGGATGCAGTGGGGGACCTTGGTATTTTTAAGCCAGTTTTCACTTTGAGTGAGGCAGCATCCATTCAGTGAATAGGCCTCTTTAAGAAATGGGTCAAGGGATGGCTCCTTTACCAAAAACAAATAAACCAACAAAAAAGGCAAAACAAAACATATCAAACCGGAAGGGAGAGACACTACAGAGCAGAAACAATTACTATTTGCAGTCATTATAATAAAAAGAGCAGGGGCTGCTAGGTGGCACAGTGAATAGAGCACCGACCCTGGAGTCAGAAGGACCTGAGTTCGGATCCGGCCTCAGACACTTAACACACACACAAACAAAAACCTAGCCGTGTGACCTTGGGCAAGTTACAAGTTACTTAACCCCAATTGCCCTCAAAAAAAAAAGAAAAGAAAAGGAAAGAAAAGAGAAGAAAAGAAAGAAAGAAAAGAGCAAAAGAATTAGTAGTAAAGAAACCTGTATTTTAATTCTGAGTCTGCCATTTACTAGCTGTATATTCTCAAGGAAGTTACTTAACTCTCCTAGACTCTGTTTAGACTTGACAATGTTAATTCCTGGGGGTTGTTGTAAGGAATAAATGAGATAATAAATTTTAAACTACTTAAATAATTTCATAGGAGGCAGCTAGGTGGTTCAGTGAATAGAGCACTAGGCCTGACCTGAGTTCAAATATGACCTCAGATACTTACTAGCTGTGTGATCCTGAGCAAATCACTTAACCTCTGTTTGCCTTAATCCTCTGAAGAAGGAAATGGTAAGCTACTCCAGTATCTTTCCCAAGAAAACACCTTGGAAAAGTATGGTCCATTGGTTCATGAACGAATGATTAAATGACTAGACAGCAAAATAATTTCATAGGATCTAGAGCTTAGAAGGGAATTTAAAGTGAAAACTAGAGCTATTTTAATGAATTGAGCTTTTATCTACATTATTTCCAGTAATTAATGCAGGGGCATTTCAGTGACATTTTAAATGCTTTTGTTTTACATTGTACTTTACATTAAAGAAATAACATTTAACCTATACCTATCATTCATTTAATGCTGGCTCTGTATCCAATTTAGGACAGATTTATTTATGTAAAACTATCCACAGTTCAAAAGTGGTTAGTGGCAATCCTAATAATGTCGTTTGTATACTTCACCTTGTCCCTTTAAAATGAATTGGTCTACTTATAGAGTAACGGCCTGTAAAATTAAATTATTTTTTTTTCAAATGGAAAAGACACAGTACTTCTTAAAATTATCAGATTGGAAAAGAAAGGTGACTTTTTCAAAAATTACCCCAAAGCAACTTTTCATTTCTGTAACATAAGAATAGCCCCATTGATTTTTAAAAATTATTATTTTTTTAAAAATTATTTAAAGTTTTCAGCACTTGAAAATAGAGTCTTATAATAGGAATGTTGCAAGACCATTAATTATAGCAGCACTGGGAAACACAACTATAATTTAGAAGAGATTGTTGATTGTTTCTAGAAATAGACATTGACCCCATTAGCATTAAATTGTAATATTACCAAACCTTAGCATTAATCCACTCATGACAGTAGTGAATGCTATCAGATTTCTCTCCAAAAATCTTCTTCTTCAAAATTGGATATAACACAGTCAATTGATTTAATATGAGGTTAGCTTAACTTGGTGCATTGGAAAAAACAATGCATTTGAGATGAGAAGCCTAAGATTCAAATCTTACCTCAGTCACTTAATTAAATCACTAAATCTCCATAAGTCCCAGTTTCTTCATGCATTAAGGTGAGGGTCTTGAACTAGAAGGCCCCTAAGGTCCCTTCTCGTACCTTTTATGATCTAGGTTTCTTAAAAGCAAGAGTTATTTTTTGTAATCTTTGTAGTCCTACTGCCTTGCATAGAGTAGGTATTTAATAAATACTTGCTAAAATTAAGTCCTATGAATTTACCTGTAATAATGATAATTACAGCATTTCAATTTTATTTTAGTGTTTTTATTTTTAGACTTTCAAAGGATTGAATTTCAGTGAAAGTATCAGTGTATAAGATCTCTCTGTACCAGGACATTTTTAAGGAAGGACCTAGCTTATAGAAGCAGAGATATGGATTTCCTAAAGTACCATTAATGAGAATGTGACCAGCTCCAGCATCCAGTGGAAACTTTGCCTTCACTCAATCATTTATCCATCAACCAATCCTCCTAAAGGAAAGGTAATGATGATGGTTTTCTGAAATGAACTGAAGCCTTTTGGGAAGTAGAATAGTCTTACCAAAGTCATTTTGCATATACCACCAAAAAGAGTATAAATTCTTCTAATATTGGCAGAGGTTAGATTCAGGACTGATTTGGGAGCTTTCAACCCCTGTTAGTGTTTCTAAGACCCGTCAGGCTCTGTTGCATCTGCTCCGTAACTCCATGACCTCCTGCTGAAAGGCATGAAATGAAAACATGTTTAGACATGGGTCAGGGCAGTCTACAAGAACATGTTGAGGTTGACTGATCTCTGTGGAGACTAAAGAGAATTTAAAGACTGAGTACATTGAGTTACAAGGTTGATGAGATGAAAGAGGTCATTCATGTTCAAAAATGAGTTTAGTGATTATGTGAAGATATTACCCTTTTACAACAATCTTGAAGTGAAAAGTCAACTGTTTTCATGAGCTATTAGAGTCTTGCATTTTCTAGCTGAAAACAGAGATATCAGAAATATCAAGATTAGTAATGTGTATATATGGATAGGATCACTAAGGGGACATTTGAGAGACATTGATAAAAATATATTTATCTTGGAAAAATCTTATGATTTTTAGCTTAAGTTCATTATTTAAAACTTTTATGAAAATGACAGTGATGGTGACAATGAAATCTCCTTCTTGCCCTTCTAAGGAACAAAACAGTTGTCCCCCAAAATTCTAGTTTCTAATTTTTTTTGTGTATATTGGATGATCTTGAGGTAGCATCTGCCATAATCTTTGTAAACTTGGAATTCAGAGGCACGTAAGGGTTATGATTAGAAACAGATTCACTGGGAAGGAATCTGTAAATATGAATTTTAAAAAGGCAAACACAAAGTAAAAGATCCGAAATCATATAGCATCATGTTCTGTACTTAGTGTTTTAAAATTTCTTTATATTTATTATCTCCTTATAGCTTCATGATAACCCTTTGGTAGGGTAGGTAGATCACTGCAGACTATGAACATAGCCATCATATTAAAAGACGCCTGCTCCTTTGAAGGAAAACTATGACAAATATGGACAGCATATTAAAAAGCAGACATCACCTTGCCAATGAAGGTTTGTATAGTCAGAGCTATTGTTTTTCCATAGCTGTGAGAGCTGAACTATAAGGATGGTTGAGTGCTACAGAATCGACACTTTTGAATTATGGTGCTGGAGAAGACTTTGGAAAGCCCCTTGGTTGAGCCAGTCAATATTTAAAGATATTAATTCAGACTATTCACTGGAAGGTCAAATAACAAAGCTGAAGCTTAAATACTTTGGCCATATAATGAGAAGATAGGAGTCATGGGAAAAGACCCTGATGTTGGGGAAGATTGAGGGCAAAAGGAGAAAGGGATGGCAGAGAATGAAATAGATAGGTGTGTCAGGGAAACAATAAACATAAACTTGGACAGACTTCAAGACATAGTGGAAGATAGAAGACCTCAGTGTGTTATGGCCCATGGGATCACAAAGAGTCAGACACCACTAAACAAGTGAACAAGAAGTTGGTAGGTGGTGATTATATACAACTTTTAAAGGTAAAAGTAAGGACTGGATCTTTACTTTCCCTTTACAAATTTATGTACATATATATATATATACACACAAATATATGTTTTTACAGCTTCTTCATTTCCCAATATATCCCTCCCCCTAACAATTGAGAGTTACCCATATAACAGGGAATTTTTTTTAATAAGAGAAAACTAACATAAGAATCATCTATTTGTATGTAGTATTCTATTAGGTAGTTAGGAAGTGCAGTGGATAGAGTGCTGGAACTGGAGTCAGGAAGGTGCTCAGTTCAAATTCAACCTCCTATACTTATTAGCTGTGTGGCCCTGGGCAAGTCACTTAACCTTTGTTTACCTCAATTTCCTAATCTATAAAATGGAGATCATAATAATGCTTACTTCCCAGGGTTGTTGTAAGGATCAAGTGAGATAATAATTGGAAAGCACTTAGCACCATGCCTGATACATAGTGAGCACTATATAAATGTTATGATAATAACTCCTTACCACAGCCAAAAGGAGAGAGGTACATTCTTTTTTTTTTTTTCAAGTTTTACATAGTTTATTCATGGCCAGGCGAAAAATTATCTTCACAGATAAACATAATCCATAGTGCCTTTTATTCCTTCTTTTTGCCATCACCGGCATTTGCCTTTGCAGTACCCCTGACTTTCTTCATTCTGTTCTTGCGTTCTTTTCGCTGCTTTCTTGATGTCTTTTTCTTCTCATACAGGCCATGCCTTGCAAGTCTGTGCTTTGGTTCATTTTTCTTTGCATAGTCAAGGGAATCATAAATCACGCCAAAGCCTGTTGTTTTGCCACCACCAAAATGGGTTCTAAATCCAAAGACAAAAATGACATCTGGAGTTGTCTTGTACATCTTGGCTAGTTTTTCTCGAATTTCAGTCTTAGGCACTGTGGCCTTTCCAGGATGAAGGACATCTATAATCATCTGTTTGCGCTGAAGAAGTCTGTTTGTCATAAACTTCCTGGTTCTGATGGTTATAGTGTCATTCATGGTGGCAGCTGGCTCCTTGAGCAGCAGGAGAGGGAAAGGCGAGAGGTGCATTCTTATATCTTACTCATGACATAGCTTGGATGCAACATTAACTTTCAATTTTTATCATTCTTTCCATGTCCATTATTGTATATATGTCATTTTGCACATTGGTTTTCTGGTTCTATTTACTTCACTTCATATGAGTTCATTTAAGTCTTCCCATGTTTCTTTTTATTCTTCATATTCATTGTTTCTTTCAGCCAGTATAGGGATATTCCATAATATTCCTCAGACAGATTGTTCAGCTGTTCCATAAACAATGGGCATATACTTCATTTCTGGTTTTTACCTTTGACCTCCTTGGAGTATTTGAGACTCAGGTTTTCTAAGACTACACATACACACACACATACATACACACACACACACACACACACACACACACACACACACACACACACTTCACTAGCGGAGTGAGCATTTGAATAAATATTCACAGAATCATAGATCCAGATAATGCAGTGCCCTTGAAGGTCAATAAGTCCAACTGCAGTTCTTTACAGTTGAAGAAACTGACACCAGTAAGTTTAAATGACAGATTGAGGTCATACAGGTAGTAAATGCCAGAATCAGGCTTTGAAGCCATGTCCTCTGACCCTAAAACCATTGGGCTCTTCACTGTCCCAGACTGACAGTTCAGAGCTCTTTACAACAAGATCATAAGTTTTAAACTAGTAGAGATCTTCCATCCAGACTGTAATGGTAATGAGAATTTGAAGATCTTTCCTGCCCCTTGTATTTGCAATCAAACAGGTACTTAGCACCTTGTTCCAAGTTCATGATTACATCAAGTATTAAGACCCAGAACTTGTGAATCTCCCAGTGGGATGGACTCATTGATATAACAGGAAGGGGCTGGAACAGGGAGGAGCTAATACTTTATATAACAAAAGCCCCAACTAAAGAGCCAGAACTTCTGGGAGCAAGCAGTGTGGAGGCTGAGGAGCTACCTTGAGTGAGGAGAGGAGGATCCTTGCTTGAGGGAGTGAGTGAGAAGAGGAGAATCCTTGCTTGAGGGAGCCTGTTTTGTTCTGAAGGTTTAGGAATGTGGGCGTTTGCTGAATAGACTATGTGTACTGAGGAGAGAACTGAGAACTGAACTGAGAACTAAGAAGAGGATTGAGAAGAACTGAGAAATGAGAAGAGAGAAGATTTTGAGAACAGAACTTGTGGTGGCAGAACTTCTTCTGAGAGCTGCTGAGAACTTCTGAGGGCCAGCCAGAACTGCCGGGAACAAGAACTGAGAAGGGAGAAGAAAGGAGAACTGGAAGTGTGACTGTGGTGCCAGTATTTTGTCTGTTTTGATGTTACTTTTTCTCAGACCTTGTTATTGGGTCTATGTTGATTTCTAGGCATAAAGTGAATTGATGAGGATGCCAGCAATGTGAGTGAATGTGATTGCAGCTTTGTTAAGCTTTGTCTTCCCAGGAACAGAAACTATGAAGGACTTGAGGAGGACCAGACACTGTGAACTTCAATATGGAACAGGAACTGCACAAGAAGCTGGACAAAGAACTGAGATGTGTCTGCCTTTGAACCCAGGTGGCAGTTGGTTAGATTTGGGTAGGAGCTGGGACCATAGAAGAGGAGCCATGGAAGCTGAGAGATTGCCTCAAGTCAAGATGAAAAGTAAAAATACTCCTTAGGTATTTAATGCAAACTGAGAAGATCATGATTTATTGTGGTCTAGGGGTGGAGAACTTTGAACTTCACATTTAGATGATTGAGTTAAGGAGTTCTCCAATTAAGAAGAAAGAGCACTTTTGATTAAAGAGATTAAGATGATGTGACCTAGGTGTGGAGAGCTTTGACCTTTGTACTTTGTGTCAATTAAGGAGGCTTGCTTCCTGAAGGATGATTGGATTAAGGACTTACTAAATGATTGAGTTACCAAATGAATGTTATCTTTTGCTTAAAACTATATGACCACTTTGGTGAAAAGTATGTGGCCACTTTAGTCATAAGTTGTGAAGTTATAATAATGTGAATGTTTTACTTTGATTTTCTGTGAGTATTTTGTCTTAGTTTTTTACTGAATAAATAGTGCTCACGATACTCTGTAATCTGAAGCTGTTCACAGCAGTAGTCCTCTGGAAAGCTGCTCCTGCTTGGCTTTACACAGAATCCATACTCTATTTGGATAGCAAACAGAGGCATTGTAGTTAAAGACAAAGTCAGTAGAAGGTGAGAAAGAAGGTGATTGGAGTAGGAAGTCATGTGGAAAAAAAAATTCTTTCATACAGGTTTTCATTAACTAGACATGTGAAGTTCAAGGTATTTTATTCACTCAAATTTTTTTGTAAAATAATTTTTTGTTGTTGCTGCTTTTTTGGAGGGAGAAGTTAGGGCAATGGGGGTTAAGTGACTTGCCCAAGGTCACATGGCTAGTATTTTGTGTTAAGTGTCCGAGGCCAGATTTGAACTCAGGTCCTCCTGACTCCAGGGCTGGTGTTCTATTCACTGTGCCACCTAGCCACCCCTCTAAAATAATTTTTAAAGAAACACTGTGCATATGGCATCCATTCCAGCCATTCTAAGGATTAAAACATTCAAGTTTAAGACAATGTTCCCAAGGAGAATTTCTTGTTAATAAAGTTAAAAAATACACATGCAAATAGTTTCATACCAATTTAAGGTAATCAATTTAATGAATGGCAGAATAACAAAGGAAAGGATGAAACAGAGGAAAGAAGAAGGATTTATTAAGACCATTTAAGGGAAAATTTCCGCTAACTATAATAATAAGCCACAATTAAATTGCATTTTGATCACACATAGGGAAGGTCAAAAAAGAGGGAAAAGTGTCTAGAAGGTCTAAAGGAGGGAAAAGATACTGATGCCAGTAATATTTGGAGCTGTTCCCCTATGTTCTGTGTTAACTCCAGGGTCTAGACTAGGTAGAAGAATATCTATAATATCTATAACATATCTAATTCTTGTCTTTTTGGTGTTATTATTTAAAAGATTCAGAGTTGCTGATCATGGTTACATGCTTGGAAACCCTCCCATGGGGAGGCTAAATCTGATGAATCACTGGAGCTTGGTAGTCCATGTAGTTGGGTCAAAATTGATCAAATGTCTACACTGCTTCACCCCAACGTGGTTAACAATTGCCAACAGTCAGAAATGGAGGCAGTTGAAGCATCCATGCTGATCAGTAATGGGATCAGGCCCACAAGTTGCTAATGTCCATGTGAACATCCTCAGATACTGAAATGATAGATTATCCTCTTAACATATCCTTGTATTGATAGAATTTTTTATTTCACCTTATCATTATACCAGCATCTCTGTGAACTTTGATAGGAGTCATTACAAGATTATTTTGACAGTCACTAAGCTTCACTCAAATGAAAAGAAAATTAGTGTCATAAAACCATTAATAGCCACTTCCCATGATGAAGAGATGCTTTTTAGACTTAAAACCAGTAAATTTTTTTAAAACTTTACACTTCAGTAATCCACAAACCTGATAGTTCTTTCTAAAATAATTCAGTTGCATCCTACTCTTGAGCAAAGATTAAATCAGATGATGCTTTGGTTAAGCCCACATGACTGAAGTTAAAAAGAGCAGTGAAATGAATGTTTTCTTTTCCTGGCATTCATGAAGTATTATACACATCCCAATAGCTCAGTAGCAGTCCTAAAGTAATCTATCAATGTAGCAGTCCTCTATTAACCCACTTGATTATTTACAATGGGTGTTCTCGGTGCTCATTATTGAGGTTCTGTCCAATTTCTAATGACATAAGAACAGAAAGAGAGCACTTGATTCAGAGGAGAGTGCCTTAGATTGATAGGAATAAGGAATTCTAGTGGGTTCTATCTCAAGCTCTTGGCAAAGAATAGCTTCAGATATGATTAAGTTTCTCTGGGTTTCAATTTACCTATCTGATAAATATACTGATGAGAGTATTTTTATACTCATTATTTTACTGATTAAAATGAATATTTCACTGGCATTGTGTATTTTAGAGATTTCAGTTCATTTCAGTAAGTATCCATTAAGGTCTTATCATCAACTAGCCACTGAACTACGGGAAGCAAATGAAAAAAAAAAAAGCCATATCTGCCCACAAAGAGTTTATAATAATATAAAGGGGGGGGGTGGAGGTAAGAGTGGGAACCAACATATACACAAATAAGTCTATACAAATAGATTTATAAATACAAAGTACTCTTTTTTATGATAGGTGGAGGGGAGCACTATCCACTAAGTAGATAAAAAAAAGCTTTTTGCCAGAAGAGGCACCAATATTGTCCTGTGAGGGATAGATAGGATACTGCAAGGTAGAAATAAGGGAAGCACATATTAGAGCCCTTACATTACATTAGTCACCCTCATTAAATCCAAGTTACCTGATGAACTAGAACCCCAAGTCATGAACAAAGTGGCAGATATGACTGCAAATGTCACTGTTAGGGATATTGGAAAAGACCATGGGAAATGGGAGAGGTACCACATAATTGGAGGAGGGCAAATGTCTCATAAACAAAGCTTGTAAACTGTAGGCAAGTGAGCTTAAATTCAATTCCTGGGCAAAGTCTTGAAAGGGTCATTGAAGAGATGGGGTTAATATATTAAAAGGGTAAGTAATGACTACAAAGATAACCTCATCAAGAGTAAGTAATATAAGCATACCTTGTGTGTGTTGTAGGTTTGGTCCTAGACTACACAATAAAGTGAATATCACAATAAAAGAGTCACATGAATTTTTTGGTTTCCCAATGCATATAAAAGTTATGTTTGTACTATACTGTAGCCTATTATGTGTACAATAGTATTATGTCTAAAAATGCACATACCTTAATTTAAAAAATTCTCTATTGTTAAAATGTTAACAATTGGGGGTGGCTAGGTGGCACAGTGAATAGAGCCCCAGCCCTGGAGGCAGGAGGACCTGAGTTCAAATTTGACCTCAGACACTTAACACTCACTAGCCATGTGACTTTGGACAAGTCATTTAACCCCAATTTCCCTGTCTTCCCCCCTCCAAAAAGCAAAAAACAAAATTTAACAATCACCTGAGCTTTCAACAAGTTGTAAGTTGTTTTTTTTTTTTTTTTCTGGTTGAGGATCTTGCCTTAGTGTTGGTATCTGCTGACTGATCAGTGGTGGTTGCTGAAGGTTGGGGTGGCATTTTCTTAAAATAGGACAACAATGAAGTTTGCAGAACAGATTGACTTTTCCTTTCACTTGAACAATTTGAGGCCATTACAGGGCTATTAATTGGTCTAACTTCAATATTGTTGTATCTCAGGGAATAGGGAAGCTGGACCAGAGGGAGAGAGTTGGGGGAACTGCTGGTCAGTGGAACACTCAGAACATGCACAACATTTGTCATGTTCACTGTCTTATATAGGCATGGTTTGTGGTGGCCCAAAACCATTACAAAGTTAAGTCAAAGGTCATGGATTGCAGATCAACATAATAGATGTAATAATAACGAAAAAGTTTGGAATATTGTGAGAATGACCAAAATGTGACACAGAGACATGATATGAGCACATGCTGCTGGAAAAATGGTGCTGATAGACTTGTTGGATTGCAGGGTTGCCACAAACCTTCAATTTGCAAAAAAAAAATCCAAAATCTGAGTACAATAAAGTGAAGGGCAGTAACATAAGACAGTAACAAAATTTCCTTTTTTGACAGAATAACTAAACAAGGAGGTATTTAAGTTTAAATACATGTTTCCAAGGAGGTTACCTTCTGATTAATAGAGATAAAATATACAAACACAAATAGTTCCATAACAATTAGAAGGTAGAACAATAGAGGAAAATGAAGTAGTTATACTTTACATGGATTTTATCTAAGCATTGTATAAATTCTCTCATATTATTCTTTTGGAAAAGATGGAGAGATAAAGATTAGATAATTATATAGTCAAATTCAGTTATGGGTAGAAGACCTGGGCCATAAAGTTTGCTAGTGGTGAAGTGTCAAAGTAGCAATAAGTGACCAGTGGGATACCTCAGGGATCTTTAATTTTCCCTCTGTTTAACATTTTTAAAAATGACTTAGATAAAGGAATAGATGGTATGTTCATCAGATTTTCAGATGATGAAAACCTGGGAGGTATAATACATTGAATTACAGTGTTAGGAGTGTTAAAGGATCTTGAGAGGCTAGAACAAGGATTAGCAAATCATGGCCTGAAGGCCAAATTCAGCCTGGTCCCTGTTTTTATATGACCCCATGAGCTAAGAACTATTTTTGCAATGTGGATCAGATAGTGTTGTGCTAGAGTTTTGGAGTCAATCCAATAAGATGAAATTCAAGAGGGATAAATGTAAAACTCTTGCACTTTGGTAAAAAAAAAAAAATCAACTACACAAATATTAGGGTGTTGTGGATAGAAACAGGTGCTCTAAAAGGGAGTTAGAGGGTTTTAGTGAATTGTGAGCTCAATATGAGTCAGCAGTGGGATGTGGCAGCCAAAAAAGCTACTATAATATTGGGCTATATTTGGACATAGTTTAAAAGAACAGAGAGATGGAAATCCCACTGTACTTTGCCCTTCTCAGAACTCATCTGGAGTACTGGGTTCAGTTCTAGGTGCCAGGACATTGATAAACTGGAAGGTGTCCAGAAGAAGGTGAACAGGATGGTAAAGGGCCTTGGAAACACATCAGATGAGGATTGGTTCCAGGAAGTAGGCATGCTTGATGTGGAGAGGAAAAGACTGAGGGAGTTCAGGAAGAAGAAGGGAGACATATAGCTCAGCTAAGCCCTAGAGACCAGAATCCTAGAGGAATGGGTGAAATTTAAAGAGGCAAGTTTAGGCTTGCTTTCAGGAAAATAAACGAACAAAAAATTTCCTGATGATTGATTGTTCAGAAATAGAACCACTTGCCACAAGAGACAGTGGGTTCTCCCTTCTTGGAGATATTCAAGGAGACACCAGACAAGCACTTTTAGGTATCTTATAATGGGGATTCTTCATTAGCCTATATGGTTAGATTATATGGTTCCTAAAAAGTCCCTTCCAACGCTAAAGTTCTTTGATTCTGTGAAGACAAGGCCATCTGGTAAACTGAGGCAAAGAGGATAAGATATGAATTATGGTTCAGTAATAGAGAATGATAAGGAAGAGCTATATAGGCAGGAAGATGATCAGCAGAATTCTGTGTCATGAAGATCCATTTAGGAAGACCTAGTGGTTAATAAGAGACATGAGATGGATAGATCAAAGAAGGTGGAGACTGAAAAGGAGTCAAAGAAAGTAGATTTTTTTTTCAGAGTTGAATGATGAAGGGAAAGAGAAACACCCTAACTTCTAAAATATAAGTTTTTATAAAATGTTTCTAAAAATTGACTATATATGTTCTTTGGTTTTGTTTCTTTTCTTTTTTGAAACATAATGTGTTAAGCAGCATGGTAGAGTGGACAGAAGGCCAACTTTGGAGTTAGGAAGACCTCAGTTCAAATTCTGCCTCTGTGCCTGCCCCAGAGTCATCTTTCTGATGTTACATTCCAATTATTTATATCAACTTATAAAGAAGATATCTTTCTTCTTTACTGGAAATAATTCTTCACAATGGTGAAATTGCAGGTCTAGACAAACAGACAAAAAACTAAAATTAATTTTCTCATGATTGCTAAGGGTAATAACTAGATATTGTTCTAAATAAAGAATACTTTTCCTGCTAATGTGGCAGGAATACCTGAGTGAAACCTAAAATTGGTATTATTTTTAAAGAAGTTATTCCATTTAGAGTTGGCATCTGCATTCAAATATGGCCTATTTTGTGCTATCATATAGTAGTATCTTCAAAGGGTTTATCTAGATATAGAAGGTATAGAGTATGATTTTTTTCCTTACAATAAATTATCCAAGAATTCTGTGATATTTTTTAATCCCTAAAGTATTTTCAGTTTCCTCCTACTATTCCCATTTCCTACCCCAGGGACAGGGCTTGCTCTAGTGAATTTGCCTGGGTATAGATAGCCCTCTCCCTCTTAGTTTGCTGCTCCTGATATGCTGTGAGTTTGATAACCAGATAGTCAGTCATGTTAGAATTGAGTCTAAAATAGGCTCTAAATATTCAAGTGGTTCTCCTGTCCATCAAATTATGAATTTTGGGGCATGGAATTTGTTACACTTAATTTGGTGACTTAGAGGACTTTTGTTTATATTATTTTCCTCTTCTTGATTATGTTGATAGATGAAGTTATTAAATAATTGAGTTTCCTGAAAAGAGGTGACACGTCAACTATGTCCATCGACTGACAGCAAATTAATAGAGTATATCTTTGAAGCTTGCATTTTCCAAGAGGATGCCCATTGTTTTGTTTTTTTGTCTTGTTTTGTTTTGTTTTAAAAGCAATTGGGGTTAAGTAACTTGCTCAAGGTTACACGGCTAGTCATCATTTATGCGTGGGTGCTCATTTTCTGAGGCCGGATCTGATCTCGGGTCATCCAAACTCCGAGGCCGGCGCTCTTACTCACTGCGCCACCTAGCCGCCCCTTTAGGGCAATTGGGGTTAAGTAACTTGCCCAAGGTTACACGGCTAGGTTTTTGTTTGTGTGGATTAAGTGTCTGAGGCCGGCTCTGAACTCAGGTCCTTCTGACTCCAGGGCCGGCGCTCTATTCACTGCACCACCTAGCCTCCCCTTAGGATGCCCATTGTTTAGGGAATAACTGAACAAGTTGTGGTATATGAATGTAATGGAATAATATTGTTCCATAAGAAATGATTAGCAGGTGGACTTCAGAAAAACAGCAAAGATTTACATAGACTGATGCTGAGTGAAGTGAGCAGAAGCAGAATATTGCAAAAGTAATAGCAACATTGTGCAATGACCAACTTTGATAGATTTAACTCTTCTCAGCAATACAAGTATCTAAAAGACTCATGATGAAAAATGCTATCCACATCCAGAGAAAGAACTATGGAGTCTCAATGCAGCTCAAAACATACTATGCTTTTCTTTTCTTTTTTTTTGTTTCCTCTTTCTCATGGTTTTGCCCTTTGGTTCTAATTCTTCTTTACCACATGACTAATGTGAAAATGTATGTTTAATATGAATATATATGTAGAGGTTAAATCAGATTACATGCCATCTTGGGGAGGGAGAAGGAAGAGAAGGGTGAGAAAATTTAGAGCTCAAAATCTTATAGAAGTGAATGTTGAAAACTAAAAAGCAAATAAACAAAATTTAAAAAAAAAGAAACTTTCAATTTCCATCTATATTTGCTGAACATTCTGATTTGAAGATGTTAGAATATCAATGGAAAATTTTAAAAATGAATAAACAAAACCCCCAACCTTTCTATACCCATAGGTCTTGGAAATGAAAAACAACAAAACACGCTCACACACACACACACACACACACACAAATGTATTAGATTTTTAGATTCAGTAAGTTCTAAAATATTTCTCTGAATCACAGGATTTATACATAGAAGGGACCTTAAAGAACATTCTGGAACAGAGTCTTATATAGCTTAAGAGATAGCAAGGACTTTAGGTCAGCAAGGCAAAATCCATTTTTTTCCAAATAAAGAGACTGAGGAGAAACTGATGAAGAAACTGAGATCCTAGTACTTAAGTCCAACCTGTTCATTTTACAGATGAGGAAACTTAAGGTCCATAACATAAAAGTTCAATAATTGACCCATGTCATAATTAGCAGAGCAAGATATGAACCCAGGTCAACTGACTTCAAATCCAAGGCTTTCACTTCTCTATGCAGCTATCTCATAGCTATATAGACAAATTAAGTTTTAAAAATAACTATCAATACCCAAAGAATTTAAGTATAGGAATTGTCATTTTAGACAGAAATCTACTTGTTTTCTACTCCTTAAGTTTCATTTGCTGATTGTTAGTACAGTTAATGTTTCTGTCCATTGTAATGGTTTTGTGATGCTGTTTGTCATCAGGATTTAAGATATTAGACTATATTATAAGAGAAACTGCTTTACCATGTAGTCCTTTTGTTCCTAACCTTTATATTGAGGAGAAAGAAAGAGAGAAACTGAAACAAGGTCTATCTAAATAATACTTTTTTTTTTTTACTGGGACTAAAAATAACTATCATACTTTATGTTCCTTTTGGAAGTTTCAATACAATACTATATGAAATTCTGGGGTGAAAAATAAGCATTTCTGGTGGAAATACATGTTTTACTTAGTGCTACAGATAATATGAAAAATGATCTCGTTTTATGGTTTGATAACATATGTCTTGCATATTTATGTAATGTATGTGTGTATGTACTGGGTGTCCCAAAAGTCTTAGTGCAATTTTAATCTATTAAAGCTACCAAGATTAATATTGCACTAAGACTTTTGGGATGCCTTGGGAGATGAGAGAGAAAGAGACAGAGAGTGAGAGAAGGAGAGACGGAGAGAAAATTAGAGAGAGAATGAATATATATTCTAGGAGCAGAAATTCATAATGAAATAAACTTTGCAGATGGCATTAAGTTCTTTCAGGGAGGGAAATAATGTTAGACCTTTAGTGGTGACTTATTAAGAAAATAAGCTACTGGGGTAGCTAGGTGGCGCAGTGAGTAGAGTACTGGCCCTGGAGTCAGAAGGACCTGAGTTTGGATTTGGCCTCAGGCACTTAACACACACAAACAAAAACCTAGCTGTGTGACCTTGGGCAAGTTATTTAACCCCAATCGCCCTCCAAAAAGCAAAAAAAAAAAAAAAAAGCTATTTAAAGGGAGCAACTGTGCACTCCCACAAAATTCTTTCTTGGTACTGATGCAGGACAGAGCTAGATAGGATGCATTTAAAAGGAGGCTAACAGATCCTATTACAACATTTTTTATACTCTTTCTCACAATTCACCCTCAATAAAAACAAACCCTTCACAAGGATAAAGCAAATAGGACAATTTTTAAAATAAAAATAACATCACTGAGGCAGCTAGGTGGTGCAGTGAATAGAGCACCAGCCCTGGAGTCAGGAGGACCTGAGTTCAAATGCAGCCTCAGACACTTAGCACACACACACACACACACACACACACACACACACACACACACACACAGAAAACAACCTAGCTGTGTCACCTTAGGCAAGTCACTTAACCCCAATTGCCCTACCTTCCCCCTCCAAAAAGCAAAAAAAAATTACATCATTAAAACTTACATGGATATAGCATTTCATGATTTGCAAAGCACCCTTTTCACTATACCCTTTTGAGGTAAATAGTGCAAATGTTGCCATCCACATTTTGTAAACTAGGGAAATGAATCTCAGAGTGTCCATGGCTGCCCAGTTTATTAGCATAAGATCCAGGATTTGAATCCAAGTCTTTCTTGATTTTATGTCTAGTGCATTTTTATTACATGACATTGGTCTCTAAAAAAATAAATAAAGCAGAAATCCATCTGTATAATATCAAATAGTAGAAATAGCGTTGGGCCTGAAGTTAGGACCTCTCTACTTCTGATTCCAGTCACATGCTCCTAGGCAACTAGGTAGTGCAGTGGGTAGAACACAGGATATAGAATCTGGAACCTTGAGTTTAAATCCTGGCCCAGACACTTACTAGCTATGTGATACTGGAATCATCACTTAACCTCTGCCTGCCTCAGTTTCTTCACGGATAAAATAGAAATAAGATTAGCACCTGCTTTCCAGGATTATTATAAGGATAAAATGAGATTATGTTTGTCAAGGGCTTTGGAAATCTTAAAGTGTTATATGAACACTAGCTATTTATTGTTATTATTACTATTATTATTAATCTTGGATTTCCCTTCTGCAAAATGGGATGGTAAGCTCTTACCTCATAAGGTTATTATGAGGAACAAATGTAATGATATATGCAAAGTGCCTTATAAACTTTACAGGCCTGTGAAGATGTCAGCTATTATTATTACTTAATGTAGATAAAGATACAACTGTCACAAGCCTTTGGGTGATATTAATTGTAGCACATCAACTCACAGAGTGTATTTCCCTGAAGAGCTCAAAGCCACCTCTCAAGTACAATTTCCAACTTCCCTCCATGAATTCTTTCATTCAGGCAGCCTGGCATTCGTGCTACTCCTCAGAGAAAGGACACTCCATCTCTGACTTTGCATCAGCTGTGACTTTCAGCTGTATGCCATCCCTGGAAGGTGTTCTGTCTTTAGTTCTGATCTTAGAAATCCTAACTTTCATTCAAAGTTCAGCTCAAACACCTCCTCCTACATGAAGTCTTTCCTGATCCTCCCTAAGCCACCAGAGCACCTAACTCCCCTCCAATTACCTTAAATTTAATTTGTTAATATTTGGTATATACCTACATGTGTATGCATTAACTCCTGAATTCTTAAGAGCAAGCACCCTTCTATTTATATCACTGCATCCCTATTGCCTTGCACTGTGCCTTGTAGACTCTAAATACATATGTGTTGATTAACAAGATGGGAGTGAAGAAAGTAGAGAATATTGTGTGACAGTATTATCAGGGAGGAAAAGCTAAGAAACATGAAGCTAAGGACATAAATAAACTTGAAAATATTTTTTCACCTTTACTTAGGCAGATAGGTGACCTAACAGGTAAAGCATTAAGCTCAGAATCAGGAAGGCTTGGGCTCAACTATGACCTCAAATACTAATCACCCTGTACAAGTCACCTAACTTCTATCTCCCTCAATTTCCTCATATGTAAAAATGGAGATAATAATAGCACCTGCCTACTATCGTTTTTGTGAGTATAAAGAGAGATGATATTTTTTAAAGCATTTTGCAAACCCTTAAAGGGTTATAGAAGTGATACCATCATCAGGATTATTCTTACCATTTTTCCTTTGTAGGGCAGTTAGATTCTTTGCACTAAGGGATTTTTGACCTAACACTGAGGTTGGGTAAAGCAAATGATTTTGAATTTCAGCCATTTGTGATTTTGACAGAGTTAGGAAGTGTTATTTGTACTTTGTTTGAAAGAATGGGTTGGGTAAATTCTTCCTCTTCAATCAAAATTCCTAATTCAATCAAAATTAGGAACATTTCAGCTAATGTGGAACCTTTTAGTCATGTGTACCCCTTTTGATGATATGTTGTATATGTCAGAGTTTCAACACAAAAGTTTCATGCATCTGAATGAAACTGAAATGAGAAGAGAGAAAAATAAGAACTAGGAGATGACAAAATCCTTAGAAAACCTTCCAGAAAGGACTATGCAGAAAACAGACTCTAATAATTACAGCACCTATTTCTGAATTTGGCTCCATATCATTTTATTGGGTAATTCCAAATTTGTTCATAAGTCCCATTACAAGGGTATGACATTGAAATTAAACTTCTTGAGTGTTTTGAATAAGAATGTAGTGGGATAAATATCCCTACCAATCTATATATGAATGCAGTTATTATTAGGCTGAAGCAATAGAGAGAGAAAAGAAAAACATTTTGAATAATAATTCATAATTTTGAAAAGAACTGAATTTGAATAAATTTTAATAATAATTGAATAGCAGTTTTTAAATAATAATTTAAAATATTAAAATCATTCAACAGAAATATAACTCCCAAGAGAGGCTTTCTTTATTCTTAGCAAAATCAGTCATTTTCCCCTAACCCATTTTCCTTCCCAGAGAACTTGTCATTGTCACACACAAAAATTAGACAGACCAACAAGTGATATATACAATATTGCACATTTGTAATTTCTCATTGCTTAATAACAGGGGTGAATGTTCCATTTGCATTTTTCAGGAACTGAAATAGTTCATTATAGTGCTTCACAGTTAAACTATCTATAGTACCATTTCATTTGCATTATCATTGTGACTCTTGCCTTCTCAGTTCTACTTTCTTTACTATGCATCAGTTCATCTAAGTCTTCCCATGTTCCTCTGAATTGGTCGTTATTAATTGTTTCTTAAAATATCACAATATTGTTTTCTCCTCTAAACAATAAACTGATGTGGAAATTCTGTTACATAAAGGAAATTGCTTGCTTCCATTGATATTCTTGGAGCATGTATCCAGTAGTGGGGAATTACCTCTTTATTTTGCAATAACAATTTTTAAATGTTTGACTGCAAAAGTCATACAAAAACAAATTAAAAATTGAAGTACACATATGGAAAAATGAAAGCAAGAAGTTATTGTTAGCTAGTTGGAAAACTCTCTCAATTCGTTCCT
This sequence comes from Gymnobelideus leadbeateri, assembly GCA_011680675.1. Classification (NCBI taxonomy): domain Eukaryota; kingdom Metazoa; phylum Chordata; class Mammalia; order Diprotodontia; family Petauridae; genus Gymnobelideus; species Gymnobelideus leadbeateri. The sequence goes on from WOXC01009786.1 coordinate 385,201, forward strand.
TTGCTAAGAGAGACAATGTGGTACTGTAGTGTATATATAGAATGTTAGACCAGGAAAACTTTGGGTCAGGTTCTGCCTTTGGCTCAATAGCTTCGTGACTTTGGACAAATCACTGAAGCATCTCTGAGCTTCAATTTCCTCATCCTCTTACTTTCATATTTATAGATAAAATGAAAATAATACCTATAGGTATTATATTGCAGCTTAAGTAAGATAATATATGCATAGCACTTCGCAAACTTTTAAGTATAGTATGTCAGTTTATTTGGTTTTGGTTTGTTTTGTTTGATAGAAACTGGAAGCTATGGGGAAAAGCCCAATGAAACTAGAATGTCAGGTAAAAGACCTTGGCTACTATCTTACTTCTAACTAGCACTTTGACCTTAGGCCAATTGCTTCACCTTTCTGGGACTCATTTTCTCATGTATAATATGAAAGGGCCTTTTAGATTCTGTCTCTTTGGAGATCTGGTCTACTTAAGTAGTTGAGTGGTTGTGTGATTTTTTTTTTTTTAATGAAGATAATTTGTATGTTCCCAAAAAGGGCTAGATGTCCAAAGGTATAGTTATCTTTAGTTTGGCAGTGGCACATTCCTTACTTCTAATAGATCATGAAATAACTATCATTTTTAAAGTGTTGATTTTGCCCCATCCATTGATAAAATTGGCAGTTCGGGTGGTAGTAATTCCATATTTAGCTCCAATATTAAAACAAGACATTGATGGAGTCAGGCAGATTTTATTGCTTTCCAAAATCCTAAGCTCATGCTCTTCATTCCATTGCTTATGGTTCTTGATAAAATCATGCAAACACAGGCAGTCTGATGTTATTTTTTTGTTTACAGTATTACTGTGTTGTTTTGGTTAACAGAATGAAAAACAGCACCGTTATACTACAAGTAAAAATGTTTTATTCTTAGTTTGTTTCATCAATAAAAGCTGACATTTTTGCAAGAAAGATGTTATACTATTGGAATTAACTCTTAGTCAATTGTAAATAATTGTATTATATTGGTATGCTATCATGAAGATTAGAAATCATTTCCTACAGAATCATGTTTTTGCTTTCTCAGCACAGTTTCAATTGAGAGGAATTTGAATGAAGTGCATCTCATTACTAACATAAAGTAGATGGAGCTTGAATAATTTTTATATTTATTTTCCATGGATGGCTATTACATTTCTTATCCTATCTATCCAAATTTTATAAAATAAATTGTTTTAATCCATTCTTTGGAGAGGAGCAATGAATTTGTTTTTGCAAAAGCTATGCATCTGAATATATTGTAATATGCATAAAGCTCTGTTAACACAGTTATTTATATAAAAAGTGTAGCTGCCTTACCTTTGATTTAATTTACATACTTTATTTGCTTGCTGACAGGTTCTTCTCTTGCCATTCTTATTTACATACCCAAAATGTCTTTTCAGATAAGTCAACTAAAACTTTAATGCACTGTATATTTTTAAATGCCATAAAATGTTTTATGTATTATCTGGGTTTTCTGTGTAAGTTTAGGATGATGCCATAGGGCTGTGGATATATTTCACCATCAATGACTATGTAACCACATTAGATTTCTTAAATATAATGAGAAAAATAAATGTATGTGCTTTTAATGTCTAAGCAGATCTGGGGGGAAAATTGTCAAGCATAAACAAGGGATGTTTATCCCCTAAAGATAAAAACTCTCCAGTAATTCCAAAGGGATTTTTGGTTGGTTTGTTTGTTTTTGTCTTTTAAATATAGTTATAGGCCTCCAACACCCTGAGAGAATTTGACACATTTGCTTTAGGGATGTGAAGAAACATCATTATTTTTCCATTCAAATGTGGAAAACAATAAAAGTTTTCCCATATGTGGTTCATAGGCTATAATGCAGATCAGTCAGCAGTGAAGTAATAAGGCCATAGGACACTGAGACAAAGCAGTCCAACTTGGGAAGCATCACCTTAACCCTTGGCTCCCCCACCTTTTATTTTTCCGTAGCTCCTGTAAGCAGGGACTGCATTTGCATAACCCACCATTCATATTCTTGTGAGTTCATGATATAAATAATGCGAAAAATTTCATTCAGTTTCCCCAAATTATTCTAGTCATTATGGATGATTCATGAAAGGATTAATCTCTGGGATGTGACAGAAAAATAGAGAGGAAAGACACTACCTATCATATCATTTGCAGTTAAAAACATGCTGCATGTCCTTAAGCTTTACTTAAAGTGCTTATAGTAATTGGGTGTGCATGCTTCAGCTCGGTTAAAACCCAAACAGCAATATGGGAGAGTGGGGTTTGTTTTTCGAATGTGCAAGGAAGGAAAATTAGTGAAATCTGCTTAAGTCACAAAACTGCCTCATTCAGGACCCAATTCAGCAGCACTGAAAAAAAGTAACGCAAGTTAGCTGTGCTCTTAACATATGTCTAAGCCCACATATTTCAGTTCACTTGAGACTCAGCTTTCATTCTCAAGTGATGGAGCTTCATGAAAGGTTAGAGGTCACAAAGGTTTTGAAATGGTCAAAGAGTACATAGGACTACATGCGGCTTTGGGGGGAGGGATTAAAAAATGTTGTATTTATACTTGATGTTCATTTAAGGTCCTGAAACGGAGATCATGGATTTAGAGTGGGAAGAGACTTTGAAGGTCCTATTGTCCAACTCCATTTTATAATTGAGGAAATCCAGAAAGCGAAAGCAATTTGCTCAAATTCACGGAGTTAGAAAATATAAGAACTTAGGTTTTGAACCTGGCTTCTGCAACTCCAAGTTTAAGGCTTTTTCCACTGTAAGATGGAGACAAACAGAAGGAATGGAGCTTATTTCATTTTCTAACATCCTGCCTTACACCTTCAAGCCTTTCTGTCTTTCCTTCCCCTATCCCACCCCATTTCACAATGAGATATGGTGGGAGAAAAAAAAAACCCGACGGAAAACAAAACAAAAACAATTCTCACAGCACAAATATACTTTAGCAGAAAAAGTGGGAAAATTACCATTAGGTGTTGTACAGATATTGTTGCTGAGAGCGGAAGTGTGGTTTAGCGGATAGAAGGCCAGTCTTGCAGTTGGGAAGACCTAGGTTCAGTCCTGCCTCTGGCACATACTGGCGGCATAATCCTGGGCAAGTCATTTAACCTCTAAGGACCTGAGGTGACTCTCTGAGAATATAAAGAAAAAATGAGTTGTCTTCAGTGGAGGGTATTTCAACACCAGCAGTCCTCCACACAAATCCAATCACAGTTCCAGACCCTCCCAAAATAAAAATAAAAATTGTTGCTTAGTGACCCAAAATAAGCCATAATCATTTTAAGAGTTGTTTGGATGGGGAAGAAGGGGTCTGTGCTTTTGGTAATGGCATCTCTGCTCAAGTGGATAATACTCATATGGGCTATTATAAGGCTAAAGTACAATAATATATATTTTTTTCTCTCAGTATCTTCCAGCAATTCAGATTCAAATTTCCAGATATATCAGAAGAAAAAGTAACCTAGAAGAATCAGTCTTCATTTATAACCAAGATTTTTTTGTGTCACATTTTGTTCCAATTTCTGTTCTAAAGGTCTAACATTTGATCGTATGTTTTCTTTAGCTAACTTTCTATATTATATGACAATTTCAGCAGATATTTTTTTCAAAGATAAAAAAGAAAAAAAACCATGTTCAAAATGTAGAAGTTATTTTTGCAGTAACGTATGTCATGATTTTTAAACATTCAGGCCTTTAAACTTTTTTTATAGTGTATGTTCTTGCCAATCCCAGCACAGTTCTACAAAGTAAAATATTTGGCAGTGAATTCATATTAACAGATGGAACAAGAAATTAACACGTTTTTGCTTCGCTAATTCACAGTTCTTTTAATACGCTAATTCTAAATCACCTGTTCTGACTTTGACAGGCTACAGACACCTGTTTGGGGTAATATTCCACAGCTAATTATTACATGAGAAATTCAGTTTCCAACAAAAGGGTTTCTGTGTGAAATTGTCATAGTTAACAAATTAGTAATAGCAAATTTATCCAAATAGAGTTTGCAGCTTTAATCTACTTGTATTTAACCTTGCCTAAATAGCTAGGAATGGTGAAACTTCTCATCATGAACCAAATGATGGCTTATGGAAAACTCTGCACAGGAACATTCGGTCTCTTAGTACTTGAATTCTGGTTACCAGAGTTGACAACTTAGTGATAGAGATCAAATCAAAATCTTCTTCATAGTAGCAGTTAAATCCCCCATGATCCTGTACTTTAAGTGGCAGGAAAAGAGTATAGAATTTTCAAGATGCTGGAAAAATTCCTAACCATGTGGTAAAAATGAGTCAAGAGGGATAAAAAAAGTTACTGACAAAAGGCAATAAAAACTACCCCAGCCTGTGAAAAATTATATAGTAGACACAACTACAAATATAAAGTTCATGTATCAATGTGGTTATACACAATTCATAGGAGGAATGAAGAGACCTAATGACTTATTTGCCAAGTAAAAATATAAGAAGCTCAAATTAGGGATTCACATTTTACTGAGATTATAGAGAATGAAATACCTCTTGTATTCATGGGTCACTTCCATTTTTACCCTAACACTATAGTGTAATAATTCACATTTATGTCATTATTTGTGGTTTACGGGAAACTTGCTTCGAGACAATTCTCTGGGCGTAGGTAGAACACATAATATCATTTCTTGTTATTTGGAAGCTTGTCCACACTCACCCACTTAGTAAATGGAAGAAACATGGTGTGGATGGGTGTCTTGCGATCATGAGTTCAGCTACTTTCCTACTTCTAATAAGAAGAGGTTTAGCATAATGGGGAGTGCTAGACTTGGTGTCAGAATGATTTCAGTTGAAATCCTTATGGTTCCTTCCAGCTTTTAGTCTAGGGTCCTCTGATTTGGCCTCTCATGATTATTTGTTGCCTATTGTCAAGTTACTAAATCTCCCTGAGGTTCATTTGTTCATCTGCAAAATGGGAATAATTATACATGTAATGAGTTGTTAAGAAGGTCAAAGTGGTTATGGTATATTACTGTATATAAACAGGCATTCTATATAAACATCAGTTACATGGTGGACAGAGAGGTGCCCTTGGAGCCAAGAAGACCTGAGTTCAAACTCTATCCCATATACATTGCATACACTGTCCTAGAGCAAGTGATTTATCCTCTTAGTGGTATCAGACTCTGAAAGAAAGGGGGTTACTACATCAGACATGCCGATTCTTGCAGACAACGTACTGACTTAGAAAATCACAAATTAACATTATCTATATCTTTTTTTGTATATCCCTTTAGTTTTGCTATTTCCCAACTTCATTTTAATTTGATTCTTGCTATAAAAGGGAGTGCTGTGAGTTTTACATGATCTGCAGACCAGGTGTTTCACATACCTGCTCTAGGCATCTTTCTAATACAAAAACTTGCAAATAAGGTGCCAAACTTCATTGGTGGAGATATTTTGTTCATCTGTGAGTTCCCTTTACTCATGATTTTCTAAGGCAAGACCTTATCTCTCCATTGTTACACTGCACTGCTTTTCAGTGCTATCATTCCTTACACCCTCATGAAAATAACTCCTTATATTCTTTTTTTTTTTTTTAAAGCAATTGGGGTTAAGTAACTTGCTCAAGGTTACACGGCTAGTCATTATTTATGCGTGGGTGCTCATTTTCTGAGGCCGGATCTGATCTCGGGTCATCCAAACTCCGAGGCCAGCGCTCTTACTCACTGCGCCACCTAGTCGCCCCTTTAGGGCAATTGGGGTTAAGTAACTTGCCGAAGGTTACAAGGCTAGGTTTTTGTTTGTATGGATTAAGTGTCTGAGGCCGGCTCTGAACTCAGGTCCTTCTGACTCCAGGGCCGGTGCTCTATTCACTGCGCCACCTAGCTGCCCCAACTCCTTATATTCTTGATAGAATTACTATCCTGAAAGTGCTTAGTAAGCCCTCAATCACTATGGAAATATGTTTTTTTTATCAGTATCTTCTCATGTAGCCACTATCCTCTCACTCACTTCTGAAATCTTTCCATTGAATCTATTTATCATTATTGTTACATATTTATTATGTATATATTTTGTGTGTATTTGTAAATATGTATATTGTTTCCTCCAATAGACTATAAGCTCATTGAGGCTGGGACTATTTTTGTCTTCAAATTCCCAGTACTTAGCACAGGGCCTAGCACACAGTAGACAATAAATGCTTGTTGACTGATTTGTTGATTGATCTCTTTTCTCACCTTATTTTCCTAACTAACTCAGTTTCGAAGAGGGAGAGGGGAAGGTGGAAAGTTAATTTTAAAACTATCACCATGTTTTAAATGTATGTAACATTTAGTTTTAACAACACGGATATCGAGATATTGCCTATCTTTAGATTTGATAAAGACTCCATATTGTGTGTCTGTTTCTTGCTACTCCCTAATTGCTGTTCTGCTTTTTGTGTGGTTTCACTAATGTGTCTGTCTTAGACATGTTAGCACAGGGAACTTGTCATTTCTTTAATTAACCTTTATTTCCAAGCACCCAGTAGACTATAGTTCACAAAGCAAGCATTATTGAAACTTTAAAAAAAACAAAAACAAAAAAGTCTTCTAGACTGATTTTAAAAACTGCTGTATAAACTGCACATTTTGCTGGACTTGAAGGTGGATGGGAAAAGGCCCATTTTTATAACCAGTCTCTTCATGGTTGTGTTGTTTTTCTCCCAAGAAATGCTTCTTTAGAAAACACGTGGTCTTTCTCTAAAGCTATCCTCTCTGACACTGCTATTTGCAGAAAATTTAACTGGCAGCCCACCCCAGGAAGACAAAATACAGTTTCATCCAAGTTTGGTTCCCCTCCTACACCCACACCTGAACCACATTTCTGCCAGAGTCTACATTCTGCTAAGTAGGAAACCAATCTTTTATAATACTTTAACATACGTGAATTTTATTTTATTTTTAATTAAAAAATTACATTTCTGATCCAAAAATGCTAGATGATATTTAAGCTAGAAAAATGATTCCAAATACCTCACCTTTACAGTTAATTCATATCAGATCTATCACAGTGATTTACTGTGCAGAGTGCAAAAGAAAGACATGACATTGTATTCTAGCTAATGTCATCACTCCTAACTTAAGTTCTCAAGTAATAGATTCTTTGATCTTTTGAAGTCTCTTACACCAGTGTGTCCACATTTCCTAATTTCATTCATCTGATTACTTTCTCTATCCATGAAGATCATATCCTCTTTATACCTTCATCTTCATGAGTAGTCTGTTTGCAAAATCCATGTCACCCCCCCTTAGCTAGTCTATCCTCCACAGATAGACATTGAATTTATTATCTTATCTAAACTTGAAACTTTTCTAGCTCTCTGACAACCAATAGAGCTCACATTACACTGGTATAGCTTTTGAAAGCTCAGGTCTTCCTCATGAATACCTTAAGAATCTAGAATGTGGGGGCGGCTAGGTGGCGCAGTGAATAGAGCACCAGCCCTGGAATCAGAAGGACCTGAGTTCAGAGCCGGCCTCCGACACTTAATCCACACAAAAAAACAAAAACCTAGCCGTGTAACCTTGGGCAAGTTACTTAACCCCAATTGCCCTAAAGGGGCGGCTAGGTGGCGCAGTGAATAAGAGCGTCAGCCTCGGAGTTGGGATGACCCGAGATCAGATCCGGCCTCAGAAAATGAGCACCCACGCATAAATAATGACTAGCCTTGTAACCTTGAGCAAGTTACTTAACCCCAATTGCTTTAAAAAAAAAAAAAGAATCTAGAATGTGATTTTAGAATGAGAGCAAACATACTTTATCCAAGAATAGTTTGCCCATGAAGCAAAATTTAGGTAACTTTACTCTCGTGTCTTAGAATGAATTCAAATTTCATGTCTTCTCAGTTACTAAAGGGCCTTAAGTGTTCTTAACTTTTTTCATTATTAACTCATAATTTTAATTTTTAAAATACAAGGATTTCAGAGAGCTTGTTAAAAAATACTTAGGTTTTCTTGGGTGGAAAGAAGTTCTAAATGTCATTTTGATGACTAAAAAAACATAATGAATCAGAACTGTCTGGACTGAAATTCCATTAAAGTTAAGCATGGTTCAAAATTTAAAGGATAATATCTTTTGGAAAATATATAGTTGGATTTTTTTATGTAAGATGCTTCAGAAAATAGTTTAAGCTGCTAGATGGTATAATCCCATTGCCTGTCTTTAGTTGAAACACTCTGTCAAAGCAGTAAGTATTTGAGTAATGAATAATAGTATCCCTTCTTGATATGCATATAATATAACCAAAAATACACAGCCATTTGTACAGAGTCTATTTAATCATTAAATGAGGATTGTTCAATGTGTGCCCAAGTAAAGAGTTATTATGGCAACGATTATACATAGATTAATCACCTTTCCATCTGAGCAAGTAAATTGTGGAAATGTCATTGACATTTTTGAAGGAAAAGGAATTTTGCCTACGTTTCTAGCAGATGTCATTAATTGGTAATCATCAATTTTATATCCTTATAGCTGTCCTCTTAAATATCTGCCCAGTCAAATTCAGATATATGAATGTATTTTGTATCTTATTTAAAGAAAGTAGGTGGATAAGAATTGTTTTAGCACATGACCATCCATATTTTATTTAATTCATTTCCCTAGTTTTTGTAAGTGATATTCTTGACAGAATCCATCAGCATATCGCTCCAACCTAGAATAATGCTGGACGGGGTGAAGGCAACTAACTATAGAATTAGCAGTAATCACTACTGAAAAGTTCTTGGATTGTGATAGGACCACATAAAAATCTATAATGGAATTCAAAACTAATTTGGTCTCATATATTCAATGAGTAAGCTGGTTTCCTTTAATGATTCACAGAAATGTTTATGTAAAGATTTAAAAAAAAAAGAAGTGTTTTATACAATAAGAAAGTCAGTGATAAGAGTCCCCCCGCCCTCTCTCCTCTCCCCCCCCCCCCCGCCCCACCACTGCCAATTATTCATTGCTCATTCATTCATTGAACAAATATTTATTGAGTTCTTCTTATAGGCAAGGCAGTAGTATATACTGGGTTTGGCAAGAGAAGAAGCTATAAAGATGGATGAGACATAGGGTCTATTCTGAAAGAACTACTAAGCCAGTTGTTTTACTAAAGGTTCTATGTGGAAGAGAAGGAGAGGATAGTAGGAAACAAATACAAAAATACAGATCTAGATTGAAAAGCTTTGTGACTCTGGGCAAGTAGCAATGTTTATGTGTCTCAGGCAACTGTCACACTATATCTACCAGGGTTTAGATGGTTTTGAAGTTTGCAATAGTAGAAGGAATCCCCAAGCAGGGAGCTATCTAAACCAATGAGTCAGTCAGTCCTCCAGACAAATAGGCATTTATTAGGTGCCTTTTGTGTGCCAGTCACTGTACTGTAGGAGAAATCACAGCTACTATGCCATAGGTAGATATCACTTCACATATATGTGAATGTGTGTATAAATGCACAAATATATATACACACATGTATGTGGTAAGTATGTGTATATATACAGACACATATACATATAAAACATATGTGGTACCTTATACATATATGTAAGAGTGGAAGACGATTGTGTCAGTATGGAAGACTATTTTTTTCTTCACTTATATGTGAAATTTCAGATCATTTGAGAATGTGTTTATATATTACGCACACACTCACACACCCCTACACCCCTTCCCCAATTTTCCATTAACTTGGCCTTTTCCTACTTTCTAGACTTCTTACACTTTATGTCTTTGCAAGCAACACGATTCAGCTCCTTTGGCTTACTTGCCTTTCCTTGAATGGAATGCTCCATCTACTAACACTGTGTCTTTGTGATATAAGTGCCCTAGGCCTAGATTGCCCAGTTTTCTTGGTTTCCTTAGCTCAGATTTCACATTTATATTACCTAGTTTTGTGATGTGAGTTGAGTTCCTAGCACCCTGACTCTGTAAGGCCTTTTGGAAAATAAGGTCTCCATCTGTAATAGCAGCTCATCCCCAGCCAGCAGGCTCTTGACCTCTGTGCCATGGCCTGCTCCATCTCCTTCCATAGTAGAACAGAGGGTACTTACATTCTTCAAGTCAGGTTTCTCCATGATCAATTGGCTACCTCTCTGGTGCTGGATATGGATGGATCCCTTTTACTTTTTAGGTCACTTTACTATGTGTGAAGGGAAATAACTCTACTTGGAAACTCATTAAGATCCAATGTGCTCTGCCCCACACAAATTTCAAACAATGTGAAAGGGGACTCCAAACAACTTCTGGAGCCCCAGCACCCACAGAATGGTACAGAGAAGCTAACCTCCTTCTGAGGACAGCCCAGCAGCCCTGCATGGAGCGGCCAGCGCAGCGCTCTGAGAGCAGGCAGCACAGTACACTGGGAACTGACAGCGCAGCTCACAGAGCTGAGCCCAGGTCCATGGTTTTAGCCCTAGGGCGGCCGGGCCTTCAGCCGGCTGGAGGGACCCCAGGACACCAGCAATTGTGGTGATTCCAGAATTATCAGCACAGATATGCCTAGGACAAAGTGAGAGGTTAGTGCTCTATGGACTTTGGGACCAGTATTTGGGGAACACGTGGCTTCCTCCCCTGGGGGCAAAAAGCTGCTGAAGAAACAGCTGCACAGAAGCCATTTTGCAGGGTCAGTAGTGGCTCTAGCTCCTGGTCTGTGAATTGTAGGGAGATCCAGCAATCAGTCTGGGGGTTAATCACTCTTGCTTTAAACTGCCTGGATCTGGATTGTGGTCTGGGGGGAAGTTTGGGGTGGGTATCCAACTTGCCAGAGTGGGTGGAGGCTTTACAGAGGCCACCCAACTGGCGGAAGTTGTGAAGACCCCACGTTTGGGCGGAAGCTCCCCTGTCTGGTGTCAGAGTCCTACTGTGGCAACAAGCCCAAAAATCAAGTAATTAAGTGGCAATATGCCTAGGCAAATGAAACAAAATAAACAGAAAAGTTCAACATTGGACTCCTATTTTAGGGGCAAAGAGGCTCAAAGCATGGAGGAGGACTGTGAGGTCAGAACTCCTGCACCAAAAGCCCCAAATGAAAATACAAGCTGGCTACAGGCCATAGAGGACCTTAAGAAGCAGATAAGAGAAGTGGGGGAAAATTTGGGAAGAGAAATGAAAAAGATGCAAGAAAAGTATGACATGACAGTCAACAGCCTGACTGAGGAAAATAACACCTTAAAAAATAGACTAACTCAAATGGAAAAAGAGGCTCAGAAAGATAATGAGGAGAAGAATGCCTTAAAAAGTCGAATTTGCCATATGGAAAAAGAATCTCAAAAACTCACTGAGGAGATTCATTCCTTCAGAGTTAGACTGGAGCAAATGGAAGCTAGTGACTGTATGAGAAATCAAGATACTATTAAACAGATCCAAACAAATGAAAGAAGAGAAGGCAATGTGAAATATCTCATGGGAAAAAAAAAACATTGACCTGGATAATAGATCCAGGAGAGATAATTTAAAAATTATTGGACTACTTGAAAGCCATGATCAAAGAAAGAACCTAGAAATCATCCTTAAAGAAATTCTTAAGGAAAATTGCCCTGATGTTCTAGACCCAGTGGGGGAAATAGAGGTTGAAAGAATCCACTGATCACCTCCTGAAAAAGATCCCAAAAAGAAAACTCCTAGGAATATTATAGCCAGGCTCCAGAACTCCCAGATCAAGGAGAAAATACTACAAGCAGCCAGGAAGAAACAATTTCAATATTGTGGAAACACAATCGGAATAGCCCAGGACCTGGCAGCTTCTACACTGAGGGATCGAAGGGCATGGAATATGATATTCCAGAGGGCAAAAGAGCTGGGATTGAAGCCAAGGGTCACCTACCCAGCAAAACTGAGTATCTTGTTTCAGGGGAAAATATGGTCATTCAATGGAATAGAGGACTTTCAAGCATTCTTGAGGAAAAAACCAGAGTTGAATAGAAAATTTGATATTCAGACACAAGAAGCAAGAGATGCTTGAGAAGGTAATCAAGGAAAAGGAATCAAAAGGAACTTATCAAAGTTGGACTATTTACATTCCTACATGGAAAAACAATAACTGTGTTTGATGAAACCTTTCTCATTATGAAAATAATTGAAGAAGGGTACATGGCATATGTTCACAGGTATACGTAGATAGAGGGCACAGGTTGAATTTGATGGGAAGGGATGATTTTTTTTTTTTGGAGGGCAATTGGGGTTGGGTGACTTGCCTGGGGTCAAAAGGCTGGGTTTTTGTTTGTGTCTTGGGTGTCTGGGGCCAGATCCGAGCTCGGGTCCTTTTGGCTCCGGGGCCAGTACTCTGCTTGCTGCGCCACCTAGCCGCCCCAAGGAAGGGATGATTCTTAAGGGGTGAAGTCAAGAGGTGAGAGAGGAAAGTGGCAAGAGGAGATGGAGAGAGACGGGGTAGGGTAAACTATCTCATGTAGAAGAGGCAAGGGGAAGTAGTTGCAGAGGCGGGGAAGAACAGGAAGGGAAAAAGGCAAAAGCATATTCTCATTGAAGTTGGCTCAAGGAGAGAATCACATACATACTAAATGGAATATCTTACCCTCATTCACTCTCCAGAGTAGGGGAAAGGGGGATGAGAGGGGGGATGATGAAGGGGAGGGCATTCTGGGGGGAGGGGAGGTTGGAAGTACCCACTATCAAAGAGGGACAGGATCAAAGCAGGGAATGGACCAGGTGGGAGGTGAGACGGGTGCGAGGGAAATATAAGCAGTCTTTTACAATATATCTACTATGGTAATGTTTTGCATAGCTATACATGTACAACACATACTGAATTGCTTATCTTCTCAGAGGGAGTGGGTGACAAGGGAAGAAGGGAATGGATCTGAATATTGAAGTTTTAAAATTAAATGTTTCATAAGATGTCCAGGCATTGGGGCTCAGAGATTCACCTTGCCCTAATGGCAAAGTCGAAGGGGATATGGGAGAAAATATGGGAGAGAGGAGATTGGATGAGGGGATATCTAGTGGGACTGCTATTCTGGGGTGGTGGGTAGGGAAAAAATATAACTCATAATCTGATGGAAATGTGGGGCGGCTAGGTGGCTCAGTGAATAGAGTGCCGGCCCTGGAATCAGAAGGACCTGAGTTCGGAGCCGGCCTCAGACACTTAATCCACACAAACAAAAACCTAGCCGTGTAACCTTGGGCAAGTTACTTAACCCCAATTGCCCTAAAGGGGCGGCTAGGTGGCGCAGTGAGTAAGAGCGCCGGCCTCGGAGTTGGGATGACCCGAGATCAGTTCCGGCCTCAGAAAATGAGCACCCACGCATAAATAATGACTAACCGTGTAACCCTGAGCAAGTTACTTAACCCCAATTGCTTTAAAAAATAAAAAATAATCTGATGGAAATGAATGATGTAAACCAGAAGTTAATAAAGCATTTGTTTAATTAAAAAAAATAAAAAAAGAAAAAAAAGAAAAAAGAAAAAAAAAAGAAAATTAATAAGAGACCAACAAGAATAACTCTGTTTCTTCTTCAACTTAAGTTTTATTAATTTCTTTTTGTTTTTTTTCCATTATTTATGAATATATGAATATGTTCATGTCCTCTCCCTTCACCCTATCTAATAAGTCCAAAATTGACCATATTAGACAATGTATACATATTAGACAATGCATCCACAGTCCTTCAATTCCCCAAGAAAATAAAGGAGGTACATTTATTTCCTCATCTCTTCTCCTGGACCAAGAATGAGCATACACACCCTTTAGTTGTTTTGTTTGCATTTTTATAGTAATAGTATGTATTATTTTTCTAGTTCTGCTTTTATTCCCTTTGCTTCAGTTCTTATATCTTCCTGTGTTTCTCTGTATTCCTCAAATTTCGTCATCCTTTAAATTACAATAATATGCCTTTAGTTTTGGATACCACAAAATATTCAGCAATTCCTACATTAAGGGGAACCACTTTGTTTCTAATTTGTGGTCCCTCAAAAAGGTGGGAGATTTATGTTATGATTTTTTCCCCTTCTGAATTTGATCACTTTGGAAGAAAGACCCATTGGCAAATACTTTTTTAAAAATTGTTTAAAGTGCTAGCCTAGAGCCACATGTATATTACATACATACATATATATATAATATATATGTATATATATATATATATATATATATATATATATATATATATATATATATATATATATATATATATATATATATATATATATATACTTGGACCTTTCCCTGTCCTTTCTTTATTGAGTAGAAAGGCCACATGGAAAACACAGCTAATTTTAACGGTGGTGTATAGGCAGGGGTCAGTTATTCCATCCCATTTAAAGTAAGATCAAATGCTACACTTGATGCCTTTTTAATAAGAGACCAACAAAACAGCTATTCACAAACATGCAATAGGCACATTTTTGGTCGTATGGTAGAATATAAGTATAACAGCTGCTGGTTATCTTCAAGCTTTGGCCAATGAACTGAGGAGTTTGAATGAGAGAAAGAGAATAGGACAGAAGATATAGGCAATGTTTAGGACAGTATAGGGTACTTCTGGGTTTTTTTGTTTTGTTTTGTTTTGTTTTTTTTTGTAACATACCTGAGTACCAGTAGGCATTGCATACAGTAAACAAAGATGTTTTCCAGGGACTGGATTTCACTTGCTGACCATAATCCTAAAAAGGCAAAGCAATATTGAGTTATAATTTTTTTCCAACACAGCCCTCTGGGAAGGGTGGCTATTTAACATGAAGACTAAAGGCAATTCCAGTTGCCTCACTAGAATGATCTGACCTATTCTTAAAGGAGCTTGCCTTTGGATGGGCCATCAAGCTCTATCATTTCACCCAGCATTTTCTGATATGTTAAGAAGTGTAAGAAACAGACCTTGATCTTACAGTATAGTTGGGTATAAACCTAAAAACATAGATAACAAAACAAGATAGCTTAAGCACCATTCACTGAGGAAGGATAATGTTCTAAAAGTCAAATGACAATGACTACCTGAATCTGAATTGGTTAATCCATTTGGATTATGTGACACTCAAAGGAAGAGTGATTTTCCTGACATGTTGTGTGTAGGGGGAGCATCTGGAAATAGCAATGAGGAACATCGAGTCTTCCAGTGGCTTCACTGTGATCTGTGATTTGGAATAAGGGTAAAGCTGGAAAAGGTGTTCAAGTATGCAGAGTCATCAGGAAGAATCCAGTGTCATCAGCGAGTTCCAGAAGATAGGACGGATAAAAAAGGAAAAGGTTTAAGATCCTACCAAGCTTGTTAATCATGCAGCAGGCATCCTAGAGGAAAGGCAGGATCGGAACAAGGTTTAGAGGGTGTGAGGTTAGGGTTTAGGGGATAAGGGGAAGGGATAAACAGGCAGATGGGTGGGACTGAGGTCTATTGTTTATATCTTGGGGTTCAGAATCATTAGGATAGAGAAAGTATGAGGAGCATGATAACCATTGGAGAATGAGTCCAGAGAGAAAACCATAATTAGAGAGTTCTTTGAGGAAAGCAAGGGATTAAACTGCTCTAAATCCCTCAGCCTCTTGGTGGGTGGTGATATTTTGTCCTGTGAGGGTTCCAGGAGGACCATCTCATGACAGGCAGGAGGATTAGACAAAAATAAGGCCTCTTGGGGAATTCTGAAAGGAGGGGGGAGGTGGTAGTGTTAGTTGGATAGGCAAAAGAAGTTGTGTGTATTTTTGTGGGGGATGTAAATGAGGTCTGATCCTAAGAAATGACCTCTGAAGTACTGGAGAAGGACCTCCGGAGAAAAGGAATTCTAGGCTGGCTGAGGGTACTAAAAGAATCCAGTGGTGAGTCAAGATTGGAGCTGTAACAGAGCAAGACCTGAAGCAACCTGACTCTTAAAAGTCCTCCAAAATTTCATTGTATCTATTCTCTCTATATTTTCCATTTAGTTGGATGTATATATGTTGTTTCCATTGCTAGAATGTAAACACTAAGGCAAGTGCTTTATTTTGGTTTTGTATTCCCTGCACAGTATCTGGAAGACAACTCATTAATTGATTGAATGATCGATCCTATAGGAAATATAGAGCTGCTGAATGTTTTTTTAAAAAGGCAGATTATCTTGTGTGAATTAATTTCAGCCATTTAGGAAGAGTAGTTGGTCCCTAATCAACTGATTTTCACCACCATCACCCTAAAGTGATGTGATCACAGGTCACAGAAAGTAAAGGTGCTACATGTAATGTTAATCAAAGCAAAGATACACTAGAGGAAGAGAGTATAGTTAGAAGGAAATTTTATAGTTTTTATGGAAGTAAAGAATTCCTAGGCTCAGATATAGATGTGTATATAGCCAAGGAGTGTGTGTGTGTACACCAGGCATGCACTCATACTCATATGACAACCAAAACTAATGATGGCTTTGAAAAAAAAAAAACAGACAACAGTTGTAAAGAAATAGAATATAAAACTGATGGTACAAATTGCACAGGTCATAAATTTAACAAAGAAGCATGAGTCCCTATTTAAGGATGAAAGGAATTTAACTATTGGGATATGATTTTATTCAATGAAATTTGTTTAGCATACATGTTTAGCATACACTGCTGAAAAAGAATCATTTACCAAGACTCTCGGCTTCTGTGACGTCATACCTGGCATCTGAGGCTTCCATTTTTATAAGTTAAGTTTCCATTTTTTAAGAACAAGCTTAATAGTCTTAGACATTGTCCTGTAGGACAGAGGTATCAAATACATATCCCACGACACTTTTTTAAAATAATAAGTGTATTGTTGTTGCTGAGTTGTATTTGACTCTTCGTGACCTCATTCGGAGTTTTCTTGGCAAAGATACTGGACTTGTTTTCCATTTCCTTCTCTAGCTCATTTTACAGTTGACAAAACTGATGCAGAGTCACATAGCTAGTAAGTGTCTGAGTCCAGATTTGAACTCAGGTCCTCAACTCCAGGACTCACACTTCTATCCACTGTGCCACCTTGTCACCTCATTTTTTCCACCTAAAGTGCAGCCAGAACCAGATTCAAATGTAATTTTGTAAATAAATTTTAAAAAATAAAAATACAATAAAATAAAGATAAATATTACATTTTAAAACTATCAATAGGCAGCTATAGCTCTTTATTAAGTTCATAATAACCCCAGTGTCAATTGGAGTTTTACATCATTTGCTATACAGAAAGAACAGAAATCAAAGGTTTTTGAGAATAGGGTCTATCTCTCTTTACTTATGTTTACTTACCTAAACATTAAATTAAAGTTTGGGATGAGACTAAGAAATATTCATTTGATTTCTTTGGGCATCAAAATGCTTTGTTAGCATTATTTTCTAAACATTAAACACCTGATCCTCCTTTCATTCATATAGCAAACTTTTCTAATTTGGTATATATTACTGAATGGTATGTAGATGGTGTATGCCATCTATTAAGGCCATTTCTCCCCTCCTACTCTTCATCTATTGTTGTTTTAACACCATTTTGCTTCTTTATTGCTTTTTGGCTGTTTGTCCCTTGTACCTTTGAGAATATTTCTTATAATTTCCCTTTCCTTTTTGCCCTCCCTGGCAATAGCTGCTATTTCTTTTCTCTCTTCTATTTCATATTCTTTATTATACACATCTCTATTGGTTATTCTTAGTTTATTTCATGCTATTGCATCATTTTGTGCATGTTCATTTTCTTTATGCAACTGAGACCAACTTATGCTTTGTGGTTTTATACTCTTTTCCCTACTTTTCTCATGAAATTAATCAATCACTTCTCTATAATAGCACGGCCATCATTTTGCATAATCTGTCTGTTGTCCTGTGCATTGTATTTTCCTAATTGGAATACAAACCCATCTTTATAAGGCCTTTCATGTGTTCTGTGCACTTACAATTTTCTGTAAACAAAAATAATAAATAACAGGTGGGTAGTTAAATATATAACACACTAAGAATTGAGCTTTGCAAAGAGCAGGAATGGACTATGTCAGAAATTCTTTGCTTAGCTTATTCTAGGTTCATATAGACATGGAGTTAGTCTTATTACTTAAAATAGACTAAAGAAACTGTACCACCATTATCCAACTGTAAATAAATATTAATGCCACCTACCAGATTTTATCATCAAATTTTGTGACCCAAAGAGATCATCTTGTCCAAGGGTTCTTGACCTGGGGTCCACTAGCTTATTTTTTTTTAATTTTGATAACCAAATTTCAATACAATTTGTTTACTTTATGAAGCTATGTATTTTATTCATTTAAAAGCATTACTCTTAGAATGATTCCATGGATTTTACCCCCATGTAAAAGTCATCCAGGATATATTTTTTTTTAAATCTCATAAATATAGTCCAATCCTCTTATTTTATAGCTGAGGAAAGTAAGACCCAAAAGTAGAGTGACTTGCTGAAGGTTAAACTAGTATATTCAACAAAGAAAGGAATAGACTTCTTATATAGGTCTCTTTCTAAATCTGATGGTGTTTCCACTATAACATGTCACTTTTTCTTTTCTTTCAGTTTTCCTATGTATTATATATATGTATATATATATATATATATATATATATATATATATATATTAAAAAGAGAGGGGGTAATTCAGCAAAAAAAATAAAGTGAGTGAAATGATCTTCTTTATCAATGAAGGAAAGATTAAGTTCAGAGGATGCTGCAATAAATTAAGCTACTGCTCTGTATTATAATATGGGATTTTACTTCAAACCCCCTTCTTCAGTAGATCACAATTACTATGACCTGTCATGTCCACTCCAAAGACTGAATCAAAAAAATTATTCCTAGTGTAAAAATGTTAATTTTTTAACATTTCTATATTTTTTTAAAAGTCAGTCTGCTTAGAAATAAAAGCTGAGAACTGAACCATTTGTGCAAAAAAAAAAAAACCCCATTAAATAAGAAAACATCAGCATAAGCATAAACTTAACTTTCTTAAGTAAGTTTTTCTTACCTGACTCTCTAGCTAATGTAACAGATTGATAAAAGTTGGAATGGGTAGTATATGGAAAGAGAAAAAGAAATACATGAAGATCTCAAGTTATCTTAGAGGATAACTTAACAAATTATGGTCTTGATTCAAAATCCATTTTTACCATCAATGTTACTGATATTCTCTGGAGGATCTAGCCACAGATGGAATTTCCTTTCAGTGAAAGTGTCCCTGCTGTACGACAACGTATGCTTCCAGATAGAAACATAAAGTCTGAAGAGAGAACATTGGAAGGAAATTATTAGTCAGTGGAAAGAATGAGGCTGAGCACTAGAATTGTAGAGAGAAAGAATTCACTTTTGGCCTATTTTCACAGGTGTCAGATATTTGGGAGAGAGTTACTGCAGAGATTGTCAGTGCTGAAAACACCGTTTTGGTTCTACTCAATAATCTCATAATAGACAAATTTCACTTTTTCCTGATGGGAACCAAGAAGATAATCTGAATCTTTCTACTAGTTTATATAAACAAAGTGGAAGGATCATTAGTCATCAGGAGGATCATAGCTCAAATCTAGAGGAGACCTCAGAGGCCATCTACTCCAACCCCCTTATTTTACAGATGAGGAAACTGAGGCATAGGGAGATTCAATAATTTGCCTAAGGTTCACATATAATGAGCATTAAAGTTGCAATTAGAATTCACTTGTTTTAACTCCAAAGCCACTATATCATGTTGTTTCCATTGAGACTGGGCAAAGCATTTATGATACCAGGCAAGGTTTGAAAATGGCATCCTCCCCCCCCCCCCATGACCTCATATTACTGTCTCCCTGGGACATCAGAGTGACAGGACTCCACTGTGACTCATGAAACAAAATAAATACCGATAGACCTTGGAGAATTATATATACGTGTGTGTGTGTGTGTGTGTGTGTGTGTGTGTGTGTGTGAGTGTGTGTGTGTGTGTGTGTATTAGATAGGGATTGAACCTGTGATTTCATTGGTATTGGAAATTATGAGCAAACTCTGTTTATGCTGGTTGGCACCCTCTCTGCAACTTATAGTCTTCTAGAATTGCTCAGACCATTGATCAGTTAAGTGATGTGCCCAGGATTACACTGTAAAATATAATAGAAGGAAGGACTTGGACCAAGGGCTTACAGATTTCAAAGCAATCTCTTCATCCACTTTGCTGTACTGTTTCTTATGTGATTGTCTTATACCAAAATACACAGACATTAATAAAAAAAAGTTCTCCTCATGATACTTTGTATGTTAAGTACAATCTAGGCAGCTGCCTGTCTTGCATACTTTTGTTTCTCAGATACATAAATCAGGCAAAGTTTGGTTAAAGCAGGTAGAGGGCTGTCTTCTTTCTTGTACACATGTTCCCCTCAGCTGTGATGGTTAGCTATTAGGAAAATCAAGATTCAGGCCATACCTATAGTCAATCTTCTCTTCCATCAATTCATTCAAAAGTTTCATTACCCATTCAAAGTTAAATGAAAAATATATATTTTCAATTTCACCAGAAAATAATAGCTTTATATTTTTATAGTCATGCTTCTAAGACTTTAGAGATTCAGAAATCCTGCTATTTCTTTAGAAAGAAACTTTTTAAAATGTCTTCAAAGGTTTAGTGGTACCTTTCTTTGAGGCCAGAGTTTAGTTGATGAGTTTTATCTTGTGATTTTTACTTTATTTTCTGAGTTGCACATCAGAGTCAAATTTCAATATGTGTTCCAATAGGTATCTCCAGTAGTTATCTGTTAGCTGCATTAGCTATTATTAATAGCGTGACCTTTTCTCTATTATACCTTTCTTTAAAAAAAAGGATATGATAGCAAAATAAAGTATCAGGAATTAACTCAAGGAAAGATGATTTATTTGTCAGTTTGGGAAATCCTTCTTTTAAACAGAAATCCATCAAAGTGAGTTTATTAAATTCATACTATGTACGAACGAAAAGTGAGGCAGACCCTACTATCAAGGAGTATCTATTGAGGGGATTTGCCATCTTTACAGGTAAGTAAATGGAACATACACACATATGTATAATACACATGCACACACACACACAATAAATACACAGTATTATATGGGTGGGGGAGAATAGCCATAAGAAAAGGCCTATTGACAGAAATGGCATTTGAGATGATCCTTGAAAGTACTAGAAATTTCCACAAGGCAGAGAGGTGAGAAGGAAGAATATTCTACCAAGGGGGAGCAACCTGTACAAAGTCATGGAGGCAGGAGATGACATATCATGTATGGCAAAGTGTGAGATCGCTCAAAATGTGCAATGTAAAATCCTAGAATGTGTATGAAACTAATGAGTAAGATGACAAAAATATCTTTCCTTGGCAATATTGAAAAAAATGTAAGCAGGATATTCTTATCACTAGCCCTTCCTGTCCTACAACTGAAAGCAAGCTTTTTAGGAAAGACTCAAACATCTCTGGGTGTAAGCATTTTCTTTTAATATAGAAATCAGTTTTTATATAAAAATGTTTCTATTGTGACCATTACCTCTGGCCATAACTTATATTTTCTGGAAGGTGAACAACCTCACTGTGGCATAGCTTTAAAGTTATTTGCATCGGGGGCATTGCCCATAGACAAAACAGCTACTTTAGCTGGAGTATTAAGTAATGTTCCATAGCATTTTATCACTATATACTTCTCTCTACCCTAAGGAGTTCTCCTGAAGTTCCTCTGCAGCCTCTTCCAACCCTCCTAATGTGTCCCCTGGCTGCTATCCTCTCCTCTAAACACCCCCAGCCCAAAGAATCACTTTTGGGTCACATATAAACCAAGTATTGAATGGGGATGTACTTTCCTCTCCCTCCTCTTGAGTCTTGGATTTCTAATAGAAGCTAAAGAAGTTGTATAGTATAGTAAATATGTGTATGTATATATATATATATATATATATATATACATACACATATATGTATGTATATATGTGCATGTATATATACACATATATATTATATACACATACATATATCTATAAGTCTATATAGATATATAGATATCTTTATACACATGTATATACATATGCACATAACTATCTACTGAGAGATAGCAGTTATATACCATTTTTGCATGCATCTCATCAGCTGTAAACCTCTTTTTAAGAGTCCAATCCAATCCCAGATAAACAACAATCCCTGGAATGTTACCACACTTTTTTACCAAGAGCAAGGGTTGTGGAGGGACAAGTAAGGGGTAATATTCCTTGTAAAACTTCTCTTACAAAGATCAAATTGTGAGTCCTTTGACTAAAGCCAGTTCTCTTGCAGGCCTTATTCACTTCCAGTTTTTCCTGTTGACCATCTTAATTTTTTCAATATTTATTTCTAATGAGTCTCTTTTAAGGCTCCTTATGATCCTTTAAATTAAAATGTTATTAGTGAATTATTTTATGTAATTTTTAATTATATGGAAAATTCACACTGCTGTATAAGATTTTTATACACTTTTAATATTAGCTAAAGTTACTATTTCTTAGTTCTATAGTATGTTTTTCTTATATACAGTTTTTTCTTCTTTGGAATTATATATATTTTCTATGGATTGAAGAAATAGTTTATGATTTTTCTGCAGTGTTTACATATTAATTCCTGAGGTGAATTACCCTATAAAATGATTTATGTATGTCTTTGAAGAACCACCTCCAAAACTGAAAGTCTGTCATATTCTCTGCAGCAGAAACACTTATTACTTTGTAACCAAATACATATTTGTGTTGCATTTTACTGGGGAAATGTATAGCAGTAAAAGCTGAGTTTGTTAGTTCAAGCTTAAACCTTCACTTTCACTTTTTTTCCTATACTAAGGTGCACGATTCTTCTGGAGAAATCTATATCCTAGTTTCAATGCCAAAATCTTGCATGTAGGGTATGAGCTAGTCTGTTCTATAAACATGAATTTTAAAGCAATTTATTGCTTTAACAGAGTAGCAAGGCACTAGATTTTTATTCATCCATATGAAAACAATTAGGAGAAAATGCCACTTATCTTAAATCATATTTGTCAGATTTTCTTCATCAAACTTGGTAAATACAGATCTTTTGACACTTTGATGAATATTCGTCACTTTACCATAAACCTAAGTGACTGGGCTTTGGCCCGTGAACAGCTTTTGTTCCTATGTGACATTAAAATGTATTTTTTAAACATGATTATAATGAATATTCAGAATTAGAGTCATTCTCTAGTATATGCACAATAGGTCAGCAGTCGTGGCTGCATGAGAACACTTATTGCTCAATCTTGAAGGTTTATAATTCTTTCTGAATTAAATTTTGCAAATGGTCCAGAGTTTATAAATATCTAGGATGGAAATCAGCTAAATTCACACCCATTTCAGTTTACCTAGACAACTTGAAAATTGATCTCATGTGTAAAGTTAAAAGTTAGTTTATCTCCATAGCACGATATTGTCTTCACTCAAGATTTCTTGGACCGTATGTTTGAGACAGCTTGAATCAGACATTATAAATGAAGAATAATCAGTCACCCTAGTTCAGAGCATTTTCTTCAAACATTCTTCAATTTCTGTTTCCAGGAGAATTTTATTTACATCTAAATCTTTTTTATACTCTAGAGTCCCATCCTCAACAAAACACCTCATTTTAGTACAATTGGGTTTTTTTGGATCCTGTCACTAGATGATGATGATAAATGGAAAATGATTAGGTATATTGTTTGTCAGATTTCTGCTTTCAAAATTCAATAAATATTGCCATGTCATCCCTCCTCTTTTTAGGTGCAATGGTTATCAAAGGCAGGGGATTTTTTAAATTCAGGGTCAGTGTTTTTTTCCCAGAGTTTGTTTTCATTTTATCTAGTACCATTATATGATATACATTTATAAGTTTGAATTTGTGTATCTTTCAAGAACAAAATAATTTCTTACTTAGGGTTGTATAACTTAAAACTTTGGTTTACATGCTTGGACTGTGGAGACTATCTAGCTCTTCTGAGAAGGAAATTTTGCTCAGTTTACTTTCTGTAAAGGAAATATGCATATTGGAAAAGGTGATTGATTTGGATTTAGAGAAAGCATGTTCCAGTTCCCATTTTGTTATTTCCTAGTTGTGTGACCTTGGACTAATCATTTGGATTGTCCTGGCATCAAGTTTAATTGTTGCTAAAAAGAGGGAGTTACATTAGATGGCCTTTGAGATCTCTTTCAGTTCTATATCTATGCTCCTATGGTTTTTCTTCAATTAACAGGTATTAAACTTTTTAAATTGCACTATAAGCAAATTAGGAGAGCAAGTAATAGTTTACTTGTCAGATATATGGAGAACAGAAGAATTTATGAACAAACAAGAGCTAGAGAACATTATGAAATTCAAAATGGATAATTCTGATTACATTAAATCAAGAAGTTCTTGCACAAAGCCAATGCAACCAAGATTGGAAGGGAAGCAGAAAGCTGGGAAACAATTTTGTACAGCTGTTGTCTCTGATAAAGGCCTCATTTCTAAAATATAGAGAGAAATGAGTTAAATTTATAAGACTACAAGTCATTTTCCAAGTGATAAATAGTCAAAGAATATGAACAGGCAGTTTTCTGATTAAGAAATTAAAGTTATCTATAATCACGTAAAAATGCTCTAAATCACTATTTATTAGAGAAATGCAAATTAAAACAACTCTAAAGTACCACATCACACTTATCAGATTGGCTAATGTGACAAAACAGGAAAATAATAAATGTTGGAGAAGATGTGGGAAAATTGGAACAGTAATGCATTGTTGGTGGAGTTGTGAACTGATCCAAATTGTCTGGAGAGAAATTTGGAACTATATCCAAAACTGTTCATGCCCTTTGATCCAGTAATAGCACTTGCAGGGGTCTGTATCTCAAAGAGATCATAAAAATGGGAAAGGGACCCATGTGTACAAAAATATTTGTAGCAATTCATTTTGTAATAGCAAAAAATTAGAAACTGAGGGGATGTCCATCCACTAGGGAATTACTGAAGAAGTTGTGGTATATAAATGTAATGGAATACTATTGTTCCATAAGAAATGATGGGCAGGCAGATTTCAGAAAAGCCTGGAAAGACTTACATGATCTTATGTGGAGTGAAGTAAGCAGAACCAGGAGAATATTGTACACAGTAACAGTAACATTATGTGATGACTAACTGATAGACTTAAAATCTTCTCAGAAATTCAATGGTCTAATACAATTCCAAGATTAGAGATGGAAAATGCTATCCACATCCAGAGAAAGAATTATGGGATCTGAATACAGATCAAAGCATACTATTTTCTCTCTCTTTTTTGTTTGTTTGTTTTTCTTTCTTGTGGTTTTCCCTTCTGGTTTTGATTCTTCTTTACAACATGACTAATATGAGGATATGTTTTAATATGGTTGTACATGTATAGCCTATATCACAGTACAAGTCATCTTGTTGAGGAGGAAGGTAAGAGGAAGGAGAATTTAGAACTCAAAAATATTATAAAAATGGCGGTTAAAAACTTAAAATAAATAATTTTTTAAAAATCACTTTACTTTTGACTATAGAATCTGTATAAAATCTCAATCTCAGGGAGTTTTAACCTTTTTTTGTATCATGGATGTCTTTGACAATCTGATGAAGCCTATGTATTCCTTCTCAGAATAATGTATTTAAACCCATAAGATGAAATATCTAAGTTACAAAGAAATATATGTTACAAATGGAAATACCATTATCGAAATATTTTTGATAATTGTTTTTATTCTTAATTGATCCTCAATAGAAACAAAAGTTGCTTAATCAAAAGGTACAAGCATATTTCTTTCTCTCTTTTTTTTTTTTTTGGTCTGAAATCACCAGCAGGCATTTCAGACAAGGCTGAAGACAAGGCTGCCTTGACAGCCTGAACATCTTCAGCAGCTCAGCTGGCTTCCTGCTTCTGGACATTAGAGATCACAAGGCAAGTGATGGTGATGCCAGGGTCACCCACTACAACAGCAGCCCCAGACTCTCCTATGCCACCCTCATAGTAATGGTCTTCCACAGTTAGCATGTGACCATGGGTTGCTTGGGTACTGTCAAGGATGGGTTTCTTATCCAGGAGCTTAATTGTAAAGGGATCAAGCACCTGGATGTTGATCTTGTCTTTCTTTAGCTGCTCTGCAGCTGCCAAGGCTTCATGGAGGGTCATTCCAGCTCTAATCACAGTCACTTGGTCATCCTTGCTCTTCAGGACCACCTTAGCCTGGCCAATCTGGAAGTTTTCATTATTGTTGTAAATGTCTGCATTGTCTGGGCATCTGGTCCTTATGAAACAGAGGCCATTTGTTTTGACATCTAACTCAGCCACTTTCTCATTAGCCACAGCATCATTCAGTTAGAAGCCTATCCCGTTGGGAATGCTTCAGAACATGTCAAGATCTTCAAGGGTCTTCTGAGAAGGACCATCTTCACTGATGGACACCACACAGTGCAAGCCACGCAGGTTGATATTGCTCTTAGAAATGGCTGCCACATGGATCTATCTGGTTGAAGGCCTTGGTGAAAAAGTCATCAAAAGTGCTAAAGAAAGGCATGGCCCTGTCCTGTGTGGCACGTCCCATAGCAATGCTCACCACGTTCTGTTCTGCAATGAAACACTCAATGAAGCCATTGAGATGCTCCTCCTTAAAGAGTTCTGATAAGGTGGAATTCTTGGTGTCCCCATCCAGAGCAATCACATAGTCACTGGCTATAAAGCCAAGCACATGCAGCTTTCCAGAGGACTACTGCTGTGAATAGCTTTAAGGTTCTGATCATATAGTATAGTGAACTCTCTGTTTATTCAGCAATAAACTAAAGCAAAACATTCACAGAAACCAAAGTACAATGTTCACAACAATCTAACATAACAAGTCATTACTAAAGTGGCCACATAGTTTTAAACAAAATATATTCTTCAGGATACAAAATACAATGGTCTCCCACCTAAGTTACATAGTCTTAATCTTGTCAGTTAGAAAGTCTTCTTTCTTCTTAATTGGAGACTAGCTTTTCCCATCATCCCAAAGTACAAAGTTCTCCCACTCCTGTCTCACAGTAAATCATAATCTTGTCAGTCAGCACTAAGTAGCCAAGGAAAGGTCCTTTCATCTTGGCTTGAGGCTGGCTTCCAAATTCTGTGGTTCCTCTTCCATGCTCCCAGCTCTTGTCCAAATTCACCCATCTGTCACCTGTACTCACAGGTAGGTAGCTCCCAGCTCTTGTTCCAGCTCCTGTTCCAGTTCAAAGCTCACAGTGACCAGTCCACCTCAAGCCCTTCAAAGTCTCTGTATCTGGTAAGAGAAAACTTAAACAGAGCCACAACAGTATCTACACACATCAAGCTTAGCAGAATTACAACAAAATTCACACACATTGCTGGCACTATCATCTCAATTCTCTTTCTGCCTGTGAAATCAACAGAAGTCAACAGACAGGGTGCATCTGTCTGACAAAGTAACACAAACAACAGACAAAAAGTCTTCTGTCTGATAAAGTATACAAATCAGCACAGACAGAACAGACAAACAGAGTGCTGGACACCACAAGTGTTCTTCCTCTCAGTTCTGCTCAGGTGCTCTAGCTTTTTATGTCATTCTGGTTTTTGGCAAGTCCCTCCCACTGTGGGCTTTACAGGTTCTGTTTAGTAACAAAGACTTGATATAATCACAGGCAAGGCTCAAAGACACTTGAACTGAAACAAAGTGCTAAATACTCCTTTGCTTGCCATTACACTGGCATTCCCCAGTTTGGCCAGGGCCATGCCATAGGCTTTGCAGGTGGCTAAATTGTCTCCAAGATTGTAATTTGGGAGAGATGCCATCTGGATTTGGTGATGTTCACTGTGGGAGCATTTTCTTTGGGGAGAGTAGTTAGAATCATCTTGCTTTGGATTTGGCTGTATATCTCCTTGATGACCTGTTCTGCAGTATTTGGGGGAAGGGAATTCCCATGCCAAGCTTCCTTATCTTCCATACCTGAGATTCCTTTGCCCTTATATGTCTTTCCAATGACAGGCAGTGGTTTATCCTTGCCCTGGTCAAAGACGTTGCAGAGTTCTGTGCTGCAGTGGCATCACTCTGGCCCAGGTGGTTAATGTCAAAGATGGCAACCAGGTTGTCCAACTTGTAAAATCCTGCAAAGGTCACGGCCTCCCATGTGGAGCCTTCAGACACCTCCCCATTGCTCAGAAAACCATATACATAGTAGCTTACTTTGTCAAAGTATTTGCTTGTGTAGGCCATTCCATGCACTGCTCCAAGCCCCTGACCAGGGAGCCAGTAGCCACATCTGTAAAGGCTTGTTTAGGGACTGGATGGCCATTTAGAATGGAGGTGATCTTCTTCAAGTTCAATAGCTCAGTCTCTGGCAGGAAGCCAGCCTTGGCCCAGGGAGCATAGAGGGTGAGAGCCACATGACCCTTGGAGAGCACAAAGTGGTCATCTGGGTTCTGGGGGTCATTCTTCATTGTGTGAAAGAAGAGAACCTGTCATGGTCTCTGCTGCACTGCAGCATGATGTGGGGTGGAGTGGGCTGGCCGTGGTGGTGGCTTCGGTGGAGTTGATGCGTGGCTGGTTGGCGGTGTCCTTCAGGGCCTGCAGTTTCTATTGGTCCAGCTTATGGTAATCCTCCTTGGAGAAGGGGGTTTGGCATGGATTCTAAGTTGGTGGTAGAGGAAGTAGCAACATGGGCAGAGAAGGGGATCTGAAAGAGGAAGGAGGAAGAAGAACCATTATCAAAATATTTTTAAAAAGAAAGCCAAGCCAAATCCACAGAACTCAGTGTAAGAGCACTTGATAAAAGGACTAGTGTATTTGGGGACAGGACTAAATTTTCTAAATATCATTTAAAAATTTGCCCTTGTTTATAGGCAGAGGAAGTGACTACTTATCATTTTAGGAAAATCAATAGGTCCATGTCCAAATGTTTTTCATGTGAGCTTGATATGATGTCAATATGATATTATCCAGTTTTGGGGATTGTCATAAAATGTCTTTACTGAATTAAAAATTCATGACCTGATTGGAGTAACATGACATATAAGGTCACTATTGGTCTTTAGCACAATGGTTTAGGACGAGGAGGTTCCTAAAGAATAGGTAAGGTTTTGTCTTGAGAAGTTTCAGAAAGGTCCAGAGAATAGAGTTTTACTTAGGTAGTAGACCCCAAAAGATGCCACACTAGGGTATTCCAGAGAGCTAACCAATATCATCAGTTTCACTAGGCAAAAAAAGAGAAAAAAGAAAAAATATGGAGGACAGTTCCCAGATGGACAATAGGAAGTAAAGAAAGAGAAGTGGAAGGTTTTCCTTCTTGAAATGCCATTCTTTATTGTCTCCATCCATCCTATTCATTCTTTGGGGTCCAGGTCTAGTGTAATATCCTCAATAAAACCTTGTTCATCTACTCTTGCTCATGTTGATTTTTCCTGATTTTGACATTCTGAGCTTCACAGAGTATCTAACATAGTGCCTGACAAAGTTATTGCACATTCAAAGAATAGGAGTTCATTTTAGTTCATGCTAAAACTTTATAACCAAAAAATTGATTGTCTCAATGACCAAATCAGAGGAGAGAATGACAGTATCTATTTGGGAGAGCCAGGTGGCGAGCAGGAAAGATGGTGGTATTTGATCCCTGAAAAATGAGTAGAATCCTCAGAGGCTAATATAAGAAGTAAAGATGAATAAGAGTAAAGGTGAAGATTTTTCATGAGTAACAATCCAAGTTGGCTGGACAATAGTTTATCTGTAAGGGTATATCTAGAAATAAGGCTGCAATGTTTTGTGGCTTTCAGATTATGGAGAACTTTGAATTTGGGGCTATAGAACTTGTGCTTTATTTGATAATCAATGATAAGCATTATGATTTAAGATTAACTTGGTGGATATGCAAAGCATGTTTTAGAGGGGAAAGAGACTAAGGCACTGAATCTAGTTTAGAATCTCTTTGCTATATTTCACAAGGAAAATAATGAGGTCCTGGACTAGATTGGTAGAAGTTAGAAATGTAAGATATATGACATGGGTAAAATCAATAACAATTAACAACTAAATTTATGTGATAGTGAGAGAAGAGTCAAGGATGATAGAAGTTTTTATACTAAAGTTGAAGGAAATTGTTGTACCCCTGATAGAAACAGGGAAATCAGAATGATTAAGTAATTGATGAAAGCTGGTTTAACTGGGAAAATAATGAGTTCAGTTGTGATTAAACTGTATTTGAGATGATAGTAGATTAACCAAGTGAAGACAGGGGCTTTAGGGATGGGAAAAGATATGACATTTGGATTAGATGACTTCCTTCTAACTATGATTTTGTGAAGAAAGGTACTTTAAGGCTACTTTTGGCTATATACCTTTTGATTCTTGTGTGTTAATTAGAAGGCATAATGAAAATATTATATGAAAGCCACCCAGCAGTCTTGTTGTACTGGTGTGCAATACTCAGGCGTCATGCTAAGGAATCCTTTTTCAATCCTTAAAGATTAAGGGAGTCACCTATTTTATAGTATTTCACCCCCTTAGGCTCAAGTGTTATTGGAAGATATAATATTAATCTCATTGATTTTTTAGGAATCTTCCTTACTACATTAAAAATAGTTAAAATAGGGGGATAGTTGAGTTCTTAATGTCTACCCATGTTTTATGTGGAATTGTCGTAAAGAAATAAAGACTTTGAATTTTAATATCATATCTTTAAAATAACTTTGAAACTATCACGGAGTATAAATTCACCCAGAATAAAATGAAATGGAAATATTCCTTAAACATGCCTACTTGATGACCTAGAATATTTACAGCAAAGAGAAATAATTATAAATGTTATAAATATATAAATATAAATAAATGTTAGCTTAAGGAAGCTAACATTTCCACCTCCCTCATTTTTATGCTGACATTTAATTTCAGCTATTTAGCAAACTTCCTGTGTGGAAACACCATCTACTAAAACATATCCACAATTCAATTATAATTTATCATCTAAGAAAGTTGCCCAGGGGCCCTGAAGGTTTAATAGACCTATTGGTCACATAGCTTGTAATTGTCAGAAGCAGTACTTGAACCCAGGTTTTCCTGATGCCAGGCCCATCTCTCTATCCATTATGGCATGTTTCTGGTCTCCATTTGTTTAGAGTTTTTTAAAGGAAGAAAATAGCTTTTTATCAGTCAAACTATTTTCTCTTTTTGCCTTTTGCTCTCCATTTCCTCCCATGAAGTTTTGTACATATAGATGCTTAATAAATGTTTATGAAGTTTAACTTAAATTATTTTAGTTACATTGGATAAATAACATAAGGCAATATTGATATATCTTTCTAAATTAATGTTATCTGACCATGACTTTCAGGTATGCTTATTTAGATATGTGAATATAATTGGTGTTGGTTGTTAGTACTTCCACCAATGTGGAACAAAATCCATCAATGACTTCTTTCCAGTATGGCTCTCACTCATGTATTTTGTAAGTTTCCCATCAGGGATCTCCCCAGAGGAGGAGGCAAAAAGCATTTATTCATGCCTACTATGTTTCAGGCACTGTCCCAAGTTCTTTTCAAATATTATCTCATTTGAGTGCTGCCACCACCCTTCTATATAATTTTTATATTTTGAGGCTCTTAGCGTAGTGTTTGTGCTATCTGTTGTCTTTCATTCTCTTTATATGACCAGATCACTGCATTTCCTTGTCAAACAATTCCTTGATGATTTTTATGTCACTTATTACATTCAAGTCATCATTGGTAATATATTTCAATAAATCTATACTCAATGTTAGTCCTTCTGTTACCATTTGAGAAACTAAAATTTGAATTTTTCTGTGATTGTTGGGTTCCATGTTTTGCAATAATAAAATATTGTTGGAAAAATCTTGGTGTTCAAGTGAGTCTTTTGTAGTAGTGAGCCTCCTCATTACTATACTATTTCCCAGATGGTCATCCTTCTCACCTCTGGTCCCACACAATGTTCATATAGCAGAATATATGAGCTAATGGACTAACTGAACAAGATGTTCATCTGACTGACTCATAATCTGGTCTATACAAACTTTTGTTCATCTTAATGTGACTAAACCCATTTTTAAAAATAATTCTGATGTTTACTAAAGGAGGTCTTTGGGGCTTTTGGGATTCAATGTAATTAATACAATGCCATCTGCAAATGAGATAATTTTGAGGAACCTCACTCTTGATAAAGAATTCTTCAATTTGGATTAGGAGTAGACAATATCCATAATATTAGGAAATATGTATTGTCACTCATTTTATATAAATAAAAATATTTATCAAAAGAGAGACAGTATGGCTTGGTATATAATGAGAGCAAGACTTAGGGTTTGGGTTGTTGGATGGTACAATGGAAAGAATGCTGGGCCTCTACTCAGGAAGACTCATCTTCCTGATTTAAAATAAGGCCTTAGACACTTACTAGCTATGTGACCTTGGGCAAATCACTTAACCCTGTTTGCCTCAGTTTCCTCATCTATAAAATGAACTGGAGAAGGAAATGGCAAACCACTACATATCCCTGCCAAGAAATCACAAATAGGATCATGAAGAGTCAGACTGGACTGAAATGACTGAACAAAGTCTAAGGGTTAGGAAAATTCCTCCTGCTAGCTTTGTGACTATATGCAAATCTTTTGACATCCAAACTGCTTAGGCAATGCTCTGATTTGCCAATTAGGAACTTACTGTGACCTCACTGTCTCAAAGTAGTTTCTAACACTAGGCATTTTCTATGCAGATGAAATCACAGATCTGAAGCAAAATAAAAATAAAATAAAACACTCAGTTGTTGAAAAAGGTTATTTCTGTAGTCATATCTATCATAGAATCAAATGTTATTTTAATATGTGTGGGAGAGATCTTGCTGAAGAGAGATTTTAAAGTTCTGTTTTGTTTTATTGAGTCAGATATTGGCTATGATATTTTTTAATCCTCCAGCAACAGACACAATGGAGTCTTAACATTCTCTATAAAGAGGTTCCCAAACTTTTCAAGTTATGCCAAAAATTATGCATATGTGATAGTAGTTATACATTTCCTATCTGTTAAGAAAATGAAAAATGGTGTATATGTTGATCCAGAGACTTTTTGACAGTCTCTGTGGTCACAAAGGGTCCACTGCCCACAGACTGGGAACCATACTCTGAGATTCTCAGGCATTTGTACTCCTGTAAAGATGTAGTCTAGTGTGAAAAAGCATTTGAGAAAGTCTGCCAATTCTTTTCCCATGCAGGATACCCTCTACACATATTTATAGAGATGAGAAAGGAGACATATGAGCTAGTACTTAGAATGTCTTCTCTTTTGCCTTTTGGGGGTGGGGGGGAGGAAGTACCATCCATGATTTTTTTTTTCTAAAAAAAATATAAAACTTCCACTTCTGAAATATCTTGAAAACAGATCCCTGAATGTCTTTTGTTACTACAAGTATAGATTTCTTTGGTGTGTATTTGGTCAGGTCCTTGCACTCTACCTGACTTCATTTCTTAAGTATTGTTTCACAGATAATTTCAGTCAGTCAACAAACATTTATTAAGCATTTCATATGTTATAGATGCTATGCTAAGCAGTAGGGCTACACAGAAAGGCATAAAACAGTCCCTGTCCTTGAATAAAGGTTTGTGAATTTAAATTATTTCAATTGCATTTGATAAATTGCATAATGTGCTATTATTTTATAAGTCTACCTAGAGATATTATTTGACCATCACTTTCAGGTGCTTTTATAGATGCTTTGATATAATGGTGTTGGTGTTAGTACTTCCACCAATACAGATCAAATACATAAATGACTTTTCTTCCGGTATGATTCTTATTTCTGTATTTTATAGTACAAAATACAATCTAATGAAGATCACAGTCTAAAAATGTGTTGGGAACTGAGATGGTAGAGTGAACATATAATGATTAATATCATCTTCAATTAGAATAGTAATTTTTTTAAAAAACTGATTTTCTAATTTTTATGTGTTTATTGCCATACTTCTAGCTTCATATGTAGGTGATCTTAGGATTATTAGGTTTAGCTGGATCTCTGGTCACATTCTCTACAATCTGATTTTTTTCTACTGTTTTGTGAGGGATTCCACCATTAATCTTTCATGATAATCCATCATGATGTTTTGAAAATAAGTTTATCCTTTAAACTAATGTCACCCTTAGTTACCATGGATTTCTTTTAAGTTATGCTCCCCTTTCTAAATTAAGTTAAAATTTACAAACTTTCAGCAACCCTCTAAAATTGTATTGTTTGAGATAAAAACCTGAAGGTATCCAGAGTCATATTCAGGTTTCTTGATCGAGTATTTTATGGCTCATAGTTTACTATCAAATTGCAGTTGAATGACTCTAGCCATTACAGAGACACTTGGAAATGAAAAATACTTGGTTTTGTTCTGCTCTGCCCAGTTGATGCTCTGAAGTTTGGAAATATTACATAGACAACATTGCCATGTACTTCATGAGATTTCAACACACTAACTATAAATAGAATTGTGTTTCCTCTCACTCCAATTAGGATTGTTTTCAAAACTTCATTTATCCATCAGTGGGACATTAGAATATTTTTCTAGACAAAAGTTATGCCTGGGAAGAGTTGCTATTTTCCTTCTGTAACATGCATGGATACTGCTTTAACCTGGTGATTTTAGATATTTTGGGGGCTGATGTTTATTCATGTGAAGTACAATACAGAATAAACTCAGGTGCAAGTCCTGTCATCTCAATATTATCTCATATTCTTTTCTTAACATTTTAGAAGGCTAAAATAGCATTAGTCAATCAGTATACACACCACTTTTTATTTATTTTTGAAGAATAACTTCTTCATTTGAAAGGCTCGGGTTTTTTTTTTATAATTATCTCTTCCTCAGGACCTTCTTTATACCCCATATTGCTGTGATGTGTATAAATTAATTACCCTATCATTCCCAACACATATATTTTTTAATACTCCCTCTTATTTTCTCTTTCTTCCCTTTACTCTTTGTTGGCTCAGGCTTAGGTATTGTGAGTCCAAGCCAAGTGACAGGGACTATATTGACAAACTCTTTGGCCATTTTTTCCATTTGCTATTCCAGGGAAATAATTCTTATTTATAATGAATGATGAATAAAACAAATGTAAATATGTTGGTCTTACAGGAAACCCTCTTTACTTTCATCAGTTAAAAGAAAGACATTTCTATTGAGGCCCTACTGAAAACTTGGGAACAATTTTTCTTAGGCTAATTTTTAGCACACTTCTTTAAATTGAAGAGAGCTGAATGTTTAGTAGAGAAAATCACTCATAAATAGTGTGTGAGGGCAGAGCCTAAAACAGTCTTTCTAAAATAATTTTAAATGATAATAGAGGGGAGTTGTGGGGAGGGTTTAAGAAATATGTCAGTGCCAGATAAACTAGTGACAGAAGAAGGGCTAGTATAATTTCATGAAGTTGACTTCATTGTAATTCTAATGTTAATCATTATAAGACTAAGTTACACACCTCATAATTTTGGTTGACAGGTTTCTACTATCAAGTGCACTGTTTAAATAAAGAACAGCTTCCCAAAGTATACCTTGCCAGAGAACCCCATTTTTGCACTCTTTCAAATTATGTTTCTCATTTATACAATCCACTTTTCATGAACTGTCTTCCAGGAATCTATAAAAAATAATGATGCATATCCTTTCACCAATAAATTGGCTACTTGGATTATTCGTCAATGTAATGTCAAATAAAAAGCATTTTGCTTCTAACCATTTGGACAATACCTAGAACACATAAGTAATTCTTTTTTTGCAATAGATAGAAGTTAACAGAGTTGGGTGTATGTCACATTGCTAGTTCTTTTTGCAACAAGTGAAGGGAAGAGACTAATAATAATTCGACATTGTTGGCTGTTCACTGAGAACAGCTTGGGGTGAGGGTTGGGGAAGGGTTTTTTTCTGTCATAATGTTGAGATACAACTGGATTTCATAATGCCAGCATTACAAATTTCCTCATATTAAAAAAAAAACACCATTTGATAAGATCTGTATCTTTCTTATATTACAGTCGAGGTATTTTATGCTTTATATTGCTATCTAATGGGCCTATTCACAAATGGAGAGTACATGAGCAAAAAAGATGGACATCACTTCATAACAATATATTGAGATAAACTGTCAAAAATTATGAAAACATTCAGATGCACATGGCCTTTTTTTATTCATGGTTACTCCATTCAAATATCAAATAGCTTCAAGTGGCTTTGATGACCTATTTGTGAATTCATAAGGGCATTTTTTTTCTTTTTTTTAAATAATGTACTCACCTTTGGTACTTGGAAGTTATTCAGATTGCTTTTCTTTGTGAACTGGAAAAGAGCTGCTAAGACCTACTTCCAGCTGCATAACCTTTGGAAACAGCAGCTTCTTATGTTGTCTTCACATTTCCCCCAAACTTACTAGAAATCTTTCTTACTTAACTTCAGACAATAGTTATAAGCATAAACAAGGAATACTGTTTGTTCTGGGGCATAACTATTAATTTTGGCTTCTATTGCACAGTATGTATGGGAATGTCTAGAATGTTTTAGTTATCTTAACCATCATTTAGTTCTGAATACCCAGGACAGACATTTAAATGAGAAAGTAGGGAAAAAAACCCACTATACCACCATTATAGATCTTGTTTGCAGATTCACATGGAGTGTCATCAGAGGATGTATTGTTGTGGTCTTCAGCTGGCAACTCAGGCAGATATAGTCTATATAATTAAATAAGAAAACAGTATGAAAAATAATGTTTAACATCTTGGGCAATCCTTTGTAAATAAAGGCACAGATGAAAGAGGGGGAAAGAATGAAAAAGAGAAAGGGCTAGGAGAGAGGAGAGGAGAGAGGGAGAGAAAGGGAAAGAGAGAAAGGGGAGAGAGAGAAGGAGGGAAAGAGACAGAGGCAGGGATAGAGAGATCCATATGGGACTATTGATGGCTTTTTTTTGACAAATTTTCTACATTCTTAATTTAATTTTATTTTTTAAAAGTTTTAATGAATACTTCCCTTGGCTATGTTTGTTGCTTTAAATAACATCACAGTTTCTTCACAGTGTTATTATCATTTGAAGATGCTACACCCGGGCATACTTTTCAAAATACCAAATGGTTCTCGTGGCACTTGAGAGAGCAGTGTCTATGCTTGCTTCTTTCAGGGCATCCATTTCTAGCTCTTAAGGATCTTTGGTGTCAATGCTAAGGTTCAGGTATTTCCACAAAGGAATCTTGGCATCCTAAGAACTTTGTCTTATATGAGAAAGACCATTGGAGGAAGTGGGAAATATTAGTACATCAAACAAGGTGAAAGACAAGGTAGTTTAACTTGTTGGTTGGTTTGCCGCAGCTCAAAAGTAAATATACTGTAGCTAAACGTGTTCCATTTTTATCTGCCTGCTGCAGTAATGGCTGTGTTACTTCAGGGCCTCCACTTCAATAATTGATCAGGGTTTGTATAGCACCAGCTAAGAGCAAAAATAAGAGTGTTGCTTTGAACAAACTGCTGCAATGTTATAGCATTAGGCACAAGAAACAAGATTCTGGAAATATAGATATATAAAAAACAGGAAAAAGATGGATACGTTGGAGTGGTAAATACTGCTGCAGGCTAGAAAGTAATGAGAATTTTTCCATAGAGAGTTTTGACCTGCTATTCAAAAATTATTTCTTGTCTTAATAAATCCTAAAAGTGTAATTTACTTGCAAAAGGGAAAGAACAAAGGCCCCCAAATTCTTTTGATAACAACACTTGTTAGGGTTGATAAGTTGGGTTTCAAATGTGTGAAGAAAAATGTGTGACAGTTTGTTTTAAGGTGACAACCTAAGTGTTCAGATACTTCCATCTTAGGCTGCTTTTAAAGCAGTAACTCTACTCATTGCTTTATACTCGTATGTTCATGATGTAGACCATATATCTGTTCTAGGAGCTGATTTTATTTTGAAAACTCATTTCTGTCAATTTGCAAATTGACAAAAATACATCTGTATAATCTGCCTGCTAAAGGACTAGTCGGTTATGAAATATAGATTCTTTTTTTGTTGTTACACATAAGGTGTACTCAGGCATTTAAATCTTTTCCTTTTTTTGGTATGGAGGCTGTTAAAGACAACAGGTATTACATTTTTCTATATATTGTAATATTAATTACATATAATATTATTACATATAAATATATGATATAGTATTTAGATACATATATTATGTATAAATATATATTTATTTAGGTAAATGTATACCTGTATATATATGTGTTTATATATATGTGTGTGTTTATACATATGTGTATGTATGTATCACATATGTATTAAGAATGTATATCTTCCTTTCCCCCAGGACTTTAATTCTCAACTATTAAAAAGGGAGCAAGTACTTGGGACTAATTGTTGCACACAGATGTTGGTGCAGATCATGAAAAACAAGATCTAGATGCATTTTGGAATCTGTGATATTCCAATTTTAATTTTGCATACTGAATCTTTTTTTTAGAGGAATGTGTATAGCTACTGTTGGGTAAATCTCCTATAGTATCACAAAATAAACATCATATATTTCTCAAATATTCCACTGTTTAAAGGGATCCTTGAACAAATCCTCCAAAGTGCAGATTGCAACTCCTCCATGCCTGTGCAGCCAATTGACTCTCATTTGTACCCTTGAATAAATTTGTAACAGGGAGTTGATATAATATACTGAGGGAAATTCTTATTAGTCTCCCAAATCAGGGAAATTGGGAGATAAATTCTAAACTCATTTGACTTGCTTTTTGGTTTGTCACAGCAACAGTCTTACTGTATCAGGAATGCTTACAGAATTTCTATAATGGAAGCATAGTGGAAATTATACATTAAATAATTTTCATTGTGCTCTATTTGACCAACACATATTCTAACAATGTTATATTTTAGGCACTTCAGCTGTGTCTAAACATACAATACTTCTGATATACATCCCTTTCCCTCTACTCACATCTACCATCCTAGCTCAGGCCCATACCACCTATTACTTGGACTGTCACAATAGGCTTTTAATTGCTACCTGGGTCTCAAGACTCTTGCTTTCCAATCCATCCTCCATTTATTTGCCAAAATGATTATTTCTAAAGCATAAGTCTGACCATGTCAACTACTCTTTTTAGATTACATTTGAAATCAAATATAAACATCTTTTGTTTGGCATTTAGAACTTTTTGTAACCTGGCCTCTTCATAGCTTTCCATTTTTCTTACATTTTGCTTCCTTATTTGCTTTTCTACATTTCTCACATTTTGTACCTTAAAATCCAAGTTGTAGTAGCCTGTTTGCTGTTCATACCTGGCACCCAACTCTCTTATGTCACATCTTTTGCCTTTGCACTGGCCACCCCCTCCCCCATTCCTAGAATAGTTTCCACCTTCTCATTTGCCTTTCTCAAGACTGAGCTTAAATCTCAATGGATGCAGGCCGCTTTTCCTGGCTCCCCCAGCTACTACTGCCTTCCCTCTGAGAAGATCTTCCATGTACTCAGTAGACATTTACCTATTTATCTGTTGTTCCCTTCATTAGAATGTGAGCTCCTTGAGGCTAGAGACTTTAGTTTTGCCTTTCTTTGTTTTCCCAGAGCTTAATACAGTGCCTGACATAAAGTAAGTGCTTAATAAATACTTGCTGACTTGTCTAAGTGAAGGAAAGAATTAGACATTTAGATTTTTCATGCAAAAACAGGCACCATAAAACCTTAAACTTTTACTTTGACTTTATGTCAACTTCAGGATGAATAGGATTTTGATCAGAATTATCTAAATTATTGTCTTAGAGATCTACTTTACACTGACTGTTTTCACCTAGAAAATAAATATTGAAGAGAATGTTGGATGATTAAGACTAATTCTCACAGCACTGCTGACAAACTGCCAGGTATTAAGTCCCTATCTTCTCAAGCCTTCACCTTTTTCACATGGAAAATATACCTCCCAGAAAAAGCAAGAGATGATTTAATGTTCTTTGAGCTCTTCAAGGGGAAAGATATAGATATATATATGCATATATGTATATATACATATATGTATGTATATGTGTATGTGTATATGTATACACATACATATGTATTTGTTTGTATAAAGTCCTTGAGGGCATGGATTGTTCCTTATTTGTATTTATTTTTATTGTACACACATATACATACATAGACACACAGAGTAAAGATAAATAAAGAGAAAGAAAGAAAGAGAAAGGAAGGAAGGAAGGAAGGAAAGAAGGAAGGAAGAAAAATAAAAAACTCATGCCCTCACGGATTTTATATTCCACTGAGTAAACAATGGCCTGGAAGGATGCTGGTCCTTCTATACTATAGAAACAGCAAAATATAGAGGAGGGGTCAAGTTTAGAGAAGAAGATAATGAATTCCCTTTTGGACAGTTTCAATTTGAGATGTCCAGCAGTTAATTTGTGACATTAGTCCAGAGTTTAGGAAGTAGAATATGATTGGGTATATAGATTTCAAGTCATCGTTATTGAAATAATAAATGTACCAGGTGGCAACACTACGAGTGAATAGAAAGAAGGGAAGAGGGTCCGGGATATAGTCTTCAGTATATTCACAGGGTTGGTGGCAGATGAAAAATGATCCAGCAAAACATATTGATGATATTTTTCTTTTAAAGGGGAGAATTGAGGCACTTGTTAAGTGACTTGACCAAGGTCACATAGCTAGTTAGTATCAAGTGTCTGAGGCCAGATTTGAACTCAGGTCCTCGTGACTTCAGGGTGGGTCCAGTATTCACTGCACCACCTAGCTGCCCCAAACAAAACATATTGAGAAGGAGCAGTTAGATAGGAAAGCCAAGTGAAATATAATGCCATTTAAGTTAAGAGATGAGAGAATATATAGTGTCAAAAACTACAGAAAGGTAAGGTAGAATGAGAACTGAGAAAAGGCCATTGAATTAAAAATTAAGTGATCAATAGTAAAATCAGAAATGACAGCAGTTTCAGTTGAGTAGTGGGATGGGTAGCCATATTGCAAGGCTTTGGGAAATGTGTAGAGGTTGAAGGAATGGAAACAAAAAGAATAGAAAGCTCTTTTAAATGGTTTGTCTGCAAAAGGAAGAAGAGACATATGGTGAAAATAATTTTAAGGATATTGGATAATTCACCATTTTTTTAGACAGCAGGAAAGTAGCCAGTTAGATAATGATCGGGATTACTGGAGGGAGTTTCCATCACCAGTATTATCCCAGACCAATGAAGCCTGGACCCACCCCAGAGAGAATAAATAGAAGGGTGATGGTAGGGAGGGGAGAATCAGGAAACACTTCCCAACAATTAGAGCTAAAAAAAAAAAAAAAGTAATAGGGTGTGTTATGAGCTGGTGAGTGTTAATCTATGAAATTCTTCAAGTGCAGTCCAGATAACCAATTGTTGGGGATAGAGCATAAATAGATCATGATTGAGCAAGAAAGACCTGTGCTTAAGACTCATCTCAGAGTGACTTAAGTGACTTGTTCAAGGTCTCTAGGCCTCAGTTTCACTATTATAACATATATATTCATTACTTAACAAAGTTTTGTGAGGATTAAATTATGTAATAAATGAAAAATGCATTATGAATTCTAAAATATGATGTAAACATTTGTACAAAGTCAATTTCCTGGTTTTCCTTTTTGTTTGTTTGTGTCTGGGGTGGTTCCAGATTTCATTGGTCTAGGGTTATACCAGGTGTGGAAATTCTCTCCAATAATAAAGATAGACAACTCAACTATAATTTATGGTCTTAAAATGTTGTCTTAGACATTGAAAAGGTAAATGATTGGTCAATGATAAACAACACCAGTATGTTCTAGAGGCAGGACTTAAAACCCAGGCATTTCTGATTCCAAGGCCAGCCCTTTGTCTGCTGCCATGCTATCACTTCTCTCCTGATATCAAGCTTCAATGTCCCTACTTGTAACTTCCACCCATTGGATTCCACCCAATATTCTTCCTTCTGAAAGCAGACATAATACTTCATACCCTCCCACCCACACCCAGCCTTCCTATACAAACCTTCAAGTATTTGAAGACTGTCAACTATGACCTTCTTAAACTTTCCCTATTTATTCTTTGGGTCCTTCTGTGGCTAAACCATTCACAATCCTGATATTGAGTTTGATTGTTGTTGTTGTTTTTTCAGACCCTATCACCTGTATTTAATTTTATAATAATGCTAGGTGATGAATATTCCCCTTAACTCTACATTTTATTTTATTTTATTTCTTTTTGGAGGGCAACTGGGGCTAAGTGACTTGCCCAAAGTCACACAGCTAGTGTGTCAAGTGTCTGAGGCTGAATTTGAACTCAGGTCCTCCTGCCTCCTCACTGCACCACCTAGCCTCCCTTAATTCTACATTTTAGTCACAGTAAGATGGAGTGAATAAAATGTGAGAATTAGAGTTGGGAAGGCATGTTTAGTACATCTTTGCCTTACTAGCTATGTGTCCCTGAGAAAACCACTTAACCTCTGTGATCCTGAAACAGCGTCTTAGGATTTATTTATTAAATTGCAAAGGGGCTGTGATTGATAATGTGTAGGGAGTTTCCACACCAGGAGGAAATTATATTCTTTGCTTGCCTAATACCACTACTATCCAGAGCCATTTTCTTATTTAAATTACACTTAGTCTCCATGTTTTTTCCTATGGACATGAGCATGCCATTCTCTACAGGACCCTTTACAATACTGAATTCAAGACTACAGTTTTGATAAAAAGAGTATCTTGCTGTAAAATGGCTCTCTGCAGTACCCTAACGTGTGCATATGAAGCATAGCCAGATATTTTGCTATTTAATTTAAAACTCCTCAATATAATTTTGATTTGAATTTCTAAAGATACTCTTGTGTGGAATTAATATAAATTAATCTGATTGCTATGTGAATACCTGGGTAATTTGTGCAACTACTTATACAAATTTTTCAATATCATCTAAAAATAAGACATGATTCTTCAACCATATTCCAGGGTTTTGTTTTGGTTCTCCTTGTCTTCTGTTTTACATTCCCTTAGTGATTTCATCAGTTCCCATGGGCTCCTTTATTCTCTTTATGCATATGACATTCAAATATCTATTCCTAGCTCTTATCTCTCCCTGAATTCTAGTTCTCCATCATCTACTGCTTCAGGACATTTCCATTTGGATGTCCCACAGACACATCAGATTTAATATGTCTAAAACATAGTTTACTATCCTCCCCCCTAAACCCAACCATACCCCTAACTTATAATTTTCTTTTGAGGATGCCACTATCATTTTATTCACCTAGGTTTACCTAGGAATCAACTAGACTCTTCACTCATATATTTTTCAAAGACTGATATGAATCCATGTTTTCTCCTTCAATATAATATGTTTCATGAGGCCTGGAAATATTTCATTTTTATTAACTATGTTCAGGACGTGTATTTCCCACGCCAGGCAAAGTGCCTGGCGCATAATAGGTCCTTAATAAAAGCTTGTAGAATTTAGTAAAATAGCTAATTTCTTGCATGCCACCTTAGTTAGTCTCATGTTAGGGTTTCATTTCCCTTTCTGCTTCCTGATTTCCTGTCTCCTTTTTTTTCTTCTTGTAAGTGATAAACAACCTGAACTTCAGAATGTATAAGATGTACTATTACTGTGCACAAAAGCGTTGCATATCTCACTTTACATTAGTTCAGATCTTCCTGACTCCAGGTCTAACACTCTATCTACTGTACCTCTTAGAAGCCTAATGAGTCA
Organism: Gymnobelideus leadbeateri; assembly: GCA_011680675.1. Lineage (NCBI taxonomy): Eukaryota > Metazoa > Chordata > Mammalia > Diprotodontia > Petauridae > Gymnobelideus > Gymnobelideus leadbeateri. Next base: position 428,859 of record WOXC01009786.1, read on the forward strand.
CTTAATCTCTCTGTTATCCTTTTATGTGATGGGTAAAATGAAGTATTTGAACTAGATAACCTCTATAATCTCTTACAGTATTAAATCCCAGGTCCATTATTGCAATCATCATGTAGCTCCTTATGCATTTGATTGACTTGGCACCAGGCTGTCTTATTTACTAAGTTCTCTTTTATCAGTTTATCATGTTGCCTATTTATCACCACTTCTTTAATTTATCATCACCTCTACTTACTTTTCCAATAAAGGAAATAAGTACATATCATAGAGCCATGACATGTTAAATCTATAAATGACCTTAATGATCTATTTCAACACCCTCGTTTTACAGAAGAGGATATTGAGGCCAATTGTGGCAAAGTGACTTTTTCTCACTCAGATAGCAATGAAAGATTTAGGGTTATACCCTGTATCTTCTAATTAGGAGAGTTCATCGCTCCTCCTACTAGTTCATACTATCTTATCAGTAGCTCATAATTTGCCAATTCTGTCAATTCCCAGAAGTTATCATATTGGAGATTTGGTCTGGCAAAAAAGTCAGACTGGAGTACTAAAAAGTCAGACTCTTTGTACTAAATTTAATTTAACAAACATTTATCAAATGCAATTTGCTACATGCAAGACATTAGGGAAGCACAGATAAAATAGACACAGAGTTTGCCTCTGAAGAGTCTAATCTCAAAGGATGGATTAAATTTTCATCAACCAAAGAATCAATATTCATTTATTAAGTGCTTACCATGTTCCAGGCACTGTGGTAGGGGCTGAGGATACACAGATAAAAATGAAGGCACACCAGTTACCCTCAAGGAACTTATGTTGTATTGGGGGATACATATGTACAAATATTAATAATTACGAGATATATGCAAAACAAATAGGAAGTAATTTTTGAGGGCAACAAGGAGAGGCACTAGTAGGTTGGGGAGTTTTAGAAAGGCTTTATGTAAGAGGTGAAACGTGAGCAGAACTTTGAAGGAATTTAAGAATTCTAAGACATGGGTATGAGGAAGGAGAAAGTGTACTGGTCATAAGCTCAGCCTGTGCAAAGGCAGGGAGATAGGAGATTGAATCCTATGAAAAGGGATTACGAGTTCATTACTTTGTCCCTAGGATCTTTGAAAGGGAGAAATGTTGTTGTTGTTGTTATTTTTCAGTTGTGTCTGACCCTTCGTGACCCCATTTGGGGTTTTCTTGGCAAAGATACCAGAGTGCTTTGCCATTTCCTTTTATAGCTCATTTTACAGATGAGGAAACTGAGGCAAAAAGAGTTAAATGACTTGACAATGATCACACAGGTAGGTAAGTGTCTGAGGCCAGATTTCAACTCATGAAAATGAGTCCTCTTGATTCCAAGTCAAGTTACTCTATCTACTGAGCCACCTAGCTATCCTGAGGAATGTTTAATGATCCTAAAAAAAATAGACTGAAGCCAGAAGGTATTTCAACACCAAACAGAAAACTTGATAGTTTATCCTACAAGATAAAATATTTTAATGAGAGAGCAAAATGAACATTCCTGTGCTTTAGGAGTATGACTTTGGCCGTTCTATGGAGAATAGATTGGGGAGAAAAGAGACTGAGGCAGGGAGACCAATTGCAAGGGCAATTGCAGTCTATGGGACTGCAAGAGAAGTTGTAATAAAATGGTGGCCATATAGGAAAGTAGATGAAAACAAGGTATGTTGTAGAGAAACAAGACTTGGTAACTGGGTAGGGTGATGAGGAAGAGTGAAGACTTGAAGGTAAATTCCAAGGTTGCAAACCTAGGTGACTAAAAGAATAGAGTGCTTGAGAAAAACAGGAAAGTTAGTTGGAGGAATGGGTGCTTTAGCAGTTATGTAGAGGATAGAGTGGAGTCTTGGAGAGACTTGAAGAGGGATGACAAAATTAGAGACTATTGTTAGAGTGTAGGCAAAAATTGATGAAGGGCCTGAAACTGGGTTTAGGTACTCTAGGTGGAGAACCTTTGGCTGTGAGAAGTGGAGAACTTTTGACTGTGAGAAGTGGAGAACCTTTGACTGTGAGAAGGTGGATCCAAATGTTAAGAGAAATCTACAAAGAGAGATGACACCTCCAGGGGGAGATTATCAAAGAAAGTTTCACAGAGGTAGGTAGTGGTGTCTTGAAAGAAGGGAGTTGTTTCACCAGTTGTTGTTGGGGAATAGGGGATAGGAGCCTCTTCCTGTAAGTATTGAAAAAAGCTTGAAGATGGGTCAGGGAAATAGGATTATAAAGGTTGATGAGTAAACCACTTTGACAAGAAAGTAGTGTATGTGAATATGAGAAGAAAATATGTGGAAGCCATGCCATGCTATGACTGGCAAGATACATTTTTAAGCTTTATTTGCTTGCAATGGGGAGGTACAAGGAAGGAATTTGAGTGAAATGATTCATTAGGATGACTATTAGGGCCACAATATAAAGGGTAAGTTGGGGAGGGGAGACACTAGAGGTAGGGGAAGACAGATAGCTATACAGCACAGTAAATCGCACTCTGGGCCTGGAGTCAGGAAGACATGAATTCCACAGCCTCAGACATCTACTAGCTATGTTCCTTGGACAAATCACTTGCCGGCAATTCATTTCCTTAATTGTGAAATGGGGATAAACATAGTACCTCCTCAATAGGGTTGTTGGGTTGTCGTTGATCAACTAAGATAATATTTGTATAACAGCACAGTTCCTAACACATAATAGGTGCCTAATAAATGCGTATTCCCTTTCCATAGAACCAGTTAGGACCCTAGTATTGGCAAGACATGATGAAGACCTGATAGGAAACAAATAATATTTTGTTGAGGTTGTAATGACAGGGTTTGGCAACTAATTGAATGTTGAAAATAAGGGAGAATGAAAAAAAAGATAATTTCAAAAATAGGAGTCTAAAATGTAGTATTAAGGGAAAATATTTCCTTGAAGGTTAATATATGAAACTGTGGAAATAGATGGAATAATTAAGGAGACAAGGGTTAAGGGGGAAGAGAACCAGGACAAAGTGGTACAGGGATGTCCAAAAGAATAATTTTTGCTAATTCTGGTTTATAGATTTTTAGAGAAATATGATATTTAAAAAAAAATTGGACTCTGAGAAAATGGCATAGGTGATTTTTTAAATTAAAATGCATCTTAAAATATATTGATTTTCTTCATATTTGGTCTGTCTAGAGTCTCATGGTTTGTACAAGTGTAAGGATAATATTGGATATTACTCTGGATTTATGTTTCCGCCTGCCATAGAACTCATTGTGAGCTATACATTCATCTCAGGGCAGAATTTTATCTATTGTATATAATGGCATCATAGACAATTGTGATGATTTGAAAATGTGGGAAAATTGCAAGCTACACCCCCAGTAACAACAGACGATTTCTGGGCTTTTCAGGGAAATCATGGGTATTGCTAGTGTTTTGAAGAAGAAATGAGCTAGTAAAGGAAGTTTGTATGTCTAGAAATGCAGGAAAGGACAATCTTTTTAAAAGGAAATAACTTGCATTTAGCAGTATAAAATATGGAAAATGAAATATCTCGCGAAGCAGAAATTGCTTATTTTCAGTGCTATTAATAATGTTCTAATAAAGGGATTTTTAGTGTGAACACTCTAATCTTCTTATTCTCTATAGTTTAAAAAAATGCCCCCTTAAAGTCCACACTTCCAGATACACAGCAGTTTTTCCATGATGATGAAATGGAAATGAATGGAATATGTCCCTTGCGGCATAATGTATAGCCCTACTTCTGTAAACCTTTTGAGTTTGAGGATTATAATTGCTTTCTGTTTTCCACAGAACCTTCCACAATCTACCCCCAGAATAGACACTCATTCAATATATTTGTTCCAAACAATCTCACAAAATTCCTTTAAATTTCAACTTCTGGTGAATCTTCAAGCTTTTCCATAGATGTTGAGAAGCAAAGGAGCTAACTACTGAGAGTGTTCTCCAAAGCAGGGAAGAGAAGCTTTAATCCAGATTTACAAGGGAATGAAGAAAGAAAAATTTACCTATGTTTCTTTTTCTTACAGGAGCTATGCAAATTAATACAGACATTTCCATCCCTGTTATTTGTCTCTTTCCTCTGAATATCTTTAACTATCTTAAACAGAAGTTTCCTACTTTAAGAAAAAAAATCACAACAACTTTTTGACTTTTCCAGTCTGCCAAAACTGATTTTATACAAATGAAGTTTGGCTATGTACTTCTTTATTCATTATGAAAGTAGTTAATGCAAATTTAAATATCAATCCTCCCTACCAAAAATGCACACACACACACACACACACACACACACACACACACACACACACACAAACAAAATTATATTAAAAAAACAGATTGCTAGGCAGGTTTTGAGGAGTCTCTAATGTGTACAATATTGAGGATGATTACTCATTCAGAGTTCCCGTTCAGCTACACACCTCTCACTCTGTCACTTATTCCAGTACTGTGGGAATTGTGTATTAAGTGAAGAGTAATTTTCACAGATGTTTTGTTTGAAATCTGTTAGGTTCTTTAACTATGGTTATGAAAGTAGCAAGAATATTAGGTATTGGTCTTTCAAAGTTTGATATGGCCAGGAACCCTATCAAAGAAAGATGCTAAGTAGAAAGGGTCTACTAAAACTTCGATAATCCTAAATCATTACTTGTATTTCTTCTGTCTAGTGGGTTGGGGGGGGGATTATATAATTGAGGTAAATCTTCTTTTACTGGATGCATAGGTCAGTGAAAAGATGATTGGATCAAAACTTGAAGAACCTGGGTGTAGGACTCAGTGTCTCAACTCTACTTGTTTAAGGTCAGCTGATTCATTTAACTTCTCTCACATGGGAAATAATGAAGTAGAACCAAATAATCTCTAGGTCCTCTACCAGTTCTAAATCTATGACATTATGATGCAATAGATATTTAAGTCATAAATGTAGAAAGTATGTCTATTAATGGAGCTAACTTTAGTTTCCATAATTAAAATAGGCCTGATTTATGATAGCATTACTATCATGTAAGAGTTTTCTTTTGATGATAGTGAATATAACTTAGGCTCCTACTCTGGGCTGCAGAGCTCTGTGCAAATTGTGTAGAAGGCAAAAAATAAAAGCGCCTTTAGATGCAGTTCATTCCCTCATGTAGCTTATATTTTAGTAAATAGATATAGAACACACACAAAAAAATGAAGGCCTTGAAAAAATACAAAAAAGGTGTCAGGAAGTAGAGTTGTTTTTTGTTTTATATGTTCATATATAAACAGAGTTTGGGAGAATCAGATGTGACTTCAAAGGGAATAGTAGCCATTGAGTCAAGTCCAGTCTTGAAAGATGTATGGATATCAACAGGTAGTGATGGGGGAAAAGGATGAGAGTCACAAATCACAAATAATGTGGAAAGACAAATGAATATAATTTTATTCAAAAGCTTCCCAAACTTCAACTATTAATTAATTACCTCTCTAAGCTTTCCCAAGAAAGAATTTTCTGCTGACCATATGTATTAATAGCATTCCTATAAAGAAATCATCTTGCTAATCAGCCCAGTGAGGACCTCCCCTTTTTGGGACATTAGCTACCCTCCTGAGGGAATCAGATGCCCATCACACTGCAGTATGGTAGAACCCACTGGAGTCAGAAGACATACGTACACATTTTAGCTCTGCCACTTATTACTTTTGTGCCCTTGTTCAAGCCCTCTTAACCCCTCTAGCCTCATTTTCTTCATCTGTAAAATGAGGGAGACTAGAAAATCTCTAAGGTCTATTATAGATCTAACCCAATGACCAATTCCAGTACTTCCTCTTAGCTCAAGCATTTCTATCTTTAAATATAATTCAAAACATTAATTCCTAAACCATGACAACATAACTACATTTAATGTCTATATTTGTAAGTTGCTGAGCCAGCTACATTCTCTGTGTTTGCATGGCATGTGTATATGGGGGAGGGGGGACACAAGAATTTACTAAGCATCTAACTTAAGCTCAGTATTTTTGAGTTAAGTACTTAACAGTTACCTCATTTGATCTTTAGCCCTGGGGGTAGGCATTATTATTATCTCCATTTTACAGTTGGGGAAACTGAGGCTGACAGTAGTTAAGTGTCTTTCCCAGGGTCACATAGCTAATACGTGTCTGAGGGTAGGTCTGTAGGTTTGAAACTCAAAACCTTGTGGAAATGAATGTTGACAACTAAAAATTAATAAATAAATTCTGGAAGAAAAAAAATATTTTTTTGGCCCCTGGCAGACTTAAGATTTCTCTACCCACATATCTCTTATGGGAAATGGCATCACTATATGTGATTTTATCAGCATAGGGCACTCCTGGTGCAATAACTCCCCTAGCTCATATAAATTTAGCAACTCCATCAGGGGCTGTGATTTGCTTATAGTCATATGATTATGTATGTGTAAAGCAGAACTCAAACCCAGACCTTCTTGACTCATGATACCTCCTGTTTGGCTGGCACTCTTTTCACCAGTTAAAATTATATAATGGGTTTAGAGTATGTAAAAGCAAAAGAGTGCTATAATAAGCCTAAGCTAATGGCAATTCATGTTTTTTCCCAAAAAGTTTTATTAATGCCCTTCAGACTCTGACTGCTGATTTTTTTTAATCATATGCCTCTTTTAAGCAGACATTCAGTTTTTCCAAAGTATTTTGTGTGCGACTCTAGGTGACACAATGATTTTTTATATAAAACTTCCTATAATAATCCAAGTTATGTTTCTACCTGAATCCTAACTAAAATCTTTAAAAATGACACTTTAATTACAAGTATTATAGTGTAACTTTGATTACCTCAGATATATTACAATTCCAATTTTTCAAAAATATTTTCAGTAATATTGTGGGATATATATGTGTATGTGTGTGTGTGTGTGTGTGTGTGTGTGTGTGTGTATTCTCTTGTATGAGGTTTGGCATGCAGCTTAATGAAAAAATTCATTCATTTCAAAATATATTCTTTTTCCTATACATAATAAAGAATAGAGACAAACTATGTGAATTGGGGGGGGGGGGTTGAAAGATGTGATGAGAAAATCAAACTGTACATATGTGTGATATGGCTTTTGAGTTTCATATCACAGTTTTATCACCATATCATCATGTGTTGCTGCTAGGGAAAGCAACAAACAGTGGCTTCTGCCATTTAATTGAACAAGGATCTCTGAAAATTGCACCTGTTCATTATGTGAGAAATCCTTCTGTGGGCAGAAAGAAGGAATTCACTTTTATCCCAGAATAGTTGCCTAATCCTTATAACTTGGGCATTATGTTTTTTGAGCCATGATTGTGCAATCTGCTACCCATTTCAGCCCAAAAATGTTATTGAAATGAAGCAGCCTAACTTTAAGCAAACTGCATCTTTTTAATGGATAGGGTTGTAAAGTTCACTGCCATGATGGAGCCATGCCCTGTAAAACCAGTGTTTAAAACATATATCTAAAGGTGGCTAGGAAAGAGGGCATCATTGGACACTCTCAAGCTCACTGCTGCTTTAAAATAAGAGGCTCAGAAATTGCCCAAATGGTCTAACTGTTTATGAATCGCCAGCAAGGCACGGTGTTTCCCATTTAACAAACACCATGGATACTTTATTGTCTGTGAGGCTTCCATGCACTGCAGTAAATTTGAATTGGATATTTTCTGTCCAAATTGACAATGATGATTAAGCCAAAAAATAAGTGTGTTCTCCTTTAAATTTTAGCTGTGGCATCATGTCACATCCCCAACATTATGCTAGGCAGTAGCAAGTCAGTCACCGTAGACCAAAATTTTGATGGATATACAGCAAATCAAAAAGGGGATAGTCATTTTTGAAGTCAGCAAGAGCAAGATCTGTCTGCAGATACAGGCTTCAGTATTTGTCCCTCTTTGCAAAGTACATATATACTTATCTATATCTATATCTATCTATCTATATCTATATATATATATATCTATATGTATTATACACATACATATATTCATATTATTTTGTCAGTTTGTTTCCATTTGAGGAGTGTTCAAAATTGATATTCATTTTTTTCTATAACCCTTAAATTGTACAATTTAAGAAAACTGAGTGAAAAAGATAAATTAAATGGGTAGAAATATTTTCAAATCAAAGACCAACTGACATATATAAAAATGATGTGTGTTTCTTACACAGTCCACAGGGAAAATTCTGCAGGCTGGCTATGATCTCTACAATTTGCCTGAGGGCAAACTAGACTTTGGGATATTCTATTATCCCTTTGGTCTGTTTATCATGGAAACTGATGTACAAATCGAGAGTTCTTTTGGACTCTTTCTTTCTATTTGGTGGGACTGGTAAGAATTCACTTATCTCATGTCTTCACCTTCTGTGAAGTGCTGCAGAAAGGTTCAGTGACCAGTAATCAATTATTATTGAGAAGCAATCAATTGCTAATTTCCATAATTATGCACATCTAAACACTATGAACAAGGAAGAGAAACAAAGCTGCACTCCAAGCATTGCCTTGTTAGCAGTATTTTGTTAACACAGGCTCTAAAAAAAGCTGCCGCAGCTGGTACCACAAATGTGTTTCCAGCATTCAGGCCATCAACGTGATTCGTCGCTAAATGTATAGAATCAGCTTCTTGCTAAAAACTACAATTACAGGTGATATACAGATTGAAATCACAGGGCTGGTTTGTCGAAGAAAATTGTCCTAATGATGGGTTTTCGGATGGGGAATGCAGCTCTTTTCTTTCTCTGTGATGGGTAGTGAAGGCAGCTGCACCTGCCTCTACGCTGTATTCTGCCGCACTTAATGATATCTGATGATATCATTAGGCAAAGTGTTCATAAACAGATGTTGAGCCTGTGCCTAAATGCTGTCAGATGAGCGGTTGCTGGCCTGAAACAGTATTATTTATATAGAACATTTACGTTTGTTATGTTAATAACCCCACTATTAGCTCTCTGGATGTTGCGATAGGAATGTAAATGTAGTTAATATGAATAACAACCTCTTTACTCTTTGTGCTGCAGTTGAGTATAACTTTTAGGCTTTTAGAGAGAAACAAAGATTCCCCCCACCAAGTCCTTTTGACTTCATGATTTTTTTTTTTTTTTGGCATCGTCAGAAATTTTGATCAGCAGATAAATAGCAAGAAATCTGTAGGACAGATGTTAAAGGCTGGAATTTGTTTCTCTTAACACTTGGTGTTTTCAAGAAATTCAAGTATTTATGTGTTTTCTTGTATCCCCTGAACCCAGCACATTACACTAATATGTCCAAGTCATCTGTTTCAAAGGAAACACACACACACACACACACACACACACACACACACACACACACAGGAGAGTGTGGAGAATTCAGATCAGTTTGTTCAGGGTCAATCAATCAACCAATTCATTAACAATCATTTATGTGTATACTGTGTTCCAGGCACTATACTAAGCACTGGCCATGTAAAGACAAAAATGAAACAATCTCTACCTTCAGTGAGCTTACATTCTGTTAAGCAAAACAGTGTATATATGTGTATACATATATCTATGCATCTATAGAGAGACACACATCTATATATATATATATATATATATATATATATATATATATATTTATGTGCATGTGGGTGGGTGGAAATCATGCAAATTATATGCATAAATAATAGACTCCTTCTGGAACAACTTCATTTTTTTTCAGATAAGGGGTCATAGTATTGGAGAACAACCTTCTAAATTGCCCCTTCTCTATTTTGGTTGATAGTAAAGGTACTACCCTCATGCCCTGATTATAGTGCCTAAGATACCACATTACAATGACTGTAGATTATTGTATTTTTTTTTAGCCAAAGTTGAATTTTATACCTCATAGTTAATTCATGTGGAGCAAGTTATGTAAATTCTGACAGTCATCAAAATGTGCATTATTTCTCTGAAATATTACTCTGCTGTGATCGCCACGTTATATAAAACAACTTAGTGCCTTTGTCATTTTATGTGGGCGCCTTAACTCTTTCTGAATTGTTGTTGATTTTTGAAAGGGTGGCGCTGCAAATGCATTCCCTTATTTTCAAGATCAGATGAAGAACTGTTATTTCGACTTTTTAATGGAGGAGAGATAAACAGTGTTAAACTGGTGCTTCATTATAACCATAATTAGAGGTTACAGTGATTTTTGAAGTGTCATACTCATCTCAATTAATGCTTGTAACATCTTTCATGTTGCTAAAAATGGTAAAGATGTCCATGTGTGTTTGTTGCAGCATCTATAGGTGTGAGAGGAATGTACTAGATCTGTATGTTTACATGTGTGCCTTTTTTCACATATTCTCATAAATTTAAGGCTAATCTGAATCATCTGTGATTTTGAACAATTATGGCATTTCAAAGGGTGATTTTTTTCTTTTTTTGCACATGGCCTCCCTCAGATTTCCATTTTGATCCTCTGGATCAAGTTGGGGGAACTCTTCAATCTCCACAAAGAGGTTTGCTAGCCCGTAGTATTCTACTAAATGCATTATGAGGCATTAGGGAGCTGAAGTGATGGAAAGAAACAGGATGGTATGTTTTATTTTCTTTGGAATGCTATGTGAGTATACTGATTACAAGGAACAGAGTAGAAAATCTATAACTGCTTCTTAAATAGGGACAATTGAATACTGGTTGATCCTTTTGTGTGGCTTATACAGAGAGCAGGCTTGGATTCTGTGAGAGGAATTCTGACCTGGAAGGAATAAAGTCACTCTTTACTACTGCTTTCCCAAAGTCCTATCCTGAAGAATATAATATGTATTAGCAGAGGAAGGACTTTGGAGACATATTTTGTGATTTAGGTTTTCACCCATCTTTCATTTTTATTTATATTTTAAAACTATAATTGGTTTAAATCAGGAAAATTTTAAGGGAAAATCTACAGCATAGTGGTCCTTTTCATCCTTGGCATCATATAGCACAACCTGTGACCCCTTAAGAATTGATAGTAGTTGTTCATTAGATAATGAAACAATGAATTTTGATTTGTTTGTCAATTCAAGATGCAGTGAAGTTACTCTACAAAATTATAATACTCGAGTCCTCAGAAATCCAAATTGATTTGAGTGAAAAAACTAGGGATGTCTTGAGAGTATCAGTTACTATTCAAATAGATCATCAATACATCAATAGTCTAATTCAGAAGCTACCAAGCTGGAAGTCTATCATCACCCTCTCCCAGAAGTCTTGTTCACTTCCCATCTTCCCATCAATGCAGTAGTCCTGGAAATAAAAAACGCAGTTATTGACTGGTCCTCCAGACTGAATGTTGCAATATCTATCCATGAAATGTTAGGTCACTGTTGAAGGTGGCATAATCATCTAGAGTTATGTATATGAAGAAGGTATGACCACTTTCTACCCAAATCTATTGAGTGCCTATTAATGACCACACTCCTATTTGGATATAGGATCCTTTCCCTTAAAGCCATTTAATATACCCTACCACTTTTTAAAGTTAAATTTGAGTAATATTTAGTATGTGCCTACTCTGTCCAAAGCTCTGAGCTAGGCACCACAAATGATAAGGGTAAATTGAAATGTAGTTTGTGTTCTCAAGAAGCCAGCAATTCATGAGGGAATACAACAAAAAATTACAGTGTAAAGTAGAGTATAGCAATGAACCCAAAGGATATACAAAGTAATGAGGATTCAGAACAGAGGGAGCCCTATTTTACCAAGAGAAAAAAGTGAGGGGTTTCATTGTAGAAACAGCATTAGATATTTTCTTTGAAGAATGAGTAGGATTTGAGCAGGCAGGATAGAAGGAAGAATTACATTCCACAGGAAAAGAGCAGCATAAGCAAAAACCTAAGACCTGGAAATCAAAGACTATATTTGGGAACTAATGAGTAATCTTGTTTGTCTGCAATGGGGCATACTTATAGAAGAGCATTGGAATATAAAGCTGGAAAAAATAAGTTGGGGACGTATTGCCAATGATCTTAAATGCCAGAGTTAAGAACGGCAGTTTTATCTACTTGACAGTAGAAGCCACTGAGTTGTTGTTGTTGTTTTTTAAAGGTCAGTGTGATTAAAGAATTGTTGCTATCTATCAATCAGGCTTTTTGAGTTTTTAAGTTTAATATCCATGTATGTGTTTATACAGGATGTCCCAAAATTCTTAGTGCATTTTAAACTTTAATATCTTAAGGCTACACTGGGAAGTTTGGCATGAAACACTTAATACTCACACAAACATATAAATACCAAATATTCTCCTTCTATAAAAACAAAAACAAAACATATCTGTCCTTCTATTAATGCTCCCACCTCTGCTTGACTCACATCAATCCCATCTTTACCACAGAGTCAGGATGTATGAAGTATTCAGTGTCTACCAGCTAAATAATGTCTTGTTAGTGAGGTAACATTTTTTGGTTATTTATTTTGTTTTTCTCTTGCTGCACAATAGCTTCTGTTTGCTAATAATAAAGAATGGACCTCCTCAGTCAATGTCTGTTCTAATCAGAGCTGTGGTAGAGAAAAAGGAGCATTGACCTTGGAGTCGAGAGACGAGGGCTCCAATCTCAGCTTGGCCAGAAATAGACATTGTGACCTGGAAGAAGTCTCCTCATCTCTCTGGGTCTCAGCTTTCATCAACTTTACAATGAAGGGGTTGGTCTAGATGATCTCAGATTCCCCTTGTTCTCTCTTGATCTCTGATTCACTGGGTAACCTCTTTGTGCCTCACCTTCCCTCTCTGTAAAAATGATAATAATAGCAACCTACCTTTCTACCTCATAGAAATAAGAAGGAAAATGATAATACAGTTGTGAAAAATGTCTCTTTTGAAAGAACTACTCTATAAACTCAATATTCCATTTGAAAATCTAGATTAATATGAATAGTCATTTTTTTGTCTTTTTTTGGAGGGGTTAAGGCAGGGTAATTGAGGTTAAGTGACTTGTCCAAGGTCACACAGCTATAAGTGTTACGTGTTTGCGGTTGGATTTGAACTCAGGTCCTCCTGACTCCAGGGCTGGTACTCTATTCACTTCACCACTTAGCTGCCCCAATGGATAGCTATTTTGAGTAGCACATTTCAATAATCTGTTGTTGAAATAAGTCTTCTGGTAATGATCTGATTGAACAAGTATTTCTCACATGTCTTCTATTTGTCAGGTACTCTACTATACTCAGGGGATATGGAGATAAAATGGAAAACAGTCCCTTCATTTTAGGAACTTATGTGCTACTGGATGAAATGACTATGATTATGATGATGTCATTAATGTTTATTACTATTTAAAATTAATTTCCTGCATGCTTACTAAGAAGAAAGGAGTCACTAATTAGAATTATAGCTGTACCAATGTAAATAAATAGCACATTTATTTTTAGGGTAGTCAAATTAAACAAAATCTGTTTTTAATGGGACTGTATATGCAGGTGTATAATTAGTGTAATTTTTAGTATACTTAAAAAAAACAACTCTTTGGTTGGGTCCCCAATGTAACAACCAAAAACAACTGTATTGCTCTCATTGCACTCTCTGTATGTATCTGTTGTGCAACTGTGTGGAACTTTCATTTCTTATCTTAGTCACAACTGTCTTCAAATGGATGGGATATTACACATAACTCCCAATGCTCCCGTGAATATAAGAAAAAATACTTGCTTTTTAAGAAGCAACACTGATATGTTGAAAATTGGGTCATAGCTGGTTTTATATCAAAGACAAGTAAGAATCACCTAGGGGATGCTAATACATTTATTATTTTATTTTATCATTTTTTTCAATTTATAAAATCATACCCTTTATGATAAGGTAGCCTCAAGGCCCAAGCATGAAATATAAAACACTTAGTTAACTGCCTCTGCTCTCTTTATGTATTTTACTGTGGTATATTAAAATATCAATTATATAGGATATCTGTATAAAATACCACATTAAGAAGACATATTTTCCATTGTACCCGGAAGGTCAGATGTGAGTAGTTTTTTTTTTTTTTTCAAACTGGGATAGAAAGGGAATTCCACAAATAAAGACATTCCAGAGACAGCCCGTTGCCTTTGGGCTTCCATGTATGGAATTTTGGAGCTGTTACCAGAAGTTTCTTGCTCATTGTTGAGTATCAGGATGTTCCAAATAGCCTAGCAAGGAGAAAGTGTAAAAGGCATATGCAAGTCATACATATATCCTGGAATCATTGATTTAGAATGGGAGGAGACCTTGGAGGACATCTGGGCCGACTCCCAAGTTACAGATGAGGACACTCAGGCATACAGCGGACAAATAGTACATGAAGCATCTCATAGCTGGATTGGATCAGGGGTAGAAATTGAAAATAAGTCGTCCTGCTTTCAGGGTCAATGTCCTCCCTACTATACTGTGCTACTGTTTTCTATACTTTAATCATTTTTAGTAGAACTAGATTTGAATCACTGTTCTGTGGAGTCCAGAAATGATTTAAAATCATGACTCTAACCATTGCCTATGTGGAACCTTTGGATATTTTGCTTAACTTCGGGAAACTTTTTTGGTTTTAGCTACCAACTCATAGAACAGTATTGTCTTCTTGGTATAGTGAGTTCCTACTCTTGTGCTGACAAAAATCACAAATTTCCCACATTTTCAGATTTAGCTTTTTGCCTTGAGTGATAGGGAGGCTATTGCTTTTCTGGATGATTGGAAATTTCTTCCTGTATAATCAAACCCTTTTTTCTTTACATTTGGAAAATAGCCACCTAACTGACCTACCTGTTTCTGATCTCTCTTCTCTTCAACTCCTCCTTTCAGAAGCAGCCAAAAGAATCACTCTGGTCTGATATTATCTTTTCTCTGCTTAGGAATCTTCACTAAATCTCTCTAATGCCTAAGGAAAAAGAGGGCAGACTCCTTCACTTGACATGTAAAGCCCTCCACAATCACAGCCTGCCTCTCCAGACTTACTTCCCATTACTCTCCTTCACACACTCTACACTTCTGCAAAATCGGCTTATTCCTCTTTCCAAAATTTATCATTCCATCTCCTACCTCCATTGTCTGGACTGCCCGTTATATATGGAATGTAATTCCTTCTTACTTCTCTTTTTGAGAATTTTGAGTGCCCTTCAAGACCACACTAGGGGTTGTACCCAATGGGAATTCTTTCCCAATATCACTAGTTGTTAATACTCTTTTTTTCCTTGAATTGCCTTGTATCTAATTATCCATCATGTGTGTTACTCCCCAATAGAATGCAAGCTCCTCAAAGGACTCCTTGGTTTTGTTTTATAATCCTTAGCACCAAAAACAGTACCCTGAATATACTATTTGCTTAATGAATGCTTGTTGAATTAAATTGATTTGTTTTTGTTTATGGTATCTCAGTTATGTGGCAACTGGCCTTCAACACTAATTTGTAACAAAGATGACAAAAATAGATAAATCACAATATCTTTTGTTTCTAGTGCATACTTCTTCCATATCAATAAGGAATTGTCCAATAAAAAATAATAAAATATCACCTGGATTCAGAGCTCCATTCCAAATGTAAGAAAAAAGTGAGGTTTTTAAATAAAATATCATTCCAATCTCATACATGAAGAGAAAGTCTAAGTAGCTAAAATAGTGGTGATTATAGGACTTACCTAGAAATCAGGTATTACTCCTTACCTAAAACCATCTTGCTTAAATTGCATAACTTTGCTACCCAGAGAGAACTGCAAAGAATCTGGTAGAGACCCAAGTTTGAGACATGTAATTAGAGTGGTTTTATATTAAGCA
This sequence comes from Gymnobelideus leadbeateri, assembly GCA_011680675.1. NCBI lineage: Eukaryota > Metazoa > Chordata > Mammalia > Diprotodontia > Petauridae > Gymnobelideus > Gymnobelideus leadbeateri. Next base: position 444,554 of record WOXC01009786.1, read on the forward strand.
ACAAACTTGTGGGGGAGGATTAATGTCAGAAGATTCCTGATTCTTTTTTAAACAGTGTCTGCATCAATGAGACTGTATTAATTGCTAATCTACTTTTAGAAAATGAGCTACCCTTAAGCCCCAGAGCCTTAATCTTTCACATGACCCACTAGCGAATGGAATGTAGTCTACGATGCTTCTGTTTTATACCCCATATTAAATAAATTTATGTAATATATAGTGAACTTGATATAACTGGGTTCCATGACATGAGTTCTGTTTAGAAAGAAGACATCCATGGAAGGACCAACCAAATGAGCTATACTTTTTTTTCAGTGGCTGAAAATAAATGTGATCAGATTTCTAGAAAAAATTATAATTATGAATGATATTGTGATTTGGTCAGCAATAGGAAACTCAGATGCAACCCAATCATGACTTAGTAAATGTCTCAGGGATTTTCATTAGACTCAGAGATGTCAAGTCACTTGCCCAGGGTTGCTCAGCTATATAATAACTACAAGAGATGACATTTAAGCACATTTTCTTGATGACAAGCCTTGAACTTTATTCACTATAGAGAGCTACCTTTAACAATAAAATTATTACAAAGTGATACCTTTCCATTTCTTTATTTGCTATTTCAATTATCACATGGACCAGTTGTAAATTGTGCTACTTCCTTTTAAAATGTCATGTTCCCCAGTGGATTTATTTAAAATTTATCCTAAAGCTAGGGAGATTTTTAGGCTGACTTGGCAGATTTTCATCATGATGTCACTTTAAAGTCACTTAAATAAAGGTCTACATGGACAACCAATATCTTCAAATAGACCATTTATGTATATCTGCAGAAATATTTCAGTGAGCTTTTACTTAATGGCATACATACCATGTTATAGTGTGACTTTTTGAAAACATTTTCAGCAGATAGTTTCTTTAAAATGTAGTTTTCTTCAAAACACTCATGTGATTTTGACATCAAATTAGGTACAGATTCAAATTCTCTATAATAATTCTATTGGCTGCTTTTAAAAGACAATTCTTTCATTTTGAAGGGAAGTGCAGATTATTTATGTACAAATATTTTCAGCTATGTACAATTATTAGGGGGATCAGCTTGAACTAATGGATAGAGAGCTGACCTTGAGTCAGAAAAATCTAGGTCCAGTCTTACTTCTACCTTATATTAGCTGGTGACATTAAATAAATCACTTAGCCTCTCAATGCCTAAAACTTATAATTTTACAGATTAATTAGCTCTTTAAATTTCAGAGAATTGCAATTGAAGGAAGCAGTTTGCTCATCCAGGTATTTCCTACATCTGCAAAGTCACAGGTTCAGTCCCCTGCTCATTGCCTTAGATTTTATGATGAATCATCAAACTTTACAAGATCTACCATTAGGCTGTAAGCTCTTTGAGTGCCGGCGTGGTTCTTGGCCTTTCTTCTTCAATCCACAACATGCAGCATGGTGTTTGGCACATAGTAGGTACTTAGCAAATGTTTGTTGACTTAGCTAACTAAAAGTTTGCTGCCAGTCGTTACTAGGTTTGTTTTAAAATTCTTATTTAAAAGGGAGTGATTTTTGAACACTCCAGTGAATAACCTCTAAGGTACCTTTCAGCTTTAAAAATTAATGCCTCTAATTCTTTTACTTGCATTGCTTGTTATGATTCAGGTGTTGAAATGAAAGCATTCATTCAAAATATATAGAATTTATTAATGGTATAACAGTAAGAATTGAGGATAGAATTTTCTGCACATAATACTGAAAACCTCATGGAATGAAAAGTTTTCAAAACAGAGATCTAACAAAAGAAATCACTGAAATGTAGGAATTGTATGAGATATATATCATCTCCGTCATTGGATCTGCTACTGGAAGAGTCCCAAAGACAATTTCAGTGATTATTCATTAAATGAGCTGGCATCCCAATGCTTTCAGTTTCAAAGGAAAAAAGTTACTTCTTCCACCTATGCAATAGCCCCTGGAACTCTCAATAGAAAAAATAGTGACTTGTCCCAGACTCACTTCCATTTAAACTTCCTAGAAAAAGATATAAAGAATGAGAGGAGTAATAAAAAGAAAAATATCACTACAGCCTCCGTCTGTTAAAAGTATTTACTTTTGTAAAGTACTTGTATAAAATTTATCTCATTTTGTCTTCAAAAAGCTTCATGAGTCAACTAGTAAGCGCTACTATCTTCATTTAGTGATGAATGAACTGAGGTGTGGGTAAAGTATATTGCCTGATATCTGACCATGACTGGTTGGTTAGTTATTGTCAGCTGTATGGGATGTTTAGGGAGGATTAGCACCCATGGTGAGAGGGCTTGCCAAGCCCTTTTCAGGGCTACTTGTTCACCTTTGGTTTCCATTTTTCACCAATTTTTATTTGTGGCTTCAAGAAGCTATAGCATGCACAGTGACCATACCCCATTAAAACTGTCTCAGCAGATGGGTTAAACCAGTTTGAGGGTAACTTAAGGGCCTTAAACCTGTCAGTGAATTAGGGGGACGTCTGCACCAAGCACATGATGACTTCTCCCAGCAGAATGGGTGGAACAGAACAATTTATTCCAATGGCCATGAAGACAGCTGAAGCAGATACTGTGCAGTGCTCAAAGCCTAGTCAGATATCAAAGATACCACAGTATCCACTGCATCCCAGGCCATTGTCAGTCATCTTGACTTTTATCTTGCCACTGGACTCTGATGACTCTGGATGAAAGAATGAGGCTAATAACTTTGCCTCACTAAGATCCAATTCATGTACAAGTCAAGACTTCACCTTGTGATGTCATTGGTCTCCTTTGAAAAGGAAGGACAAGCAATAAACAAGAACACCAGTTATCAGTCAGTGGACAGAAAACAATCCAGTTCATATTCTATTGAAAAGTAGGGGTTTTACATTGGGTAAGAAATTTGAAGACAATAGGATATTTTCTTTTTGATATTTCCAGATTGCTGCTATCATTAGTCAACAAAATAGAGAAGCCTTAAATGATAGAGTCAACTTAACTTATCTGAAAATATTAATATGAACAACATTGAGCTTAGCTATTATACTGTCAAATAAATCAATAGGTCAATGAGATAATAGTAACAGTAATAATAACAACAGACATGTTTAAGGTGCTAGAATATTTGCAAAATGCTTTATATTCATTTCTGATTAAGGCTTCTTAACAACCTTATAAATGCTAGCAAGTGTCAGTAACAAGATTTGCACTCAGGTCTCCCAGACTCCAGTCCAGCAATCTCCTAATCATGCCTTTCTGCTTCTTATAGGATTTAGATCTGCAGGGGATGTTAGGTTTCATAGAGCTCCATCCCTTCACTTACAGATAAGGAAAGCAAGGCTCAGAGAGCCAGAGTACAAAGATAGGGTTTGACTGTCTCCATCAAGTAATCCTTGGGTACTAGGCCAAGTACCCATGATGTCAGGCCACTAGAAGCAATTTCCAATTTAAGTCCCTCCTTTATATAGAAGAGGGCAAAATATGTAGCTTATTCTATAGGTTCATACGCCAATGTGCCTTCCTTCCACCATGAGGAAAACCTGTATCTAGACTACATTGATTGTGAAGAAGTATTTTGCATTGATGCAGCATTTGTCTTCTGAGGCTCTCACACAGTCGCTCATTCAAATATATTACTGCAGTAGAATAAATGGAGAACCTGGGGCTCTGTAGGGATTAAGTGAAGTGGGAAATAGAATCTCTATATATTGCCTATCAGACCCAAACTTTTCACTAGTAAACAAAACCATCACTCCATTTCACTGATGGCTAATACCTGAATCTCACAATGCAATTTCATAATTTCTTTCTAGTTTCACAACCCTGTTAAATGATTGGGAAGGTGAAGAAAAATGGAAAAAATTCTAGAATACCTTGGAAGCATATCTAACGTATCTCCTAGCTATAAATTAGGAAGCTTTACTAGAGTGAAACTTCCTTCAGTATTTATTTCTTATATTTCAAAAATAACAGTATTGTGATGTTTAGAATTTTATGTCTCAGGTCCTGCCCCTTTCAGTTACTGACATATGGTAATATTACATTCGGTATCTTTCACATGGTAGATTGCAATTCAGGTTAGAGCAAAGGTTAGGTGGAATAATCCAAAAGTGAAGTTCTAAAGAGCCACAAGTGTTGTGGCCACCTCTGTCTCTACACACACACACACACACACACACACACACACACACACACACACACACACACTCATTTATGTTGGGCTGTGTAAAATATTCCAACCCATTTAATGACCCTCAGGCCTGCTTTCTGATCAATGGTGCCATAACAGGAATTATAATTATGCTAGGTTCATAAAACAAGCTTGTCATATGATTCTGGATGTCTTCATTCTCCAAGATTGAATTGGAGTGCCTTGGAAGGTCCCATAACAGACACAGGCTACAGATGCTGAGATTCACTATGCCAACTAACCACCTTTACCTCAATCCTGTTGCCTGTGCAATGAATGCACTGATAGCAGCTCTGTTTGTGCAAACAAGTGTCTGGTGGAAAGCAACGATGTGCATCACATGGAAATACTTCTCTGCACATTAACAGTGGTATGGGTCTGGCTGGGGAAGTGTGTGCACACACAGTAGTGATTCAGTACTGCTGGCTTAGCTAGCAAACAAAATATGGCTCAAGTGGTTTAACAATCCTAGAAACTGAAGGCACCAGTTTAATGAGGTCTCCTCTGCTTGAAATTAAAGTACAAGGAGTTTTACTGAGAACAGTATTCAATAACAAAATATTAAATGATAAACACAGATTGCTTAAAATCAGACGGGCCATTTTAAGAAAAGCATTTTAGCTCATCATGATATGTAGCACCTTATTTAAATTAGGAGGTGTTAATTCGTAGCTTGAATAATATATTAATATAATATGTAAAGTGAATGGCATTGTTAATCACAGTCGCGCCTGGAACGACTTTGCTTCTGTGCACTGAATGTTAATTTTGCAAAACATTAATTTCAAAGATTTTGCAGCAGTGCTTTTGTAATTAAATATTAATGTCACATGTTATTGCAGTAGCATGTTTATGAAAGCCGGCAACACTTCAAGTCAAGTCATTTGTTTTTATATTTATTCTTGTACATCTGCAATCCCTTCCATTTCACAATTTCAAAGTGAAGGCCATTTTGAATAGTCAATATGTGAACATTTTTCATTGTAAGCGTTTTTTAACATCCAACAGGGTAAATATTTAATGTTGTGTTTTTAGCTGGTATAATTTTTCAGAAAATTGGCTATAACTTTTAACAACTCAAAGGTACCTAAACTGTCTACATTTTTGGCTTAAGTGATCTGAAAATAATGTAGCAATAAATGTGATGAAGCTGTGTAAAAATATTTAAGAATTAGAAGCCTCTATATGAAAGTTGGAGTTCCCAAACTGCAATTCTGCATACAAGTGAATTCCAAGAGTCTATTTCCTGACTTTTTCTATTGCGGCATTACGTTAAGACATGTCACTTTTAAAGGGATGGAATTGACTTTTGATTAACTTTTTTTCAAGTTCCATAATTAGAAATTGAAGAGAAGAGTCATTCCCCTGTAGGGGTGTTCCTTATATGTTTTCCAGTTTATGTCAAGTGCAAAAATGAATCTGTTTCATGCCTGCCTATCAGAGTTCAAGTGTACATAGGATATATGTCATTGTATTGGTTTCCCATGACTATTTTGACCAAATTACTACATCTGGTGATCTTGCCTATGGCACTCCCAACCTGTGAATTACATTAGCCTAAAAAGAAAGTAATTTCCATTTTTGCTTGTTGACAACCAGAAACCCACTTGAGGTCTTACATTTTAAAGCTTTCATTTCTCCCTTTCATTAAAGCATTCTGTTACAAGTGTATCAGTAAAGTGAGACATTTTTGAATTATAAAGTAAGTTATTTATGCTACCAAGGAAAAAAAATCAACATATACAGGAAAAATCAAGATGCATTGTGTTTGGTTATGGGCACATTTAATGGTTAAAAATTATATCTGCACCTGATGTTGCATGTTAACAACTAATGCCATTTGACAGTGATGAAATTAAAGGATGAAGAAGAGATACAAACTACATTTTACAAGCATGATGGGTCTCCAACAATGCCATTTAAATATTATTTGTCACTATTTAAAATGAACCTTTCCCCTTTAAGCTATGCCATTATGCTCATTTGTCCTGTCACCGCTGACAGGCTATATGACTCACACACAAAAATGGTCATTAGGTACTGCATCTTCATCTTATTTAAAAAAAAAAAAAAGAAAGAAAGCATTCTGATGCCTCTAAAAGCCTGTAATTATTTTCATCCGAAGAGATAGTGTTGCTTGGAAGGTAATTTAATAACCTTTTGCATGTACCTGGGGAATGCCTCTCAAGGGAACCAAGGTGCCGACATGCCATTCAGTCGTCAAAACATGACCTTTAATGGTTGCTTGGAGAGAAGTTAGCCTGGAATGTTGTACACAGAGCGATGCTAATTCTGCTTTCTAATATATGCAAAATTTAGTTCTTGAGCAATGATCTTTGTAAGATGAATTAATATAGGTACTGCTCCAGGAAACAAAAGAAATTGCAATGTGAGATCTTCCTTCTCTCCTTCCCCCCACCCATGATCTTTTTTTTTTTTTAACTTCAGTTTGAAGCAGCTAACAACCTGCATGATTTGTATAAAAATAGTGTTAAACATTACAGAAGTCTTTAGCATTGTTTCTCCTGTTTCCCCTTTAAGTCTGATGATGAACAGGACTCCATCTCCTTCCAAAATTTTGAATAGAATCAGAAAGATTTATCTGAGAAGTTAATTCCCCAGAATAAGGCATCATCCCCCAACTACATGAAACAGTAAAATAAAAGCTTACCTTATACGAACCTCTCTTTGTATCCTAACACAGACTATGTGGCTTGGTGAAATTATTAATGCATTTACTGGGTTAATAAAATCTGCATGGATTTTCATGTTGAAATACTGTGTGGTGAGCACCTACATATATTAAATGATACATAGACTGTGTCCTGTGACATCAAGGTCCAGAAACTCCTTATTTTGGTCCTCTGATATTAGATCCCACCCTAGTTACAAATGCTAGGATTTCAACTCCTACCCCTGACATGCCATCCGTCAATTTATTAGCACGCTGGTGCAGTAAGCCACTGAACAGGCTATATCAATTCGTTTAGTTTTTTTTTTCTTTAAAATGTCTGTAATCCTCAGCTCTGCTCTCTCAACCGGTCAGCATTAAAGATTTATGTTGCACTTTTTTTTTTCATTGCCACACCTGAATATGGATTACTTAAATGGGCTGTAAATAATTCATATCTGGGAATAAGTTTCCATTACTGACCAATGTTGTAATTTAATATACTGTATTATGGGTTATACAATTTTAGATTGTTTTGTGTGTGCATTCAGCAGTCAGGCAGACAACAGTTTAAGTAAAAAAAAGGGTGAGATGTTTGTTCAGCTTATTTCCATGTTCACTGTGTGTGCTCAAATCAGCAACAGGACGGAAGACAGCAAAAAGCAAGTCTCAACTGCATATTTCTCTGCTGTTTATGAAAATAAAAGGCTTGACCTGAAACAAAATGCAGAAAATTGAATATATTAGGGGAAATCATATCAGTTTTATATGCAGTGAACAAATGGCAAGGTTTTAATGTACATGGCCAGCAGTCTTTTAGTTCTTCTAGAGCTAAGAAATAGTCCTGATTTGTGAACCAGGAAGGTTAACTTTCTTGTGCGATGCTTGATTATTCTATGCATAAAATGTCCATAAAAATACAGTCTGTTTGACAGTCCGGTTTTGAATGAGGCTACTGGATCAAATGTGCAAATTGTTAAAGTAAAAGCTATCTTTAAAACATGGACAAGTGTTTACTCTGAAAAGAGGTTTAAACAATTTAAGATTAAGTTGCATATAGTAAAAAATTAATAATAGATTAATACATGAAAATCTATGAAGACACATAAGATAATGATTTAAAAAGGAATAATTTAAAAAGATGAATTAAAAAGTCGAATCAGAAAAGAAGGCCAACATAAACTAGGGAAAAACATGCTGTGAATAAAGTCTGTTAGATCTTGAAATAGGAGAACTGCTAAATAATGCATAGTTTTATTTTTCTATAATTTGCATAAACCTTAAGAGAGTATTTATTTGTGTAAAACTTGATGTATCGAGTAAGGAGAATGAAAAAATGGCATTCATTTTGTTTTCATTTTGGTATTTAGGAAAAATATTCTGTTACATATGGACTACTTAGACCTAATCATCTGACTGAATGTGATGTGTTTCTTGAGCCAGGTTGGAAAGGGCTGGATTGAGAACAGTGCCCTGGTCTTGCTGCAGGCTATGCAGGTTGGCCCAAACTCTGCTGGGGAGCAGATGGTGAGCCAATGCTTGTAGTCACACTTACCTTCCTTGCTAAATCCATAATCCCTCACTGGACACGGAGCCAAGGCAGGCTTTGGAGGCAGAAAGGAGGTTACAATCTGGACTTGGGTAGTGACTGCCAGAACTAGGAAAACAGCTCAGAAATTTCAAATGCTTAACAAGTTATCGGTCTTGTCCCTAAGCCAGTGCAGCATTTTTAAAAGTAATTAAGACATGATTGAAAATGTGTATGCCATCTAAATACAAAAATCTTCAAAAATCATCAAAACCAATAATTACAAGCCACATTTAATATGCCACTACACAGGAAGAAAGACTTTAAAATGAATTTGCTTTTTTTTGGTTGAATTGTAGGATAGTATATAAAGTTTAAAAAGAGAAAGGACTGGAATTCATATTATACTCAAGGAAGGACATGATATACATTTTAAGAGACTGTAGTGTAGTGCATAATGTATTATATACAGATATACAGATATGCCCAGTAGAAAAAATTGCATATTTATTGGACTGGCCTTTAGAATGTTATATGTTACTTTTTTTCATTATATACACATACACAAATACATATATATGTATAGATGTACATATAAGTGGAGAGAATTCATTGTATATATGTGTGTTTATAAGTGCAAATGGGGTTATTCAGCAACAGAGATAGTATAGATAAAATAAATAAATAAAATTTGAATGGACAGCCAAATTGTAATCAAGTATAATAAAGGGGGAAAAGGACAGTGCCATCTGTTTAACGTAAAAATCTAATTAAAAATGCCTCCATCTCACCTAAACTAGAGCCATTAAATAATATATAAAAGTTAAATATATATATATACATATATATATATTAGTATATCCTGTTACAGGGAGAAATATTTAAATTATGCATGTATTACCTAGATACTAATGTATTCAGGATAATAGCTAACCACCTTAACCAACATTAACCACATTGCTATAACCACTTAGATATATTTTTCTACCATTTTTAATAGGAATACATTTTATCTTCTCAGTAGTTTGGCAGTGTAATCTTATTCTCACCACTAACTTTTTTGTTACCTGAATCATCTTGGAAATTTTTTTCTCTGAAATGATGATGATGATAAATGTGATGAAGAAGATGATAGCAGCAATTAGAATTTTTAAAGCACTTTGAAGTTTGCACAACGCTTTACGTATGTTATCTCATGTAATCCCCACAACAACCCTATAAGATAGGTACTACTATTGTCCATTTTCAGAGATGAGGAAACTAAGGCTCAGAAAAAAACTAAATGACTTGTCTGGTATCACAAGTTCAGTAAGTGTCTGGGGCAGGACTTGATTTTGGGTCTCCATGACCCCAAGTCCATTTGCTACTATGCCACTCAGCCGTTATGATTTATCTCATTTTAGAACATTGTTCCTCAGTTTTAGTATTTGTTTTCTACAGGGTGATAGCCCACTTGACCCTCTGTCCACCCTAAATTCCTTCTGTCTTAATCTTCTTGGCCAAGAAGTTTAGGAAATTCATTAATTCTCTTTCAATACACATTCTTAAATTTTTACTACCTCGGCTAGAACCTATGAGTATTTTGACTATTTTCAAATCTTCAATATTCCTTTTTTGATAACATCTCATAAAAGTAGTCTTTTTAGTGTGTGATGGTAACACTAGTGAATTTGGAATCAAAAGGATTGCTTTTAAATGCTGGCTTTGCTACTAACTTATTTTTGTGACCGTATTCAAATAACTTAATCTTTCTAAGACTCTTTCCTCATTTGTAAAATGAGGGGGTTGGACCAGATAATGTCCAAGTGCTCTTTCCTATTCTTACCCTTACAACCCTATAAATAATTGCCATCTTGAAAACAAACACACACACACACACACACATATATATATACACGGTTCATTTTAGTAACATTCCTCTTTCTTTCCTTGTATGCATTGCCAACACCAATTCTTGACCATACCTTTCCCCAGGTGCAAAAATTTCCTGTCAGTGTTATCTGCCTACAACTTATTCTATAATACAAAGTCTCAAATGGGTTTCACAAAAAAGTTTGGGAGAACTATCTTCAAATGTAATTTATGAGTATATGAATTTGATGAAAGACAGTTAATAATTGTCATTAATGTGGTGCTACACATATATTTTTTCTTTAATTTGTTCTAACCTGTATTAAGAGAGAATATGTTACAGGACAGACGGGTCAAATACACAGTATAACCCTCCTAAGTGTGAAGCAAACCAGATTTAATGTTATTGACTAAGACAGAGATAGCATTACATTTTAAAACTCACTTAGTATGTATCCTGCAAGAATCCTTATGTATGGATTAATGGCCCTCCATTTCTATTTAAATTTAATACCACTGACATAGAGGAAAAAGAGCCAACCTCAAAGCCAGGAGGACCTGAGTTCAAGGTCCTCCTTTGATGCCTTCTGGCTATTTGACCCTGTCACCTAACTCCTCAGTGCTCTAAGGCTAGAGGTAGCAGAGAAGATGCCAGCCTGAATTTCCAGAGGAAATGTCCTCACTTGACAGCTTGTCTTATGAATGAAATCACACTTATGTTATCCCCTATCCCATCCACAAGCTAACCCATATAGAAAAAAAATACAAAGTTAAGGTACTGTTTTATACTTCATTCCCCCCATCCCTTTAACATTGCTTTCATTAATTTAAGGGAAATCAATCAAGTACCTACTATGCACCTAGCTTGTGTGTTAGGCTCTGGGAAATTTTCAGACATTAGAGAGGAAATGCTCCTGTACTTCACATGTGGCATTGTTATGTTTGCTGCCGCTGCTTTGATCATTTCAACACCAAAGTCTTTCTGTAAAATAGTGTTCAAGTGCTCTTCTTATTCCATTTCAAACCTTATGGGAAGAGGAAAGATTGGGGTATTATTAATACTCTAGAGTTGGTATAATTTTTGGCTGTGTCTCATGTCTGGAAAATTCTCTCCCCTCCCCTCCCCTCCCCTCTCCTCCCCTCCCCTCCCCTCTCCTCTTTTCTCTTCTCCTCTCCTCTCCTCTCCTCTCCTCTCCCATTCTGTCCCCTTCTCTCCCCTCCTTTCCCCTCTTCCCCCCTCCTTTCTCCTCTCCTCTCTCCTTTCCTCTCCTTTCCTCTCTCCTCTCCTCTCCCCTCCTCTTCCCTCCACTCCCCTCCTTTCTCCTCTCCCCTCTCCTTTTCTCTCCTCTCCTTTCTCCTCTTCTCTCCCCTCCTCTCCCCTCCTCTCCCCTCTTCTCCCCTCCACTCCTCTCTTCTCCACTTCTTTCCCTTCTCCTCTCCCCTCCTCTCCCCTCTTCTCTCCTCCTCTCCCCTCCTTTCTCCTCTCCCCTCTCCTTTTCTCTCCTCTCCTCTCTCCTCTCCTCTCCCCTCCACTCCCCTCCTTTCTCCTCTCATCTCCTCTTCCCTCTCCTCTCCTCTCTTCTCCTCTCCTTTCCTCTTTCTCTTCCTCTCCTCTATCATTAAATCTCCCTTCCTTCAAGATGAATCTTAAGCATCACCTTCTATATAGAAATCCTTCCTGATTCCTATGTAGGCAGTGTTCTCTCAAAACATCCTTGTGTTGAATGACTGTATTTATCTGTATTTGAATGTCTTCATATTCTACACCTACGTATATGTGTGTGTATAAAAATTTTTTATCATTCTTTAACATATGAGCTCCTTGAGAGGAGAGATTGCTTCATTTATAGTACTTGTATCCCCAATGCCTAGGACATTGCAAGACACATTGTAGTTAGTTAATAAAATGCTTGTTTGTTTGCTTAATTGATTAAATTAGTCATGGACAGATCCTTAGAGGAGGTTCAAGAAAAATGAATTCGTGAAATTTCTGTTCTCAAATCTGAGCAAAGCAACATTTTTTTAAAAATAGTCAGGTTTAAAAGAAAAAAAAAACATTCGGAGCACTTAATGTAAGTCAACACGTGTTAATTTTTGAATTTAAGTTTAATTTGGGGGCAATTACTGCCACCCACAGATTGCAATCAAATCCATTGAAGTGTTCGGTGAGACATACCATAAACAAGGTAATAGACTAAAGGTTAGTAGCTCACAAAGTGCCCCTGTTAGAAAAAAACATTTTGTAAACTTTGTAGTGCTAGATATATGTGAGTTAGAATTATTATTAACACGTGATTCTTTTTTACTCTACCTAGAGTGTGATAGCCATTGTGAAAAATTCCACTTTAGGTCCCTAAATGATAATGTCACATCCCTCATTCTTCCCTGCCACTACTGAGATCCAAGCTTTATGAGCTGCTTGGGCAGTGACTACAACTCTGAAACCTAGAGGTTCTGTATGTAAAAGCTGGTTAATTTAGAGGAAAACATGCTAAGTTATAAATCCAGCTCCTAGAAATCCTTGGGGCAAGTGGAGGGTGTTGTATGGTCTGTAACTATATCTCTTGGCACACTGATCCATCTTTGTGATTAAGCATGTGAAGTATATGCCAATTCTTATACACTCCATGAAATTTGTAGTATTGCTATTATCTTACTCATCATCATTATTGCTAGCATTATTAATTGAGAGGGACCTCTGTGGTTTCTTAAGAGGCATTAGTGTGTTTGCCTCAGAGCAAATGACCTATTATAGAGCTGAAAATAACTGTGCTTTTAGAAGTTGCATCTCTTGGATCAACCATAAAGCAGATATCTTGACTATTAATGGCCATGAATTCTGTGGTACCATCTGTTAGGAATTATTAACCAGGTTTTGGTGACCAAATTCCAAGTGAAGATACTTTATCCTATAAAACACTCTTAATTTTGTTTGGTATACTATTCATGGTCTGTGCTGTTTATGATCTACTAGACTATAGGCTTGATTTTGATAACGTGGTAGTCTTGGGCATAGCTACAAATACAGAAGAATAGGGGATGTTAAAGATAAGATCATAATCCTATACTGGGCCTGGAGTTTGTGGAACCCTAGTGATAGTGAGGCACAAAGTGTTTGCTGCCTACCAACTATGTTTCTAGACCACTAGAATTTAATAGAGTATTAGACTTGGGGTCAAGAAGGCCTGGGTTTGAATTTGCCTGAGATGTTTGCCAGCTATATAACCCTAGGCAAACCACTTAAGTTCTCTGAGTCTTAGAATCCTAAGCATAAGAAAAATTCCTTCTTCACAGGGTTGATGTGAAGATCAAAAGAAAGCATATTTGTAAAACTTTTTATAAATGTCCAAGTTCCAGATATTATCATTGTAAAATGTGTGAACTGGCCCTGACTTGTAGAGATCCTCTATTCTAGTCTCCTAATTTTTACAGATGAGGAAACTGAGTTATATCCCCCATGAAAGTTATGAAATCAAAATCTCAGTCTATTTAATGCACTGACTTTTCAATTTTGTATAATTCTTGAGAACGCAGAAGTGTATAAGTGAGAATGGGCTGGCTAATATAAGTGGATGTCCACTCCATAAATATTCAGATTTCTAAACAGTTCTCTCCTTGAACATTTGAATTAGCTAATGGTTCCTGGCTAGCCAAGGTACCAAAAAGGAGACTATCAGGCTGTTATGTCTAACTAAAGGGATGTGTAACAAAGTTTAACGATTTTTAAATTTTTACTCAACACAGCTTTTGCTATTTATATAAGAACAGAGGGGCATGATGGAAGGAGTTTTAGTAGGGTTTTTTTTTTGTTTGTTTGTTTGCATGTTTTGTTTTTGTGGGGGTTGGTGGTGGTGGGTTTTTTGTTTTCGGGGGTTTTGGGGGTTTTTTTGGCCTAGTATCATTCAGCTGCTTTTCCCTTTGAGAAAGAGTCCTGTAGACATTTCCCTTAGCCAGAGAATGTGCTAAATGGGTTTCTGGTCATAGATTGGATAATAGAAGTAAAAGAAGTAGTGTAAGACAAGGTAGTTCAAAAGAAATAAAAAAGTTAAAGGGGTAAAAATAGAAAAGTCAAACAGAAAAATTCAAAAGTAGGCATTGTCTCAGTTTCTCTTGCCTCAAACCTTATTTTACATTGGTCTAGCCTTATTGAGGGAAAGAACATTATAGACATTAGCTGAGAGGTCTGTCTGAAGAAAGTAAGAGGAAGCTTCATAGTTACTGATTCTAATTTGTAGCTGCAAGAAACGGTAGTCCTCCCTGTGAAAGAGAGGCTTGCTAGCCATAGCCCTTCTAGTCAGTGGTGAACAGAATTTCAGATGACTAAAGATAGTGATTCAGCTGAGCATTCTGAGTGAGCCACAGCAGTTGAGTGCAAGATCAAATAAAAATAATGAATGAATTACAACTCTTCCTATATGTGAAAGGCAAATTAATAATAGCAGTTCTCTGTGTATGAAGTGATCAAAAGAATTGTTTAACAGACTGATCGGAGCAGAAACATGATATCTGCTGTTTAACATGAGTCACTTATCAGGAACACCTGAAATGCAACCTCGGGCAGAGAGAAATAATAGAGATCATCAGTCCACTGACATCAGTAAAAAATATTGACAGCTTTGTGGCATTAAAAACATGTGTTGTCCTTTCATGCATAGCCATGCATTTCATAGTTTTTCCTTGGGTACAAGACTCTGCAGGTGAGTGGACTAACTAAACATGTTCTCCATGTATATCCCACCAATCATTTCTATGCAAATTTATTCTTACCATCCATTGTGTGTTTATTGGTGGGCAAGTGAGATCAAGATTTATGGGGGAGGAATTCCATGTTATTAATTTATTTATAATTATATAATAGATTTGTTACAAAATGTGTCTTCTTGATCACTGCTAAATATAAATACATTGGTTGGAGCTCATGAGCTATGATTTGATAGGGATTTAGACTCATAAACTGCCTAGGACTTGGGGCTGCTCCTTGAGAGGCTTAAAATACTGGTGTACTAAATACAAAAGACGATATTCTAGTTTTTTTTTTTTTATTTTAGTTTAAATTGAACTGTATGTGACCTCACATGAGCCTGTAGATCAGAGGTTCTTAATGTGTGTGTGTCTGTGTGTGTCTGTGTGTGTGTGTGTGTGTGATGAATCCCTTTGTGAGTCTGATAAAGACTATCTTCTGAGATAGTCCCCTTTTGAGAATATCTTTAAATGAATGAAATAAGCATAGGATTACAAAAGAAACTAATTATAGTGGAATATGGCTATCAAAATATTATTAAAAAACAAAACAAAAACAAGTTCATGGACTCCAGTTTAGGAATGCTTGCTGCAGCATAATATATCAAGCAGCTATGATTTCATTAGTCTGGTAAATTTCTCTCCCGATGAAGAACACAGACTTAAAAGAAGTTAAGTTATTTGACCATGATTGCATGACTGGTAAGTGCTGCGCTGCAGGCCAGATTTGAACCCAGGCCTGCTGATTTTATGCAGTATGCCTTGCATCCCTTTCAGGAGTTTATATAAACTTATATTGAATCTTATTTCAGTTTCTAGTGCATAGTTGTCAGGAGTAGAAAGCTTTGATCATAATTGATAACACTTGACATCATTTGTAAACTATATAGTCATGTCAGAGTTGTAGTATAAATGTCCAACTTTAATAACCTGAAAGGTGTTATTTTTTTCACATAAACTTTCTGCCCTTTTTGCTGATGGGGTCTTCTAAATTGATGTTATGAAAATTATTAGATTTTAGGGAATGGAAATGGCAAAATAACTTACAAATTAAAAAAAAAGCAGAATTGGACAAAAAAACTTACAGTTCCCTTCAATACTCAACATTCAACAATAAAAATAATTCCTAGGATTTAAAAAAAAAACTCAGTAGAAAATTTGAAATATTACATTCAGCCAAGGAAAGAAAAATAATTACATTCATTATTTATGCATGTTATCTCATTTTAACACTGTAGTTGCAGAGAAGGCAATACAAATATTATTTATATTCATTTTCCAGATAAAGAAACTGAGGCACAGAGAGGTTAAGGGATTTGCCTGAGATCACACTGTATGGGTAGAATTAAAATCCAAATCTTCTTACTACAAATCCTTTGTTCATTCTCCTATATTATGTACTTCTTGCAATTAAAAATGAATAAAAATTGAATAAAATCTCCCTTAATCCAGACATTTTTCTGTATCTTGACAGTTCTATTTAATTTCATTCCACTGTACCAGAGCTGATTGGATTTTTCTATATGAATCTTAAAAGGATATCATTCTCATGTTAAGATGAACATACATGGAGTGTTCATCATATTCTCAAAAAGTATACTAATCCATTCATCATGGTTAATTTTCAACCTGACTTGAGTATTATTGATATTTGGTGGTTGTTTTTTGTCTTTTATTTTAAAGAGAAAAAGATCAAATTGCATGAAATATAAGAAATTTTGAAAAGAAAAACAACTCTCTTCAAATGGTCGGATATTCTTGTGAGATGTTAATTTCCTTCCATATTTCTTTTCTATTACTTGGGAAATACAATACATTTATGCCTATTTCTGCTATGTTATCCACTAACCCACTTTATGGACACTGAGGCAAAGAATTCATTCATTTTTTTAATCTCTGCCTCTACCTCTGCTGTCAATAAATTATCTATTACATTTCTTAGAGGTTCTTCTGTCTCCTTCATTGACCTCTTGTTCTATATGTATTTGAAAAATGTCTTTGTATTTGTCGTTATCATCTTTACAATCTTCCTTTCATTTGCTACCTTAGCTTTTCTTATAATTTTACATTCCCTTAACTTCATTTTATAATCTTCCCAGTCCCCTCTGAATCTTATGTTATATACCCTCCATATGCCTCTTCCTTACCCCTGATTTTTTTCTACTTTCTTGTTCATATTAATTGGCCCCATTTTTATTTCCTATATATTTATTACTAAATGGCATTTGTTGCCTTTGGGCATATATTAATTTATCTTTCAGAACTCTCCATTTACTCTATGTCTTTTTCTTCTTTTTTCTACCCTATTTTACTCCACTTTTCTTATGTTGCCTTTAAAAAAATCTTCATTTCTATAATTTATGCTTCATGCATTGGTAGAAGAGTTTTTAAAATAAACCTTTGTATGTTTGTTGCCAACAGTATGAATTTTATTCAGTCTAAAAATAGGTTTTGATTCTGTGTGCTGAATCCAAATGACCATACCACTTTTTAGTAATGGGGTGAGAAAAGGAGATGTTTTTGCTTGCCAACAGGTAAATAAGTAAAGTATCTACTTATAACCACCTACTGAAGTACATTTGGAGATCCTGATATTTTTAGCTGAAAAAAAAATAGATGTCCCCAGCCAAGTGATATGCAGGCTCTATGGTATCATAGAAATACAGGGAACCAGATGACACTATTGAGCACTGACCATCAAAACTAGGGCTACCAAATGCATGATAAATGAGAGGAATAAGCCTTCTTCCCTTTCATATTAGCCAAACCTGACTGAGGTATAGCTTGGGTTCCTTTCTAGTTTTGGATTGTGGATTCCTTCCTTGCATATTTTTTTCTAACACAAATAATGATATCAACTTCCTCTTGCTCACAAAATAAAGAACCTAAAATACTTTTTTAAATTATTTTTAAAAATATCTCTTACTGTGTGGCATTCAGCAAGTCACTTAACTTTCCTGAGATTCAACTTTCTCATCTGTAAAATGGAAAAGACTAAGAGTAATATTTGCATAATCTACCACACAGATCAAGCTTGGAGAGTCAATCAGTAAATAAACATTTATTAAGCTCTTACTATATGCCAAGCACTATATAAAATAGCTCATTAACCATAAAGCATTACATCTATCACTATCCTCATCATAGATAATAATAATAATAAATGAGTAATAGCTATTATTTGTTATGTGGCAGGGTGTTTATTATACACAAAAACAGAAGGGCATTATGGTTTTTCAGTTAATTAAGGGCAACTCAATCAGTGTTTCTCCAAATACTTTTCTGTATTAGATATCTATGAATCCTAGTTTCATTAAATGACTGCTCTACTTTGTATTGACTATTTTTCTCACTACCACTGTAGTTAATGAATGAAAATGAATCATTTTTTGAGTGAGAGTTAAATGTTAGGAAATAGCCAGAAAAAAATCAAGTTCAAAATGCTGAGTTAATATTTTGGATGATGTGTAAAAGAGAATAGAGACATTCACACTAACTAGCCAGTGTTGAGGGAGCCCAAGCACATTATTCAAAATAAAATCCAGACATCTATGCAAAATGAACAATGATCATAGTAAATTCTAAACATGGCAGAATTTGGAACCAAATCAAAAACTGTTTCCTTTTTTTGGATATTATAAAAGTATCCTATAACCATTTTCGTAGTATATTGTTCTGCTCATTTCCATAATCTAATTCAATGATACTTATTTTCTGTGTCACTTAGAGGATTTCATTCTCTCTTTTTTCTGTTTTTGTTAGTGATTTTAGAAACCATAGACCACAATAAGTAGAAAAATACTAACCTCTGCAACTCACCCAATGTGTACAAAGCAATAATAGCATGCATTGACAGGTGCTAGAGGATTAAAGTGATTTCCCTTACTGTGTTTCTTTGAATCTTACAATGAAATTGGAAGGGCAGAACAGATGCAATTGTCCCCACTTTACAGATCAGGAAGCCTAAAGCTCAATAAAGTTAAATGATCATTCAATAAGTATTATTAGTCAATAAGCAGTGATTCAATAAGCATTTATTAAGTGCCTACTACGTGCCAGGCACTGAGCTAAGCTCTGAGGGTACTAAGAAATGCAAAGACCAATAATACTTGCCCTAGAGGAGCTCACAGTCTAATGGAGGAGGAAGCTTGTAAACAAATATGTAAAAAATGAGATATGTATGGGATAAATAAGAAACAATCAACACAGAGAAGGCAGTAGAATTAAGAGGGATTGAAAAAAGCTTCCTGTAAAAGATGGGGTTTTAGTTGGGACTTGAAGGAAGCTGGGGAAGTCAGGAACCAGAGGTGAGGAAGGAGAGCAATCCAGGTCCAAAAGGAAAGAAAAGAAAGAAAGAAAGGTAGGAAGGAAGAAAGGAAGGAAGGAAGGAAGGAAGGAAGGAAGGAAGGAAGGAAGGAAGGAAGAAAGAAAGAAAGAAAGAAAGAAAGAAAGAAAGAAAGAAAGAAAGAAAGAGAAAGAGAAAGAAAGAAAGAAGGAAGGAAGGAAAGAGAAAGAAAGAAAGAAAGAAAGAGAAAGAAAGAAAGAAAGAAAGAAAGAAAGAAAGAAAGAAAGAAAGAAAGAAAGAAAGAAAGAAAGAAAGAAAGAAAGGAAGGAAGGAAAGAAGGAAGGAAGGAAGGAAGGAAGGAAGGAAGGAAGGAAGGAAGGAAGGAAGGAAGGAAGGAAGGAAGAAAGGTTGGAGGGGAGGGGCAAGGCTCATTTTTTTTTGGTAGAGGAAGAACAAAAAGGTCAATACCACTAGATCACAGAGTACATGGTGGGGTGTAAGATGTAACAAGACTAGAAAGGGGTGTGTGTCTGTCTTTGTGTGTGTCTGTGTGTGTGAAATAGACTAGGTTATGAAGGGCTTTGATTATCAGGGAATTTTGTATTTGATCCTACACATTATAGAAACCCTCTGATATAATATTTGTAAAGGGCTTAGAACAGTGCCTGGTACATAGTAGGCTTATTTCTTTTCTTCCTTCCACTGGAGTTTATTGAGTAAGAGGGACTTTTGCTTAGGAAAAATCCCTTTAGTGGCAGAATGGAGAATGGATCGTAGTAGGGACAGAGTATGGCCAGCTGACCCACCTACAAACTATTACAATAATCCAGGAGTGAGGAGGTGAGGGCCAGAACCAGCAGGGGAGCAGTATCAGAAGTGAGAAGGGGGGTGTATTCTGGAGCTGTGGCAAAGGTGAAATCCACAATCCTTAGTAATAAATTGGATAGAAGTTTTGAGAGATTGTGAGGAGGCAAAGATATATCTAAGATCAAAGAAGTTAGTAAGAACATAGTGAATCTGTGACAAGAAATTGGGTTTTCTGATTTCAAGTCCATTGTTCAGTCACTCAGTTGTATCTAACTCTTCATGATCCTATGAACCACAGCACAGTGGTACTGTCCATAAGATTTTCTTGGCAAAGATACTGGAGTAGTTTACCATTTTCTTTTCCTGTGGATTAAGGCAAACAGAAGTTAAATGACTTGTCCAGGGTCACACAGCTAGGGGGTATCTGAGGCTGCATTTAAACCCAGGTTTTCCTGACTCCAGGCCCAGAACTCTCTCCTTTGAGCCACCTAGCTGCCTGCTTCTCAAGTTGAGT
Source organism: Gymnobelideus leadbeateri (assembly GCA_011680675.1). Classification (NCBI taxonomy): domain Eukaryota; kingdom Metazoa; phylum Chordata; class Mammalia; order Diprotodontia; family Petauridae; genus Gymnobelideus; species Gymnobelideus leadbeateri. The sequence goes on from WOXC01009786.1 coordinate 465,144, forward strand.
GCTCTATAAATTTTAGTTACAATTTACCGGGGTTTTTTTTTAAGACAGCATAATGTTTGTTTATTTTTCTCTTAAGACATTTACCTTGTTCTTCTTGGCTCCAGAAGATAGAACTAGGGACTTCTAAGAGGTAAATTTAGATTTGTATTTAGGAAACACTTAGCAATTAGAAACCATCTAAAAATTTAATGGTAGCTCTTCAAGCAAAAGCTAGATTATCATTATCAGAAAGGTTATAAAGAGGATCCTTTTAAGATAAATGTTGAAGATACTATATTACAACATTAGGAGCCTGTCATTCTGTCATCTTTAAATTGTATCATGTACAAAATATCACTAAAATTTGTTGCAACTTAGAGACAGCTGCCTATTGATTACTATGTTTCTGTATCCTAAAAAATTTTGATCAAACAGCATCTTCAAAAGTTATCACATAATAGAATATCTAAATATGGCATGCCAAGAGGCCAAGTTGAAACATACCTTATGTACCTGGGTAAGCTATATGTTTCTATGATGCTATGATTCTATAATACAATTCTTTAATTCTTAGGAGTATGGTCAAAACTCAAATAGAAATGGGAATCAACTATCCATAAGGATACATGTAGGCACATACTGACTTAGAAAATCATATTTATGGGGGCAGCTAGGTGGTGCAGTGAATAGAGCGCCGGCCCTGGAATCAGAAGGACCTGAGTTCGGAGCCGGCCTCCAACACCTAATCCGCACAAACAAAAACCTAGCCCTGTAACCTTGGACAAGTTACTTAACTCCAATTGCCCTAAAGGGGCGGCTAGGTGGCGCAGTGAGTAAGAGCGCCGGCCTCGGAGTTGGGATGACCCGAGATCAGATCCGGCCTCAGAAAATGAGCACCCACGCATAAATCAAATGACTAGCCGTGTAACCCTGAGCAAGTTACTTAACCCCAATTGCTTTAAAAAAAAAAAAAAGAAAATCATATTTAAACATTGCCTATGTTTTATTGTATGTTTATTTTGTTACATATTTCCCAATAACATTTTAATCTGATTCCTCTCAGAAATGTTGGGAGCCACCACTGGCAATGTTTGACACCTCTGTTTTAGAACAGAGGTGACCTTCAGCAGCTAAATATTGTATATAACTCCATTCGTTCCAAATCTTTCTGGTTTCCAACAATTCACCAAATGTTTACAACTTTTTTTCAAATCTTCTTTGTACCAGATAAGTAAACCTTAATGGAAATATATAATCCCATAATATTTGAGCAGGAAGGAACTTTAGATATCATCTAAACTACTACCCTCAGTTTTTAGTTTAGAGTGCTGTGATTCTAACAGCTAAAATAATTATCTCTAAGTCACAATAGTAGAGCTGAGGCCAGAATCCAATCCATCCATGTCACATAACTTCCACTAATTTTTGCACATATAATAATGTAACATTCCTTAATTTTTACATCTGATTTTCATTTCCCTCACACTCTTAAGTGATAGTGTTTTTATATTCTTCAGGGATGTATTATATTTCTTTATCTTTTCAATTATTGTTTGATTTTTTTAATGTCTGCTTTAAAAATAAGCTTCCATCCTTTAAAAGTGTATAGGAGAACGGGGTGGCTAGGTGGCGCAGTAAGAGCACCGGCCTCGGAGTTGGGATGACCCGAGATCGAATCTGGCCTCAGAAAATGAGCACCCACACATAAATAATAACTAGCCATGTAACCTTGAGCAAGTTACTTAACCCCAATTGCTTATAAAAAAAAAGTGTATAGGAGGACTTAGGAAATCTATTTAATTGAAGTATACATGTAGTTTCTTTTCTTTTTAATACCATTTTATTATGCTTATATGATTACATTTCTATTCAATTCTAACAACTCAAAAAAGGATTTTAGCCTGTGACATCTATCCTGTCTCCATGGACATAACTTATTATGTCTCTAGGGCAGATTCTAGTTTTTAGATTTGTTGATTTTAATAGCTGCTAAAGAAGAGTTTTATTTGTTCTCTTTTGGCATATTTTAAATTTGGAAGGACCTCAGTATGCTTCTAGATCAGCCCAAACTGAAAAAAGAAAATCCCTAATAGAGTAAATTAGTAAAAGGATCTCAAGCCTCTTTGTGTAATAAGAGAATCAACTGCTTCCTGATTTAGCCCTGTCTGCTTTTCAATAGCCCTAGTGCTTGGAGTTTTCCCTGACATCAAACCTACATTTTCCCCATTGTAACTTTCATCCATTGCAACTGATGCTGACCTCTAGGGTCAAACAAACGAAAGTCTGAACTAGCTCCCAAATAACATCCTTTCAGATATTTGAAGACTGATGTTGTCTTCTCCCTCCGTATCATGTCTTCTCTGCTCTAGACATCTCTAGTTCCTTTAACTGGTCTCCTTATGGCATAAATTCAAAGTCCTTCTCCACTCTTACTGCATTGCTCTGGACACTGTCCAGCTTGTCAACGTCCTTCTTAAACTGTGTTCAACTATAACTGAATACAGTATCCCAGATATGATCTTCCTAGATCTAAGTAAAGCAGTGTTCTCATCTCTTTATTCCTGGAAGCTATGTCCCCCTTTCTGTAACCCAAGATTACATTAGCTTTTTTTGGCTGCCATATCACACAGTTGACTGTCATTAAACTTACAATCCACAAAACCTCATAGATTATTTTTAGACTAACTATGACTTAACCATAAGTACTCCATCATGTTCTTTTATTACCTTTATTCCTTTCTATTTTGTTGGACACTAGGAGGTACAATTTTCCAGCTTGTTTTATAATTGTTTGACAACAATGTGCAAAGCCCAATTATTATTTTGCGCCTTGATGCCTGTGGTTGTAAAATCTAAAAAACTTTGTACATTTGTTATTTTAGGTTCTTGTAAACTTTTCCTGAACTTTAGAATGCTTGTCTCTTAAACTCTGAAGGAATCAACTTTTATTCTAAGAGCTTGCTAGAAGAGGGGTCTTGCTCAGTGCTGAAATCTAACTTGGCTCTGATTTTGACAAAGTAGGATATGTGATTGGGAAGGAATTCAGTTTGGATTAAAAAGGAGAATTTTGAAAGGGATGGAGCAGCAAAGGACAGTTGGATAGGACACCTGCTACAACAAAGAAGAAATTGTTTTATATATTATTTACCATTCTCCAGGGCTTCTCTGCCATTCCAAACTGGTTTACTTCTCATATATTTTATTTAACATTTAACATTTTTACACTTTGCCACAAATAGAATATAAGTGGGTATAGTGGATAGAATATAAGTGGCTTTACTTATAGAGATTATACAATGTATGTTTTGAGACAGAGGCAAATGAATTATAGTGGTTTTTTTTTTTTTAATCATCCAGCAAACTAACAAAGCCGGCTTAATTTTTCTAATGATAAATATCACCAAAAATCGTCCATACCACTTTTGTATTTGCACTGTGGTAGGATAATCCATTAGTTAGTGTCTAAATTCAGCATCTTAATATTGGTCAGATGGTCTTTTATAAAAAAAAAATTAAGATAGATCAGAAAAAGGTGCATAAAAAGAAAGTTTATACTTTAGTATTTTTATGGTTTTTTGGTCCCCAAATTAAGAATTAGAACATAAGACTACAGAGTTAGAGCCAAAGGGGTCTCCAGAGGCAATCAAGTCTACCTCTCTCATTTTACAGGTAAGGAAATTGAGGCCTAGGGAGATACAGTGTTTTGCTCATGGTCATCTGGGAAGTAAGCATGAGATATGGGATTTAATTCCAGAGCCTCTGATTCCAGAACCAGTACTCTTTCCACTTTACAACAGTGGAAGACATGTAGACCAGTGCTCAAAGATCTATAATTTGGTTGAGGGAATATATGGTATGCAGATTACAACCCATAATAGTTTTAGGGACTTACTTGAGCATCAGAATGGTTAAATGACTTTCCTGTGGTCTCTTAGTGAGATAATACCAGCTTTCAAACTGTTTTTTTTTTCTTTTCTTTTTCTTTTTTTTCTTACTGAGTTAAAGTCTAGCTGGCAACCTAACTATGCCATACTTGCTTTTTAATCATCAGTGGAAGCTATTGTCACTGACAAGTATGTAACTGTGAAGTCTGCTGTATGGTCCAAAGTCCCTTTCACATGAATACAAGTGAGTCTGTCTCCTAAATTTAGTAATCAGATCAGAACTACATAGCTTCTGGAAAGTACAGAAAATTAATCACCCCTGACTCCACACGTATTCCCATTCCTCTGACTCCCCAAACAAAAACTCTCTTCCCTGGCTACCTTTTTCACCTAGGCATTATTTTTCCCCGTTAGAAAGGTAGTTCCTTGAGGGCAGAAAACTTTCTTATCCTCAATTTTCTTATCTTAATCCCCTTTCTTATCCTCTTATCCTTTAAAACCAGTGCTGGGCACATAGTAGGCACTTAATAAATGCTCTTTCCTTTATCTACCCATATCTCAATCCATCCATCTTAGAGAGAATTACAGTTATAGAGCTCCATCTATATTTTACACCAGGGTTTTAAAGAACCCCATTATTCTCCAGTTATTGCTTAGCTGGTTGATTGGTCAATTCCTATTTTCCCAGCAGGCAGCACTTATTACTTGATGTTTTTCAATGGGTCTTCTATAGTACTACTTCTTCCATAATCCCTCCTCACAGTTGGCTCATCATACAGAAGCTATTTGGGTGTCAGGTTATTGTGGATCTTTTACATGTGCCAGGGAGGTGGTAAGACAAATGACTTAGTTTTGATTCTGGTGGACTCTGCGTCAGTACTTCTGTCTATATTTGCTGTAAATGACAGTCTCCCTGCCATTTAATGTTGACTGTAATGTGCATTGCTCCAGATGCTAAGAGTAGTATTTGAAGCAGATCCAAACCTATTTGATCTGCCAACTCTTTTAGAGAGTTTCTTTTGGTCTATAGTGTGATATTGCAATGTCATACTCTCTCAGTTAGTCTGGCCTTATTCTCTTTATTTTTTTTACTTCTATCTTTTGTCCATGTGCTACCAGTATAGCCAAATCCATTGACATTTTTCCATCTTGGCATCAAATTATTATGAATTTTTTTCCTATCTTGCTTTTTAGTTCTCTTGTTATTTCTCCTTGGTATGTTCTGCAAACTGGTGGTGAGATGCAAGAATATCAACCATGTGTTCTCTATCCCCATCATGGCATTATTTATAGTGTTGGGAACAGATTCTGAGCTCAATAAATGCTTGTTGAGGAAAGGGGAAAGTCCAGTAGAATGGATACTTATTAAGCTTCTACTATGTGGGAGACCCTGTGCTAAATGCTTTATAAGTATTATCTCATATTATCCTCATAATAACTCTGGGAGATAGGTACTATATCCCTGTTTTATGATTGAGGAAACTGAGACAGACGGAGGTTAAGAGACTTCTCAGGAGTCACAAAGCTAATTAGTGTCTGAAGCTGAATGTATATTCAGATCTTCTTGACTCTAGACCCAGTGACCTAGCCACTGTACCACCTAGCTACAAGGAAGGAATGCTATTTCTCCAAAGTCTCCTTGGCATAGATTTAGACAAAACTTTCCTTCATAACATTGGAAACATACTTGGAAATTCTAAAGTCACTGTGGAAATTTCAGTCCATTTTACTTAGGATATAAATTGTTTTTATTAGTCTGCTACTGGTTTCAAGATATAATGTATAAGCAGGATAAAATGTAAAATATATTTTAATGTCAAAAAAGCCTAAATAAGAATCCATGATCATAAAGACAGGGTAGATGTGGTAGAGTAGGAGAATCTCAAGCATAGAATTAGATGGATTTTAAAGGCCATCTAGTGCAATGCTTCAGTTTAGAGATGAAGATAGTAAACTCTGATTTTTCCATGGTTATAGAGGTACTAAGTGGCAGTCAGGATTTGAACCTAGTCTTGCTGACTCTAAGCCTTCTAGTCTCTCTTTGTCACCCTGCCTTTTTCTTAAAGAGCATGGTTTCAATCAATTAGCCTCTGGGTTACAGACCCGGCCCCTTCTGCCAAGCTTCTCTACTCCTGGAGTTGATGAAAGGTACTTGGGCTTAGAAAAGTTTGAAAAGTGTCATTTGGGATCACTTCCTAAATTGGTAACTTGCAAATCATCAACTTAAGTTCGTAATCTTGGTTAGTTCTGTGTGAGTGTGTGTGTGTGTGTGTGTGTGTGTGTGTGTGTGTGTGTGTGTGATGGATTTACAGCAGTCAATCATCAATGTTGTTCATAGCTGAGAAGTAAAATTATTGTGCTAATAACAGTGACAACTACATGTCTAATCTCATTATTTCTCTTCCAGTTGGCAGAGTGCACTGCAGTCACTCAATGTAAGCCATTATAATGGGTGAAATGAAATCCAAAGGCTAAGAGGGAACACATTTGATAAAAAAAAGAGCACCAACAACATCAAGAACAAGAAGAATAAGCTACTTATTTCCCAGAAGAAAATGATTGTGCATTAGGGAGGCAGGGTAGAGTAGTGGAAAGAATTTTAGATTGGGAATCAAAGGTCTAGATTTCCATCTTCATCAATGCTATTGTAGTGCCTGGATGACCTTGGATATAGTCATTTAAACTTACTTAGTCTTGGTTTCCTTGTTTGTAAAATGGAGGATTGGAATGAATGACCTCTATATCCCTTTGAATTCTAAGGGATCTGTATTTTCCAGGCATTTTTTTAACCGTGCTTAAATTTATCAAGTTTGGGGGTTGTTTTTGTTTTCACATAGTACTGCATTTAGGTTCTGTCAAAATGCAAACACCAATGATATTTATAGCCATCTGCCCTCGAAGTGGATTTTGACAGAATCATGGAATCTCAATTTTGGGAGAGGCCTCCAATATAGTCTAGTCTTTACTTAAGGAATCTCCTGTATAATATCACTAAGAGATATTCCTAATGACTTCTAATGATGGGGAGATCACTACCTACCAAAGTAGTTCATTCCTTATTTGCATCTCTCTAATTATGAGTTATTTCTTATATTGAGTAAAAATATACCTATAACTTTCACTTATTGGTCCTAATTCTGTATTCTAGGTATGAACAAACCAAGTTTACTCTTTTTTTCTTAAGGACTGACTTTTATAGCTATTTAAATACAGAATTATTTTCCACTGAGCCTTCTCTTCTTCAGCTAACTAAGAAGCAGTTAGAACACTAAGCTTTAGCTTCAGTTACTTAAAAGATGTATGATCTTGGTCACTTATCTTTGCTCGCCTTAGTTTCCTCAACTGGAAATGGAGATAATAATAGAACCTACATTACAGTATTGTTGTGAGAATCATACAAGCTCAATAATATAATATTTGTAAAGTTTTTAGCACAATGCCTGACTTATAGTAATTGTTTTCCAAATTCTTCTTCCCTTATTTCCTCCACTTTCACTCTCCTCAATTAATCCTCATATTATATATTTTGATTCCTTTTCACTGTATAAAATTCAGCTTGTTTATGTATTACCTAAATTGTGGTACCTAGAATTGAACAAAATGCTCCAGATGTGGTCTGAGAGGGGCAGGATCCTGTGGGACCCTCACACAAAGTAATTCAGTCAAAGTAACAGCAGCTTTTGTTCCCACTCTAGTATTACCTCATATTGAGCTTTGGTTTCATGAAAACTGGCAGATCTTTTATTTTAAAAAAATGAGGTTTTTAAATAATATGTCCATAATCCAGTGCTTGTAAGTTGATATTTTTGTGCCCCAATATAGAATGTTTTATTTCTGCATGTTAATTTTTTTTTCCTTTGAGAGTCAGTCCATAATTTCAGCTTCTTGAGATGTTTGGATCTCTTATTCTACCATCCAATATATCCAACAGATTCACTATTCTTTCAAGGTCTATGTTATTTGCGAATTTTAGAAGTGTGAAATAAGTGCATACATGTGTACATGTATTTAATTATTGATTAAAATATTAAAAAGAAAAAAGGTAATTTGGTACTGAACTCCCTGAAGGTTTTCATCAGTCTATTTTTTAATCATCAGTTCTGGGGGTCTAGTCATTTACCTTGTCCAGATTGCCCTAATTATACTATCATTAGCCTGGTGGGCTCAAACCTTGTAGATCATAAGACTATAGAGAAAAACTTAGTCCAATGCCTTGCCAAATGCCAAGCATTCTAACAATCCTAACAATTCAGAAGCTCTATCAAAAAAGAAAATGGGAAGTTAGTCTGGCACAAGTATTTCTTTCTTTTTTAATGTTCACCCTCTATCTCATTGTGATCATCATTTTCTTTTCTAAGTGCTCCCTAAAACACTTTTTCATAAAATATTTTAGAATTAAGTAAGAATTAAAGTCAAGTTTACTAACCTATAGTTTAAAGAATTTTAAAATCAGATTTAGTACCTTGAACTTTGAAATTTCATAGCATGAGATCACTGGGAGTGGCAGTAAAGAATCATGCAAAATAGCCCAAAGAACTGAGACACAGACCTTCACTCATTTGAAACAAAAGGACTGAACCAATTATTAATTAGAATACAGGTGTGTCAATTACAAAAGATAGAAAGTGATGTTTGATAAGTTAGCCATAAAGCTAGCTTTAATATAGGGTATATTTGGCATTTTTATTCACTATACATAACATATTAACTATAGGACATTGTTCAGTGTAGCTATGTTGAATCATATCAGTTTTTTTTCTTATTGTACCAAATTATATTATTGATTTCTTTCCATTACTACAAATCCATAACTTTTCATCTTTGGGGCTATGTTTGTGCCCTTTTCCTAAGTTAAATCCCTCAGGCACTATTAAAGGGAGGTTTCCCAAATTCTTTTTTGTGACTTTTATGACCTGAAAGTAAGTAATCTGATTGGTGATGAAAATCAGGATCAACATAGCAAAATATCTTGGGAATCAGAGTTCTGCCAAACACTTAAGAACTAAGAAAAATATACTTGCATGCACAAATGGAATGTTGGAGGAAACGCTGAGTAGTCCACTAGGTGTTAGAATAACAGTGTGAATATATCCAGTGGTGACATGCATAATGGCATGACCTCCCTGAGAGCTCAAATGATTCAGAAATGAAAACTTAGGTTGCATAATGGAAGTAGAAGATGCTGGTCCTTTAGCCAAAAATGAAAATGGTGTGTGTATGTGAAGTAATAACAGAAGCCTCAGTAATGCCATCGTGGGTATAGTGTCTGCTGATGGTTTCTCTCAGTACGGTTGTCCCTAATGAATTCATTGATGCAATCCAGCATGATTAAAATCCTCAATTAATCAGATTTTTGGGGAGAGAGTGGGGAGCTAAAACTCTACTTTAAAAGAAAAGAATTAAATGATAAGCTATAATTTGAAGCACATACATACATGCATGCATATATGCATACATACATACAAAAAGAATAACCAGGATATGTGCTGGAGTTCATATGCTATTAGTCAAATCTCCTACATGCTTGGCATCTACAGATTTGTATTATGAGAAATAACATTTGGAATTAGGACTTTCAAACATCACAAGATATTCAATCATCAAAAACTGATTATGTGGTATTTTGCTTATATTACTTATACAAGTAAAAAAAAAGTGGACTGATCATTTTAGAAACATTTTTAACAATGGAACTTTAAAATGGTTTTCTTATTAATATAAACCTAAGTAGAAATTCAGTTAACCAGAATCCTCCATTCCCTGAGCGTTCCAGTTAATTATGATTGAACTGCACTGAGTTTTGCAATACCATAAAGGTTATAGCGCCTGCATTTAAACCCAAATCCCAGGAATTTGAACTGGAAATGAGAGAATGCATGTGGGAAACAGGAATCTTTCAGTGAATATGTGTCATGGAGACTAGTACCAAATATGAGAAAACCTGTTCTTTATCAAAGTTCCTTTAAAGGATACTTTACAGGAAGTTATAGCTAATTCTGTAATGAAAATTTTAAGTTCCCTTTTTCCTTTTCCTTCCTTCCTCAGAATTCTGCTTTTTGTGGTATATAGGAGCAATTATTATTTGAAATGCTGATTGTTAAATGTCCTGAAACATTTCCCCCATTTTCAATGATAATTCTATCTTATATCTACAATGAACTCACAGATAAAAATAGTGAAAGATCATATTTCAAACCCTGGTGTCAGATTGTACATTTTTGCTTAAGGCAGATTTGTGACTATAATCATATCCACTTGCCATTATTATTTCCCCTTTAAAAATCATTAGTGCAGGGGCCTAGATCTTTGTATATTAGACAATTTATAGCAATGTATTAGAATAATAATAAACTTCTCATATTCAATTTTTTGTAATTGAAAATTTGAAGAAATTTATTAAAATTTACTCAGATATCTCACTTATTTTGTATAATTTAAGTCCTGGGGTAACTATGTGCCCCAAGAGATAGAAGGTTGAACTTGAAATTTGAATCCTTGAGTTTGAATCCTTCCTCTGATACTTAATAGCTTTGTGACCTGAGTGCATCATTTAACCTCTCTCAGAATGTTTCCTCATCTGTAAAATGGGAATAATAGCAGTTCTTTACCTACAAGGATATAATGAGATTCAAATGAGATGACATATGAGAATCACTTTGCAAATTGTCTGATGCTGGATAAATGATAGCCTTTGCAATTATTCTTAAATAGACAATTCTAAAAATAAATGATAAGCTTATGTAGACTTTATAGTGACATACAGTTAGAGCATAAGCATACAGGTACATTTGGAGTTAGGGAGAATAGAGATCAAATCCAGCCTTAGACACTTGTTAGGTGTGTGACCTTGGGAAAATCACTTAAGCTATGTCTTCTTCACTTTACCATCTGTAAAAATGGGGGTTTGTTTTGAGAAAAAAATGAAACAGTATTTATAAGTGTTTTGCAAATCTTAAACATTAGATAAATGCTAACTATTATTGTATATACAATATTTTACTGTTAAGATTGTTATCAAGACTAATACAATCAAGGATTTTAAAGGTGGAAAGGGCAGTGAAGATTATCCAATCCAATTACCTTGTATTTTTGCTAATAATTTATAAGACCATAGTTTGTGTTGAGGAGAATGTAGGAATAATTGATAATGCTGTATAGTACAGGTTGTTTCTTCCAATATCATTTGTATCTTCAGTTTTGTTTCTTAAATGTCTTAAACATTTGTTTTAAAAGGTTTCAATTTACATGATTACAGTGGTAGAAATGTTTAAAGTAGTATAGTAGTAAAACAAAATTTTAATTTAACTATGGGAAATTCACATCCATATTAGAACTTTTAAATTCCTGATTTTATTTTCAAAATGTCATTGAAGGCTTTCCTCATTGTGTTATTTTCATTTTTGAATATTTACTTTCCCCCTTGTAAGAAGTAATAAAAAGAAAGTAAAAGTATGTGTGAGGAGAGGAGAAGGGAAGCAATTCATAAAAACTAGTTGACATATTAACTAAATATGTCAGCATATGCACTGCTCTCCACCTGTAGTATCCTACTATCTTTCCAATGAAGGGAGACAGATACATCTCAATTCTGATTGTTTAGAAAAAAACTTACTCATCACAATCTTATCAGGTTTTTTAGATTGTTTTTAGATTGTTCTCTACTTTTACATTGTCATGATTATTGTGTTTATTGTTTTCCTGGTTCTTTCCGCCATCTTCATCAATTCTTTTATTTTCCCATGCTTCGCTGTATTCTTCATATTTATTGTTTCTTATGATGCAGAAATATTCTATCACTTTCCATCTAAAAATTTATTTAGCCACTTAGCAGCGACGGAGCATCTACTTTGTTTCCATTTCTTTGATATCATACACAAAAATAATGTTGCCATAAATATTTGGATGAATATATAACCTTTCTTTCTGTTTTTGACACCCTGTGTGTATTAGTCTAGCAGTGGAATTTGTAGATCAAAGGGTAGATTCTTAATTTTGGTGTATATCATGAATACCTTTGGAAGTATGGTGAAGTCTATCGATAATGAATATGAATAATGCTTTTAATTGCATTAATAAAATACATAGAATTGCAAAGGAAACTATAAAAATGTAACTTTATATGCAGTGAAATAGATAACAAAATATTATATATCATGAAATAAATAAGTCATTTTTTTTTATCCAAGTTCCAAGGCCCTTAAAAATCTTTCCCTGGGCCCTTCAGTGTATGTGGATCACAAGTTAAGAATGCTTGGATAGAAGAGTATGGACATTTTAGTTACTTTTTTGAGCGTAATGCCATATTGATTTCCAGAATAACTGGATCAATTGACAGCTCTACCAACATGCATTTGCAGGCCTACATTTCCATAGTCTCTGAGGCTGACTGTTTTTTCCTTTTATCTTTGTCAATTTACTGAGAGAGGTAAAATCTCCTGAGTGGCATTTATCTCATTATCAGTGATTGGAGGAATCTCTTGTAATTAATGATTGTTGTTATTCATTCATTTCACTTGTGTCCATCTCTTTGTGACCCCATTTGGGGTTTTTGTGGCAAAGATACTGGAGTGGTTTGACATTTCTTTCTCTAGCTCATTTTACAGATGAGGAAACTCAAGCAAACAGGGTTAAGTTACTTGCCCAAGGTCACATAGCTAGCAAATATCTGAGGTCAGATTTGAACTCATGAAGATGAGTCTTCCTAATTCCAGGTCTGGCAGTCTATCCACTGTATTACCTAAGGATTTTTGAGAAACTTATTAATATTACTTTACTATTTACCTACTTAGGAAAGAATATTAGTCATATATTTGCATTAGCTCCCTATATATCTTGAACATTAGACCTGTAGTAGTTATTTGATGCATATATTCCATCAATCAACACATTTTGGCACATAGAAAGAACTTAATAAATGCTTTTTGATCTAAAGTTTTTTTTTAAAAATCATTATTATCCTTGTAGCATAGATCTAATTCATGCAAGAGCAATTCAATTTCAGGTAATTGAAATCATGATTTTAGCATTTCTGCTAAGAAATTTATTCATTTTCATTTTTGTTGAAGGCATCTGATCTGGTCTTCTCTTGTTTTTAAAAATATGTGTGACCTTTGATCTTCAGGTCTCATGTCAGTTTTGAGTTTATCATAGTATCTGGTGTTAAATGCTGGTCTAAATACAGTTTCTGGCAGGCTGCAATCTGCAACTTTCAATTTCCCTATCATTCATTTGAAATGGGATTTTTTTCCTCTAAACAGCATATGTTCTTGGGTTTATCAAATGTTGTCATTGAACCCAGCAACAACAACAAAATTTACCCATCATTTTAAAAGGCAGGATCTTTATGTCTAAATTCTTCTAATTTAAACTTTTCTAAGGATGTTTCCTTTGTAGATTTTAAATGACTCTTCAGCTATGCAATAGAAAGTTCTTTCTCATGGTTTATGGCTACTGGTCCAAGAAACACAATCTACCAAAATATTAGTTTGTTAAATATTAATTATTAATTAATGTATTATTATTAAACTGCCATAAAATATTATGAGTAGAAGATGACAGCCTAAGAAAATGCCTTGTTAGTAACAATAGAAAAAAAGAAATTACGCATTACTTTAGTTACAGAGATGAAGGAACTAAATTTAATACTTCATTTTGTAGTTGTACTCATCTTCTACTTCGATTTCTGGCCCTAAAAATCTCCTGGAGTTACCAAGTTTTAAAAGGTAGTTATGAAGCAACTTTTCTAAGGCTTTTAAGATACCAATCTTATTTTCCTTCAACATTCCCAAACTACTCTCATAGGTCTCAGGAAGTGGAGATAATAATATTTTTATATAATCTAAGGTATTTCTACCACATAACAAAATTAACAAAATTAACAAAAACAACAACAAAGACGTGTTTGCCAGGAATGCAATTTGCTTCCTGAATATCATTTACTTTGTTACTGTTTTGTCTACAAGCACAAAATCTCAGAGTTAGAAAGGTCTTTAAGAACCATCAAGTTTAATCAATAAGAAGTAGCCCCAATCTACTTTTGTGTATTTCTAATTATTAAGAAGCTGCTTTTCTTACAAAAAAAATCAAAATCTGCCTCTTATTTCATCTTCCAACTGTTTCCCAATTCTGTTTTGTCTTCTAGGTTTAACAGAATGAGTCTAATGCTGCTTCTATATGAGTCCTCCAAGTAATTAACGAACACTGTCCTGTCTCTTCTGTCTGTCTTCCTTTGTAATTCCTTCAGCCAATCCTCGTGTAGCATGAACTCAAGGTCTTTTGTCATCTTAGTTATCTTCCTCTGAATTCACACCAGCTTTTAATGTCTTTCAGCAATGGTGGCAGTCAGAACAGAGCACAATACTCCCAATAGGGTCATACCAGGTAAGGCTGGCAAGGCTCTCACCTTCCTAGTGCTAGATACCATCTCTCATAATACTTATAAGATTATGTTGGGTTTTTTGACTATCATGTCATATTTCAAAGATCTAAGGAGATTTGAAAGAAGAAATTGACCAAGTTAAATTTTTAAAGCACCCAATTCACATTGTAAAATTCTTTGCTTTCCTTAAAGAAACTAATTTTTATAAATGGGTTCAGATCTGCCTTGTTCTCATCCATATTTAAGTATGCTACTTAGCCCCAAACTGTGTCTAGTGCTAAGAAGCTTATAAAATCCATCTCAAGTAGCAAATAGTAGATGAGTTTATAACATTTCCAAGATGCATAGCAGCGATGTACTGTAATATGGTTAAGAGGACCTGGAATCAAATCCCAGCTTAGCTACTTGAAGTATCTGATAAAGATGAAAGCTACCTTAAGCAGCAAATTAATCCTAACATTTCCAAAGTATGAGGCTTCAGGGCGATACAATGAAAAGAGTGTCGTGACCTTGGAGTCCATAGGATCCAAACAAATCCTTAGCATCAGTATATGGGGAAAAAGTGGTATATAAGTTAGAAGAAAGACAAGGAAACTGAGAAGCAGGATTGAAGAAGTGTATTCCAAAGGAGTTTTGTAGCCTGTGGGAATGCACAGAAGTGGAAGATGTTTTGTCAAATATGAAGAACAAAAGAAAAAAAATAGTCCAGTTTGTTAAAGTATGTGTGAAGTGGGAAAAAAAAGTATGATATATGAATGAAATTCAGGAGAGATATCCTGGGGAGATCAATTTTTAAGTCGTCTATAAATTAACCTATAGAAACATATATCCATCAAAGAAGAGTATATAAGGAAAGATTAGGGGGCCCAAGACAGAGCTTGGTGGATACTTACAGAATCAATAAATATTGAAAAAAAAAATGTCAGAGAGTCTGGAAGGCAAACAGGAAAGAACAATGTCATAGAAGCCAGATTAGAAAAGAATTTCCAGGATTGGGTGGATGGTGGGGGGAGGGAGCAGAAGGAGGTTCAGGTGTGTTAAAAGTTACCAAAAAAAAATTAGAAAGAGTGAACAAAAATATCCCATTGGATTTAGTCCTAAGATAGTACTAGTAACCTTAGAGGAGGAAGTTTCAGTAAAATGATGGTAATCTTTATGTTAAATTAACAGCCTTTTTGTAGTAGGAACAATAGCTTATTTATTGTTTTCTAAGTTTAAAATTCCCCAGAGCACTTTCACAAAAAGCAGAAGATCATTTTGAAAAGTAGCCTTTCCTCTCTATCACACGGCTTCTACACGACACCATGTTTTCTTGTGAATACAAGTCCCTGATTTAAATAGCTAAAGAAGAACTAGACATGAGGTTGGAAGGTTTAGACCATCTGTACCATAGTGGGTAATTCAAACCACAGCATAATTAATTTTGACAAACACTACTGATCACTACTTCAGCTGAATCAATTGTGAAGTGATCCATATTGTCCATTAAGATGGATGAAACCATCATCTCACCAGTATCTTTCTAGACCCTGTGTTCATTTAGATCTAATCCTAGACTTGGAGTGACTCACTTTTTTTTTTAATACATTTTCAGTTCATTTTTCTCAAATGATCTTAAGTTTTCAGTTTTGATATTTATTTTTGTAATTGCAATATTGGAGAAACATATTGTGCTCTACTAATCGGTCATTAGAGTCAAACAAGCAATTAAAAATAGTTATCAAAAGTTTCCTGCATCTTAGGGAACTTGAGTTGAGATTTACCTATTAAGAATATATGCCTACTATCTGAAATAGTTAAATATTAAAAAGGATGGTAATTGTACCTTGTTAGAGAGGATGGGGAGCTCTTAGAGAATAGGGAATATGTTTAAAGTATTCTCGGTCACAATCTGCAGAACACATCCTATGAAACTAAGCAGAGAATTCACCAAGTGTTTATCTAGACTCTAGTGTATGCACAGTATTATTCCAAGTGCTAGGGGGAATGACATGTGGGGGTGTAGGGAGGGAATATTGAGGACTAAGGACAAGGCAATGTGGAAATGAAGAGACAAATGAGGATGAGATAATTAGAAGACAGAGTTCTTGAAGCTCTTTTAGAGATTACAATTGGTTTTAACGAATACAATATATAAACAATGTTAAAAAAAAAAACAGACAGCATTCTGCTTGTAGGCTAGCTATTAAATCAAACTTTGTAATTACATTTGGCAGGACATTATTATAACCATGATATACCTGCATTAAGTCAATCGCCAAGTATTCATTAATTACTTATATGTCAGATATTCTCCCAAACCCTTGGGACACACAATTCTTGTCCTCAAGGAGTTTACATTCTAATGAGAGACAACATATACATAAATATGAACCTTTAAGATATACACTAAGTAGTTGGAGGGTATTCACATAAAAATGTGTGGGTATTACAATGCTTATTGAACTCACTGATCTGCTGGATTTTAGGCAAGAAGGAAAGGTAGAATGATGTATAGGAAAGCTTGCTTGATTGATTTTAATTCTTTCTCTACTACTACAATGAGCTAGGTAGTTTTACAAGTCACTTAACCTCTGAGCCTCTGTTTTTATCTGAAAAATGAGTAGGTTGAACTAGAATTATCTCTAAGGCCCCTGCCAGACTTAACATTTTGTGACTCTATGATTCTAATTACCAAGAACCATACTTGTAAGTACAAAATAGAGGAAGACAAATGCGATGAGAGGTGATCTGAAAGGGTGTGTGTCCTATTTAGTGTATGTTCTCTTTCCACCTAAGTAAATCACAACTTTTCGATGACTTTTCATTCTGTAGAATTCTTGTCCTTGTTTTGCCACAAAGACTCCATAGAAGATCCACCCAGTATTCTAGAATCCTTTCTTTTCTTCCTGCTTTCTTATGCAACATCACCTTCCCTCCCATCTGTCCATCCCTCTCACCCAATTTGCCCTTTATGATCAGTCCATTTATTTTAGCCATATACATATTTGGTATCATTTAAGCCATTCTTTGGCTAATTTGTTTTTTTTAGCAATGTGCTTCATATACAATAGCCAAATAGTAACAAGAGTAATGGCAAAGGTGAAAACTGGCATTCTTACAGCCTTTTAAAATTTGCAAGTCATGTATATAGGTTATTTCATTTAATCTTCATAACTACCTTATAAAGTAGTACCTCATGTTTCAATATCTTCGTTCTACAAATGAGTAAACTGAAGCTCAGAACGTGCCCACGGTCACATAATTCCTGATTCCATGTCCTGTTTTCTTTCTACCAGCCTTCTTTAGGGGTGAAAAGCACCTTACATAACCATTACATGGTTTAAGCCTTAAAATAGCCCAGTGAGTTACATTGCACAAATCCTATTACCCACACATAACAGATAAGCTAAAATAAAGAGAAATCATGCTTCTCCAAAGTTAATTATACAAAGGAGGTCAAGGATAGGATAGCAATGATAATATGAACTTTGGACTTGGAAGACATAATTATATTACTCTAACCCCAAATGGTTAAAGAGAACTGGATTAATCGGCAAAGGGTATCATACCTAGATGATGCTTAAGTGATACTGGAGATAAAATATCTCTTATTTGTTCACCAAGTGCCTTATGGAATACAAGATAAATTGCAATGCCATGATGGTTGTTAAGTTTATGAAGAAATGTTTGGTGACAAGTGGAATAAATTTTGAATATAATTCTGGATAGTTTGCATCCATTTAAAACAAATTACCCACAATTTCTAAGATGAATAGGACTTTACTTAATCTCTTTAGTAGTAGGAGAATGATATTGTCTACCAAGAGTTATCTCATTGGGTATACTGGAATTTTTAGGGATACTTGGGATTTATAGCCTCCTTACATGGTAATAATTTATAGTGGAATCTTAAGGCATTCCCTCCTGTTTTAGCTTCTCACTTTCATATCTTTGCCCCCATCTTCTTGGCTACTTGCCATATATACTAAATTGTCCTAATCCTGATTTTTCCACCTATTGCTGCTTTTGCAGTTGGCTCTTATTCCTGTGCCCCTTGAAAGATACTTGTGTGGCAAAAGAGGGAGAAAAATTGGCAGTTGCTGTTAGGCCTAATGTAGGACAATAAATCTCATATATTGCCAAAGTGGATTTACTTTTCATTTTTAATGGCACCAGCAGATGTTGGAGGAATTCTAGACTTCCTGCACACTTCCATTTTTACAGCTGGTCCTGCTTGACTAGTTCTTGACTTTAGGGAAGCAGTTCCTGTGTGTTTACACAGTGATTTACAGACACCTTCTTACTATGGATTCTGACCACCCTCTTGTTTCCATTCACAATTTTCCCTGAAAGTGACTGACATTGCTATCAACTCAGCACCTTACCAAGTCTCTCAACCTTGTTCTGCCCCAGCTATTGAGTCTTTTTCCCAGAGCTAATCACTCTGAAACATCTTGAACTGTAAAATGAGGAACACACACACACACACACACACACACACACACATACACACACACACACACACACACAAACACAAATAAGAGAACATTTTCAATCTCAACAAGTCAGATGATAGGCCTCTGTGGTTGCCAACTTTGCTATTTTTTCTTCATGCTTTCAAAGACACTCATGAGTATTTGCATTTAGGCAACTTGTTACTCCACAGAGACTTTTTTTTTTTTGCCAAGGGGTGGGGAGAAAAAGGGGGTGGTGGTGTTTGTGTGAGTAGGCCACAGTGCTACTGTGGCACGAGCTCTCACTACAAAGAATAGAATGCTCCTCACACTTGATTCTGAAGGAAATGGTGACAGCTTTTAGCGATTGGAAGCATCCCATGAGGCTAGAAGTGCCACTGACTGCGGCTGTCTTCCTTTGAATTCTACTTTTTTAGCATGTATATTGTTCACTTGCTTTCTTGTTCCCTAAGATACAGCGGAAAAGACAGAGGCAGAAAGGAGAGAATTGGAGAGACCACTGACACTGCTCAAAAAGCATTTGCCTGAATTTCCTTATTGGAACAGCATGCTGTACAAAGTAGTACTTTAAAGGATTGAATAAAATTTATTTGGTAAATAAGAAAAAAATCAAGTGTTATATGGAAGAATAGAATGATGCATAATAATCAATGATTTTTTCCCTCTTTTCACCTTTTAATATTTATTTAAGCACATTTGTCATTCAAAAGATAGCAAAATTCTTCAGTCATTTTACCTATTTTGATGCCCCCTTTCCAATTACCAATTAACCTAATTATAAAAGACTAATTAATTCTAAGGAGAAAATATAAAGGTAGTAGAAATGACCGCTTTGACATAAACTGTTGAATTTTGGCCCACAGACATTTTCTAGTTTCTCATGTAAGTTCCACATAAGTTAGGGACTTTCATTTATCCCCTATTATATATCTAGTACCTCTGACTGTGACTGACACATTAGCAAGTGCTTAATAAATATTTGTTTAATGATCTAATTATTAGTTACAAATAAAATAAGATTTTCTTACCATCTACATTAAAGATATATTTTATACATTTTTCTATATATCTGTTTCTATGAAGAGGCAGTGTAGTATATACAAAGCAGGTTCACCCAAGAACCAGACCAACTGGATTCAAATTCTGCCCTTGACTAGCTGTTTGGTTTAGAGTAGGTCAGTTGCCTTACCAGTGCCATGGCTCTTTTAGCCTCTTAGGCTAGAGATTCCTGATGAGTTGGCAGTCTTCACTGGTGGCAGGAGTTTCCACGCCAGTGGAGTCATAGGTCTGCACCACAAAATCAACCAAAAATGCTCCATGGAAATTAGATGTAGCTTTTATTGAACTCTGTAGGTAAAGCTATTTTTCAAAAAATTTTACCTGTAAACATGTTCTTGCTATGTCTATAGATCCACCCCCTAAACAAATTTGACTATTCTTTTTCAAAAGTGTTTTCATTAAAAATAAAAGGCATCAGATAGAAAAAAAAATGCAAAATAGTATCATGTGTGGAAAGAACTGTAGAAGATAAAATCAGATTTGATTTTCAAGAGCAGTTTTAATGTTAACTTTGTGAAATCAGGCAAATAATTTAACCTTCATAACCTGAATTCTTTTGTATATAAAATGATGACTCCTACAGGGTCATTGTGAGAATCTGAGATAATGTATATGAAAGTATTCTAGAAAATGTAAGATGTGTTATGCATGATTCTTCTAGTGTTCTTGTTGTAGGATAGTCTTTCCAATTCAACCATCATTTCACGCATTGAACTACAGGGAAAAAAAATCTATTAAACCAAAAATTCACCTTTATGTAAAGAAAATCATTCACTACATGACTACAATCATATTTTTTTTCCCTAATCCAATTGTTTAGATGCCACAAAGATTCAAACTAATCTTTTGTGGCTGCATTAAATTTTTGCACCCCTTAGAACTATTCAATATGTTACTATGTGGAGTACTTCCATATGATAGTGACCCTTAATTTGGAAAACTACTACTATATCTCTTGGGACAGGTTTTCTAAGTTTATGTCTTTGAGGACTGGTAGAGTCTGTTATATAATGTAATAGGGATCTAAGAGTGGGATAGAAAACGAAGATTGTAATTTGTACCTTTTCTAAAACATACATGCTAACCATCTTGAGCTATAAGACCCATAACCCCCTCTAAGGTATTTCAAATCTGAAAGTAAACAATTTACAACTTGGAAAAAGTTAGCCTTTGTATGTAAGTAAAAAATATATTAAAAGTTAAACTTTAATATCTGGTGTTGAGGGCATTTAATCTTATGGTTATTGGTTACACTTTTTTTTTCTTTGTAGATGATGGAGATAAAAAGATCAGCTTGGCAGCTTGCTGGCAGGGAACTAGAGTGTTTAGGTTTTGTTTTGCCTTTTTGCAAGATTGGTCCACAAGAACTTTGAAAGAAAAAAAAAAGACGATGCAAATTAAATACGTTAGAAACGTATGTCCCATCTGCTTTTATTTCATTTTTAGAATAAGGTTTTCATACCTTCTTTTATTTTTATATTCTATGATACCACACTATAATGTTGGCCACCTCAGAGACAAACTAAATTAGCTATCCTGACCATATGGAAAGGAAAAGCTTTACCAGCTAAGGAAACAAATTTAACTCCGTCAAAAAGGCCTCTCCGTTCTAGGGTTTTACAAAATGTTGCTAAGTACATAGTAGGGGAGTGTAACCCACCTGCAGAAGTGGAATTTGTAAAAAGGGTTTTAAAAATTCCAAAATAGCTGTCTCCTTTCCTGGCGTCATTCAGGAATCACCCATGTTTGAAGCATACTTCTGGTGCATATTGCCAGCTGGATATGTTTATAAGTAAACTTGGGATCACAGGCTGGGAGTCACCTTGAGAGATTCATAGGATCATAGATTGATAGATTTGTAGCTGGAAGAGATTTAAAGGCTATCCAGTTCAAACCCTCTAATTTTACAAATGAGGAAACTGAGGCTCAGAATGCTTATGTGACTTGCTACATCAAGATTTCCTTTTAATACTTTAACTTGAGGTCACCTAACCTAGCCTTCAGTTTCCAAGAAGGATAAAACATATAATAAGTAGTTTATTTCAATTACCCAAGGTCATCCATTAAAAAAGAGACCTTCAAAGAAAGAAATATTTGATTTCTAATTGCAATTGTAAAGAAAGTTGCAAGAGACAAGCCTTTTTTTGACACATGGATTTCTATTTTATTTTTTCTTTAAATATAAATAAGCCTGAGATTTTGAGATAGAAACACGGGGCAATCATGTTTTACCTAGAGAGGAGCTCCTCATAAATGTACCATATAAAATTGGTGCAGGTTTTCTGTCTTAGCTTTTATATACATTAAAATGAGGAAAGTAAATGTCTTAACCCCAAGCATGTCTTTTCTAACCATATGTAGGATGAAGAAGTCACTTCATAGTCCAGGTCTACTTTAAGTTGACAAGTGCAATTATTCATGATGATTGAGAATATCAGGTTCCATATATGACCCCCAAAGACAAAAAAAAAATCAGGATTGTAGGAAAGCTTTAGTTCAGAAGAATGAAAGATAGCCAATCACCTTGTTTGCTGACATATGGATGTTACACCCAGCAGGGCTAAGTGAAGGGCGCCTGAATTCTATTTTTATATGATTTATGTTAAAATTCACATTATTTCAGTGAATTGCTGAATGTAATAGCTCAAGCCTATAAGTGAAGGCATATGTGCCAAGTACTTGTCTATAGAGTTTGGAACAGCTTCATTGTGTGCTCTCCTCCAGTAGGCTTTTCACCAAACAGGGAACTGATTACTAAAATTACCTGAATGTATTCAAGATGTGTCTCAGTATTTCTTCTGTCACTAGGGGAGGTGAAGATGCAGTAATATTTTCATGTTGGAAATCATGGAACAGTCCACATTACTGTTATCCCTGTGAGATAAAATTAGGCAACTGTATGTTTGTATAATGACTTCAACACTCTCAGATTCCCAAACTTTACTGGAGTAGTTTTGGGGAAGCACTATTGTCTTCCTAGTAATGATAGCCTGTTCCATTTTTTTTAAATGTGGCAGAGGTAATAAACTTATCAAACAAAGCCCACCTTGGCTTAGAGAATGGAAAGATCCTCGTGTAAATATTGATCTGGATTTTTTTTAGATCTTCCTTTCCATATCTTTATTAATGTAAACAGAACTAAAGGGCAGATAACTATAAAACATGGGGTCATGGGCATCTGAACCCCTGCATTCATGTCTGACAATGCCAAAGAGTACCTAATGGTCTGAAATAGATAAATAAAGACTTCCTCTCCATTGTTTCTTGGGAGTTCTTAATGTCCATGTCTGGCTCTCATCATTTTCACAGGCTGGTCTGTAGCTAAGCATAAAAATAAATGGTTTCCTTAAAACATATATGATGCAGTTTACATTATTGATAAAAGAAGGAAATGCAGATGAGCTGCAAGTGGAGTGCATGTCATTCCTTAAAATGTCTCTAGAACCACCAGTATCCTGGTACAGAGGAGGTAGATCATTGAGGTATATACATGATAAGCATCCTGTAATTGAAATGAATTGAGCATTAACAAACATGCTTCTCTTAGTCTTCCCCCACCCCCTTTTTTTAGAGAAATTAGTTTGAGCTAAAATATATAATTATATATTCCCTCAAATATAGAAAAAAAATGCACAAATAAGAAATGTATAGGTATAAATTAAATAGCTTCTCAAGTGTAGCTTGGTGCATGGATAAGAATGGAATAATTACAGTATTTTGAAGTAAAATAAAGTCAAAATTTGAGTTTTGACTTGAAGTCAATAGATAATCCTTCCTTAATGAAAACTCTGATCAAGGACAGAAAATGTAAAGAGGGAACAAAGGTGATCATCAGGAAGCAGAAAAGGAATCATATCTTTGAAGGGGATAGATTGAGAGATTGGCTCTCCATGATTGTTTTTGTTTGTTTTTTAGTATTTAGTCAAGAAGCATCCATAGAAAAATAAGACACTTGGAATATCTACTTTTAGTGAAATATAGTCTTTGTTTTAAAAGGCAAAGTGAGTTTCTAATATTGCATAGAGGCCATCAGTTTCAGTGCACATATTCATACATAACATCTTCAGTTACATCGTCATTTAATATTTTTGGTTGATGAAGCTTAACCGCTTACAATAAGACATTACATGCTATACAGTTAGGGTTGCAAACACCCTTTATCAAAGCCTCTTTCATCCCTTGGGTATCATGCTCTAGCATCCAGGAGCTATGTTAGATAAGGTAATATCTGTTTTTTTATAAATAGAGAGAGGTATGGTCCAGTAGTCTGAGATAATGACCAATTGTAAAAGCTCTCAAATTTCACATCCAGATGAACCCTTTAACTTTTTTTTCTCCACAGTAGGTCAGAAGCTTATCCTTACTATTTCAGTATTTTACCTGAAAAATGGGATGATAGTAATGTCACTATCTCCTACTCTAAATGTCCACTGACTTAAAAAAAAAATGCCTGGTAGATGTATTAGTAAGATTTTTTTAATTGGTGGAATATTGGAAGAATTAAATATTTCTCCCCAATAATCATCCAACAACACTTTCCCTGGCTTGCAACAGAAGAACAAAATAAGAGCTTAGAAAAAAAAAGTATATACAGGTTTTAAAATGGGTTCTTATTTTGTTAAGAATGGAGATCTTAAGTCAGTTTTGTCTTTTCAAAGCCAAAACAATATACAAATGCTCTTGAAATTCAGAGTTCTTATGAAGAACATTTGAGAATTTTATAGTTATGTATATTTGTTCCCCTTGCATTTAAAAAGCTAAAAAATCTTTGGGACATATCAATTATTATCTTGTAATCTCTAAGAAAAAGATTAAATATATTTGCAGAAATAGTTGCAAATAACTAAAATGGAAAGAAAAAGAAAGGAGAAATGGGATGGCATGGGGGAGAAGGAGGAAGAAAGATCAACAGAAGAAGTCCACAGACTCAGGTAAGGGGCTTTAAGTCTTTTAATAAGGGTACTAACTAATCTAAACTATAATCACTGCTTTTGGTAGATGCTTAATGTATAGAAAGAATTAGAGTTATTTTTTAATCACTTACTACAACTTTTCCAGTTCAGAAACTTGAACCACAACCATCATTCAATTCAGTAAAACAATTCAATTGTTGATAGAACATGGCCTTGATATGATCAGAGCATCTGGTTTCAAAACCTTCCTTTTGCCTGCTAGTTGTCTAAAGTCAGATACTGGCATTTGACTCTCAGAGACCCCAGGAAATTCTCTAAGACTATGAGTTAGAGAAGGAAGTAACTTCTGTAAATGCCCCTTTGCATCAGTAGAAGTTTATACACTTGGATTTCCATATACTGATAAAACCAAAAATCTGAATTTTTAAAAATCAAATTTCTAGTTGTCAAATAGAGATTCATTTTACCTTCACTGAGACTGGATCCTCTAATGGACTATACAGGAAAGTTAACTTACCATTCATATTGATACAATTTACTGTGACATCCTAATGAAACAGTGAGTTATACTGGTTAGTTTATTGTTTGAAATCAGGAAGATGTGAATTCAAATTCCATTTCTTATACTAAATATCTTTACAACCCTGGGCTATCTATCCACTCAATCCTGTTTTGCTTCATATAACCTCTTATAACTTATTTCCCAAGTACTAGGTGGAAATTACACACTAAAGTCAAACCAATTAATGCCCTGTTAAGTATTCTAATTTTAACACTTGTAAAAATGTGCCTTCTATTTAAAAATTGGAAGTTGGTAGTTCAGAACTCCTCAAATTATCCAGCATGCTTGCAATCCATGTTTTAGGATAGGTCAAATGACAGAACATCAATGACCTTATATGTATTTTCCCTCGTACATTTCAATCAATCTCAATGTTTAAAAAACAACACCTTTGTCTTTTTCCCCCGGTTGCTTTATTCTTGTTTATATATTGTGTTTAGAACATATTTTTGAAAGAAGTACATTTTTATATCTGGATGCATTTACTAACAAACCACAGGTCTATAGCAGATGGGCAGGTGAAAATGTGATTATGAGGTGTGTGAAGATGGTTCTTTTTCCATAATACATGCCTCTCAAGGTTTGTTTGTACATCTGTTATGTGCATGGTTTTCTTTTTCCTGCTATCCTTAGAGATGTTCAACCAGGCAATTTTCTACATCTAAAGGTCTACAGTAGACGAAAAAGTTCTCCCCTTAAACACAAATATCATAAATGTTTCTTCCTGTTTCCTAACAATCAGAATAAATATGAAGGTGTCATACTTTCCCTGGCAGGTTTTGGCGCTCACTGTTGAATTATTGGACTCAGCAGTTTGGAGCTGCACTAAGTGAGTTATATATTTAGGTAGACACAGGGTGAGCTTTAGTCTGTACCTTTCCTCTTCATTCATCTGGGAAATGCAAGGGAGCTGACAAAGCCAGACTCCATCCAGGTGGTTGAATTCCCCACATATTCATTTGGGTTGGAATTTTCAAATGTCAGATGCCAGGAGATCTCATTTAATGAAATGTTTAACTCTGCCAACCCTTCAGCAGTTGATGGTTTTTCAGCAGAAGTTGGGAAATACTATTTATATATGTAGAGGAGACTTCATATAACTTGATGAAGTTGTTAACTTGTAGGCTCAGGCAAGTTTTCCTTTTCTCCCTAAACCAATGCCTCCATTTTTTTTCCCTCAATGCAACTTGGCTAAAGCTTCAGTAGTCTCTTTGTTTGGTACCCCTGGCTAAAAGGTTTTCATGCCATTGAAAAAATTTTCGTTTAAAAACAAGGAGCTGAGGCAAACTGGGTTTTATTGAAAATACAGAGGAAGAAAAAAATGCAGTAAGGTATCCTTGGTTAACTTTTTAGTTATTTAAAAGTAGCTTGTTGAAGATTGAATATTTCTATGTTTCACTAGAGCCTTTAAATATAAAAGAGATATGAGACTATATCTGACACCATCAGGCATATTATATTAAAATTTATGAACAACTTCATCAAAAACCACTTTCCCTCTCCTGCATAGAGACAGATTTGTTCTGACATAAACGTTACATGGCTGGTTGCAGCCTCAGATTAATGCGAAGACCCTGGCGATTCCTTTTAGACGTTATTTTATGAAATAATACCTGTCAGCTGCTGCCTGATCCCAGAAAAGGGGGCAGGTTTTCCAGGTCATCTTGCCATCTGTCAGCTAAAGCTCATCTGTCCCTCCACATTACCACCTGATCTGTGCTAACAGGCCTCACAGGGAGGCCTGCTTCATTGGCCCAGTGGGAGCCAGGGAAAGACACTATGTGAGGACATCACCTGTGATTCTGAGATTTAATTATCACTGAAGTGATGAAGATGTGCACACAGATTGAAATGCTTTTGAATAAATTCATGGCACAGGATACGCTGCTCCCCACTCTCTCCCCTCCTCTCCCTTCACTTCCCCACCTCCCTCCCCACCCCACCCCCAGCCCCAGTTTACTTACTAGCTCCAACAAAAGCTTTCAGATTCAACCTTATTTGGATACTTAAAGGAGCATTATATATATATATATATATATATATATATATATATATATATATATATATTTTAAGTATACATGTACACACACAGAGCTTAGAAGTTTAAATATCAAGGTAAATGTAAAAGCTGCAATATATACGCTCCAGGAAAAAATAAAATACCTCTGCCTTTTCCTACAAACATGATTATTTCCTGTCAAAGTTCCCTTGTTATCTAATTTTAAAGCCATATTGATTGCTGCTAGCTGGAAAATCAGGTTTCATTGTGATTTCAGCTTTTTACCTATGGTTTTACTCACAGTTTGGGGTAACAGCAGTGCAGAGTTACCTGGGGTCTCCT
Source organism: Gymnobelideus leadbeateri (assembly GCA_011680675.1). Taxonomy (NCBI): domain Eukaryota; kingdom Metazoa; phylum Chordata; class Mammalia; order Diprotodontia; family Petauridae; genus Gymnobelideus; species Gymnobelideus leadbeateri. The sequence goes on from WOXC01009786.1 coordinate 492,717, forward strand.
GTGGAGAGTTAATATGAGGGCTCACAGTGGAGTACCAAGTATTACAAAATGTAAAGGTAAAGGAGGGCATGGAAAGCCACTGGAAAACCCCTATGACTGCAGGCTCCCTCACTCTCTCTGAATCAATATACTGTGCAAAAGTTATTACAGGTCTAGGCCCTTTTTACTTCAAAGCTGCTTAGGCAGTATGTGGCATTAATTCCCTCCTGTACAAAAATGTAGTTGATAATCACCAGGCTGAGGAAAGGATTTAGGACTAGAACAGCAGATTTCCTCACAGATTACAGACTAAAACCTAGTTTCTTGGGATAAATCAGGATAATTAACTGTAGTGAAATATGTTACCCTTGTTGATTCATGCCCATGTGATACTTTTGTTAGGTACAACTGCAGAGAAACATTTAGACCATTAGATGAGGGAAGATCTGATTCCCTCCTGGTGCCCTAGCATGCTATGTCACACCAAGCAGGTTTTTATCTTCCTGCTTGTCAGGAGTGCGCCTTGAGTCTCCAAGCAAATTATTAGGCAGGCACTTAACAGGTACTGAAAGCTATTGTCTCCTCCCTATAAAGTTACAAATGAAAAGGAGACACCAGAGCCAGTTATTTGATGGTGAAATTGCTCATGATAGTTGGATATCAACTGCCCTGGAACAGGTTTTGGGGGGAGGTTAGATCTTCCTCCCTCGACAGCTTTGCAACTAAAGAAATGCTCTTGTCTCTTGAGACTTAAACAATTTCGTTTTCAACAAGTATTTGTTAAGTGCCTACTATGTTCTGGGCTCTACTTATGGCCCAGGAAATACATACACAGTCTCTTCCTTTAATAATCTTGCATTTTACTGGTAGAAAACAGCATGTTCATAGAAAATTAAATTCAAAACCTAAACAAATTACTTCCTGAATGGAGGGCACTAGCAACTCAGGCATCACAATAGATTTTCTGTAGGAGATGGGTTTTGAGTTGAGCTTTGAAGGAAACTATGGTGTGATGTGGGAATAAAGAAAGGGGTACCGTCTAGAAACAGAGGTCAGCCTGTGCAAAAGGACAGATACAGGAGAGGGATTGTCGAGTATGGGGAACATAAGTAGGTCAGTTTAGTTGGAAACAGAAAGTGTGAAGGGAAATATTATGCAATAAGCCTGAAAAGGTAGGCTGCGGACAGATTTTGAAGGACTTTAAAAGTCAAACAGAAGATTTTTTTTTAATCATACAAAAACCAGAATTTCTAAAACCAGGATATGACATGGTCAGAACTGTGCTTTAGGAATATCAATTTAGCAAGTGCATAGAGGATGGGCTTGAGGAGAGATTTGAGACAGAAAGACCAATTAGAGGACTATTGAATGAGGCAAGGTGAGAGGTAATAAGGGCCTTTTTTAAAAAGGTTGCCAAGTGATTTATACATATATGTGTGTATATATGTGTGTAGATATATGTATATATGAATGTTCCTATGTGTGCACCTATGCAGGTATGCATATGTATGAATATTAATATATACATATGCATATTAATATATTATATGTATGCATGTGTATGTACAAACATATACATACACATACTTACACACATTGATACATTATATGTATACATGTAGGTATATGTGTCTGTATACATACATAGTCGTTTATCCTCATAGTAATCCTAGGAGCTAGGTAACTGTGTGAGTAGAACAGATACTAATTCAAGATACTGTATATTGTGAAAATATGATCAACAAGTCTTGGCAATTGATTAATTGTAAAGGATGAGGGAGAGGAAAGTCATGGGTGTAACTCTGAAGCTATGAACTAGGTAACTGGTATGATGGTGGTCCCTTTCACAGAAATATTTAAATTAAGAAGATAATGTGTCTCTTTTGGGATATATTCTAATTGAGATGGCTCTTGCTTAGAGATGTCTTAACAAGTAGTTGATGAGATGCAGAACTGATATTCAGATGAGATCAAGGGGAATCCTTTTGCATAGAGCCAATAGATGAAACAATAAGAAATGATGAGATTACCAAGGGAAAGCTTGTAGATAGAGGAGAGAAGGCCTAGGGTGGAGACCTAGGGAATGCCCAAGCAGAGAAAATGATACTGGGATGATGATCTTGCAAAGCCAACTAAGAAGGAGAGGTCAATTAAGTAAAAGTAAAACCAAAAGAAAACAAGAGTCATAAAAGTTCAGAAAGGAGAGGTCACCTGAGAGTAGTATTGTTAGGCATATCAACAATAGTTAAAGGAACAATTGTAAATGTGTATCAAGGAAGGGTAGGGGAAGGGGGATGAGGAGATGGACAGAAAACAAACTATAAACAAATACTGCTGTAATTCACATTCAAATACTATTTGCTGTTGTAAAAAGATATTTGTTACTTCATCATTGAAATGTGAAAAAAAGATGATTCCATACATGATGCAGGCAGAAAACCATATTATCTGAAAATAACATGTCAACTTTTTTAGAGTAGGGGAGATGAGTAGGTCACACAGGACAACAAGATGGTAGAGTGGGTAGAGCCTGCTAAACTCAGAAAAAAATTTTTTTTTTTTTCTGAATCCAGCCTCAGACACTTACTGGCTATGTGACCCTAGGTAAGTCACTTAGCCTCCATTTGCCTCAGTTTCCACATCTGTAAAATGGGCATAATAATAAAACCTACCTGTGCCATAAGGTTGCTGTATGGCTCAAACGAGATAATTCAAAATGCATTTTTATTACTTTATACAACTTTTATGTGGACATATGGGAAAGTACTTAATCCACTTTTATAATTTTCTAAGTTCTATCAAATCTTAGGGTTGCATATTTATGAAACTTTTAATTGCTGCAACCCCAAAGTAAATTTCAAAGATTCACCAAAAAATGAAGTGTTATATGGATATTGGCTATCTGTATCCCAGCTAATTTCCTATTTTGCCAAAAATACAAACAAGCAAATGAACAAACAAGCAAACATCAGAAAACAATTCAGAAGCTAACAGCTCTTTTGCCTGGAGAGTTTCACAAATTCTCAGTGTTCTGTTTATGGAGGCTTTATGGATGAGCAGATTCATAGCGTGGCACATTCTCTTTTAAATCTGTGTATCACAGTCTTGCATACACTTTCTAAATAGATGCAGAGGTTTAAATAGTTATTTTGAGTGATCACCTTGACCCCCTACATTAAAACTGGTAGATTTTGTGATTAAATCACTCAGAATCATGCAATCTGCACACAAGTCCAAGAATCAATTAAGATATTTTGTCTCTTTGCTAGCTATTTTCCTTTTAGTGTGGAAATATTAGTCAGCAAAGTTATGAAATCAATATAGTTTATAACCGGCTAAATCATAAGAAAAATAAAGATGGACTAGGAATCAAAAGAACATAAGTAGAAAAAAATAAGGTGAATGTTGTTGAAAGTTTGCTTTGGTATAAGAAATAAATGGTTCAGGGAATTAGGGTCCTTACCATTGGACCTTGAACTTGGATCGGCCTGGCTAGTTGCTCAACATTCAGCAAAAGTTATTATCATTTGTGAAGTCTTTAGTAACAATGAATGTAGAATTCTTGAACTAATACTGTGAATGCATGCCTCAAGATAGAAATCTTTTATAGCCAAGTGCTGTTCAATACACATAGCTATTTAATTTAAGAGTAGGTATGTATTTAAAATATAAGAATATGTGTGTATGTATATGTGTATGTATGTATGTATGTATATAATGAGCAAGAAACTATGGTAGATTTATTCCAGATGTATCTTAGGTTTTCCCCAAAATACCTTTTGAAAATAAATGTTCACAATTGGAAAAATTAATGTATCTTCCCCCAAGAGACTATACTTCTAATATGTTGAATTCCCATAGTCTTTTGACACTATAATCCTACTTTCAGTTACAGATTTGTGAAAATCTAAAAGAAAAAGTACACCTAGCTATTTTCTGAGAACTTGTGCCTCAGTCTGCCAGCAAAATATCCCAAGTCTTTGTGACTCAGTTGCCGAGGTTTTTTAATTATATTTTTTGCCTGAGTTTCCTAATTAAATAGTCAATAATCTAGTAAACATTTTAAATGATAAGCAGACATAAGAACATAATCTGTACATTATGTATCAATTTAGCAATTTATGGATGGCTTCCAAGAACCTCTATATTGGTATACTCCAAATTGGTGTTACAGTAAAACTAATTTGATGGTGGAAGCAGAAAAACAAAAACCACATATGTTATACTAAAAAAGGTACTGGTTCATTATCAATAGTGGAATTGAAAAACTCAATACTGTAGGAGCTAATAAAGTGATATATATGCTTCTTTCAGTATTGTCTAGAAGCTGATTTATTCAAGTGGTCACCAGGGCTTTGGAGTTCTGAATGACCACATGTGTTTCTGCTTTTATATGTCAATCATATCCAGCAATTGTGCCCTACATATATGGTAAAAAATAACATTTATGAATCTTTTTGCTCTGCTAATATTTGAAAAAATTAGCAACTTTCCTATTACTCCAAGTCATGTCTTCATTGAAGAGGTTACCCATAAAGAGGGTTAGGGTTGCTCTGGAGACTCCAAAATACCAACACACTGTGTCCTGCTGAATGAATTCGACTCAAGTTTTCTCAGCCAAAGAAAAGTAAAGTTTATTAAAAGTTCGCTTGTATTGGGCACAGAGTAAGCCTGTGCTAGGTCATTCTATGGCGCTCTCACCTACATGGGGGCAAGATGGGGTGTATATACAGAAGGTTGTGGGAGGAATCTAGGGGGTCTTCCGGGGGAAGAGTTTGGGGAGGGTCTTCAGGAGGAGTTAATGAGGTCAATGAGTGATTAAGGGTGGGAAGTTGCTGGAGGCTACCTGGAGCCAATAGACAAAGGTGGGCTAGGCCAGTTCAAGGGTGGATTGATATTTTGATAGGCTCAAGGGTGGGAAATCCAGTAACAGAGGGTTGGGCCCAGCCACAATGTAAGGCTTATGGCCTCATGCAAATAGAATAATTTAATCAGAGTTCAAGGGGGGGGGGGGTTCCCAGAGCCTACACCTCATTATTCATTACCACCTCATTTAAAATCAAAGCATTTCAGACCTGGAAGAGGATTTGAAGACCATTATAGTATCCTTTCTTTTTCATAATCCCAGAAATTCATAGATGTAAGGGACCTTAGTGCCCATTTACTCCAACCCATATTTGAACAAAAATGTCTCTACAACATAACTGATAACTAATAACCCTCTATCCTTTGGCATCCTAAGGCAATATTTTTTCCACTTTAGATTGACTCTAATTATTGGAAAATTTTGTTGTTGTGGTTTTCTAAATATCAAGCCTAAATTTATGTCTCTGCGACTTGTACTCATTAGTTTTGGTTTGAAGAGTATAATTGATCAAGACAGAAGATCCCTGAGATTAAAATTTGGAAGTGGATTTTATTATTACCACAGGACTGCCAGGGTTACATGGTTACCCAAATCAGACACTGCTGGTATGGACAGCATGACAGTTTTTAAAGAGATTCAATAGCCAGGTTACATAAGCCGAAACTACAATCAGTGATTGGTCAGTGTACATTTGAATTTCCCACCAGCTAGAAGTGTACCTTAGGCTGAGGGACAGGGAATCCAGAATGGGTGGAGATGGGGAACACCCTGTGGAGGGGAGGTGGAAAGGGGGAAGGAAAAGAAAGGAGCAGGTATTTTACCCTAGGTTGAAACTTCCACCCATGAATCAATTAGGGGAGGGGGAAGGTGGAATTGTGATTACAGATCAATTAGGGGAAGGGGAGGGTGGAGTTGCCTGCTTACAGATCAGTTAGGGGAAGGGGAAGGTGGAGTTGTGCTCAACAGGTTCTGTTTCTAGAGTAAAAAGACAGTTCTAAGTTTTCTCCACCCCAGTAGTCTCCCCATCCCCATAGTGTGTGTGTGTGTGTGTGTGTGTGTGTGTGTTTAGGGGCACCCCCCCTTCTCTCCCCTTCTCTCTCTCTCTCTCTTTCTCTCTCTCTCTCTCTCTCTCTCTCTCTCTCTCTCTCTCTCTCTCTCTCTCTCTCTCTCCCTCTCTCTCCAGCCTTTTCTTCCCCAGAGTATATATTTCTAGTTTCATGTTGTTTACAGTTGAGGACACAATCATAGAAAGGTTAGATAATAAGCCCAAGGTTACACGGTTACACAACTAAATTTTGGCAAACATGAAAGTAGAATCAAAGTAGAAGTTCTCCTAATTTCCAGATCTATTACCTGATGCTGCCATGTTCATGCTCAGAAAAAAAAAAATGTTTAAAGGAACCACCCTACACCTTGAATATCTCCATAGTGAAATAGTTGAAGAGCCAACAAGAAGCAATTTTTTTTTAATGAAAGTTCCCTCAAAGAGACTAATTAGTCACAATTTGTCATAAAGAAGTCTTGGCTCTTTAAAGTAAAAATAGTTGAAAACAAGCTTGGCAATCACTTGACTCAAAGTTCCTACCATTGTTCAGTAGTGGTCGTTGGTTTGCTAATACTATGATTAGGCAGCAAGTAAAATAAATGTACCCCCCAAAATGTTACCTCCTCAGTCCCAATATTTGTTGTTCCTTGATAGGAACTTAAGGAGGTTAAAAAAAAAAGTTGTCGATTAAAAGCATCTGGGTAGTTTCAGTACAAGAAGCATCAATCCTTGGCAAGTTAACTGTCATAGACAAAGTTGATTCATGAAGAGATCTTGGACATCAAGGAATCAGAAATCTGTTTGGTCAATTCCAAATAGCAATTTGAAAGGATTCATACTGTTTTCTTGAATTCAGCCAACCTGGCAAATTTAAACAAAATTTAAATCCACTTCCACTTGAATAAAGTGACCTGAACAGGTCTCTTAACCCATCTAGCCTTGGTTTCTTCTGTAAAATTAGATGACTGAATTCAACACTCTTTAAAGTCCCTTCCAGAATTAAGTCTGTCAATCTATGTTATAGTTATATTTCAACTTTATTAAAAAGATACTAAATCCCAACATGACTTAATGGAAAGAGGTCTATACTTGTGTTCACATACTATCTCTGCTACTTATAACTTGTGTAACCTTAGAAAAGTCTTATAGCCTCTTGAGGTCTCAATTTTCTCATCTCAAAAATGAGAAGATTCAATTAATTAGTTATTAAACTTGTGGCTCACCAGAAGCCTCCCACCGCCCAAATCCCCTGGTACAACCTGAACCAGATTAAAATCTAATTGGGAAATGTTTAACAAAATAAACAAAAATACAATAACAATATAATGTTAACTTGTGGTTTTTTGACCATGGGATTATTTCTGTTTTAGTTTGACACTACTAGATTAGATACTCTGTAAGGTGCCTTCTACAACAAAATGTTAATATACTATAATCTCCTGAAAAAGATAGGTATGTATATTATAATCATTTGGAGAGAATTCTGAGAAGAGAGTAGCAATTTCTCAGCAATGTAAATTATTTGGAATAGCAGCTGTGAAATGAGAGAAATTACCCTACAAAACACAAGATTTTTTTCAATAACTGGAATGGTCAGTACTATGGTCAGAACCATGAAGAATTGCAAAGACTGCAAATATCCCAAGGTGTATTTGTTGAAACTTACAAGCTGAGAGTCCACATGAGACAGTTATGAAGACTCAAGTAAATAGCACATATTGCAAAGATTCCATCAAATTGACTGTAGCAGCTTATGGCCATTACATTGTTCTACATTGCCAGAAAGACTCTATCTGAGTTCTTCTGAACTGGCTATCATCCATCACTGCCAACTACAGTTCATACAATTTACAGTTTAGTTTTAGGCCATGGGATATATACACTCATCATGAAAACCACTTCTCATGATAAGGAAAAGTTATGAATGCATAACCATATCAGTCCCAATATTTGTTTAGTTATTCCTCATGGTCATGTTTCAGTAGCATCATTGACCATATGGTAGAGTGGACGTATTTGTTTCAGAGTCAATGGGGAAAAAGCTCAGGGAATAGCATCAAAATTTCGATATTCATGGACCTATTGATGGTACTGGGCTCCATTAGCAAGGTTTAGAGTAGACAGTAGTAGGTACCAAGTAAATTTGCCTCACGCACAGGTTCACGAACATTTAAAGATCACTCCCCAGTGATTAGTTAGTTAAATTTGATATCAATGGAATAAAACTGGGGTGCATAGTAGGTTAATTCTTAGTCAAAGCATTTCGCTCAGATTTTAAAGATATTCACATTTAATATTAAATTCAGAGTATGTAATGTTCAGCTCAGTGGATTAAAAAGCATCACCAAATGTACATAAGAAGGATTTTTTGCATTCTCTGCACTTCATGGGAAACTTTTAATGGATTGGATACTAATCTCCAGAGTCAATTCAGTGCTATAGATTGATGACTGATCTAAAGGGATGTCACCATATTTGTGTGGACACTAATTCCTGTGCAATTAGATATTAAGTGTATTTTTGTTGACTGCAAATAATAGTATGTAAAAAAGCTACTGGAAAATCCCTAAAAGCTATCATCCTCAATGTAACTTGGTCTTACCATTCTCACTAGCTATTATCTTATATTTCTTCTTCCCTTTGTGGCTAAACTGCTTAAGAAAACTGCAATTGATATCTCCACTTCCTTTACTCTCATTAGCTTCTAAACTATCCATAGTCTGACTTCTGAATTCATTATTCAAATGAAACTGCTATCTCCAAAGTTCCCATTGATCTCTTAAAGAGTAAATCTGGTGATTTCTCAATCTTCATCCTTCTGGAATTCTTTGTCACTTTTGTCATTCTTTATTTATCACCTTTTTCTCCTGGAATAATCTACCCCCTCCCAACCTTTGTGACACTATTCTCTCCTTCTACTGATCTAACCATATGTTCTTAGTCTCCTTGCTGAGTCTTGATCCAAGTTATATCCTCTTTGAATATCCTCCAAGGTTCAATCCTTGGGCCTCTTCAATCCTACTTCTATATCTTGTTTGGTGATTTCATTAGTTCTGCTGAATTCAGTTATCTCTATGAAGATTAATCTCATATCACTTTATAGAGTCTTAGCCTCTCTCCTAATCTCCAGTCTTTCATTACAATTGTCTTATGGACATTTTGAACTGAGTATCTCAATGCATCTTATTTTTAATATGTCTAAACAGAACTCAATACCTTTCCCATTAAATCCTTCCCTTTTCCAAACTTATACATTACCATGAGGTCACCATCATTCTCCTAGATACTTAGGCTCTTAGTATCAGTGTTATATTTTCCTCCTCATTTTCACTCACACCTCACCCCACTCTTATTCAATCTCTTGCTAGGTTTTGTCATTTCACTTACACAATATCTCTCAAAATACATCCTCTTTTCTTCAATCACACAACCTTACTCTGATATAGGTCCTCATCACCTCATACCTGGACTATGGCAGCAGCCTTCTGGTTGGTCTTCTTGTCTCAATTCTCTATTCTGGATGATCCTCCATTCCACTGCCAATGTGACCTTCTTAAAGCACGTATCTGACCATGGTATTCCCACCTCTTACTCAATAAATTCCAATGGTACCCTGCTACCTCAGAGTACAGATATGTAATCAATATGTTGGGATTTTATAACTTCAGAACTTGGTCCTTTCCCAAATATGTATAGTCTTCTTATCTCTCTATACATCTTCTATTCTCCATGTTCTCCACAATCCAGCAAAATTGGCCTTGTTTTCTTTTCTAGCCCATGACACTCTGTTCCCAAAATTGGTGCTTTTTCACTGACTTATCTCACTGCCAATAATGCTCTTCCTTCTCACCTCCCCCTCTTGGCTCCCTTAAAAATTCAATTTAAATGCTACCTTCTGTGGGAGTCCATTCCTGTTATGCCCCTTGCTAGTGTCTTCCTTATTAGATTAAATCCCATTTACACTGTATTTATCTTGTACATACATAACTGTTTGTATGTTATCTTTCCCATTAGAAAGCAAGCTCTTTGGGGGCATATTTTTGCTTTTCTTTGTTCAGGACTTGACACAGTGCCTAGCACATAGTAAGTGCTTAAGAAATTCTTGTTATTATTATTGTTTGATGATAATGATATTAGTAAGTATGGGAAGATATTAAGCAAATATCAGATATAGCTCCTGTCCTCAGGGTTATAATTTAAACATAAAATCTCAAAAAAAATTTCCAGCATACTGTCATACATGCATAGTAGCACTTTCCACAAAATACCTTTGAACATGAAGAATGTGTATGTACTTATATGAATATGCCTATTACGACTAAAGTTCAAACTGGATAAAATTAATATCCCTAATATTTCTGTAATCTCATCAAGGTAAATATCACTTCCATCTGTGCAGACAGAACATCTTCCAGTCTTCCTTATATCATCTGATTCTTATCCATATTTTCCACAGATTATCTACTTGACAATTCAGAAGTCTTTTTAAAGGTTTTTTTTTTTAATATTTTTGGGGTACTGGTAGGTTGTCCATCTGTTATCCCTCACTTTCACAAGATGATCATTTCATGATGTTTTCCAAATGATACATTCTCTCAATGACAACCTTTACACTGTTTCTTATATATGGAACCCACACTGAAAATGAACTGCAGTCTCCTGGAACCTATCAAATGTCCCTGTACTGTCCTTTTCCATCATTGACTACATTATTCATACCAGATCATGGTATTCCAAAATCACATCAGCATCACCAGGCACATATTTCTGTTAAAAATGAGTCTTTATGCAAAGGAAAAGCTAGGGACACTCAGAGAATCAGAGTTTCTCAAATGCAATCCAACAATGCCCATCCCAGACACATGTATTAATGTGCTAACTCAATGAACTGATCATCTAATTGCATACTATGAGCTAAAAAATAAACATTTTATACATATAGTTTCTCTTGTATGGATTATTAGGCCAATCTCTTTCAATAATCATAGATCTCACTGTAATGTTCTGGAGATTAATTCAATCAGAGTACCATCATTGGGAGTATCTGGAAGGCCTTAACATCACTTTGATTCGACCCTGTGTAAGACTAGCTACAGGACAAGGACATATACTATGAATGCAATTCTTGATGTTAATGATCAGGGGACCATTGAATAGAGATCTACATCTGTGGTTGCATTTGTATTTTGGTTTTTGTTTGTTTGTCTGTTTTTGGAGGGGGGAAGGCAGGGCAATTGGGGGTAAGTGACTTGTCTAAGGTCCTATGGCTAGCAAGTGTTAAGTGTCTGAGGCCAGATTTGAACTCAGGTCCTCCTGATTCTAGGGTTGGTGCTTTATTCACTGTGCCACTTAGCTGCCTCAGTAGTTGCATTTGTAAATGAATCTTAACTTGTCCACAAGAGACTTCTTGTTGGAGGATACTACATTTTGCTTAAGAGAAATATATAAGAATGTGGAGAAAACTGTTTCATTTTCCATCTATTTCTTTCTCCTCCCAGTATACTCTAGGAATTCTCTTGGGTTCATGTAGCTTTTTCATATTTACTTTCATCTTTACTTGTCTCTCTCCCTCCCTCCCTTCATCCATCTCTCTCTCTCTCTCTCTCTCTCTCTCTCTCTCTCTCTCTCTCTCTCTCTTTCTCTCTCTCTTTCTCTCTCTCTCTCTCTCACACTCTCTCTCTCTTTCTCTCTCTCTCTCTGTCCCCAAATCATAGGGTCATATATAGAGAGCTGAAAGGGAATTCAGAGACCATCTGATCCATCCCTCCCCTTCCTTTTACATGTAAGGAAACTGAGGTTAGAGGAGGAAAAATGACTTGCCTAATGGTCATACAGATAATAAGTATCAGAGGCAAGATCTGAAGTCAAATGCGTTAATGGAAAATACAAAGGGACCAACTATTTGCTAGATAAGACAGTTTCTGGGTACTCTTAGCCTCTTCACTATGGTGACTATTTTATATTGTTTAAACTTTTGGAGGAAAGACTGATTATATCAATATACCTACATGTTAAATTAATCAAGGTTGATGGTCCGTTAGAATAGGTAAGATTAGAGTTGTTAGAAGTGTTCACAGTGTCATCTTTAAGTGTTATCTTCTTATCTTTATCCTTTCTTCTAGTTTGATGTTGGCTTTTAACTTTAACTAGGCATGGATGGAATTCTTCAAAGGCAGCTGAATTTAATGTGACTTCCCTATCAATAGCCAGGCATTTCAAAATTAAAACAACTAAATCATTTCTACATTAACTAAATGAGTAAAGTTCAACAAACCATGGAATTATATGGGAAGGTCTATTTCTAGCTCGTTCAACAAAATGCTAAGTTTGTAAACAGGATTCAAATTATCCAAATTCTTCTAGTGGAAACAATATTGATATCACTAACTATGGTTAGTTAATTAGTAGCAATTACATGGCAATTAATAATATAGCTATAACACATATGTCCTTGCCTGCCTCTGATTGCAGATGATGAAAGAGAATGTTTAACCGGCTATCCTAACATTGCTCAGTGAGTGAAGGGGAAATAGTTTTCAGGTTTCAGGCCCTTACCCCAGTCTGGGTGGAGGTCTGCTAATAACAGGAAATGTGCATAATTGTTGGAAGCAAAAAACCAGCTGATATCACCCACCCTTTGGATGTTTTGCTAGCTAGGTTAAATTTGAAATTACTGAAGTTCAAATTCATCTCTTTCGTGGTCATCAAAGGTGTTAGTGTAACAATAGTTGATGGACCTAAAAGTATCAGAAGAACTTGATTTTATGCTTTAATTATATTATCTTATGGTTGACAATCAAGAAAAACCACAAGCATCTATTACTCTTTATTAATAGTCTTTTTTTTTCTTTCTATAGAAGAAAAACTTTTACAGAGTATGGAACTTATCAAATAAAGAGGTTAATAGTGTTGATCATTTCTGGCTAGCCACTGCCCCATGCGCTTTGCTTGGCACAGTATTAGAAATGCATAGGTGCTTGCTTATTAATGCTTGTAGAATTTATTTCATTCTAGTTTCTAAACTTTTTAAAAACGTCATAATTTCTTTATTGTTTTTGATAGTGCACAAAAATTTACTACAGTGGAATGGAAAGAATGCTGGATTTGAAATTTGATGACCTAATTTTAAATCTAGGCTTTGTCACTTACTACACTTGTGACCTTGGAAAGATTACTTTACCTCCCTGTGTGTCAATTCCCTCATCTGACAAATGAGGGGTTTGGACTAAATGTCTTCTAGGGTTCCTTCAGACTCTCTGTCTATGATCCTATGAATCAGAATCACTGTATGTAAGAGTTGAAAGGAACTTCATAATCCAGTCTCTAAACAGAGTAGTTCTTAAACCAGGATTTTCCCCACAACTTTCCTGACGAAAAATTGTCTAGATTCTAATGGGCCACCTCTCTTGACAGGGAACTCATTACCTAATACAATTCATTCCACTTTCAGACAGCTCTAATTATTAGGAGATTTTTCTCTATATAGATAACTAACCTACATTTCTTCTACTTCCATTCATTACTTCTAGGGATGACCTCTGGGACAGAGAAAAAAGTTTAATCATGCCCCATATGTTGTTTCCTCCAATAGTGAAAGGCAGTTTTTGTTTTTTTTTAAGCAATTGGGGTTAAGTAACTTGCTCAAGGTTACACGGCTAGTCATTATTTATGTGTGGGTGCTCATTTTCTGAGGCCGGATCTGATCTCGGGTCATCCCAACTCTGAGGCCGGCGCTCTTACTCACTGCGCCACCTAGCCGCCCCTAGTCATAACTTTTCTAAGTCTTATCTTTTCTCTAGTTCTTTCAAGCTATCCTCTCCACCCCAGCCTGATAATATAGTGTGGTCTTGAATTACATTACTCTTCTAATCACTTCTGCTTGATCTCCAGGGATATTTTTCGTTAGGAATCTCTAGAGTCTTCCTATAGAATCATCTCAAATACCTGCAGATAGTTCCATCTATCAGATAAGTTTATTATAGATATGCTCTCACTACTCTCCAGGAAAAAGGCGATGGTATAAATGATTCTTTGGAACACTGGGATGCATATTGAAACTGAATGCAGGCTTTCTGTAAGATTTCCTCACTTTTTTTTTCTTCTCTACATTGACTTGAACTGTGGCTGAGTATATCATCTGCCTTTGAAAATGTTCACGATTCTCTTTTAGCAGATGTCATTTTATGGAAAATCTCACATTCATGAATTGTATTTCTATGGTGCTCCCACTGCCATAGACTTATTGGGAGGATTCATTTTTGTATCCTCATATTGAACAGTTAGTATCCACTATATACTCTAAGGACCTCCACTGGGTGATCCTTCTGGTGCTAATGACGCAAAGAAAACCTATTTCTTATGGGCCACAGGCCAAATCCCTTTATAAAGAACACCTGACTGGTACTGAGAAGTTGCCTTCTCAACTACAGGGACTGGATAAGCTTTTTGTTGTGAAATTTTTTGATGCAGTAGTACTTGTAGTAAGTGTATCTGACCTGTCTTTCCATCCAGAGTGTTGTTGATTTCCCCAGAAAACAGAGACATCCTCATTTTTCCAGCACAGATGACTGGATTAAAAGCTTCCTAGAAGCCTAGTACTGTATATGGTTGAATATGCACCACCTATTCTATTAATCACCCACACAATGGAATGGAAATGAGGGTTGTTGAATGATCCTGTATTTTCTGGTTTGTGAAAATATAGAAGATAACAAATATAATAATTAAAATTTTATTTACAATTTGGTTATGGAGCAAACCCTTCCATCCTTCCCTCCTTCCTTCCTTCTTTCTTCTCCTGAAACATTTAATGAGAATCATCACTTTTACTGCTCTCCCATTTTAGATTTAAACTATCCTGCCTTAGATAATCAATTACTGATAGTAAATAGAGGGGGAAAATCCTTAAAATTCAGAAATAGTTACTGGCATTTAATTACTACACAAGATTTTTGACCTGGCTAGACAGATAATGTTAACACAGCCTCAATACTAAACAAGACTGAACATGTGTGTGCTTGACTTTTATTAAACTCCTACTGAAGAAACAGATTAATTGGAGGCTGATTCACTGGTGAACAGGCGTTAAAGACAGAAGGACCTTCTCACATTTTGTTCTGTTATCCAGGCTTATGCCATCTCAGGTTGGCAAGGAGATCTCAACTGTAGTGTTTTGAAATGTAACTGAAAGAAATTGTAGAATAACAGGTGCAAAAAAAATGCAAACCACTTATAAAATGTTGATCTGATTCTTTTCTTTTTCCTTTGCCAAATGGTCACCTGACACTTTATTGACTCAGGTACTACCCAGCTAGGATTTCACATAATAATATTATGTCGAGGCTGACCATGGGAGTTTGCAGCTGTTATAATTATTCCATACACCATTACTGCTTCTTTTCTCCCTTTTAGAATATCATTTTAAGAATAAGATATATTAAACCATTTCAGGTTAAATGCCAAGTAAATTGAGGGAGGTGAGAAGGAGGGAAAAAAAGAAAGAAAACTCTCCCTGAAAGCATCCCATGGTGTGTGCTTCACTTCTATTGGTAAAACCTGAATTCTATTGCCCAAAATTTCTTTCTTTCTTTTCTGTTTGTTTTTAATTACTCATGTGTGTTGATAGAATAAATGTCTGAAGTAAAAATGCAATATACATTAGAGGAAGATGTTTTAGTAGATAGCTAGGAAAGCAAGGAATGCAAAACTTGGAGTCAGGAGACCTTAGCTGCCACCCCAATCCTGTAACTAACTCTATGACCTTAGATAAATCATTTAATCTGCTTGGGCCAAAAAGTCCTCATCTGCAGAATAACTAAGTGGGATTCCATGATTTCTAAGATCTCATCTAGCTCCTGAAATGTATAATTTTATGATTCAGTCACAGAGATCTAGTTAGTGATCTGAACTGAATTTCTTGCCTATAGGCCAGTCAGTTGTATATAAGACCCTATGCTAAGGAATCAGGGCAGTCAAGTATTATTCTACAGTTATATTATTCAAAGTTACTATATTCTATTCAATATCAGTGTTCATTGTATTGGTTAATTTCTTTTCAAAAAGTTTCATGAGATGCATCATATGATTTAGCATACTTATTCTGGTAGAAGCCATTAACATGACTGTTGCTAAGACCTTACTGTTAGATTTTTAAAATCTAAACTGTTAGAAATTAAATACCTGTGGAAAGCTAGATGAATTGCATTTCTCTTCAGGTCTGAGTCCTTAGACTCAATTTGAAGAAAGCAAATAGTTCTGTATCTAAAACTGAAAAATGGGAAGGATAGGTTAGTCCCCAAACATTTATTAAGTGCCTGCTAGGCTCCAGGCACTGGGATAAGAACTGGGAATATAAAGAAAAAATAAATCCTTACTTTCAAAGAGTTTTAGTTCTACCTATGAACTTGCCATTCAGCATGGGTCCAGCCAGTCATTTAACATTTTATGCCTCAGTTCTTCTATCCATAAATCTGGTAAAATTTATTTGAATCCAAGAGGTAACATGGTGATAGTCATTTCAGTTTTATTTACTGAGTTCATTTAGGTCACCCAGTAAGTGTTATTTATTATAGTTCATAACAGAAAATGGTAGGAAATTCTTACCTTTTTAAAAACAAAACAAAATATCCCATTATGTATTAACCCATATTAAACTAAGAAACACCTTCATAAAGTTAAAAAGTCCCCAAGTTGTCTCCATGTTGTAATCTTAACTGAGAAATATAAGATATAAGAAGAACTAATAATAATATAAAAACTTAGTATCCAGTTTGCATCTTTCTATTTTTAATTTATGAACTGGACATCCAGCTGTTCTTGTTTGGGTCCTGAACATAAACTATAATAAAGACTGTGTTTAAGAATCTCACAATTGCTGATAGATGTATATAGTAAACATTGTACACGTGCTTTGCAACAGCTGATCAGAGCATACTATTGCAGAATGAAAGTCCCATAAATGAAAGGTGAACTTCTTCATATCTCAACATTCCAAGCCTAGTAAAACTGTTCCGCTGGCTCCATGATGTTATAAATATCAAGATTAGTTTCTTCTAAAATTACCAGTGCCAGGTGCATTCCATTTCTCATGTCAGATAATATTTTGTTAACAATGTTCATAGTTTAAAAAGTGTTTAAATAGTTAGTAAAATGAATTAAATTAATATTTACATATTGTTATTAATTTAAAATAGACAGAACTACCATACAAAATACTGTCTTTAAAAAACATCCTTGTACTTAACTTGAGCCAATATTTTCCAAACACATTTGGCCAAAGAACAGGTTGTAGACTGAACTATGTTAGTAGCACCATTAATTCTATTCCAGGTGGGGGAGGGGTATTAGAAACCATGGAATAAAGAAAGAATGTGGGAGTTTCGTGATAAAAAAGAGGAAATTAAATTATTTGCATACCAAAACTTCGCCTTAATTAATAGCTTCAATGCTAGTGCTTAGCAAAGTACTTGACACAAAGTGTTATATAAATGCTTTTAGAATGATTTATTTTCCTCTCAGAAATATTGAACATAAAATTTATGTTGTAACAAGATGACTGTTTTGTTAAGTAATACATTTCTAATTTTATACTTAATATTTCAGAAAAGAAAATATTATTAGCATAGACATTTCTCATGGAACCCTTATGCATAATCATGTGGACTTCTGGGGTTGAATAGAACATGGTTTGAAAAACATTGACTTTAAGTTGCTGCCCTCAAAACCGAAATAATTTAAAGTTTAAACACATAAATCAACCCCCAAAGACCTACTTTGTTCTGCTCTGTCACACCCAAGTCCATAATACAATTGTGGAGCTCAAGATGTTCCAATCATATATTCCTTGAACCTCTGTTTGAAGGTATTTGGAAGGACATCGTTCCATGTGGGGATATTACATACAGCAACTGATTCAACAGTAACTGAGAACTTATGTACAAAACATTCTTTACATATTGACAAATATTTCTAAAAAATGAATTGGTATTTTTGTTGTCGAGTGTTTCATGAGTGACCTTTACCTCTGTAGACATATGCAGTTTTCATTTTTTTGGGTGAGACTTTCAAAATATTTTTTTTAAGTGTTCCATGTTAACAGTGACATTTCTTCAGTGTATTCTGAGGCTTGTAGTTTAGAATTTTCTATCTGCTTTATTTCTAATTACTTATCCCATCCTAGCTTTAAATACCATGCAGATGTAATTGACAGTGATGATATACAATATGTATGAAATGAGCTCGTCCCTATCAGTGGTGTGTATCACGCAGGACTCCATTGCAATATTTACAGTTAAACTAAACTTTTTTCAATCGAGCAAAATTGCATTTGTTTTGCAGATTTGCTCATCATTAAATGTGAAACATTTCACATTTGTCTTTTTGAGTAATTGGCTTTTTAAAATGATAAGGTGCTCTGAACACTTGTTATGTGGATAGGTC
Organism: Gymnobelideus leadbeateri; assembly: GCA_011680675.1. NCBI lineage: Eukaryota > Metazoa > Chordata > Mammalia > Diprotodontia > Petauridae > Gymnobelideus > Gymnobelideus leadbeateri. The sequence continues at coordinate 511,046 of WOXC01009786.1, forward strand.
TGACGTTGTATCCCAGAAATCCATATGCCATACAGACAGAACAGAAGAAAGATATTCACAAGCATGTCACAGATTGGACTAAAGCAAGCCAAAAACCAAAGTGCCATGGCATTAACAATAGCACCAGATTTACTGTCACGATTGCAATCTGTGCTGTATCACAGACAGAAGGAGAACTTTTGATAGGTAACACCTCAGGGTTTTTTTAATCTTTTTGGCAAATTATCATTTATCATTATATTTTTGCATGCCATATAATATTATTGCAATAATATAAAAAACCCAACAAGATAAGTTTAATGGGCCCCAACAAAAGGGCTGACTTTTTAACCAGGCCCAGTAAAGTCAACATAGGAAGAAAAAGAAAAAGAAGAGATGAAAGAAGGAATGAAAGGAGGAAGGAAGGAATGAAAGAAAAAAGGAACGAAGGAAGGAATGAAGGAAAGAAGTGAGATATTTTGTTGTATTAGTGAATTATCCTAAATTTGAAAAAAAAAAGCTATGAAATTAATGATGATTTTTAGCTTTTATCAAATGCAAAACAACCTAATAATTTATTAGTAAGGTCAAACAAAAGAATTCGCCCCGTAGAGAACTCAAAAACTCAAATTTCCTAATTGGGGGCAGGAGGAGAGATTTCTCCTGAGGCCATATCATTCACACAGCTAATTTTACTTCTCAACTGATAAAAACTAGGGGAATTTTTTTTTGAGAGGTAAAATTGTCCATTTCTTTCTGGTATGTGTGCAATTTTTTATGTTTTTTCTTTTCTTCTTAAAAGACTGCATAATTCAGATATGGAGATATCATAATTCCTGGGGTGCTCAGATAAGTGCTGAAGAAGATTTACAAACTCACAGCTTGAGGCTAAGCCCACATGTTGGGCTGAGTGAGGGGAAAGCTCTAGAAATACTACATAGAGCTTCCTGGCAGTTAACTAGAGAAACATCAGTCAATTGTTTTTCTTAATTGAAGGCCACCTCGGGACCTCATTGAAAATAATGTATCTGCCTATCTTTGTCTAGTCTAAATTACCTGGCTAAGAGTGTTGTTCAGAAGCCAACTTCAATGAGCTTTTTCTGGAAGAAAGAATTAAATTTAACCAGTTTTGCTCATAAAGCTGAGGATGTGAAACCTTGTTTCTGAGGGTAAAAAATTAATCTTCAATGATACCACCAAACAGATGAACTTAACAAAGATGAACTTAACTAAGCAAAACAAAACAAAACTATAACCATGAGAGACTCTATACAGAGAGGGGGAAAAAGTCAGACCTTAATTAAGGTAATGAAATTGAAATGATCAAATTTAAGTCAAGAAAAGTAAATAAATCTACCTTCTCTATCCTTAGGAAAAGTCCAAAGATTTCTTCCCCCAATCATGATACTGGTGACCTCTTTGCTTCCAATTGACCTTTCTGCCTGAAACGATGTTTGGAGTCCTATTATAGAGTGTAGTCACATTTCTCAAATTCAGACTTCACCTTTCTTTGTGATGATGGTACCATCCTTTTTAAAAGCCCTCTCTCTTCCTCCTACTTAAAAGTCCTATAATAAATTTGCATTTCTGTGCAACTCTGGCCCACATTAATTTCCCACTGTTTCATAGTTCTTTAGAATACTGCCTTGGACTATAGACTGTTCTCAGCCCCTCTAATTAAATTTAGAAAGCATGTTCTGAAGATTTCTTGTTTATCCAGTATTGTGTTATCTGGGGGATAACAACCTCATGAGGTTACTACAAGGATCAATCAATCCAGAAATAAACATCAATTAAGCTCCTATGGTGTTCCAGGCACCATGCTAAGCACTGAAGATATAAAAAAGAGGCAAAAGTTTTCACCTTACCTTATGCCTGGATCGAAGGTGATATTGTATGTGACATGCTTTGCAAATATGAAAAGCACTATGTAAACAGCAATTTTCAATGTTGTTATAGTTGCAGAAAGAAATACATGAGGGTCTCTGCCCACAAGGAGTTTATATTCAGATTGGGGAAACCAGATATTCAATTCAACGAACATGTATTAAAGGTTTACTATGTGCAAGATACTGTTCTAATTGGGCAACAACAACGACAGCAAATAAGATTCAGTCTTTGCCCTCTTGGAGTTTACATTTGGCAAGAAAAAAATAAGCAAAAGAAATACTACAAAATAGGAATGGGAGAATTCGAATCAGAAGGGAGTTATTGGGAATTCCATCTATTTATAAATCAATAATGAATACTCATTATGTTCTAGGCACTGTTCTAGGTCCTGGGGCATGTGTGATATTGTCCTTTCCCTCAATAAGCTTATGTTCTACCTCAGGATACACACACGTGTGTGCACACACATAAACATGTATGTACATACATATACACATATGTATGTATGCCACATATGTATGTATATGTATTTATGAAATGGTAACTCCATATTATGGAGTTTTTGGAGAAAACTATTATGGAGACATTATGTAATAGTTTATAAGAGGTAGAGCTGAAGGCAGACAAGGATGTACAAAGAGTATTTTAGAGAAAGTGAATAGACAAATCTTATTGAAATAGAGTCCCTAGAGGGAAATAGTAGTAAACAGAAACTGGAAAGGCAGACTGGTGCCGGATTATAAAGGGCTTTGAATGCTGGACCATGAAGTATACAGTTTTTACATTCAGCTCATATGATTTAGACTGAAGGGGATTTTATATTACATCTAGCTCAATCCCTTTATTTTTCAGATGAGGAAACTTAGGCCTCTGAGGTAAAATGATTGCTCAAGTGGCAGAGCTAGGATGCAGAGACTTGATTTTGGGGAAAAAACCAATAACCCATTATATTAATAGTCCAGGGAAGAGGTGTAACAGCTTGAATGAGGGTGATGAAAGTGAGAATTTGGTTATTGAATTAATGTGAACAAGGACAGAGGAGAGTAACTTACTTAACTAACTTCTAGACCTAGAGTATCTAGAAATGAGGAAATAAAGAGGAGATTTTTTTGGAGGTGACAGCCATTAAGTAGAAAAGATTCCAGAGGCACCTGATGTAATTCTTAAAGGTTTACAAAGTAATTTCCTTACAAGAACCTAAAGAAATAGGTCTTGGTTTCCTCATGATAGGCAGCCTTCTTCATTTGCTGTTCAGTGAGTTTAGGGGAGTGTTGAGAGCAAAACAGCAGATGTGAGATAATTCTATTCTTGCCTGCTCAAGAGTCCCAAATCCATTGACCTTATCAAGTGGTTCTAGTTCTCACTTCTTCCAAACATCTGCTTACTCCCATTCCTTCTGTTTCCATTACTGTGCCTTCTCTCTTAAAATAGCCTTGATGTAGTTCTTCCTGGGTCCTGCAATCCTGCCCTTCTTCCTGGGATGGAAGGGAGAATAGCTTGGGAAGGCAGCAAGAAGCCCCGCCTCCCATATATTATCAGTGATGAAACTAATTGAAGTGAATAATGGCTTCAGCAAAGTAGACTACAAAATAATTCCACAAAAATCAACATTTCTGTATGGTGTTAACAGCACCATATGGACAGCTAGGTGGTGTAGTGGATAGAGCAGGAGTTAGGAAGACCTAAGATCAAATCTGGCCTCAAACACTTACTAGTTGTGTGACTCTGGGCAAGTCACTTAATCCTGCTTGCCTCAGTTTCCTCATCTGTAAAATGAATTGCAGAAGGAAATGACAACTCCAGTATCTTTGCCAAGAAAACCCTAAATGGATTCATGGAGAATTGGACACGACTGAACAAAAACAAGCTAACAAAAAGAAATAAAGAAAAGAGAAGCAAGAGAAAATTTAAGGAGCAATTTCATTTAAAATAAATGTAAAATGCTTAAAATATTTGGAAATTAGCCTACCAAGACATACAAGCACAGCTATAAAAACTCTTTACAGATGTAGGATAGAGACTGGGCCTGTGATTTTCATTGACACAAGTCCTAGATGAGGAAACTCCCTCTTCAGATACAGGAGATTATCTTCTTTGCAATTTCTGGTCTTGGGGACCTTAGATGTTAAGTGATTCACCCGGGGTTACACAGTCACTATGTGTCAGAAGCTAATGGAGATATTGACTACTTGTGACTGATATTTGTTAAATTAATTTAAATAAATTTCGCTGATATTTACCAAAATTTATAGTTTAAATGTTATACTAATCAAATTAGAACTAGATAAAAACAAAAACTCTAGAACATCAAGGGAAATAATAAGAGTTTAAAGAAATTTGGGAAGCTTTGTATGAACTACTATAGAATGTGATAAACAGAACTAAGAGAGCAACATATACTGTGATGATGTCAGAGAAATTTTATGACTAAAAGAAAGTTAAGCATAGTGAAAATTGAATGAAACTCATTCAAAAGAAAGAATGCAATATAACCCTTCCTCCTAGCAGAGAGGTAGTAGAATGCTTGGGCAAAATATGGTCAATATTTTCCGATGTAGCCACTGTTTCAAATGTCTTTGCTTAATTTGTTTTGCTTATTAAAATAGAATTCATGGCAGGGAGTGAATCAAACAAATTATGAAATAAGGACAAGTGACATCAATAAAAATATTTTAAAAGAAGGAAAAAAAAATACATAATTTTTCTAAGTTCCCGTTGGTTGGAGTTTTCAGTGTTTTATTAAAGTCTAATTTTGGTTCATTTGAAATGATATATAGACTACTTAGAGAAAACCTGACAAAAGATAACCAAAATGAGGCAGTAGGGAAAAGCCATAATGAGGAAAGGTTAAATGAATTGGAATCCGTTAGTCTAATAATAATGGCTCACCTTTATATGGTACTTTCTGGTTACAAAGCACAATATAGACACAATCTCATTTTATCACTGAGTTATTCACATTGAATGTATCTCATTTTTTCTACCATCCAATCAATTTCAAAAGTATTCCTTAAACACCTACTAAGTGTTAAATACTTTGCTAGATACTGAGATAAAAATGAAATTTCCTTTTCTTGCTACGGGGAGTAAATTTCATATTTATGGTACAGCACATTGTATAACAGACATAGTCAGAAGTAGCTGAATTCAAATCCTGCCCCTACCCCCCATACATCAAGAAGTCACTTAACCTCTCTGTGACTGAATCTCCCCATCTGTAAAACAAGGATAATAATAGCACCTGCCTCATGGGTTTGCTGTAAGGATTAAATGAGATAACATATATAAAGTGCTGTGTAAACCTCAAAGCTCTGTATAAATGGTACCTATTACAATGGGCAACTTGGCAGAGTAGTGGATAGAGCATTGGAATTAGGGAGAACTGAGTATAAATCCAGCAGCTGTGTGACCCTGGGTAAGTCATTTAAACTCTGTCTCAATTTCCTCACCTATAAAAAGGGAATAACAGTAGCACCTACTTCTCAGGGCTGTTGTGAATATCAAATGAGATTATATATGCCAGGCACTTTGCAAAACTTAAAGGGTTTAGAAATGCTAGCTATTTGATCCTCACAACTCTGTAAGCTAGGTACTACAAGTACTATCTTTGTCAGTTTCCTAAATTTACACAGCTAGTAAATCAATCTGTATTGTTCTAAATTACAGAGGATATAAAAACAAAAATGAAATGATTCCTATTCCCATGAAGCTTACCTTCTATTAGGAAAGACACCATGTCCACATATTACCATATGTAAAATAATTATTAGGTAATATTAAGGGGAAGACTCCAACAGCTTGGATGATCCTCAGAGACCTCAGGTAGGAGGTTGGGCTGATAGAACCAAGAACAAAACCCATCATATGACTCCAAGAACAGTGTTCTTTCTTCTATAGTACAAACAGTTCCCTAAAGAAGAAGACAAAGGAATTTTTCAATGCAATAAAATTCAATGGAAAGCTTATTAAATTCTTACTTTTTCTTACATAGACTTTGTTAGCATCTTGGTGGGGAAGGGAAGTGTTATGTTTTATAGGACACAAACATTGCCTTCTTGAAATATAGAATGTATTGGGTGCTTATTATATAGCAGGTACATTGCCAAGCTCTGGGGTTATAAAGAAAGGCAAAAAGAGTCCCTGCCCTCAAGGAGATCACAAGTCTAATAGTGGAGAGAACATGCAAATAACTGTGTATAAACAAGATATAGAAAATATAAATTGAAGATACTCATGGGAGGCAAATGGAGAATTCAACATAGTAGCTGGCACATAGTAAATGTGTATTAAGTGCTTTTTGATTTGCCCTGCTCTGCAACATGGTATATGACACATAGAAAAATAACTAAATGGAATATATATGCAAGATAAATAAAGAGATGGTAGGAGAGCACCCAGCTGCCCTTGGTGAATATAAATCCCCTAACCCAAATTAACTATCACATCATTGAGTACTTTAAAACATTCATGTGATTACTGAGACTGCCAGTGATTTTGAATGTTTATGAACAACAAAAAAGAGGTACTATAGTATACAAGAATGGCAAAGATTATGCCTATTTTCCCAAAAAATAAGAGAATTGAATCTGTGAAATATAAGCCTGTATGCTTAATTTAAATTTCTCAAACTTTCTAGAATATAGTATAAAAGGAATTGTTTGGAAAGGAAATGATGTCCTATGATCCAACAATATTATCATATTTGGGATATACCCCAAAGATATCAAAGACAGAAAGAAAGAACCTATATGTGCAAAAATACTTATATTTGTCTTTTTGTAGCAAAGATCTATAAAGAAAAGTATCCATTAATTAGGGAATGGGTGAACAAATTGCATGTTTATATAATGGAATAGTATTATTGCAGAAGAAATTAATATTATGAAAGATTCAGAGAAATATTTTCAGAGAATATGTTCAGAAAATAATGTAAAGACTTATATAAAAGGGAATAAGCAAAACTAGGAGAATAAATTACATGGTGACCACAGTAATGGAAAGAAAAACAACTTTGAATGATTTTTATTTCTAGTCAATAAAGTGACCAATTAGGATTTCAGAAGATTAATTATGATTATGCTTCCCACCTTATGGCAGACACGTGAGGGAAAGAGATACCTTGTAGACATAGCAAACGTTAACTTCAATGCATAGTTGTGTAACATGTAAAAAGTTAGAGAAACATAGTTTCTGGGTAATTAATCATTTTATTAATAATGCCAGCATATTATGAATAAAAGGATGGCCATTTGGCCTTATCTCTTAGACCAAAGACTGCTCATGGAACCTACTCAATGCTTATATGCTCTTGGAAGAATGAATGTTCCTGGAGATGGCTAGGTGGCACAGTGGATAGAGCACCCACCCTGGAGTCAGGAGAACCTAAATTACTAGCTGTGTGACCTTGGACCACTTAATCCCAATTTCCATGCCTTCCCCCTCCAAAAAATAAAATAAAAGACAAAAAACAAAAAGCAAACAAAAAAAATTAATGTTCCTGAGGGTGAAAATCAACTCTTATTGACTAACAATTAATGAGAGAATGAATATTATGATGAGAGGTGGATCTATTCTGATGAGGGCTGGGGTATGTGACTTTGATCACTCACTTTTGTTTCAAAGAGAATTATCTGTATCTATATCACCTGTCTGACAAAAGGCAGAATTCACATTTTCCCAGAACTGTCTGAATAACCTATAAGGGTGATTTCTGAATGAGGATGTAGAAAAGGGCAAAAAACTTGGTCCCAATTCAATAATTAACTATTAAAAACAAGAGAGAAATAGCAGTTTCTCTCAGTTGTTTTCATCCTTTCTCACTTACTAAACTGTGAGCCCTTAGAGAGTAGGGACTATTTTTCTTGGTATGTTTGCCTTTCCTTTTGTCCCTAGCATTTAGCATAATGCTTGAAACAAAGTAGGTGTTTAATAAATGTTTGTGTGAAAGTGAATTAGTCCCATTGCACTAGTGGTATACTTTTTCTTCCATAGAATTTTTCAAGTCAAACAAAGTCTCCATTGATTAATTTATCCTGTTGTCCCCTTGAAAGTAATTTCTCAATATTTATTTTTAAGTTATTCTTATGTATTTGACTTTATACAAAAAAGTCTGAACTCTTCAAAAAATATAGACAGTAACTAGTAGTGTGAAAATGTACAGAGTTGATAGAAGACTCAAATGACTTAATATGGAAAGCTAGAGGACTGTGTTATTGGCAACCTGGCTAATCTGGTAAACGGTAAAAGTTTGACCTTCATTGGAGAAATTTGGGGTTAAAATTCTAATTGGGATAAGAATAATAAAAAAGAAAGGATGATAAGTGCATTATTCATCTTCTATGATATTAGGGAGAGAGGAGAAGGTGTTACTCCAGTTGAAAGTAATAGAAGGATAGGAAGAGGGAGTGGGAATCTGAGGACCTAGTAAGTTTAATGTTGAATGTTGTTCTGTGCTCAAAGGGAAAAGGAACTGAGGGTATGGGGGTAGAACGTGTGAGAGTTTGGATAGAGTGCTTACATTTCCGAAATAGCTAATTAGATGCTTTCCTGCATCTTAAGTATTTTAGAGTATCCAGGGGAATGATCTACAAAGGCCTGAAGGGAATTGATGCTTAGTCTGTTTAGTGACTTGCCCCAAGTTACAAAGATGTTAAATTCCAAAAAGTGAATGCATATTAGTTGATTGAAATGAAACAAGAGAAAATTCCATTTTTATGTCGCTATGCCTTTCTGTTTTTCTCTTTCAGTATTTGGGGAATTATTTTTTTAATTTTGCTGATAAATTAATATTAAATATTAAGCTTAATAAATGCTTGTTGATAGATTCAACAGTCATGAAATAGTTTCTGTAAAACACTGTACTTCGCATTGGGAATACAAAAACAAAAACTGAAACAGGCCTCTGTTGTCGAAGATTTAACATTCTCATACAGCAGATACATATAAAAAATAGGTACAAAGTAAGCAATTTTAAGAGGGAGAGGGTGTTAACTACTGCATAAGGTGATACCTGAACTGCATTTGATAGAACTAGGAATTCTAGAGTCAAGCAGTGGTGGAATGAGATGGAATGTTGATATGTAATAAGTAGTCTAATTTAACTGGCCTTGCTTATTGTGAGCAAGGACTGTTTTTTGCCTTTCCTTGTAGCTCTAGAACTTAGCACAATGCCTGACACAGAGTGTAAACCTGGGTATCTGGAAGCATGGTGGAGCCTTCAATATAAATAATGAATTTTAGATGAAGTATTGATTTTGGTGACAATGTTCTGATTTGGACCTGTTGAGGTCTATGTTTATCTAGGGGAGATGTGCAGAAGATTGTTGCTATGAAGGGGCTACAGGGAGAAAAGAACTAAGCTTGTAGATTTATTAGTTATCTTCATAGATACATTACTTGAAAACATGACAGCTGATGTGATCAATGACCAAGGTAGAAAATATATAATGTGAAAGAAGAGGACCCTGGGATAGAACCTTGAGGGGAAGATCACACATAGAAGGTGGAAACAGTATGATTATCCAGCAAAACACACTAAGAAGAAAGAGTCAGAACAATAAGAGAGCAATGCAACAGAAAGTCAGGAATAAGAAAGGGAATTAATGATAGTGTGAGAAGCTACAAGAAGATCAAGTTGAATCAAGACTGAGAAAAAAACCCACTGTGCTTAGTAGTTAAGAGATTGTTAGTGATCTTTGAGAGAACAATTTCAATAAAGTGGTGTGGTTGGAAGTTAAATCATTTGGCAATGAGAAGTAACTGTAAAAAAAAAAAACTGTAAATGCTGAAAGTGAATGTGTATGACCAGATAATATTATGAACTAATCTAGCTTTGATATTGAAAATAAAAAAAATCACAGTATAAAATTACAACTAAAGTTGAAATGAAACCTTGGAGTCCTTTGAATTAAATATCATTTGGTAGTATTATAATTAGGGAGTGAGAACAGTCTATGCCTAGAGTATCTTTAAAGAATAAAGTTTCTTTAAATCTTGCTCTTAAGTATACCTCTTTGGTTTATGTGCATCATATAGAAGACAAATATTTACAGTTATGTTTTAATAGTTTATCTTATCTAAAAGTAGATTATTACTTACAAACAAAATGCAAGTCATATATATTTTGGTTATTACCTAAATCATAGACCTATCTTCAAAAATAGTAAAGCCAGCTTCTAAAGGGCATTGTTTGCATATTCTACTGTAATCCAGAAAGTAAGCACACAACACACACTTGACACTGGGGGTTGAAAAGCAACAAACCCTATCTCATTAAAGATAATGAGACCACTTGTTTTTGATGAAAGATTAATGAGGTTTTGCGTGTGTGTGTGTGTGTGTGTGTGTGTGTGTGTGTGTGTGTGTGTGTGTGTGTGTGTGTGTGTGTGATAGCATTGGTAAGTCATCAGTTCATGTAGTGAACAAAAATATTGGGATGGTGATATTATGTGTTCATTCTCCAAGATACCAGCATGAGGACCACCAGTAGTTTTCATACTAGCCTTTAGAAAACCACTAAATGTTTAAAATGTATTTCTAAAATACATTTTAAATGTATTTTGGGGGCAGCTAGGTGGCACAGTGAATAAGACTGCCAGCCCCAGAGTCAGGATGACCCGGGATCGGTCCCAGCCTCAGAAAATGAGCACCCACACATAAATAATGACTGGCCGTGTAACCATGAGCAAGTTATTTAACCCCAATTGCTTTAAAAATGTATTTTTAAATGTTACTTATGAATTTTACTTTTATAGCAGTCATTTCTAGATATACCATCTTCTCTCTACCAATCTATGGAGTTTGTCCTTTAAGAACAACAAAAACAACATCAACAAACAAAAGCAGTTGAGTAAAACCAGTTGACCGAGACCAAGTCAGAATACACAGCATTCTATGACTGTTGCCCATCTTTCTAAAGAAAGTAGGGCAGTCCACTTCCTTATCTCTTCTCCAAAATAAAGATTAATCATTATAATTACTAAGCTTTTGTCTACATTTTAACGCACTTTTCATTTATCATTGTGTATATACATTATATATATATATATATATATGTATACACACATATATATTTCTGCTTCAGTTTATTTCATCCTGTATCAGATAAATCTTTTTATTTTTCTATATTGCTCTAATATGTGGTTTTTTAATAACAAAATAAGAGTTCAGTACACTGATATATGACAATTTCTTCAACCATTCCACAGGTGATGGTTAGAAACCCACTTTGATTCCAATTTTTTGCTATTATGAGTATTTTGTAATGTGTGGTAATTTTCTTTCTGTCCTTAGTCTATGTGGATTATATACCCAGCAACTGAATCTCTACTTTCAAAGAGTGAAAACAGTTTAGTGATTTTTCTGAAATAATTTCAAATTGTTTTCCTGAATGATTAGACCAATCCACAGCACCACCAACAGCACATTAATGCATTTATCTTCCATATATACAGTTTTTTGGAATCTTTGACATTTTTTTGGATGTGACCTAAAATTTCAGGATAGTTTTAACTTTATTTATTAGTAATTTGGAGTAAACTTTCATAGGATTTTTCATCATCTGCAATGTCTTTTGAAAATTATTGCCTTTTTGGGCAAGTCAACCCCAATTGCCCTCCAAAAAAAAAACAAAAAAAAATATTGCCTTTGACTCCTTATTTATTGGAAAATAGTTCTGGATCTTAAATATGTGTTGATTCACAATATGATCATCAGTCATGCATTTATTAAAAGTCTACATGCCAGGTAGTCTGCTAGGCAATGGGGAATACAAAGACAAAAATGAAACAAATTAGAACTTAAATTATTACAGGGGATCATGAATAAATGTATATTAATACAAAATAAATACAAAACATACGGGAATAGGGCAAGGACTTAGAGATTGGGTCATTAAGACGGGCCTGCATTTAGGAGATAGCACTTAAATCAAGTTTTGAAGGAAGCTAGAGCTTCTAAGAGGTGGAAGTGAAAGGAGAGAGCATTCAGGGGACAGAATTAGGGAACTGATTTCATGTACAAGAAACAAGTAGGCCAGTTTGGATAAGCATATAGAAAATGTAGGGAAGTGTATAATAAACCTGGGAGTGCTGGCTGGAGCAAGACTGTGAAGAGATTTAAAAGTCAAACAGGAGGATTTGAATTTTATCCTAGAGCAAGAGGGAGTTCTAAACCTTTTTGAGCAAGGGAGTGATGTGGTCAAATTTCTGCTTTGGTAGCCATATAGAGGATATACGTTGGAAAAGGGAGAGACTTGAAGGCAATGAGAGCTATTAGGAGACTATTAGGTGAGAGGTCAGGGGACCCTGAACTGAGAGTGGCCAAGTGAATAGAGATGAGAGAGATTTTGCAGAGTTGGTAACTGACTCAGTAACTGACAATTGATTAGAAATGGGCAATAAGAGAAGAGACTTAAGTGAGGTTTAAAGTTTTCAAATCTGAGTGAATAGAAGTATCATAGTGCCATTGGCAAAAACAGGGAAAGGGGGAGGGAGGGAAGGAGACAGAGAGAGAGAGAGAGAGAGAGAGAGAGAGAGAGAGAGAGAGAGAGAGAGAGAGAGAAAGATAGATATAGTGAGGAAAGATGAGTTTGCTTTGGACATGTTGAGGTTCTATAGAACATTCAGCTGGAAAAGGTAATGGGAAGTTTCTTAGGTGGAACTATAATTCATCAGAGACCCTAGGCCTATATTTGAGAGTCAGCTTCATAGAGAAGATGATTAAACCAATGGAAAATTATAATATTGCTATAAGAATGTGTATAAAGAAAGAAGAGATGACAGCCTAGCATAAAGTCTTGAGGTACACCCATAGTTAGTAGATGGGACATAGAAGGCCATCTAGCTCAACCCAAAGCTGTACAAGAATCCTACAACATTTGTGACCAATGTCAGCCAAAAGTCAGAGGAAATCCACTGTTTCCCAAAGTAGTTCACCCCATATCTGGATAGCTCTAATTGTTAGGAAGCTTTTAGTTCTTTACATTGAGCCTCAATCACCCTTTCTGCAACTTGTATGCATTATTTCCATTTCCAGCTTTTGAAGTCAAATAGAACAAGTTCAGTCTTTCTTCCACATGACAGACCTTCAACATACCTGAAGATAATTATCATGTTTCTTGAGTTTTCTCTTACTCTGACCAAATGTCACCATCTCATTTAATTGGCCTTCATAGGCTCATAATTTCAAAAATCTTCACCATTCTGACTGTCTTCCACTAAATGTGCTCCTTCTTATCAATGTCCTGCCTAATATGTGGCATGCAAAATAATTCCAGATGTAATCCAATCATCAAAGAGTTTACAGAAGGACTATCACCTCTCTCATTCTGGATGCCAGTTTTCTCTTAATGTAGCATAAGATTGCATTAGCTTTCTACATTTCCGTTTCCTCATCTTTAAAATAGCAGCTGGAACACTATTCTACTGGCATTATTGTAAAAATAAAATGTGATTTTGTACATGAAATCTCATTGAAAAATTAAATTGCACCATGCCAACACATGATATTAAGGAACTTTGTTGCTGGCAAATTTTAAGGTGTCTGAAAGTTACTGCCAAGAGATTTGTAATATTTATTAAAAATTCCAGGAAGCCAGAAGCATCTGGCTATCGTGAGAATTTCAGGAAAAGAATTTATCATTTTTCTAATGATGTAGTATAGTCAGTACCTTGTAACTTATATTATCAATGATTTTGAGTTGGAAGGGACCTCAAAGAACATGTAGTCCAAGTCATTCATTTTTTAGATGAGGAAACTGAGGCCCAAAGAGCTTCTGGGAGTTGCCCATATAACTGATAAGTAGAAAAATCCATTTTCAAACCAGGCCCGCTTTCAAATCCAGACTCTTTCTACCCACTATGATGCTTCTGCTACATTACCTTTATCCAATCCCTTTTCATGATATAATAAAATATTAACCATATCTACCATCAGGTAATAGCTGGGGACAGGAAATTTCTCCTCTTCCCAAAAGTTTAATATTCATTCAGCCTCCAGTAGACATTCCCAAGCATGTCTGCAGAGAGTAACCACACTACTCTTCATACATTTTCATGGCAAATTATATTTACCTCTTGTTGCAATTATCACAACCCAGGGTGAGCCTTGATCTAGGTAGCCTAGCCATGAAAAGAAGGATCAGTAGATCTTTCAAGTATAGGCAACTGAGCAAATATCCATTTTCTGTGAGGTCAAAGAGCCTTTGGCAACAGCACCAACAAATAGGACACATTCTTATCCTAGGGCAGAAGATGATTTTTCTGCTCTATTTTATCGCTGCTTGCAGAGTACAATTGACCCTGGGCCATGTATGACTCATGGTCAAAAGCAGGTCATAGGACTGCTGATGAAGCCTGCTTCTGCTTGAGATAGTGACAAAGATCCTTGGATTTCCTCATACTTACAGTTGATACCTATGGGACACATGGAACTTGCATCCTTCCATAACTAGAAGTTATATTAGAGGGTCATAGGGAAAAAGTAATGAATTTGTAGTCAGTTCTCATTCTGTCATTTATTAATTAGGGTACAATATGCAAACAATGTCCTTTAGAGACTGGCTTGACTATTTTTAAAAATTCAGAAATACAGGAAAATAGACAGTCCTTGAGTTATAGTTGAACTCCCAGACTTCAACTATCCCATCTGTGAAATAGGAATATGAATACCAGAAGTTTGTTGTAAGAGAAGCATTTTTGTACGTTGTAAAGCACTATTCAAATGTGAGTCATTATTACTGTAATTTTTCAACTGAGAACATTTGCCAAAATACACTAGCTGGTTCTTAGCATATTTTAATTTATTCTCCAGTCCTCTAATACACTGATATATCTGTGATCTCAGTAATGTGGATATCGTCTCCAACTAAGTAGCTCTCAACTGATTCACACCTGCTCATCCTATGTGAGGTTCATTCATTCTTTGCTTTTAGGGACCTTATCACCAAATATGGCAAGCAATACTTTCATTGAGTTGAAGCTAAGCAAAATGATCCTCAATCCTGGGCACCACCCTCCAGATTCTGTTGTGTCTGGGGGAAACTGTGACAAGAAACAATTCATGTTTAAGCCAGCTTTAAACGTTAATTTTATTTCATTCATTCAACAAATAAACCTCCTATGTTCAGAGCTATGTACTAGGTACCAAGGGAAATACTACCTACCTCTTAGGATTATTGTGAAGAAGCTGCATTGCTAGCTATAAGGAGCTATGTGAATGAAAGTTATTAATATTTCTGTGTGATCAGTTCTTAAGGCATATAGTATTGGTTTTCTTTTTCATTTATTATTCTGGCCAACCAGTACTTTTAAATGCTTTCTCCTCACCCCTGAGATCAAGGCCAACTATTTACAGATAACTAGGAGTCTACAGAAGAAAAACTGATAACAAGGACTATTATTTCAATCCATAATTTACAAACCATTTTATGAGTGATTATTGCCCTTAGGGATTCTCAACAGCCAAACCACACATTGTTCCTTCCATAATACTCTTGTTTGCTGTGATTAGAAACAGTTCTGTACACACAGGGAACTTCATCTATGCAATCTTGATGCATCACTGAATCCAGTCCCAAATCCTCTCTGAATTATATCTTTCTTTCCATTCTCAGGGGAGTGGCCACCACATTCATGTAGGCCTTCCTCATTTTGCCATAGTTTGAGGCCCTAGACCTAGAATTGAAGAGGACTTCAGAGTCCATCTACTTCAAACCCATCATTTCACCTTAGGAGAAAAGTGAGACCTGAGTTGTTGAAGAGACTTGCCCAAGGTCTGTCAAACAGATAATTTCAGAAGTGAGATTTGAACCCAAGACTTATTGTTGCAAAGTCTGTTGTCCTTCCATTTTACTATGCTGTCCCTAAAATGTCTCTTAGCTTGTCCTCTGGCCTTCATTTTCTTTCTTCTTCAGTTCATATTGCACAATACTTTTTGTTAAATTCTGGACCTGTGATTTTGTTGGCATAGGCAATTCATATTCCACCAATGGAAGTAAGTACCTATTCTGCAATTTGAAGTCTTCAGACAGTTGCTTGGGATAGTAAAGGGTTAAGTGACTCTCCAAGAATCATCCAACCAGTATGTGTCAGAAGGGGGTCTTTAACCTAGGTCTTCCCAATTCCAGCACTAACTCTTTATCCTTTCTAGGTCATATTTCTTTTCTCAAATGCTTTATTTAAAAAATCATCCATGTTAGAAGCCCTCAGGAGCTTTTTCAAGAGTTGCAACTGGAAACCTCGAAGAAGGGGGACCAGAAGACTCAAATCCAGGTTACCCAGTTCTAAGGCCAGTTCTCTTTTAGCCACACAAGGTCACCATGCTTTGCCTGCACAATTATCACATTAATGCACTGCCTCTTTCCTAATTGTCTCTACAATTTAGCATTTTATTGAATCAACACATACACACACCAACTTTCTTGTCCTCTATTTTCTGCTCACAAAACTTCCACTACTCCAGAGCTATGCTCCAGCTCTGAACCCTCCAGAGAGGACCCTTAAATCAGCTTCATAACAGGCAAAACTTCCCCAAAAGTGAAGTTGTAGTAGTGGGTTTCTCTTCACTAAAGGTTTTCAAGTAGAGCCTGAATAACCTCCTGCCGGTCACGTTAAAGACAGCTCTCTTTTAGGCAAGGGATCCTTTAGATGGTCTCTGATGTGTCAAGGGAGTTAAATTTTCCAGGGGACAGGATGCTGGGCCTTATAGCCAGAAAGATGTGAGTTAAAATTTTGTCTCAGACACTTATTAGCAGTTTGACCTTGAGTAAGCCACTTAACCTCTGCCTCTCTCAGTTTCTTCAACAGCAAAATGGACATAATAATAGCACCTACCTCACAGGGTTGTTATGAGGCTCAAAATGAATTATTTGTCAGGATTAGTTAGCATAGTGCCTGGCATATAGTAGGTGCTCTATAAATGCTTGTTCCCTTCCAATTTTGAGAGTCTGTGATTCCGTCTTCTCTTTCCAACTATGTAATATAATCTCTTAGGGGTATAGATGATGTCTAATATACACGTTCTTTGACACTTAGATCAAGGACAGCTTTCTAAAGTCTTCCTTGATCCCTCTCTCCTTCCCTAAACTGCTTCATATTATCTTGGATTTATTTCATATATAGTTACCTATGTCCATATTGTCTTTCTTGATAGAATGAGAGGTCTTTCTGAGCAGAGAGAGCAGCATTTTTTTCTCTGTATTGCAAGTCTTTGGTACATAGTACACGCTTAGTAAATGTTTGTTGATGAATTCTATTCTTAGCCTTAACACAAGTTCAGCATATTGTAAACACTCAACAAATTCATATCAATGACACAGTGGAGAGAGCACCAGAGTTAGAGTAAAGGTGCTTGGCTTCTAGCTCTGGCACTATCACTAATGGGATATGCTCCCAGGAAAGTGACAATCTCCCCAGGCCTCAGTTTCCTCATCAATTCAATGAGGAGACTTGTCTAGATAATTTTCAAGGGGCCTTCCCCACTTTAAAAATTTTCTATGATTTTTGTGTTTGAATTAGTGGGCAATAAGACCTTGCATTTAAGTTCACTGAAGTATGTTACTTTCATCAGTAAACTGCAAGATCTCTTAATGACTTTATGTTGGCTCTTAGCCAGTTTAGCACAAATTCCACCAAACATTGGATTGCTCTAGTCCTCCACAATTTAGAATGTGTCCTGGAAATGGCATGAACAGTATAAACTGTGACACGTAAACCTCTAAACCCTGTTAAGTGTCTATAGCTACAGCATATGTGAAGAAGAGATTCTTATTCTTGTTTTAGTGACAAATTAAACGAAGATAGAATAGGCCAAAACATACTCACCCAGATAGCCAGTGCAAATTTTGGCTGTGTTTAACCTATCAAAGAAGAAGGAATGGGAGGACAGTTCTACAAAGGAATTTACTAACATGCGAGGCCATAGAGTGCTTTCATAAGTTCTGATGTATAAAGTAGATCTGACATGGAAGCTTCCAGACAAATACTTCATTATTCATTTTTTAGTTAATCCATGGTTTTAAACTTTGGTTGGCTTTACCTTGTCTCCCTCCTCTCTAACTCTTACTATTCCCTTAACTTTTAGCATCCCATTTGGGGATCATCTCCCCTCAACATTAGTTAATAAATGCACATATATATATACATATATGTATGTGTATATATGTATACATATATATTTCATTTTAATTACAGCTCAAAAAACTAATTAGAAAAAAGAAGTTTCTGTCCTTTCTGAAAATCATTTGGCCTCTTCTTGAATTGAGGAATTAAGGACTGAGAAGAAATGTCACAATGCTAGGAATCTGTGAGTTGAGGGGAATAAGTAATTTCTAATATTGTATAACCTTGGTCAGTTAAGTCTTTCTGGAACTCAGTTTCCTCATTTGGAAAATAAATGATAGTCGAAGTATCTTCTAGATCTGTTTTATGGTAAACAGCATGATATAGTAGAAAGAGGGCATCTGTAAAGTGCTGAGCCTGAAGTAAGAAGACTCATCTTTCTGAGTCTAAATCTGGCTTCAGACACTCACTACCTTGTGACCCTAGGCAATTCATTTAACTCTGTTTGCCTCAGTTTCCTCATCTGTAAAATGAGCTGGAGAAAGAAATGGCAAATCTCCCCAAAATCTTTGCTGAGAGAACCCCAAATAAGGTCATAAAGAGTTGGACACAAATGAAATGACTGAATAACAACACAGTGTAAAAGGAGACTTACATCCATATCCCTGCTGTGCTTCTGTCTGCTTTATCACCTTAGGTAAATCACTTGACCTCTCTAGACCTTAGTTTCCTCACTTGTAAAATCAAGGGGTAAGATTAGATAGTCTCTGAGGTCTATTCCATTCCTAAATGTATAATCCTATGATTGTGTTACTTGATTTTATCAACAGTAATTATGAGGAAGTGGGTTGCCTTTAATAAAGTTGTTAATATGGGATTTACTTGTCATTTTCTATATAACTAATGGCACTCTCTTGAGAGCTGAGTTTTTCATTGTCCTCCTCTTAGTATTAGTTAACACACCTCTGTAGCAGGACTCTAAAGGTACATAGAGATCAACACAGTATTTTGAAGGGAGAAACTTGTTTATGAAGTTATTGTGAGGAAGTAGCCTATTTCTGAAGAAAGTGATATGCATCAGGCCATTTCTTAATTTCTTAATACTGGTGAATATTACAGGAAATATCCTGCAAAAATGGGGACTTGCAGTAGAGTATAAAATGGCATGTCTCTACCACAAAAGCAATACCTTCAGAAAGCATCGACTTATAATAATGGAATTGAATTTTTTATGATCACTAATTAATCTAACCTTGGTTCTTGCTTTTACATTGAGTAAAACTGCTTATACTGAATCTTGATTGGCTTTTCTGGGACAGAATGGTGACTTCAAGAATTCTAGAATTCTATGAGGTGTTTTGACTTCTTTTATTGGTTTTGGTTTGACTGGTCCAAGTATTTATCTCAAATAAAATGTTACACATGCAGTGAGTTCTTATTACTTCTTGTTCAGTCATGCAGTTGTGCCTCACCCTTTGTACCCCCGTGGACCATAACATCTTCTCTTGAAGACTGTCCAAGCTTATCTTTATTTTTGCAATGATATCTTCTATCCATCTCGTTCTCTGCCATCTCCTTTACCTTTTGCCTTCAATCTTTCCCAACATCAGGGTCTTTTGCAATGAGTCCCATTTTCTCATCATGTGGCCAAAGTATTTAAGCTTTAGTGTCAGTATTTGACTTTCCAGTGAATAGGTTGAATTAATTTCTTTAAGCATTGACTGATTGAATCTCATTGCTGTCCAAGAAAATCTCAAAAGTCTTCCCCGGGACCACAATTCAAAAACTTTGACTCTGCAGTGCTCAGCTTTCCTTATAGGCCAACTCTCACAATCATACATTACTATTAGGAAAACCCTAGCTTTGATTACACAGACCTTTGTCGGCAAGGTGTTTTTAGTATGTTTCCAGATTTGGCCTTCTACAGAGCAAATATCTTTGAATTTCATGGCTGTAATCAGCATTGTCAGTAATTTTTCAGCCCAAGAATAAAACATCTAATGCTGCTTCCATATCTTCAGTTTCTCTTCCCACTATTTCCCAGGAAGTGAAGGGATCAGTTGCCAAGATCTTAGTTGTTGTTGTTGTTGTTGTTGTTGTTGTTGTTGTTGTTGTTGTTGTTTTATATTTAGCTTCAAGTCAGATTTTACGCTCTCCTTTTTCACCCTCATCAAGAGGTTTCTTAATTCCTCCTCATTTTCTGCCATCAGAGTGGTGTTGTCTGTGTACATGAGATTGTGGTTATTTCTCCTAGCAACATTAATTCTACTTTTCATTCATCCAGTCTAGCATCTCACCTGATGTGCTTTGCATATTAGTAAAATATACAAGGTAACAATATACAACCCTCTCAACAACTATTTTACAACCCAGGCATACTCTTTTTCTAGTCTTAAACTAATCAGTTGTTCCATGGTCAGTTCTAACTGTTGTTGTTTCTTGGCTCACACACAGGTTCTTTAAGAGACAAGTAAGATAATCTGGTATTCCCATCTCTTTGAGGACTTACCATATTTTGTTGTGACCCACACAGTCAAAGACTTTAGTGTAGTCAATGAAGCAGAAGTAAATGTTTTTCTATAACTCTTTTGCTTTCTCCATCATCCAATGAAAGTTGGCAATTTGGTCTCTAATTCCACTGCCTCTTTGAAAATCAGTATGCTTTTCTGGTAACTCTTAGTTCACAAATTGCTGAAGCTAGTTTGCAGAACCTTAAGTATAACCTTATTGGCAAGTAAAACGATCTCAATGTTAGGTAATTTGAGCATTCTTTGACATTGCCCTTCTTTAGGATTGGTACATAAAGTGACCTTTTCCAATACAGTGGCCATTGTTGTTTTATCCAAATTTGATGGCATTTAAATGCAGCACTTTAACAGCATCATCTTTTAGGATTTTAAAAAACCCAACTGGAATTCCATCACCTCTGCTTCCCTTACTGTTAGCAATGCTTCCTGAGCCCACTTCACACAACCAACAATACCATAGCAGCTAAAGGCTTAAACACATGCAAAAATTCCTGCTTTCACTTCTAGAGTTCCTTAGTAGCAATCAACTTACAGTGAAATAGATGTACAGTTCCAAATTCAAGCACTGACTCAGTTTTAAAAATTACAAAAAGCCAATTTATTTCATTTTATGTTTTGTGACTCATGGTTACTCTTCAATATAAGTTTTCTCATCCTGTTAAACAGTGTTCACTTATTTTTACTAAGTGCATTCCTTATCTCCATCTTTACATGAGGAAGAAACCCTTTTTTCTTTTTTTTTTAAACAAATGCTTTATTAACTTCTGTTTTACATCATTCATTTCCACCAGATTTTGAGTTACAATCATTTTCCCCCCATTATTCCTCTACCCAACCTCCCTGAATAACAGTCCCACAAGATATCGCTTCCTCCAATCTGCTCTCTCCCATACTTTCTCCCATACCCCCATCGACTTTTCCATTAGAGGAAGATGAATCTTTGTGTCCCAATGCCTGCACATCTTATCTCCCAATTATAGGCAAAAGAGTATTAATAATAGTATTTATATATATATTTTGAAACATTTAATGTTACGACTTTGAATTTCAGATCCATTTCCTTCCTCCCTTGTCACCCATTCCTTCTTGGGATATAAGTAATTCAGTATATGTTGTACATGTCTAGCTATGCAAAACATTATCATAGTAGATATATTGTACGAGGCTGCTTATAATTCCCTCCCACTCATCCAACCCCTGACCTGGTCCATTCCCTACATGATCCTGTCCCTCTTCTCTAGTGGGTGCTTCCAACCTCCCCTCACCCCAAGGATGCCCTCCCATCCATCATCCCTCCTCTCATCCCCCTTCCCCCTATTCTGCTGCAGGTTGAGATATTCCATTTAGTATGTATGTCATTTTCTCCTGAACCAAATTCAATGTGAATGTGGTTTTGCCTTTTTAGCCTTTCTTATTCTCCCCCTCTTTTGCAACCACTTCCCCACATGAGGCATTACCCACCATGTCTCTCCTGCACTCTTTTGCCACTTTCTCTCTCTTCCTCATATTTCATCCTTGAGTGCTTTCTTCTTTCCTAAAATAAGTTAACTCTTGCTTCTATCTGATATATTAATTGTAAGTATATTTATAATTTCTAAGAGTAGGTATTATTATGTTACCCTTCTTTCATTATTTTCATAGTGGAAGATATCATTCACAGATATTGCTTTTCTTATGGAATGTAAATAGTTCAACTTTGATGAGTTTTTTGGTTTTTTTCCATGATTTTCTTCTCAGGTTCTCTTCTTCTTGCGTCTGGATGTCAAATTTTCTATTCAACTCTGGTTTTTTCCTCAAGAATGCTGAAAGTCCTCTATTCCACTGAATGACCATATTTTCCCCTGAAACAAAATACTCAGTTTTGCTGGGTAGGTGACCCTTGGGTTCATTCCCAGTTCTTTTGCCCTCTGGAATATCATATTCATGCCCTTCGATCCCTCAGTGTAGAAGCTGCCAGGTCCTGGGCTATTCTGATTGTGTTTCCACAATATTGAAATTGTTTCTTCCTGGCTGCTTGTAGTATTTTCTTCTTGATCTGGGGATTCTGGAACCCGGCTATAATGTTCCTGGGAGTTTTCTTTTTGGGATGTTTTTAGGAGGTGATCTGTGGATTCTTTCAATCTCTATTTTGCCCTCTGGATCTAAAACATCAGGGGTAGTTTTCTGAGAATTTCTTGAAGGGTGATTTAGGTTCTTTCTTATCATGGCTTGTAGTCCAAATTTTTAAATTGTCTCTCCTGGATTATTTCAGGTCGTGGTTTTCCATGATATTTCATTGCTCTTTCTTTGAATTCTTCGTTTGTTGGATCTAATATTGCATCTTGATTTCTACTTAGTCATTTGCTCCAGTTAATTCTGAAGGAATGATTCTTCCTCAGTGAGCTTTTTTGAGATTCTTTTCCATCTGGCAAATTTGGCTTTAAGGCATCTTTTCCTCATTGCCCTTTGGCCTCCTTTTGCCATTTGAGTTAGATTTTTTAAGGTGTTGTTTTCCTCAGTCAGGCTGTTGACCCTCATTTCATACTTTTCCTGCATCCTTCATTTCTCTTTCTAATTTTTCCTCCACTTCTCTTGTATTTGATTTTAAAGTCCTTCTATGGTCCTTTGATGGCTTGCAACCCGCTCATGTTTTCCCTGGGGCTTTTGGAGCAGGACTTCTGACCTCACAGTCCTTTTCCTGCTATATGCCCCCAAAATAGGAGTCTAGGGTTGCATTTTTCTGTTTCTTTTGCCTTGGCATGTTGCCACTTAATTGCTTGACTTTTGGGCTTGTTGCCACACTATGGCTTTAAGGCCAGATAGAGGAATTTTCGTCCCGAACGTGTGGGGGCAACTTCCGTTTCTGGTAAGCTGTAAACCCACCTACAACTTCCACCCTAGATCACAATCCAGATCCAGGGAGGTTGATGGGAGAGTGATTACCGCCAAGACTGATCGCTGGACTTCCACGATTTGTAGTGGTTTTGAAATTCCTATGAAACTACAAAATGGTTGTCCTTAGGGTCTTTAGCCTCAGGAGGAGCTGATGTATCTCCAAATACAGTGTCCCAAAGTCCATAGGACACTAACTTTGTCTTGAGGTATGTTCTATATAATCTGGAGTTGCCACAGCTCCTGGTGTTCTGGCGTTCCTCCAGCTGGCTGCTGGCCCTGCCACCCTGGGGCTAAAACCTCGGCTCACGCGGACCTGGGCTCGGCTCAGCTGGGCTCCTGTGCTCTGCGCTCTGCGCTCTGCGCTCTGCGAGTTGCCGGCTCCCAGACCACTGAGCTGGTCCTTCCTGCAGGGCTGCTGGGCTGTCCTCAGTGGGAGGTTAGCTTCTCTGTGTCGTTCTGTGGGTGCTGGGGCTCCAGAAGTTGTTCACAGTCCTTTTTTACATAGTTTGTGGGGAATCTGGGGGCAGAGAGGCTTGGACAAGCTGTTTCTACTCTGCCATCTTGGCTCCGCCCCCGAAACCCTTTTTTCTACATCACTCAGTTTGGTAGACACCCTGCAAAACAGGGTAAGCCTATAGGCAATGAGCATACAAGCAGCAAAATTCCTTGTGATCATCCTTTTTCCAGTCAGAAGAAAGGTTTTTTTTTTTCTTTTCTTTAAAATAATACACTTTCTCTTCTCAACAGGTATTTTATTGCTAGGTGCTTAATAATGAATTACATATGTCTCTACATAATTAGTCTCCCTCTTTAAAATTGTGCCAGATTTCCTTAGAGTTTTATAGCCTCTTCTTAAAAATTGCTTTAAAAAAAAACAATGGTATTATAAACAAAGAACAATAACAAAGTTAAGATTTATGAGCAAAAATTGAATTATTTTAGTGCCCCCAATGAATGTACAAAAAAATTACCCTCACCTAATAGAAGGATATTACATAGTATCACTGTAGTAAACTGAGAGATTATAGTAGATGAAACAACTAATAGATGAAGAATCATTCAAATATGTGAAATGCATTTTTTTTTTATAATTCAATGTTTAAGGGACATTTCTTTGTGTCAAATATTGATTTTTTCCCCACAGTTCTTTTTTACCTTAACTCTTTTGATGAGATTAACATTACTGACCTTCTTTGATGTTCTTTGAAACTCTTCAGATTCCATTGGCTAAGGGACAAGTGACACAGACAAAATCAAACTATTTGAAGTAGGATTGTTAGGCACATTGTCCTTTACTTCCATGGTGACCTAGGTTCTACTCCTACTACTCTGCCCTGTCTCTGTCTCCTTTCTTGATTTATTTTTTTTCCCATAAAATCCATTAAAGTTAGTGATTCCCTAAGATTAAGATCTTGGCCCTGTTTTGTTTTGTTTGTTTGTTTTGTTGTTGGATTTTCTTTTTCTTCTCACTTCACACTGTGCCTCAAAGATCTCATCCTTTCCCCATTACTTAAAATGTCAGCTAGACAGCTACTCAGACAACTGCCAAATCTGTCTTTAGCTCTGACAGTTTTTTTTTTTAACTCCAGATCCACATTTCCACCTACCTACTAGAAGTTTCCACTTAGTTGTTCTGTCTTTATCACACTTTCAATATTATCTTCTCCTCAGAACTAATGTCCAACCTTCCCGTCAATGTTTCTATTAATGGCACCAGTATCTTTTAACCATCCTTCTGCTTCACTGACCAAAATCAACTGACTGCCAAAGTACTGCTTGTTTCTGGACCTCTAATTCAGGCTATGGAATGCTTTCAGGTTGTTGTTGTTGGTTTTTTTGTTTTTTTTTGTTTTTTTATTAAAACCATACCTTAATCATGACATTTCCGTACTGGAAAACCTTCAATGATTTCCTGCAACCTACAGGATAATCTAAAGTCCTCTGCCTAGCATTCAAGGTCTATTATTATTTTACCTTCTGTTACATCCCTACAATACGGCATGGCCTCCAGACCCTTGATCATCTTGTTCATCCTCTTCTTTTTCCTCTCCAGTTTCTTAATGTAATTCCTAAAATATGGCACCTAGAGCTGAAAACAATACTTCAAATCTCATCTGACTAAGGATGAGTTCAGAGATACTATAAATGTTATCTTTCTAAATGCATTTATAATCTTAATATATTCTGGAATCTCAGTGTTTTTGTTGTTGTTTGGGGTTGGTTTTGTTTTGTTTTTATAGCATGATATCCTATTGATTCATTTTGAGCTTGAAGTCTACTAAAATCTTTGGATCTTTTTCATATTAACTAATTTTTTTTTCTCATGCCTTCTCTATTCTATACTTATAAAGTTGATTTTAACACAAACTTATAATTTCATTTAATGCTAAATATCAAATATTTAATATATGATTTCATCTTATTAGATTTGACTCATCATTCAATTCTGCCAAGTTCTTTCTGGATCCCAACTCTGCCATCCAATATTTAACACTTTCAGATTAATTTACTTTACAAATGTAATAAGCATGTCATTTATTCTTTCAACTAAGTCTTTGATAAAAGTACGGCACCTAAAGACATACCTCCAAGACACTCTATCAGGAGCTTTCTCCTAAGTTAATATTGACTCACTTATGACTATTCTTTGTGTCCATTTTTCTAACCAGTTCTGAATCCATTGAGTTACACTAGCATCTTGTCTATCTTGTTCATGTATCGCAAAACTTAGTCATTAATTTTTTTGCCAAAATTCAGACATCCCTTCCACATATTCTCATAATCCATTAGTCTAGTAGTAATTTTACTAGAAAATGTCCAGTTTGACCTTTCTTGATGAAACCATCTTTACTCTTAATATCACTGATTCCCATTCTATCTGCTTATCCCGGTCTAGAATTTTTCCAAGAATTGGAGTCAGGTTCTTTAGCTTATAGTTTATAAAGTCTACCTACTTTTATCTTAGAAATGCAGATATTTGTCTTTCAGTTAGAAATCTTCTCTCTACACTGTTTCAGAGGATGCTAGTAGCATCTCAGCAATCATGGATTTGTGGGATATGCCTATTAGGAGTCTATTATATCAAGAAAAGTTGGCTGAATCATTAATTTGTAACTAAAAGAAATCTTGGAGGCTAAAAAGGAATCACAAACTCCCTCATTTTACAGAAGAGGAAACTGTAGCTCAATGAATTAGTGATTTATTCAGGTTTCTTTCTTTTTTTTTTTTCTTTGCTTTTTGGAGGACAATTGGGGTTAAGTAACTTGCCCAAGGTCACACAGCTAGGTTTTTGTTTGTGTGTGCGTTAACTGTCTGAGACCAGATCCGAACTCAGGTCCTTCTGACTCCAGGGCCAATGCTCTACTCACTGCGCCACCTAGCCACCCCTTTATTCAGGTTTCACAGGTAGTAAGAGGCATAGATAAGACTTAAACCCAAGGAGTTCCTCTGAATCAAATTATTGTTCTTTTCTTCTGAACTGCACAACCAGTTAGCAAATATGTTTTTCACTAAGGTGTGGTGACACATTTGTGGTCCCTGCTGTTGGGGATGCTGACGCTGGTGGAATTCTGAGCTTCAGCAGAGATAAAAATGATTGCGTCACATCTAAGTCTGGCATCAACAGAGTCACCTACCACAGGTGAAAGGGTTAGGGGAAGAGAAAGGTAGGAGGAGCCAGTCAACCAGGGTACCCAAGGAGGGGCCAGCCAATTCAGGTCTGAAACCAAGAAGTTCAAAGTTTCTAATTCTTTCAGCTGTAGAATGGGCCTGGAGTACCTCCACCCTGATTGAGAAAAGGAAACCCAGTCTCAAGCAAATAACAAACAAACAAAATCATTGTTTCAGTGCTTACAATGGTCAAAATTGTCAGACACTAGACTAATGAAGATAAATTCTGGTTTAGGGTAATAGCCTTGCTATCTCTCTTTCTTTGGCTTATCAGTTAATGTACCCATTCCTGTTTGTTAGTGTTACTTATTACTATACACAAACATTTTTAAGTACTGATTGATGGTATGAGTGGATATAATACATATGCCTTGTCCTGCAGGTAGGTGAGGAGTCACTGGAAATTGAGTAATATCAAGGAAAGGAAATGCATTATGCTGAGATCATCAGGATCTCCTATGTAGAAATAAGCATTGGCCAAAAGAGTCTTCGGCTTTAACATATCCTCTCCTCCAACAACTGTTACCCTTTTCTTTCTTCTTTCAGGTGTCCCTTGTCCTCACATGCTATCTGTTTCTAAGTAGCAAAATGTCTATAGCTATATAATCTGTATTTATCTACATAATATATGTTAATATAATACTTCATATTTATGCAATATATTTTGGAAAGTACTTTTCTCAGAATAACCCCGTGACATGGGGTGGTAGAAAACTGAGACTCAAGGAGATTAAAAGATTCTCAGAGCCAAAAAGCTAGTAATCTACAAAGCTAAGACTTAAACCTAGGTTTCAGACCCAGTTAAATGCTCTTTTCATTATACCACTGTTTTCCAACTAACTTCCCCTTCTACATTCCTTTCTACTGAGTTTCTCTGATTCTGTCTTTCTTCTCATCTCCTGGTCTGCACCCCCCAAGCCACCAAAAGCTGTTGGGCTGTGGCTATGGAAGGCACTGTAGGTAGGAAATTTAGCTAGGTTAGCACTCTACTTAATAGCTTGGAGAGGAAACCTACCCTGTACTATACCTCATAATCTATCATTCTGAAATATAAGATACTTTCCCCCAATGGAAAAGGAAAATTATAATTCCCTTCCCTCAGAGTTATCTGCATTTTAATGAGGACAGCATCTTCAGTTAAAAGAACCAAAATCTAGGAAATTTCAGGTATTAGTCAATAGTTGAAGAAGATTCCTTCTTCTTGCCTTCCTTCTCATTTCCTTTCCTTTTCCTTTACTTCCCTTCCTTTTCCTCCTCCTAGTTCTATATCATTCCCTTCCCACATGTTTTCCTCCCCCATCCTTTTGCTTCTTTTCTTTCTGTTTTCTTTACCTCTTTCTTCTCCTCCCTTTTCCTTCTTTCCCTCTCTCTTCACTCTCTTCCTTTTTAGCAAGGCTTTCCTGGTTCATCTGGGAGAAGGGTGTCATAAAAGGAATATTCTTTCAAATATCAATATCCAGGACAGAATAGGAGATCTAGGACTCAACAAATTCAATTAAAGTTGACCATCATTAAACAGTTTATGTGTGCCAAGCACTGTTCTTAGTATTAAGGGTACTCAAAAGATCAGTGAGAACCTATCCCTTATTGCACAAAACTAGTGGAAAGGGAGTTAAAATATTTATGTGAATCATTATAATCCAAGATAGAACAAGCTTAGAGCATAGGAATGGTAAAAATGACTTGGAAGGTGTGTGGAATTAAAAATCAATTTCCAACTAAGAATGTCATGAAAGATTTCACAGAGTTTTGGAATTTGAGTTTGATCTTGAAGATTGGGCAGAAATTTATCAAGCAAAGTTTTAATGAGGTAGGATGTAGATGAGAGGTACATTCCATGTATGGGGCTTAAGCAAATGCATCAGGGAATTAAAAGTAAAAGATTTGTATAGAAATGGTCCAATCTGGGGGGCAGAGAGATACTTTCTTTATAGGAAGTATGTATTAAGGATAGATTGATAGATTAGAGAGCCTTGAATGTCAAACTAAAGAGTGTGGATTTTATTCAGTGGGTGATAGAATTCCACAGCAGGGTTTTAAACAGGAGGGGGACATGTCCAGATCTGTCTAGGGAAAATTAATCTAGCAGAAATGTGAAGGATAGATTAGAGAAGGATGAGGCTAAAAGCAGGAAGATCACATAGGAGGCTAATGTAATAGTCCAGATGGATGGTAAATTGGGCCTGTAATAGGGTAGTGTCACTGGGAATAGAAAGGTGGGGATAGATGAGATAATTTCGAGATGAAATCAATATAGCTTGGCAATTGATTACATGTAGGAGGTGAGGCATAGGACAGAAGTGACAAGACTGAATTCTGGTCTTTTGGAAGCCCCTCAAAGGATTTAGGATGGTTAAGAATAATTTGCCTAGGCATATGAATGGTATGCCAATTTGTATAGTTTCTGTGATGGAAATAACTGGATCATATTAAAGGAACTCTTAGTTTCTTCCACACAAAGTGTCTGCTTCTTTCATTGTATGTAAGAGATGAATAAATTCTACTGTATTTTATGATGATATTGGTAAGTACTCTGAAAAGACTTTAAATGGTCTGACCTGCTCTAATTGAGTAAATCATCTTTAGAATAGATGTGAAAATTCTGTTTTTGCAAGTCTTGTAAAGATCTTGATTTACTGTGAATTTCCGTAAAATGTCCTATCAGGTATCTGTCTAACATAATAGGAGCATAAGGGCATCTGTTGATGTCCAAGAGAAGACCTTTGAGTCATATACTCTGATAATGTTTATTCCACATCTGTGATTTGTGTCCCATAAGACTCCTGGGACTCAAACCACATGTGTTGTATTTGCATTACTGGGAATTTGAGGAGGAGTGTCCATAACACTATTAAAATGTTTAGCTTTCTCTCCCCCACCACACAGACACATGCTAATAACTACAACCAGACCACATACTATAGAGATACAGGATGAATCAAGGACTGTACTCATTGTTACAATACAAGAGATTTAAAAATAATTAACTTGGCATCTCTGTGTCTGATAATTTCCTAGACTTTTAACTTCTCTGGATTTCTACACACGCCAACCCTTAGATCATGAGTATCTCAAGTGCATTCCAAACAACACATGACAACCAATTCTTGGTTTCTTCTTTTACAAGGAGTCTTTAGCTTTAAGGTGAAATTGAAAAACTAGGGACAAAGCCAAATTCCAAAGAACCACATCCTAATTCCACTCTTAAACAGCAGGAAATTACTGATTAGGGCAGCATTCTCTATACAAAGGTCATTGATGACCTATCCTAAATCTTCACAAATGTGACAGAAACTTCAGAATCAGCCCCTCTGTTTAAATTTCCATGCTACTAATTAAAAAGTGAGGCACTCAAAGGTCTTATACATAAGAATAGAAAGCCAAGTGACACAACTTACAGATTCTCTCCTTCCTTGCTCCAGGTTGCACTTCCATTTTCTTGTCTTTCTATGGTTTTAGACAATTCCACTTGTAGTGAACCATATGGTGCCACACATGATCATCTTCAAGCTGCTATTTGTACTAGTAGGACTCTTCAAAGAGCTGTGATTCATGAGTGAGAGCACGGCTTCTATGGTCATGAGATCTTACATCTTTTTTTTTTTTTGCTGTTTTTTTTTGGAGGGGCAATTGGAGTTAAGTGACTTACCCAAGGTCACATGGCTAGTTTTGTGTTAAGTGTCTGAGGCCGGATTTGAACTTAGGTTCTCCTAACTCCAGGGCGGATGTTCTATTCACTGCACCACATAGCCACCCCTGAGATCTTATATCTTAGTATTTTAGGTTTCATGAATTGAGGTGATCAAAAACATTCAATTCCTAGTGAATGACCCTTTGTTATAAGTCTCACTGAACTATACTTGACTATGACAGGCATACTTAGGAGCAGGTAGAGGTACAGTAAACAGAATATAGGGCCTGGAGTCAAAAAGACTTGAGTTCATTCCTGACCTTAGACACTTAGTAACTGTGTGGACCTGGGCAAGTCACTTAACCTTTGTTTGCCTAATTTTCCTTAATTGTAAGATGAGGATATGAGAAACACCTACATCCCAGGGTTGTTGTGAGGATCATATGAGATAATGTTTATAAAATAGTTTAGGCCAGCACTTAGCACATAGTAGGGACCATATAAATGTTTATTCCTTTCCCTTATACCCTCAGTCAACAGGAATTTATTAAACACTTAACATGTGCCAGGCACTGTGTTCTTCAGAGAACCAACTTCTCTTGACCTATGTATACTAAAAGTCTTTTCACCATCTGAGACATTCTAGAGCTTCCACTATGCCACTGAGAATCTAGGTTCACCTCCATGATAGAACATGCAGGGATTCTAGATGAAGGACTTCACTTGTAACAATCATCTTTTCAACATTATAACTTCCTAGGAGCTTTTAGGTGTAAAACCTAGTCTAAAGGATATAAGACCCCAAACCCTGCCCATATTCATTCAGGGCAATCAATATGAACAATAAGTTGGGTATGATGACAAAACATGGAAGAAAAAGCTGCTCAAAACATAAAGACAATGTGTGCTATGGGCAGATAAAACCAAAGGGCCATAAGAATAGCAACTCAGGGGTCAATTAAAGATGTCTGGGAGTGGAATAAGATGACGTGAGTTCACACCCTGTCTCTGAAGCTTTTTAGATGTTTACTACATGATCTTAAGTTGCTTAATGTCTCCTGACTGCAGTATTCCCATCTGTAACATGGTGGGGTTGTATGACATGGCCTATGAGGTCTTTTGCCAGTAAAGATCCATGAGCCTATGATCCTATGCTTCTCTGGAAGAATATTTTTCACTTAGTCTGAAAAAATCAACAATAATAGAGTTTATGGTTGTGATACTGTCAAAACTATCAAATTGTCAAAACTGAATCACAGACCCAGATAAATAGATGCATTTCCCTTCTATTTCATCCCAAATTACACCAGAGTTATTCTCCTAAAACACTACTTCCTTCATTGCCATTGCTCTCCTCACAAACCTACACCCTCCCAATTGAGAGCCTAACTTAGCAAGATACCAAATCATATCATGACATTTATTGAAAATACCTTAAAGCAATATAATTCATTCCCTTGATTTTTCCCCTTGAGACAACTGAAGTCCAGAATGACTTAGCCAAGGTAACACAGCTTTAAATGACAGATCCCCTTATACTCATTCTACAAACACATCATGCCAACTCCAGATTTCACTACCAAATTTTTATAGTCTGTCCCCAACTGTATAATCCTGTCAGTATACTCTAATATAAACCTTCTACTCAAGTCAAATTGATCTTCTAAACCATCTCTTTCTCCCTTTAAACACTGAAAATGAAAGTCCATAGATTTTTCAAATTATATTTATACATACCACATACATAAATTATATGTATGTATATATATATATATATATATATATATATATATATATATACACACACACATTTCTCCCTCTCTTCTCTTACCCGCTTCTCCTCTGCCCTTCCCCTCCCCTCCCCTCTCTTCTCCTCTTCTCACTCTCTCCCTCTTTCTCTTCCTTCCCCTTCTCCCTCCCCCCTTATCCATCTCTTTCTGTCCCCTTCCCTCTGTTTATCTCTCCCCTCCCACTCTCCCTCTTTCCTTCTCTCCCTCTCCCTCCACATACACACACACGTACACACATGCAGGCACCCACACATAGACATACACATGCACACATACACACATATAAACACACACATGCATACTTTACTCATTCCCACCTAATTTCTTTTGCTTAAACTCTTCTTACTTGGAATTTGAATCCTCTTTCCACTCCTATATCTATTAAAATCCTATGCATTCTTCAAGGCCCAACTCAATTCCCACTGCATTTGTTTCACTTTCTTCACTGGTATAGCACTTAAGAGTTTGCTCCACAGCATTTAGCACTTAATTAAGTAAACGTAATATAATGTCTTATTTTGTTCTCTATTTCACATGTGTTCATTTTGACTCCCCAGTCAGATAGTAAAGTCTTCCAGATTAGTGGTCATATCTTATATTTCTTTATTTTTTGTTACTCCATGGTGTTGGAAGCCCCGGGCCACATAAACAGTAATAATTGCTCATATTTGTCTAGTTCCTCAATACTGATAAAGTATTTTACATTATCTAACTTGATACTTAGAACACTCCCATGAAGTAGGTACCATAGATGTTAATTTCCACATTTTCAAATGCGGACATTATTTCAGAGACCTTACATTATTCACTCAGTCACACAGCTAGTTAGCAATAGAGGCAGAATTCCTAGGTTTCTCCTGCCATCAAATACTGTGTTTTTTCCCCATTATTTAAAAAAAAAATAAACAAAATGCTGAACTTAATATGGAACTTAAATTTTATAAACTATTTTACATCCATTATATCATTTGACCTTCACAATAATCCTGTGAGCTATATGTCATCATCATCGTCATTGTTCCTATTTTATGGATGAGGAAATTGAGGCTCAGAGAGGTTATTTGATCTGCCTAAAGTTGCATAACTAGTAAGTATTTACAACAAGATTCGAATGCAGGTCTTTCAAATTCTAGGGCCAACAGTCTATCCAATGTATTTCAGGGCTTCTCACCAAATACTTATGGTTGGCTTTCCAAAGATGTGTCAGCAAGTCACCTATATGGTTCAGAGTGTAACTCCAGCTTTCTAATTCATTATATATACTTATGAAGAATAATATTTCCAATACAAGTTTCATTTGATTTCTGGGAATCAGGGACATTGAGATTTTTGCAAACATTCTGCGTTGAGTAGGATGTCAGTCGAGATTTCCCAGTTATTAGGTATGTGCCCTGAAGCAGATTCCATTGTCAAATTTACAGTGACAGCTGGTTCATTAAAAATACTTTTAAGAAAATTGTAGTTTTTAGAAACTTCAGACACTTATAATATTTTTCTTAATGATTAGGCCCTCTAGTTTTGAAGACAGGTGGGAAATTTTCTGGTAGACAAGTTATGATTTTCATAGAAACTTTGCAGCAAAATTTTCCCTGTCCTCCCTCCACTTACTTTCATTATATTTCTTTTTCTTTGATCTTATAAAGGGTAATAGTGGGAAAAGTTATAAGCCCCCTAACCACATATGTGATCATTCAATCCACATCAATGACAATCTTTTATTTTTTTTTTAATAGGGTAACAATTCTAGGTCAGATGAAACCTTAGTTAAGTGCAGTGCTCTGAAATAATCAGAAACCACAAATAATTATAACCAAGCTAAAATAGTGGGAAGCAAGATATTAGATCTGCTTCTGAATTACCCAGTTTGACAGTCTCTGCCACTAAAATTTACCAGTTATTCCCCAGCTCTCCACTTCATTTTGTACTGGACGCAGTGGGCATTAGAGAGAGAATTAGCTGTCAGTCTCTGCACAGGATCCACACCCTTTCCAATAGTGATTTCCTAATTCCCACATTTACCAGTACATATTGCTTTTGATCCCCGTGGGAATATTCTGGAGACACCCCGGCTAATCCGTGTTTACTAGCTGTGCACAGAAATACTGTTTTTATGTCGTCTGACAAAATAGTTATAAATCACACTTCTCCTTTGGATCATAAATACACATTTATCTTTAGAATATCTCACTAACTGAGTCATTTGGATGTCAATATTGCACCTCTTAAATATAATGATGATAATAGAGGCTGTGAATCCACAGACTGGAGCAAGTGCTCTCTTTTCAATAACAGAATATATTTTAATCACAGCATCTCTAATGTTCTGTTTGAAGTGGCAGACACAAGTGCCAACAGAATGGGACCTATGGAAGAAAAAGTAGTTTTTTTCTCAGAAATGAATACCACTAACCCCCTTGTTTAAGGGGTTTACAGAGTATTTTCTATTTTGGTCAGCTCTGTGTCATTCCTGAGAATTCTGTAATCGTTAGAAAATTAAATAGCTAGCATTTATGTAGCTTTATTTTCAGGATAAATATTGCCTCATTTTATCTTTATAATAACCTTGGGAGATAGGAATGATTATCTCCCCTTCCCCCATTTCACAGATGAGGAAACTGAGGCAGATAGATTTTATAGATGAGATAATTGTGGCATACAGAGGATGAGTGATTTATCCAACAGAGACTAGGTGAACGAGGCAAGATTTTAATTCAGGTCTCCCTTACTCCAAGTCCCAAGTTCTAGTCACTGCACTACCTATTGTTCAGCCATTTCAGTCATGTCTGACTCTTTGTGGGGGTTTACTGGCAAAGATACTGGCAAAGGAGTGGTTTTCCATTTCCTTCTCCAGTTCATTTTACAGATGAGAAAACTGAGGCAAACAGGGTTAAGCCACATAGCTAGTAAGTGCCTGAAGCCAGATTTGAACTCAGGTCTTCCTGACTCCAGGCCTGGCATTCTACCCATTATACCACCTAACTGCCTCTAATTGAATAGTTCAACAGATCATGTGCAAGTCTGCTCCCTCATAATAGTTGCTGATGTACATATAGTATTTTAAGACTTTTTTAAAATTTATATATGTGTGTATACATATAAAATCTCTCTTGATCCTAGCCAAAATTCTGTGAAATAGGTACCATAGGTACTATTATCCCCAATTTGTAGATTAGGAAATTGAAGTTCATGAACAGGTCTATTCACAGCCTGTGAGTAAGAGGCAAGGTTCAAACCCAAACCTCTCCTAGAGGTCTCAATCACTTTTCACTGTACCCTGTTGCTCACAGGATGTATTCTTTCCTGTCAAGTTCCTTCCACGTAAAACGGTATCTTTGATGTTGGACAGAAATATGGAGAGGTAAGAAAAACCTGCTAGATTTCTTATCCAGTCAAAAGTATTTTTTTTAAACAAATACTTTATTAACTTCTGTTTTACATCATTCATTTCTGCCAGATTTTGAGTTACAATCATTTTCCCCCCATTATTCCCCTAACCAACCTCCCAGAATAGCAGTCCCACAAGATATCGCTTCCTCCAATCTGCTCTCTCCCATACCTTCTCCCATACCCCCATCGACTTTTCCATTAGAGGGAGATGAATCTTTGTGTCCCAATGCCTGCACATCTTATCTCCCAATTATAGGCAAAAGAGTATTAATAATAGTATTTATATATATATTTGAAACATTAAATGTTACGACCTTGAATTTCAGATCCATTTCCTTCCTCCCTTGTCACCCATTCCTTCTTGGGATATAAGTAATTCAGTATAAGTTGTACATGTCTAGCTATGCAAAACATTATCATAGTAGATATATTGTACAAGGCTGCTTATAATTCCCTCCCACTCATCCCACCCCCACCTGGTCCATTCCCTACATGATCCTGTCCCTCTTCTATAGTGGGTACTTCCAACCTCCCCTCACCCCAAGGATGCCCTCCCATCCATCCTCCCTCCTCTCATCCCCCTTCCCCCTATCCTGCTGTAGGTTGAGATATCCCATTTAGTATGTATGTCATTTTCTCCCTGAACCAAATTCAATGTGAATGTGGTTTTGCATTTTTAGCCTTCCTTATTCTCCCCCTCCTTTGCACCCACTTCCCCTACATGAGATAGTTTACCCTACCATGTCTCTCCCCATCTCCTCTTGCCACTTTCCTCTCTCACCTCATGATTTCATCCCTTGAGTACTCTCCCTTCCCAACAAAATCAACCTATGCCCTCTATCCATATATAACTGTAACCATATACACACACATTCACATATGTATTCATATGACCACATACCCTTCTTCCATTATTTTCATAGTGAAAAAGATATCATCAGTCCTAGTTATTGCCTTTCCATATAGGAATGTAAATAGTTCAACTTTGATAAGTTCCTTTTGATTTCTTTTCCCTGATTACCTTCTCAGGCATCTCTTCCTTCTTGTGTCTGGATGTCAAATTTTCTATTCAATTCTGGTTTTTTCCTCAAGAATGCTTGAAAGTCCTCTATTCCACTGGATGACCATATTTTCCCCTGAAACAAAATACTCAGTTTTGCTGGGTAGGTGACCCTTGAGTTCATTCCCAGTTCTTTTGCCCTCTGGAATATCATATTCCATGCCCTTCGATCCCTCAGTGTAGAAGCTGCCAGGTCCTGGGCTATTCTGATTGTGTTTCCACAATATTGAAATTGTTTCTTCCTGGCTGCTTGGAGTATTTTCTCCTTGATCTGGGGATTCTGGAACCTGGCTATAATATTTCTGGGAGTTCTCTTTTTGGGATCTTTTTCAGGAGGTGATCGGTGGATTCTTTCAATCTCTATTTTGCCCTCTGGATCTAAATCATCAGGGCAGTTTTCCTTGAGAATTTCTTGAAGGGTGATTTCTAGGTTCTTTCCTTGATCATGGCTTTCAGGTAGTCCAATAATTTGTAAATTGTCTCTCCTGGATCTATTTTCCAGGTCAGTGGTTTTTCCCATGAGATATTTCACATTGCCTTCTAATATTTCATTTGTTTGGATCTGCTTAACAGCATCTTGATTTCTCATAAATTCATTAGCTTTCATTTGCTCCAGTCTAACTCTGAAGGAATGAATCTCCTCAGTGAACTTTTGAGATTCTTTTTCCATCTGGCAAATTCGACTTTTTAAGGCATTCTTCTCCTCATTGCCCTTTTGGGCCTCCTTTGCCATTTGAGCTAGTCTATTTTTTTAGGTGTTGTTTTCCTCAGTCAGGCTGTTGACCCTCATTTCATACTTTTCCTGCATCCTTCTCATTTCTCTTTCTAATTTTTCCTCCACTTCTCTTATTTGATTTTTAAAGTCCTTCTTAAGGTTCTCTATGGCCTGCAACCTGCTCATGTTTTCCCCTGGGGTTTTTGGAGCAGGACTTCTGACCTCACAGTCCTTTTCCTGCTCTATGCCCCCAAAATAGGAGTCTAGGGTTGCATTTTTCTGTTTCCTTTGCCTTGGCATGTTGCCACTTAATTGCTTGACTTTGGGGCTTGTTGCCACACTATGGCTTTAAGGCCAGCTAGAGGAATTTTCGTCCCGAACATGTGGGGGGGCAACTTCAGTTTCTGGCAAGCTGTAAACCCACCCACAACTTCCACCCTAGATCACAATCCAGATCCAGGGAGGTTAAAGCAAGAGCGATAACCCCCCAAGACTGATCGCTGGATCTCCCCACGATTTGTAGGCTGGGAGCCGGATCTGCCTCTGAAAACTACAAAATGGCGTGTCTCCTCAGCAGCTTCAATCCCCCAGGGGAGGGAGCTGACGCATTCCCCAAATATAGGTCCCAAAGTCCATAGGACACTAACCTCTTACTTTGTCCTAGGCATGTCTATGTTGATAATTCTGGAATCGCCACAGCTCCCGGTGTTCTGGGGTTCCTCCAGCCGGCTGCTGGCCCTGCCACCCTGGGGCTAAAACCTCGGCTCACGTGGACCTGGGGTCCGCTCGGCTTCTGTGCTCTGCGCGCTGCTGGCTCCCAGACCACTGCGCTGGTCCTTCCTGCAGGGTGCTGGGCTGTCCTCAGCGGGAGGTTAGCTTCTCTGTGTCGTTCTGTGGGTGCTGGGGCTCCAGAAGTTTTTCAGAGTCCTTTTTTACATAGTTTGTGGAGAATCTGGGGGCAGAGAGGCTTGGAGGAGCTGTTTCTACTCCGCCATATTGGCTCCGCCCCCCTCCAGTCAAAAGTATTAATGGTGAGTTTAGCCCATCAGATACTTAAGACAGAATTCAAAATAGTCCTAGGTTTAGGGACTCACAGACACTGAAATTTCACATTGTTCCTCTCCCCTTATAGCTTCCTTGTAATAGGAACATTCTTCCTTGGCTGAAATTCTGCTTCAAGATTGAGTCACAAATGTTATATGTATCTGCTGTACTCTAAATGTGAAAAGGATAAAATACACCTCAAATTCTCTCCTAACTGGCAGGATTGTAATTCAGCAGATTTCTGTTCTTCATTGAAACCTGGAGTTGAATTGTATTGGGCCGCAAGGCATTCAAGCTGCTGTTCTTCGTTTGGCTATATTTCTCCATAAGCATCTAATTGTTTCAAAAAGTGATGTACAGTATGCAAGAACCTGAATCTCATGCAAATAAGTCTGTATGGTGCTAAAGTTAACAGGTGTTCTCATTAATGTAAGTAGACAAGGAACAATTCTTGAATGTTTTATAAACACTCATAATCATGGCCAAATATGTTACAATACCATAAAGATACATGCTGCAGCATCTTTTTTTTCCTTGTTGTGCAGTCTCAGCACTTATTAATAGGAGACATGTATGAGTAATAAAGTACCAGCAAAAGTACCTTTTTCATTAAGGCACTGAAACTGTGAAATTATCTCCTACTTCTGAATAAATCTACTGGAAAAATCACTACCCATACCTCCAGAGATATTCATGTTTTGCTTCTTTTCCTTTTTAAAGTAAATGATGCTTTTTTTGCAATTGATGGATATAATCATGATATACCAATGAAAGTTTCATGAATGTCTATGATTCTTCAACACCTCAATGAATTATGTGAGTTAATTCAATTCAAGTGAATAAGTATTTATTAAGTGCTTACTATATGCAAGGCACTGTACTAGACATTGGGGAAAAAGAAACAGAATCTGTCTCCAAATAGCTTATATCCTACTGGGGGCAAAAATAAAAAGACACACAGATAAGTAAAAAAAAAAAAAAAAGCAAACCCCAAACCACAACAACACAAAAAGTAATTTGATGGGGGGAGGGGAGAAGCCATAGCAACTAGAGGAATCAGAAAAAGCCTCATGTAAAATGTGCCACTTTGATCCCTGAGAAGAGTTAGACATTCCAAGAGGCACAGCTGAGGAGGAAATGTATTCAGACACAAGGGGGAGTCTCTGCAAAGGTACACAAGTGGGAGATGAAATGTCATACATGAGGAACAACGTGTAGGCCAGTTTGTCAGGAACATGGAATGTATGAAGGGGAGTAATGAGAAATCAGTTTAGAAATACGTTTTATCACCACATAATGAAGGGATTTAAATGTCACACAGAAGAGTTTGCACTTTATTCTAGAGGGAATAGGGAACCACTGAAATTTCTAGAATAGGGAAATGACGTGGTCAGACTTGTGCTTTACAAGATGATAGCATTTACTTAAAGGATGGGATTAAGGGGAGGAGAGATTATAAATGGAAAGACCTGTTAGGATGGTATTATATTAATCTAGGAGAGATTATGTTGAATATTGGGACTTGGATATTGGGGAGGGTGGTAAATGGGATGTGTGAGTCAAGATGGTTCTAATTTTATGAATGTCTGGTGACTAAAATGATGATGATTCCCTCAACAAATAGGAGATTTAGGAAGATAAGTAAAGGGGAATGAGACCCTTTTGTCATTGTTGAACATATCTATTTTAGACATTTTATTTCCACCTCTGTCTTTCTAGTACCATGGAGATCTAAGCTGCAACCTAAGAAATTTGCTGAAATTTGCCAGAACCATGGTAGTATTCTGTTGTGTAAAAGATCTCTGCAGAAGAGTAGAAAAAACAGAGGGAAGGGGGCAGGACACTTGTCTGGGCTGGAAATAGAGCTCAATTCTACACCCTACTTCACTCTTCCCCCCAGAACCAAACTTCAAATGACAGAAATCATCCCAGTCTACAATACTACCATGATGACAGTACTCTGTACTGTCAGGCCAGAGAACTGACAAACAGAAAAAATAGGACAGGATACCATGTATGGAAAATTGCATGGAACTCCACTAAACTTGAGACAACGAGCCTAATACCCAACTGGCACCAGGTCTATGCCCAAGAAGGTCACAATGGTCAGAGATCTAGGCTGTAAATCATGAGCTGTTCCTGATGGGAGAAAGTTAAGACACTTTGAGTTCTAGCACCTAGGGAAACTACCATCAGTAGGTAAAGAGACAGAAAGTAAGCAATAGGGAAAAATAACTGATGGGGGCAGGGTGGGAGGATGCAGTGTGGCATAGGAGGGAACTGAAATTACCAAAGATCTGAGGAAGAGGAAAAGTTAAAGATCTCTAGCATGATCAGCTAAGCCAACAGGGAAAGTTTTAATAGCAAAAGGAAAATAGGCTGCAGAACTAGTAAATTAATTTGGGCATCTAAGAATAAATACTATGAAACAAAGGGGAAAAGTTCAATACTCAATGAGACTGAGTACCCCCTGAATTCTAAGGAAAATATGGAACCAAAATATGTTGTTCTCCAGTAGTTTCAAAGAAAAATGAGAATTGTGATAGCAGAATTTATAGCTTTACAGCAGAAATAATCAGCAGAATAGAAAAACTTGAATTTGTGATGGCAAGTCTCACTAAAAAAATTGGACAGCTGTTTGGGAATAAAAACATGCCAAAGTACAAAACAATCTAGAAGAAGAGAAACAAAAAAAAATTCAGTAACATTAAAAGAAAACAAGCTTTCTATTTAAGTAAAACATTGATTTCAATGATAGAATGCAAAAAGACAACCTAAATCTCTTAGAATTTCATGACAAATCAAAAAATCTGAACAGTAAGATACAAGAAATAATAGAAGAAATTTTCTCAAGACTTCTGAACACAGAAAACAAACTTCCAATTGAAGGAATTTATAGATCTTCTCCAGGGCAGGGAAAGTCCTAAGGCTATAAACGCTAAGACACATAGTGGTTAAATTGAATAATTCAACTTAGAAACAAAAAAATTCTACAAGGTACCAGGAGAAAGACTTTCAATTATAAAGGAAAAGAAATTTAATTCATATATTGTTTGGCTATAATTGACTGTCTGACTACTAATAGTGGAAAATTTTCTGTAATAGTAGTCATGGCCAAAAAAAAAATAGTCGTGGCTATCAGGCATTAGACCTATGGAAACGACCTTTCAATATAGTCAAATTAATTAGTTGCCTTCAAGGATTGGTTTTGGGCATATAAAGAAGGCCTTCAATCAAAATATCTCCATTTGATTCTAACTAAAATCTTTGGTGTTTGAAGCGCCCAAAATGTTTATTTTTCTTAATGTGTATAAAAAATCCTGTCTTTACTTATATTTTTCCAGAAAGAAATTAAGCAGATTTCATCCTTTACTATTATTTTTGTTTTCATTTTCTTATTCTTCACAAAGAGAAAAGTAAGTCAGGGAGCAATCTGGACTGTCTTCTTTGATAGGGGGAAAAGAAAGAGACAGAGAAGGTCATAGAAAGATAGCCTACATTCCACCCCTAGGAAAATTGTCAATAAACAGTTTCATCCTAGTCATCCTAGTTGGATAAGAATTGTTTCTTTTCCCTTTAGCTTCAAGATTTCTGATGACTTGCATGCTCAATTGTTATCTGGCTTACAGGGAATTTAGAAAACTCTCAATCTCTATTTTTTCAGACCTTAATGGGTATCCATACATTTTCTTAGAGTTTTCAATTGTGCTCTTCTTTAATGTCCTATAAATCTAAAAATGTTATTTTTAGGTAGCATTGCCAAGATGGAAAGGTGGCATTTAACCCCCCAGGATGTACATAAAGCAATGTCTTCTGATATCAAACTAGACAACTAGACTAGGTAGTGAGTTCAAGTGGTGAGATCAGGTCTGGCACAGTAGCTAGAGCCCTTCACTATGTTTACTAACCCACAGAAGCTACAGCAACTGTGGCAGAAACAGAAACCATAATTGTCATTGAAATGGAAGCAAGAACCCAGGCTTGGAATTCCTCCTTCATTGTGATGCACACAGGAATGGTTCCAGAGTACTTGGAAAGGGAATCAGCAATCACTGAGTCAGAATGACATCATTAAGAACAAGTCATGCCAGCCTAATCCAGTTCAGTTTAACAAACATTTATTAAATAACCCACCACATGCAATGTACTGTGCTAGGCCATGGGCACACAAAAACGTAAACAAAATAATGAGCTTACATTATCTACCTTACCTCAACCATTATTTCAGGAAAAGTCCCAACCATGCCTCATTTTACTCCTGACTTTTGTCTACTTCCTTCCTCCTGGCCTCTTCTACACCTACACCCCTGCCGGTTTCAGTATTATAGTTAAATCAACTCTGCATTATTCCTGGATGAGATATTTTTATTTCCTCCACTGTGGCCCAACCACCACCCCCATAACTAAAGTACCTTTCCATGGCCATCAGTTTTCTTTGTGTGGCTCCCTTATTAGACTATAAACCCCTTGAGGACAGACATGATATTTGCTTTTGCATTTGTATGTCTAGTGCTTAGCTCTTTACTTGGCATAGAATAAGTGCTTAATAAATGTTTTTTTTTTCATTCATTCAAGTTCATTTCCTTTTATGACTGGTAGGTCAGTGAAATACACTATAAACATTATTAAACTTTATTTTAGTAGAGCATTTCACAAAGTCCATCACATAATCCTTGTGAACAAGGTGGAGAGACATGTAGGTGAATATTTGCCAAAATATAAAATTCCCAGTTAAATAAAATAAGAAATAGAAAAATAAATGATAAACTTTCATAAAAAGAATTTTGAACAGGTCATAAATGAATTATCAAAAGAGAAAAAAGTCCACAAACCTGATAGATTCATAAATTCTATCATTCAAAGAATAATTAATTTCTATATTAAATTAGTTGTTTGAAAAATAGGAAAACAAGGGAAGTCAACTAAATTCCTTCTATGTTATCAGGAAGAATCAAAGTAGAAGAAAACACCCTACATTAATATCCATGCTGAATATTGATGCAAAATGTTAATAACATATTAATAAAGAAACTACAGCAGCATATCAAAAAGTTTATTAACTGTGGCCAAGTTGGGTTTAATATCAGGAATGCAGAGTTAGTTCAATATCAGGATAACTGAAAATACAGTTAACTACATTGATAACAAAAGGAGAACAATACAAATCATACAGTTGTATGAATAGTTTTTGACAAAAGCTTTTGTCAAACTTTTGACAAAATAAATCACCTATTTCTCTTTTTTTAAAAAAAGAAAAAACCTAAAAAATATAGAAATAAATAGACCTGTCTTGCCCTGATATGAAAACTATTAGCTATCTAAAACATAGAGCTACAATTATATGTGATGGCAAGAAAATGTAGGGCTTCCCAATAAGATCAAGCACCACTATGATGTGGTGTACTACTAGAAATGGAAGTGATACTAGTATGACAAGAAAAAAATATTCTACAGAATAAGCACAGGAAAAGAAAAAATAAAATTAACTTAGTCACCTAAAATAAATCCACACAAACCACCAGAATTTCTATACATTGCCAACAAAATGAAAAAAAAAAAGAAATTCCATCTAA
This sequence comes from Gymnobelideus leadbeateri, assembly GCA_011680675.1. Classification (NCBI taxonomy): domain Eukaryota; kingdom Metazoa; phylum Chordata; class Mammalia; order Diprotodontia; family Petauridae; genus Gymnobelideus; species Gymnobelideus leadbeateri. Next base: position 555,244 of record WOXC01009786.1, read on the forward strand.
AATAACTATAAAATACATAAAATAATTGTGAGACTACCTTCTAAGATACACATATGAACAATAAGAATACAACTATAAAACATTTATGGAGATAAAGGCAGACCTAAGTAACTGAAGAAATATTAATTGCTAATAGATTGGCTAAGGCAAAATAATAAAAATGATAATGCTACTTAAATTAATTTACATATTGTTTCACTGTATAAAACTATCAAAGTGAGTATTTTAGGAAGCGAACCTGAAAAAAATTAAACAAATTTGCTTGGAGGAAAAAAAGATAAAAATTTTAAAGGGAAACGGTGGGGGGATGAGAAGTTGTAGACCTCAAACTATACTATAAAGCGTTAATCATCACATTATTTGGTACTGGTTAAAAAAGTAGAGGTTGATCAATAGAATAATCTAAGTATACAACCTTCAGAAGTGAATGAACACAACCTCATGATGTTTAATTAAATCCAACATCCCCAGCTAATGGGGTGAAGACTAATTGTTCTACAAAAACTGCTGGGAAAATTGGAAAATAGTCTATCAGAAGTTAAGTTTAGGACAACATCTCATGCCATATACCAAAATAAGCCCCAAATAGATATGTGACTAACTATAAAAAGTCAATTTGTAAACAGGAAAGCGAGACAGATACCACCTTTCAGATCTATAGATAAAATAAGAGTTCATGAACAAATGTAGTATAGAGAGAATTATGGGAGATAAAATTAAGTTTTGATTATATAATGTTAAATTTTTTTTCAAAAGCAAAGGCAATACAATCAGTATTAGAAAAAATAATTTAAAATGTTTATAGCATTTTTCTGATAAAGGAAGGTTTCATTTCTAAGATATATAATGAACTAATTCATATTTATAAAAATAGAATTCATTTGAAAATGATAAATTACCCAAGGATATCAAAACGTTCCAAATCACTGACAATTAGAGAAGTTCACATTAAAGAAACTCTGAAATTCAACCTTATAACCATCAATTTGACAAAAAAAGGAAAATGAAAAATATTGAAGAAGTTGGGGGAGGAGAGGCACATTAACGCACTGTTACTGGTGCTGTGAATTGCTATATGTATTTTGGAAAGGAATTTGAAACTATGTCCAGAAAGCTAAAGACAAAGCTGTGTGTCCACTTTGATCCAGTGATATGCTAAACAGACCTATATACAGAAATATTTCTAGTGATAACTTTTTTAAGGTAGCTAAGAGATATGGTGGATAGGACACTGGACCTGCAATCAGGAAGAACTGAGTAAAAATCTGACCTCAGATATTTACTAGACATATAACCTTGAGCAAGTCACTTCATCTCTGTCTGCCTTAACTGGCCTCAGCCATAATATGGGAATTATGATAGCACCAACCTCTCTGGGTTATTGTGGGGATCAAATGAGGTTTTTATAAAGCATTTGCACATTGCTTGGAATATAGTAGGCTTTATATAAATGCTATTGTTATTTTTAAATGAACTACATTCAGAATATTATAATTCTGAACTATGTCCAAAAGTCAAAGACAAAGGTGGCTATATACCCTTTACAGAATCCAGTGATACTGTGATTAGTAGTTGTTGCTGCTATTGAGTCATTTCAGTCATATCTGACTCTTCATGACCCCATTTGGGGTTTTCTTGGCAAAGATACTGGAGTGGTTTGCCATTTCCTTCTCCAGCTCATTTTACAGATGAGGAAATTGAGGCAAACAGGGTTAAGCCCAGGATCACACAGCTAGTTAGTGTCTGAGACTAGATTTTTATTCAGGAAAATGAGTCTTTCCCGACTCCAGGCCAGGTACTCTAGACACTGCACTTCTTACCTAATCGTACCATGATCAGACATATGTACAAAAAATATTTCTAGTAATACTCTATTAGGGTGACTAGATGGCGCTGTGAATAGAGTGCCAGACGAAGTCAGGAAGACCTGAGTTTAAATCCAGCCTTGGAAACTTGCTAGCTGTGTGACCCTGGACAAGTTACTTAACCTCATTTGCCTCAGTTCCCCATCTATAAAAATGAGCAGGAGAAGGAAATGGCAACTCCTGTATCTTTGCAAAGAACCACTCCCCCACCCCCAGAAACATGTCACAAAAAGTCAGACATAGGTAAAAATGGTAAAACAAATTGTTTGTTGTTGTCATTGTTATAGTCATTGTTGTTTTGTAGTTATAATGAACTGGAAATTAAGTGGATACCCATCAATTGAGAAGTGGATAATTAATTTTGTTATAAAAATATATTGCAATGCTATTGTGCCTTAAGAATAATGAAAGGAAAATTTTCAGAGAAACCCTAGATAATATATGAATTGATGAAAAGTGTAGTGAACAGAACCATGAGAACAATTAATGTAATAATAACATTGCAAAGACAATTTTCAAAAACTTAGTAACTCTCATCAATGTGGTGAGCATCCATTATTCCAGAAAACAGGATTGAGCATGCTACCCACATCCAATCTTAGGGGAGATATATTCAAAATGGAAATGAGACACATATTTTTGACCATGGCTAATGTTGAAATTTATTTTGACTGTGTATATTTTATGAATTTTATTTTTCTCTTTTTTTATATTGAGAGGTTGGAAATGAAGAGGACAAGGAGGTAAAGGATAGAAAGAAAATCCATACTTGATGATTACCAAAAAAAAAGTTGAAAAATAATTTGTACATGACATTAGAATGCAATCAGACAAAAGTGCTCATTAAGATGTTAACATAACTCTTTGTTCTTCATCTGAAGTCCTTCCAAATTTTGCCCTATTTGCAAGGATACCAGAACTTTATTCAATAGACATTTATTAAGCTATGTGTCAGGCACTAAGGATATGACCGTCATTACCATCCAGAGCCTTACATTCTGCTTAGAAGACACAACATATACACAGATAAGGAAATGCAAATTATATACATTGTAAATACAAAATAAAATGGTGAGAAAGAAGCAAAGGGAACTTGATATTGATGTAATGTTGTGATTTTATGGTAGCTATGAATGTTGTATAAATGCCATGTCTACCAGTGCACACTGAAGATTGGGTGTCTATCGTACTAGACTAGAAAGCGTCAGGATTTTTTTTTTCAAATTGAAAATTCATCTGCTAAACATGTTTATAGGTAATATGACAATTATGCATGCAACTGGCACAATAAATCATATTCAAACACCTACAAGTGCACAGATAATTAAAGAGTCTCTACATTGACTTGAATTATCAAATTTCTCTTCATTTTAATGTGGTGGTAGGTGAAGTCGACAGCAGATGTTCTAATACCATTGACTGAGCAAGTTATAGTCCTGTGGCTACTCAAATGTTTTAGTGACACATGGCTTTTGGGTATTGGCAGAATAGAAATTCTGTGATGATTAGTTTATCTAGAGCAAACTTCCCCTCTGGGTTTAAAAATTAACTGTAAATAGAACTAAGTTGATGCCTTTAGCCATCAAAGACTTCTGTCAACTATTTTTCAGTAATATTTATTTTTAGCATTGGAGACAAAAGAAACAACTTAGTTTATTGTCAGACTGCTGAATTTGTTCTCTGAAAATTATTTAATGAGTTCTGAATGTATACATGCTTTCAATTTCATGTAACAGTGAAAAGACTGGGTACTTAAAATAATTATTTTATATTTTTTAATTATTGAAGACAGTAAAAATTAATTTGTTTACACTTTTGATCACTTGTTATTTAGTTTGATATGCTGAGGGGTTCTGGATTCATTGAACTTGTGTTCAAACCCCACCTCCAACACCTGCTTTTTAATTGATAGTATCTGGTTATGAGTTTCCTTCTCTGTAAAATGAGTGTTTTGGATTGTATGACCACTGAAGGTCCCTTCCACCTCTTTACTTATGCTCCTTTGATTCTATGGTCTTTGGAGAGAGCAAAGAAGGGGAGTGGGTAGTTCACTACTCTTTATCAAAAAGTTGAGGGCAGCTAGTATGGGCATTTCCCCCTTTTCTTCCTGACAGTGTAAATTTTCAGAACAAAGAAGATTTTTATAATACAAATAAACTCATATTGAGAATGCAGGGACTAAATTGTTTGGCTATCATAAGTGCAGCTCACAATTTCACTTAGGAAAGCATTGGTCCTTGAAAGACTCACCTTAAACTTTTAAGATTTAGAATCCATTTGAGATCTGTGATGTGTGTAACCCTAAGAGTTGTTTACTTTCTATTAAAAAACAAATTACTTATGTGATCAGGTTATTTTGATATGATAATACTAGCTAGGTCTCTAATGAATGTATAGGCAAATCAGTCATACCCAAACACATTGAAAATTTAGCTAATACTCATCTGGAAACTAATAGATTTGGATTTGTTAAGACAGGGGGAGTTGTAGAAAGGCGGGAGCTCTGGCTTGTCTGCTTTATTTAGCAGTGAGTCGATTTAGTAACATTTCACAGAGTCAGAAGAAGCCGAGTGATTATAACATAAGGTTCAACATCTTTAGATATGTAGAACATTTTCTGTTGCTTAAAACAAATATTCCCTAAGAAAGGATAAAACATTTTTCTGACTTGCAAAGTTTTTGCAGTCTATCATTTAAATTACTTAAATAAAGGGAGCTTTACTGCTCCCCAAAGCTCAGAATATAACACCCTCCATGCATATTAGCTTGATCTTCTTGACAGACCAGAAAAGTGTTTGTGTGTGCCAATTAAAACAAAAATGGTTCCCCAGTGGCTTGTTCCTCACACAACTTCTGAAGACTGCTATCATTGTTTGCTAGGGTAACCCTGGATAAGGCTGCTATCCAAAGTAAACAAACTTTTCAAAACTTTCATGACAGATGGGGGTTACAAATGCATTTTAATAAGAGAGTTGCCAAAACAACCTCTTTTTTTGCAATTAGCATATATTTACTTAACATCTAGCAACATTGGGAACACAAGGCAAATACTTTCTCACAAAATGTTTTAACAAGTAACATTTTTGGAAAGACAAGTTGAAGACCTTTTACTCTGAACTGATATTTCACCCTTACTTTTATGATAACTTTGTTCTATTGGTCAGAAAAATGTTAGGATTTACTAACGCCAGACTGTAATTTGAGACAGACATGCAGCCTAGATAATTTAATTTCTTTAGTAGCCATAAATACCTTTGAGCCCACTAAGTAATTTAACTATTAGTATAACCATGACAACCCTCATCTGATCACCTATATCATGTGTGCAATTTATGATGTAAGATGAAAAAAATGCAACTAAGTCCTATAATTCTCTCTCTCTCTCTCTCTCTCTCTCTCTCTCTCTCTCTCTCTCTCTCTCTCTCTCTCTGTCACTCTCACTCTTTCTCTCTCTCTTTCATTGCTGGAGTTTGGGACCTTAATATTTCTGACTAATGAATAGATAGGATAGACAGATAGACAGACAGAATGGTATACAGACTTGTGATTGATGTGGGGGACTCTCAGAAAAGAAATTCTCACCACAAGTGCACACCACCAGTCATCATACAATATAATTCTAGAAAATTGCTAGGGAGTGCTATAAAGTAAATGATTTGACCAAGGCCACACAACCAGTTTCTCTCAGATGCAGAACTCAAACCTAGGTTTTACCAACTTGGACACCTGCACTATATCCACTATGCCATGACACATAATTATATATGCATACACACATACATGCATGCATGCACATAAGCATGAATTTATATGTATGTATATTAACATGTGACATGTACACTCAGGTTTTGAGAGTTTATGGCTTATCAGAAAAAGATTGTTGGAGTGATGAGAGTCAAGGTTTATGAAGAAGAAACAGCTTTTAGGGAAATAATTGTGATTACATTTCTTAAAATATAAAAGGAAAAATGTCACACACACTCAATTTCACAAATGCAAGCAAAATTTTGATGACTATGTACTGAACTTTCTTGTTCTGATGTATTTAAATTTTGGTGTGCTTTTGATTAAGAAGGAAACAATGGTACTAGAAATCAGGCTCCTAAGATCTTAAATTTGGAGATGAAAGGAATCTTAAAGCCACAGAGTCTTACATGTTTGTTATACAGGAGAGAAAACAGGCTGAAAGACATTAAGCAAGTTGCCCAGGGTCACATAGCTGGTAAGTGTCTGAGGTAGATCTCCCAGTGTTCTATCACCTGGACCATGGATGGATACGTCAGAGCTTTAAGTCAGGATCCTTAGAATCTCAAAATCTTTCCAATTTTTTATGATGATGGCTTGATTAAAGGTTCAGTCGTTTGGAGCTTAGTTTTCTCATCTGTAAAGTGGTATAACACTTGTAGTGTCTATCTCAGAATTAGTGTGAGGAAAGTTCATTATAAATCTCCAAGTTTCATAGAAATATGTTGTTCCTGTTATTTTTATTGTTATTGTTGACAGTAGCCTCCATCATGCCCTAATTTCCTCCTTTTTATAGATGTTCTACACTCAAGAATGTTAGGAAGATTAGAAAAGTGAATATTCATTAGATGCTTTGAGATCCTGTAGGAAATTAATTTTCCTGCTTTTGTGTTTATATTGTTATAACACCAGAGATATGATTAGCCCAGTTTTAAAGGACAATATGCCAAGCTTCTCTACTCGTCTTCCATCTCTCTGCCTCTCTGTCTCTGTCTCTGTCTCTCTCCACTCTCCCACTCTCCCTCCCTTCCTCTCTCTCTCTCTATGTCTCCCTCTCTCTGTATCTTTCTCCCTCTCTCCCTGTCCCTATTCTTCCTTCTCCTCCCTTTGACCTGGCAGTTGACCTAAACCTCATGCTATATTATATTGTAATCTAAAATGTGCATATTCCTTGTCTCATAAATCCTCAGCATGTACACAGTGTGGTGCTTCACATATAATAGATGCCAAAAAAGTTTATGCTGATGATAAAGCAGTAGTAGTAAAATAATAGATTTAAGGTTGTAAGATTTGGATTCAAATCTCAGCTCCACCATATACTTGCCACTGACCCTGGCAAATCACTTATTCTCTTTGCTCCTGTTTCCTCATAGAGACAGTGTGAATGCTCATTTTTGCATTATCCACTTCCAGAGTTGTGAGGATTAAATGAAATAATATGTGTAAAATGCTTTGAAAACTTTATAGCAGCATATAAGTGTGTGCTTTTTTATTTTTCTAAAAAAGTAAACTATTATAATGTATTGTATCTGGGCACAATTTTCTTAGTTTTGAGAGATCTGTAGATGATCACCTCAATATTAATTGCACCATATAGTTAGTGGCATATGACCCTACCTACTTAGAGGATCTGTATGTAGTATTTGCACATAACAAACTATTACTAAATATTCGTTGACTGATGAATCTGCCTGAGTACGGGAAGGGCAGTCTCATCTAAAAGAAGGTGTAGCCTAGTTAATTGTTGATGGCATATGCTTTTGATATTTCTTCCACTTGCTTTTGCAACCTTATTGAATATAAATACAGTTCAGTATATAAAGAAAATATGTTGTATTTACAGAGTGTTTATGATCATGGGTTAATTGTAAGCTTTCTTAAATGTTTTCTATTCTGGTAAATGAGATAAGGAAAAACTTAGAATAGTATAAACTGTCATGTTCCACTATCATGTAGCACATAAAAGAACACAATAGAACCTCGTTGCTGAAATGGGTACTGAGGCTTCCTCATCTATGTCAAACTTATAGCTATGAAACATCTTTTGACTCCCACTTATAGCCAGTTCTATGGGCGGAGCCCAAAATATGAGTTACATTTCCTGTCCACAGAAAGCCAAAAAAATGGGCTTCTATTATAAGTGAAGAAAATAGCTATACTTAGCAAAAAATACAGAAATACTATGCTCTAAAAGCCAAATGGTCCTAACTTAACTAAGATTATAAATAAAATAGTCTTTGCTTAATGAAAAGCCAAAACATAATTTTGGACCATATATGTTTTTGGTTTGGAGGTCTTTGAAATCAAATTCTCCCACTTTCGTTGCTCAGAAGAATCTCCATAAGGAACAAAAGAAAAACATTGTTAAATTAGTATTAGATACAAAAGTCTTAAAGAATATGTGTGCTGCTGAGTGAACATACCTAAAATTTCTTGAGCATAAATGTATTGCCAGCAGGTATTCAAATGGATTCTTATTTCCTGAAAAAGTTTGAACACATTACTTTAGACAATTCCAGAGGATTGCCATTACTTAGACATATGTATTATTGACAACACTGGCACTTCATTAGGACAGCTTACTTGTCACAGGATATATATCTCCAACTATGATTTAGTGGAGAGGAGGGATTTCAAAAGACATTTATCGAAACTGGAAGACTAAGCAAAATAGAAACTGGCAGCTCTTACCAGAGACCTTTGTGTTTACTGTAAATTCTTCTTTCGTTTTTTTTTTTTCTGAGCTCCTATGGTTATTTCAGCAAAATCTAATATAGAGAGCATGTATTAGCAAGCTTAGCATGGAATCATTTAAGCCTATTTTTTTAAATATATATGTCTTTAGATGGTAATCATAAATTGTTCAATCATAAGGTTTAGTCAAAGCTGGCATGCTTTATTGATATCTTTCCCAAGGGTGTTGAAAATTCGATTGTTCAATGTGCAAATATGGTTCAGCAAACCCTTCCAAGAACTATTTATCAGAAATCCTAAAGAGGTAATATCTAAGAGTGGGTTAGGAAACCTACACATTAAATGGGATTTGCCAGCCAAAGCCTTTGGAAATGCTTTCCTCTGAATGACTGGAATGGAGCAGAACAAAGTCAATTATTGACTGTAATTAAGAAGTGGATGCATTTAAACTGTAGAGAGCAGTAGCAGTCTTCTTGAAACTGTCTAGTTACTCTGAAGATTAGTACGAAGAAAGAAAGGGAGGGATATGAACTGTAACTCACTGATAGTATGTTTTGAATGAAGCTCATTCACCCAGTTCTCTGTTCTATCTTTTAAAAAATTTATTCATAAATCACTGATTATGTATGATTATTAAAGTAATATATTCAGACAAAGCAACTTACAAATGCAATTTGCTTTCAGTTGTGTTAGCAGTAAAAGATACTCTGCATAGCATGCAACAGAAATGCTAATGTACTGATGAATTACTTGTGTTTTATAAAGATTTTTGAATATTGGTATACTGAATTCTAAACTTTCTTGGATCTTTCCTAAACCTTCAGAGCCCAATAAAGCTATTTATATTTGTTACTCCTATTTTGCAAATGTTATTCTTTTTAAAAAATTAATAGGACTCTATTTATAGTGGCTGAGATGTAGTAGATGGGATCTTACATTATATTTAGTTTGTTTATCCATATGTACATTAATAAATTGTGATGTTACAGAATTCATTCATATCCCCAAAATATTTTAGTGGAAATTCATTTTTAAAAGTCAAAGTTAAAAGTCTGTTATATAACTAGTTAACCAGTATCCTATTTACCTCACTGGTTACCTGCCTGCCACTAGTCAGAAATTACTTCATTTTAAGTTAAACTGTTTTATGGCACTGCTTTATTAAGTAATTACTTTAAACAGACCTTAAGGGAGGGACGTTATTAGGACAGTTCAGATCACTGTCTTGCAGATGAGATATAAAAGAAAGGATTCAGTTACTTCTGGTCATCTCTAACCTACATTCCTTTGAGAGGATGGAGGAGAAAGAAAGAGAGGGAAAGAGAGAATTTAGTCCCAATAATATGTCTGAATTCCAATTTGGGAAAGTACTGAATATGCCTTCTACTAACCAAATCCTTTTTTGTTACAATTGCGCATAGTATGGTAACACTTTATTTTTCCTACTTTGAAGAGCACTGCCTTGATAAGCAATAATAACCTGAAACAAGGTTGGTCACATCATCAAAGAAATTGACACCAGAGAAGGTTTTTTTTTTTTTTTTTTAATAATACCAAATACACTTGGAATTCTTTTAAGGACTTGGACATTATTGTGGTTGATATTTGTCCCATTAATTATAGAGCTATGTGGCATGAGTTATTTTGGTCACTGATGATTATTTCGATGATGGGTAGAATCACACTGACGTTAGAATATAGTTTGTGATGCTGAGAACTAATACCACATTTTAGTGTTGAGTCTTTTAAAAATATGAAAAGATGACTGGTTCTTTCTGGAATATTTTCAAAAGTCAGAACTCAAGATCCCTCAGACCTCACTTGTTGTATGACATAGGTGGAGAAATGGTATGCAGAGGGCTTCAGTTTAGTGAGGAAGCAAAAAGCTGATATCACAAAGAAAATAACCTCACATTTCAGTCTGATGGCCTAATGGAATGTTTGCATATCTGCTATAATCGGATTCTTTTCTGAGTAGCCCTTTATGTTCGAAAGCAAGAATATTTCTCAGTTTCTATGAACCTGATGCTTCTGACCACAAATATGAGACAAAGGGGTGTGGTTGGGTGGGAATGGGAAGTTCAGCATGATAAAGAAATGCATATTTTCACTCTGGAAACATCCAAGAACAGAACAGAGCTGACTATCAAGGGAATGAATGTTCACTTGGTAAATCTCCCCTATGTGAGGGTCAAAATATAAATGAATTTTATTTTACTAAACTCCCTTCCTTGGTAAATTGGCTCTTTATTAGTTGCCTATTATTTGCCACTATGCTAAGGGAAGTAGAAATTGCTGGATGGTATTCATTTGACCACTTTTTTGGAAAAATTTTCATTAGTCTCTCTGGTAAATAATCTGTTTCGGAATCTCCAGTAAACTGAAATCAAACAGTAACACATCAGATTTGAAAAAGACAACAGAAGAATCAAAAACCTCAGGGTGATTCCTGTCCCACTCAGGTGCACCAGTTTATTTTGGGATTGTGATTGAGGAACCTATTGTCTCTGAACTTCTTGGTATCTTGCTGCTTCTGTCCGAAAGATGCTGTTCCAGGAGGACTTGGATAATAGTTCTTACTATTGAGATAATAATATATTTGTTATGAAATGAACAAACAGTTTATAGAAAATGGTTCAAAACGGTCCTATCCTCGTTCCCAGAAAATTATTAAAATACAAAAAAAGCATTTCAGTTTACAAAAGTGTGTATGTTGGGAAAAAAATCATATTTTTAAAGTATAAAAGATCTATCTTACATGGTTTGCTTACCTGTCAATTTTTCCTCTAGATCACAACAGTATCAGGAAATGAGTTCCTTCTTCAGTCAGATATCGACTTCATCATATTGGATTGGTTCCATGCAATCAAAAAGGCAATTGACAGATTGGTGTGTATTTGTTTTGGCTGTTACCTTTATTAATTAAAATACAGTCATTTAAACCTCCTTGCTTAGGGATATAAAACCACATACATTTAAATAGCTGATGTAGATTGACAGATATTAATTTACTTTGAGCTTATGTATTCCAGAGGGGGAAAAATAGGTCCAGCAGAAAGTACTGTGGGACTAAATGTCATTTTATTCTTCCCTTTAAAAAGAATGGTACAATTCATTTCTCTAGAATAACAAGGACATTGGTTTACTGGTGGTTGTAAAAAGCATACAAGCGCTTAATAACTAATGAATTTTTACTTTTTCAGTTTATGTAGCCTATAATATATATTCTCAAATAGAAATATTAATACATTTAAGCCCTTTATGCATTTTCACAGTGCCAATTCACAAAAACAGCACTAGCAAATAATATTCCTTTGTATTCTATTACTATTATTTTCCTATTGATCCGTAATTTTTTCTTTTGAAAGTAAGCATGTCATATTTCAAGAAAACTATTTTTAATTACCCAGCCAGATCTAGCTTTCAGTTTAGAAGGGTGATTCCTTCAAAATAAATCGATTTTCCACTGAAGCAAAATTACTTGACAAGATGCTCATTTCTACAAAATCTTAAGAGAGAGTGGGAAAAATCACATTATAGACATTTTTAGGACAATCATAAGGGAATATTTTTTGTAAAATTTTGCTGAGATTTATAAGCTTTTAATCTTGTCCAGTTTGCATTGTGGGGGAAAAATAAAACTTTGAAATAAATTAGGTCTTTATCACCCTGGATGTAGTATGATAAACAAAATAACATCTGAAAAATAAATTCACACATGGGGTTTGTAATTGGGCTCCTGTCCCATACATTTTCCCATTTAAAATTTTCTTTTTTAAATTAAAATGAAATTTCAGAGAACATAATTTTACATTAATTCTATTTTTTTCATCAGACATACTTAGCCTATTTCTCCATATTGCCCACAAAATAGAATGAGAAGCTCTGACAAATGCTGTGCTGAAATAGACAAACGATGTCTATATCAGACCTAAGTGGTTTTGTTTTGTTTGTTTTCACTGCAGCCAAAGGATCAAAGCTGTACATCAAGAAATTTGGAGTTGTTCAAAATCCAGAGATCTTCTAGTACAGAATTGTTGGATCATTGTGACAGAGAAATAAAAGAACAAAAACCTGAACACAGAAAATCTTTAAGTAAGTATTTCCTTTACATTTTCCATGTCAGTTAATTCTAAATGCAGTGCTTAGGAAAAACAAATCCATTGAAATGGGACTTTGGGCCAAAGTCATCCTACGCACATGAGATTCTTAGCAATTTCTTGAAAAGCCCTTCACTCACTGGAGGGCAGTTGTCTCTGTTTTGTTTGTGGCTTGTTCATAGTGCCAATTGAGAAAATATGTTGTGAGGTCGTGGTCCCTGCTTAAAGAAAAGCTCTGATTCTCTAAATGATAGCCAGGCTGTACAGGTCTGTGACTTATTCTCAAAGTGGGAAATGTCAATCATCTGCTACCATCTGTGGGCTGAAGTTGATTTGTATGCTTATAAAGATATATGTGTAGAAGCCTGAGGTGAGCAGTCTAAGGCCAGGATGTTATGGAATTTATCAGACCACTAGTCAGAGATTCTAGGTCTAAGTCTTCTGGGAGTTTCTGTTGAACTGTGTGATGCTACCAAGTGTCAAATTGGGGAAGTGGGTGTGGGAGATTGCGTGGGTTGAATGTAGAATGTGACAAAGTAAAATAAGAAACACTATTTTAGAGTGAAATACTTATGGCATATACCTACTCTAATCCTCTGATATTTGAGGTTAGGACAATGAGATATGGAAAGGTTAATGTTAGAACCTAAACTACAACCCGGATCTTATGGACTACAGATGAACTTCATAAATGGCCTCTGAATTAGTTCATCCAGCGGTACTATACCTCATGCTAGTTAATAATTATATTTTATAATAATTATCACAGAGGCAGGATATTCACAGAATCTCACAAGAAATACAGAGAGTACATGATCCAACCTTTATGCAACTAATAATGCCCTCAACATTACTAACAAATAATTAAAATGTTCTATTGACTAAGAACCTACTACCTCCCAAGATAGCCTATTCCATTTGGTGGTAGCTATAATTGTTAGGAACATTTTTCCCTTTATGTTGAATTGAAATCTTCCTCTCCAAACCTTTGATCCTAATTCTGACTTCTGAGGCAAACAAAACAAGTCTAATCACTCTTCCATGTGACAACCTTCAAATAGAAGACATGGATATTTTTGGATCCTGACTCCAAAAGGTTAGTTATCCCTTCTAGTTTTGTGCCATTTTTGGATGCATGTTTATGTATGCCTTCATTGAAGTCATTAATAAAAGTGTTAAGGCCACAGTCAGATCCCTGGGCTTCTCAACTGAAATGCCAGAGACCATAAACCTTATAATGAATCTTTTTTTTTTTTTTATCCCACATATTTATTGACATTAAATGACAAATAACTACTCTTTGGGTCCAGTCATTTAACCAACTGTGAATTAACCTTACCATACTATTTTCTAGCCTGTATTTCTCCATATTGATTACAAAAATAGAAATGAGAAGCTTTGACAAGTGCTGTGCTGTATGTATATGCATATCATTCACCTATCTCATTTTTCCCTTGGATTACCTCCCTTTCCCCCATCCTTTATACATGTCTTTGTTCTGTTTTATCTTTATCTCTAAGTTCACTGTTTAGTCTCCTTTGGATTCACATGTTCTTCCTTTATATCATTAGCATTAGAATTGTTCTTTGCATCTTTTGATTTTTCTTCTTAGGAGCTTTATTTTGTGCCTGGGATGTCTTCATCATCCCTTTTGTAAAACATTAAATCATGACAGCATACCCTTGTTTTCTCTGAACCTTTTGAAATATATTCTCTACAAATGCAGAATGTATTTTATTCCATGTCACCAGGGTTTTTCCTTTATGACAAACTCTAAGATGGTATGATAATTTCCCCCAAAATTTCTGATAATTTCTCCTTCAACAACCACTTGAGCTACAGTGGTCAAAAGAAGATCCATAATAGAAGCTCCCCTTGTGCCTTCTTCAACATTTTAAAGGATAGCATTAGAAATTAAATTTCAAAAGATGTGCAGATATTTGAAATACTTTCTCTATACTCTTCCAAACCTCCGTGGTAGGCTAGAAAGATATTTCCCAGTCTTCTCATTTATTTCTTCTTTCCATTCATTTTGATGTAACAAGCGACCTCTGTGTTCCAGACTTATGATAGGCACTGGAGAAAAGACAAAATTAAGACAATCCCTGCCTGCAAAGAGCTTATATTTTACTGAGTGGCTACAAAGCATATACAGAGAAAGAAAGAAGGCAACAAAGAAAAAGGAAGGAGGGAAGGAAGGAAGGAAGGAAGGAAGGAAGGAAGGAAGGAAGGCAGGCTAGAGACTGTTATATTTGGCAAATGTCTTGCGGCTATGCAAGTCACCATATCCTACCCTGCTGACCAAATGGATTTCTCTATGAAACCAAGACAGCCTCTAAGCTCAAGCCTTATTCCTCTGGACCAGTAAGATCTCAGGAATAACTTCCTTGCCTTTTGGAGGCAAAAAACTAGCCCATGTGGCAGGTACCCTGATAGATACTGTTCCCTCAACACATTTCATTGTCTTCTCTCCTCTGTCCTCATTTCTGTCACAGTCCCAATCAGATTCAGTTTCCTCACAGGGTGAATTTCCTTATCTTTTCCCTTAAAGACACTTCTACTTACTTCTCTATTTCTTTCAGAGAAATAACCATTCTTTTGGTCACCCAGGTTTATAATCTAAGAGGCATCTTCAAATCATCATTATTTTACAAAACTATACTTTCAAGTAATCACTGAGCACCCCTATCTCTCTTAAAATTAATCTTCCCTATAAACAGGTAAAGAACATAGTTGATACTGCTTGCTTATTTCATGTCTGTTTATCTGATATATATTTAAGGTCCTATAACCAACACACAGCTTTTAGACCTCTTGTACTAAATATTATTTGAATACTAAATATAAATATGTATATGTATAAAATGTATTTATATTTGTGTGCATTTACAATACTCAAATAGAATATGACATTTTATATATACTTATATGTGCATGTATGCATCTATATTATATGTGTATATTCACACAACACAATACACTAAATATACACATGTGGTACATACATAAACATATATGTATATATAGACATACACATATATACATGTACATACATACAAAAAGAGAGAGAGTGTGTCCACAGGGGGAGAAAAGAGAGGGGTGGAAGAGGACAGGAAAGTAAGTATATTCTGGATCAATAGAACTAATTTACCCAAGGCATAAAATGTTTTGCAAGATTTATTTGAAATCTATCTTGAACACACAAAAGACACATATGTGTGTGTGTGTGTGTGTGTGTGTGTGTGTGTGTGTATATATATATATATATATATATATATGTTGGTGAGATAAAGCTAAAATTACTTTAAAAAAGACATGAGACCATTGTTAGCAGGTGGTAGTTTCATGGTGTAGTTCAAAAAGCATGGAAAATATATGTGTTTGTATTTAATAATAACCAACATATATGTATGTATTTATGTGTGTTTAATAATAACAGACCTGAAGTCCTTTAGTTTAAGCATCAGGATTAGTTATTAAACAATGGTATGGACTTAGTGAAGATTTTTAGTAGAAAAGATACAGTTATCTTTGTTGAGCTTAGAATCAACACTCATTAAAGACAAGGGGATAGGCAAAAACCCTTTGAGAATCTGTTTCTGTATTCTTTGGTCCCTAAGTATGTTTATTTAACTATTTCAAAATTACATTTTATGAATCATGACTAAAAGTGTCATCACTTGGTCACTAACTTATTGCAATGAGGATCCCTACATTCAGGTAGACTGTGGCTTATTAAAATATTATTCCTGGGCCAACATTAAAAGTCTTTCCAACTTCGTATCATCAAAAGCCTGCTTGCACTCTGCTGGTATAACTAAGATTTCAGGGTCAACTCCACAGCAAGATAAAGTACTGGAACACTCACTGACCACTTCTGTCTCAATGAACTCAGTTTACCTTCCAGTCCAGTGATGTCAAACTCACATAGAAATAGTACTACTATTTTGTACATAAAGATCATTGTGGGCTGATTATTGACTTAGTTTTTATATGTAATGTTATCTGTGCTTTATTTTTCTCTTATTTATTTTGTAAAGCATTTCCTCATTATTTTAATCTGGTTCAGACTGTACTCAGTTGTGTCATGGGCCATACATAGCCCTGGGGCTATGTATTGGACACCTGACACTTTTAACATATAGTAAGTTTCAAAATGCCAGGGCAACTATTTGTCGCAAACTCATTGGGTGAACATTAGCCTTAATAGTAATTTTCAAATCATGAAACTGAGGCACAGATCATTCTATCAACCTGTCCCATAGAGCACTTTACCAGATTACCAGAAATGAAATTAAAACCAAATTCTCTTTCCTGGCCCATCTTTTATTTTTAAAATATTTACCGTTTATCTTTAAAGCAAGGTCTATTTTTAGGAACTAGTTGTTTCTTATTTCTTGGGTGGTCTTACTGTTTTAAGCACTTCTAATGCCAAGAATTATCAGTTGGTAAGTCAATATGTTTAATATTCATTTATTACTCTGGATAGAATTCATCCTATTTTAATATATTCATTTTCATTTGGGAGGTATAAAAAGTGGTCCACTCATATGATATCAAATTGGACTACTCTTTTTGAAATGGTGATTGGCATGTTTCATATTTGATGTTCTATAAAATATTTTAAGAGTGTTATGCATGCCATGTAAAATCTTTCTGAACTTAGGACTATATTTAATCACCCTAGTTTAGGTTTCTTAAAACATGCATTTGGATTGATTTCATCTCCTTGAGATTAAATAATTATGTGGAATTAGAGAATCAGACTATTCATGTCCTTATTAGTAGTCTAAGCACAAACTTTATTGTCAGTTTGCTGCCTTTGGCTTCCCATGCCCTCAATGTTCACACAAGTATTGTCGCCAGGATTATGGAGAGATAAAGCCAAAATTACTTTTAAAAAGGCATGAGAACATCGTTAGTAGTTAACAGGTGGTCATTTCATTGTCCAGTTTGGAAAGCATGGGAAAATATGTAAACTCAATGCTGAATTCAGAAAGCTAAAAGTTTAAACTCTCTTGTATGTTTTTTTTTTAATACTGTTAACCTGCCAATATTATTAAGTACAAACCAGAGATTTGAAGATAGCATTTGAGTCTGACAGAAAAGAAGCCAGGAAATAAAGAGTGAAGGTCAAGTCATTTGGGGAAAACAGAAGAGCATCTCTCAGGAGTAGTTCCCTAGAGTATGAGTGGAAGGAGATATTTGTTTCCTTCTTCAGAGAAAAGAATTTAATCTGTCATTGTTTTTCATACTTTTGGGGCTAAAACACAGTATATTAGCTCACCTCACTCTTATGTGTGCTCCTACATACACAGAATAAAAATAGGGAATAAACTAGAATATATGGTAGAAAAAGCAAGAAGAACACTTGTAAGCAAGAAGAAATACTGTACTCACCTCAATTCAAAACAGTTCAATCACTAAAAAAGAACAATAACCATGTATTGCACCCATACTTGGCACCATGCTAGGCCATACTGAACATGTATAAATGAAAGAGGCAGTACTCTTACTTTCAGAAAACTTAATTGAGGAAATTCAATATGATAAGTTCATGAGAAGTATATAGAATGTTAAGAGGAAAAGAGATCACTTCCACTTAGGAGAATCAGGTCAAGGAGGTGGCATTTGTACTGGTTCTTGAAGGACAGGTAGGAAATTGGGGATTTTATGTATAGGGAAAAACATAGTCACAGTCTTGGAAGGCATGGGTGATATCTGAGTGGAAATGAGCAAACCTAATTTGACTAGAGAATAGAAAGGTTTGCAAAGAAAACTAAGGTAAGACAAAGCTGGCAAAATAGATTGGAGCCAGGTGTGGAGTATCTAGAGATGAGACTAAAGACTTTGTTCTTTAGGCAACAGGAAGTCCATGAGACTTTTAAGCAAGGAGAGAGATGAGATTAGAGCAGTGTTGCTGGAAAGAATGATCTGAGTTGTATAGAAGGGGTCAGAGGGCAGAGTAGTCTGTGGGAAGAGCAGTTAGGATTCTGCCAATATTCAAAAGCTGCACAAATAATATATCAAAGAACATAGAAAAAAGGATCAATACAAGAGATATCTTGGTGAATCAGTATAACCTGGCTAGTGATTGAATCTATTAAGTGAGTGGAAGATGCATTGAATGAAATGACATGTAAAATCTTACACTTCATTAAAAAAATCACATCCAGACATACTAGATAGTGGAGGTATAGCTAGTTAGCAATTTTCCTGGGGGAAAAAATCAGGTGATTTTTAGTGAGATGCAAAATTGGTCTGAATTACCAAAGTGGTTTGGTAGTTAGGAAGGCTAACAAGATCTTAGGCTATCTTAAGAAAGACCAAAAATAAGGGGGTAAATGTCCCCTGCTATTGATACCAGTAAGAAAAGATTGATTACATGGTTTAGTTCTAGGTGCCGTATTTAATATAACGATGTAGTAAAATTTGTTGAGCTTATATTATGTGATAAGTCCTGGAGCTACAAATAAAGAAAGTAAGATTAGTTCCTGCCCTTAAGGAGCTTACTATAGAATGAAGGAAGACAGCAGGAAAAAGGAAGCTAAAAAGGGGAAGTAGGGTAGGAAGGGGATAGAAATGGTACCCTGTCTGGGTAGAGGCATGATGGCAGAATGGAATCCAAAGAGTGGATCTGATGG
The DNA here is from genome assembly GCA_011680675.1 of Gymnobelideus leadbeateri. Taxonomy (NCBI): domain Eukaryota; kingdom Metazoa; phylum Chordata; class Mammalia; order Diprotodontia; family Petauridae; genus Gymnobelideus; species Gymnobelideus leadbeateri. Next base: position 574,291 of record WOXC01009786.1, read on the forward strand.
AAAATGAAATGGGATCAATGGACTTCAGAGCCCTCTTTACATGGAGGCTTCAGGAGGAGTTTTTCACTCTACCCACCAGGCCTCCAATCAGAGGGACAGAGGCTAGTGAGCTTCTGATAAGGTGTAAGAACCAAAACTGAAGCAATCTCCATAATGATGAGTTTCCTAGTGATGTGCTTCTTGCGTGGAGGGGAAAGGAAGGGGAGAGGATGGAATGAAGGTGGTAGAGTATAATCCAGAGAGTACAGCTGTTGGAAAATGAAGAGGTCATTGGACTTCTGAGTCCATTTGGGGAAGAGTATTGAGAGACAGTCAACCAGGATAGGGAAGTGACTCAGATTCATTCCACATGAGAATTTGTTGAATGAACTTGGGGCATTTAGCCTGGAAAAGAGAAGACTTAATGGAGATATGGTATTTATCAAATATTTGAAGAATTGATACTTAGAAGATTTTACGTGTTGAGCCCCAGAGGACAGACCTAGGAACAATGGAAAGAAGTTGCAAAAGTCCAATTCAGACTTTGTATAGGGAAGTTTTTCCCACAGTTAATCCTATTTAAGTGAAATTAAATTTGTGAAATTAAATTTGTGAAATCTCAAAGAGATGTTTTACTTGTAGTTCATGAACTTGGGGAGAAGAATAAGATTGAATGGTTACAACTGAAATCTAGATCTGAGTATCTAAAAATATATTCTAAAATCAGATTTAAAAGTAGGTGGGGAAAACAGAGGCTTATAGATTTAAGAAATAATTTTCCCTTACTTATTCTGATACTTTATTCTTTTATATATATATATACTTAAAGTCATATATATATATATGTACATATATATTACTATGTAACATATATCTGTGTATATTCCTTGCCTTCTAATATACTGTAAACTCCTTGAGTTCAAAGAATGTATTTTATTCTTTATTTACCCTGTAGTGCTTAGAATAATAACTTGTACCTAACAAGTGCTTAACAAAAGTTTTGAATGGATATTAGATTATTAGGTTTTCCAGCATTTCTTTAGTCCTTACTTTTAATCTATTTAATCTATTTATCACAATTATATTTATATATAAATATATTTAAGTGAAATTAAAAATGAAATTTTCTACATCAGGGAGTGGTGGAGCTTCCCTCTAATTGGAGAGTTTTCAGCAAAGGCTTAATACCATTTCTTCAATATATCATAGAAGGGATTCTTTTTCAAGTATGGGTTGAACTAGATAGTCACTGAGGGCCCTTCCAACTTTAAAGTTCTTCTTGATGGAGCAATCAGAGTTAAGTGACTTGCCCAGGGTTACATAGCTAGTAAGTCAAGTATCTGAGGCCACATTTGAACTCAGGTCCTCATGACTCCAGGGTTGGTGTTCAACATTAAAAGAGTTAGTGCTTATGCTTCAGGCATGAATGGCTGAATGAATTGTGATATCATTAGCAGAAATAGGTGAATTTTAAAATGAAATTTTATTTGAAAATGGAAATAGATATAAGTAGAATCATCCAAGCATCGACAGTCATTCCCTTATCCTACCATAATCCAAATGAAAAAAGCTACCTAAACATTCTCAGATAAAGTCACATCAGATAATATGAAAAGTGAGTCATGGGATGCTCATGTCTTTTGTGAACAGAAGGACAGGCAGTTAGCAATCTTTGCTTGACATTTTTATATCCTGACCATCATCCAAATCCAGCTCAAATTTCACATCCTTAATAAAATTTTCTTCAATTCTTTCCCATTTTGGAAATAATTTTCCCTTACTTATTCTGATAATACTTTATTCTTTTATATATACCTAAAGTCATACATATATATGTACATATATATTACTATGTAACATTTATCTGTGTATATTCCTTGCCTTCTAATATACTGTAAACTCCTTGAGTTCAAAGACTGTATTTTATTCTTTATTTACCCTGTAGTGCTAGAATAATAACTTGTACCTAACAAGTACTTAACAACAGTTTTGAATGGATATTAGATTATTAGGTTTTCCAGCATTTCTTTAGTCCTTACTTTTAATCTATTTATTCATTTAATTCAATTGATATTTTTGGTGTAACTACTATATGTGAGGTACTTTAGAAGATACAAATGTGAATGGCATGTTTCTTCCTTCAGTGACTTTCTGTTCTTGTTTACCTCTTTCATAAGAAACACTGCATGGGCAAGAATCTCTATAATTATAAATTACTCTTATATAATCTGTTAACTTTTGGAGCATTTTTATGTTGTGCTATAAGCATCTCTCTTAAAAGAGATTAGACTGAGCTCAATTTTCACCATCATCCATCTGAAAGACAAAAAATATCTCACCTAAATTTCTTAATTCTATAAGCCTCTATTTCCCCCACCTACTTTTGAATCTGATTTTAGAATATATTTTTGGATACTCAGACCTAGATTTCGGTTGTAACCATTCAATCTTATTCTTCTCCCCAAGTTCATGAACTACAAGTAAAGCATCTCTTTGGGATTTCACAAATGAAGGATTATTATGTAACAGAAAGGACATTGAGTAAAAGTATGCAATGTTGTGGAAAGATTATTTTTAGTTAATAAATTATTTCATTTTCCAAGACTAATGTTCAGTTTTACCAAAAAATCTTTTTATCTTGGATTTTTTTTGTCACAATGTTGTCTGTAATATTAGCCTTTCATAATGTCATTCGTATTACCTCGAAGCATCCAAGGAAATAAACATTCTTGAGGATTAAAAGAAATAAGAAAGGTTGATGAATAGAAAATATGCTCTCTTTTATTTTGGTTAGTTATCATAGAAGTTTTGTTTTTTTTTTTCTGTGAAAATGTAGTATTCTTGGGTATGGCCAAAAATACCCAATAAATTTGGTAGAATGGTAATAATAGGAAATGTATAGAATAGAAATGATCAGTACAAATGGGGATGATAAATATTGTAGGTGATGGAAATAGTTGTAGACCATTAGAATGTTTTGTGTATGTTTTTAGCTTGTATGCATGCCTTGAATAACCATGATGAACAGAAATAGGCTTACTGCTAATGGTGGGCTTTTCCAATACTAATCCAAAGGTTTACAAATATAGGGAGTCCCCAGTTTAGAACAAGATTGTGTTTCAAAAGTTCATTAGTAAATCACTGGTTTGGAATTTAGAGTTTACTTTCTCAGAGAAAGACTACTATAAATGTTAATTAGGATCCCAGGATAATCCACAGAATGTTCATTCAAACCATAAGGTCACTGAACTACTGTACTGATATTACTATACAGCCCTGAAACACAATTTATAACATTTTCCATGAAATTTTGAGTACTACATAACTCAATCAGTAGAAGAGGTTATCTGTTATGTACCCAGCCATTCAGAATAGATTAATAGTCTTAAGATTCCAGTGGGAAAGAAGGGATGTGAAGTCTGCACCTTCATAACATTGTGGAGGCATTAGTATCCTGGATATCCTCTATACTCACAGGACCAGAAGAGCAGTCAAAGGAAGCTGAGCTCTCATCAATGTAACAAAATGAGGAAGTCTTGGGTAGCCTTTTATGTATGGGACCAGTTAGAGTCATGTCCCTTAGTAGGGTGCCTGACAAATAGTAGGCACTTAATAAATGTTTATTGATTTGACTTGAACTCTGCCTACTATTATAATTAAGTAAAACTTTTTTTTTCCTACCGCTTCAAAATCTTTTAAAGCAAGGTCAAAATTTCTGAATATAAGCTAAATTAAGAATATTTTAAAGGAAATTGTGATTAATTTGTTAATTTTCTGTTTTTACATGAAAATATATTTTAACTGGTGACTATTCTGACCTTACTGGTAAATATGTAATTAAAAAAATGTGTAAGATGTGCACTATTTATCCAAAAAGAACGAGTCATACCAGTTTCTTGGAAAAATATGTAATTAGACAATTGTTTTAAACAAGTATTATGAAGTCTGTTCAAATACATAATTTGTTTTTTTACATTCTTTTTATTAAGGAGTTTGTAGAAAACAGCACAATCTTGCCAATGCATGAAAATAATAAGACAAGCCATCTGCCAAGAAAACAAAGACAATATTAAAATTGGAAAAAATATCCATAATATCTAGTCTAGAAGAAAAAGACAAACTCTTACCTGAAAAACAAAGAGAAACCATTGAAATATTTGAGTGTTATGCTGAATCTCTGATAGGATTCAGATAGAAAAGATAGTCAATTAAGTGCTTGAAGCTATCAAAACAAAACAGCTTAAAGTTAATTCCATCCCCTTCCATGTTAAATGTTGCCACCCTTTACACCATTTTCATTAAATGCATTCTTGAGAATCAAGGTCTATGTGAGAAACAAGAGCAATTAAATTGAATCATCATACAAGTAAATGAATATATTTCTTTTATAAGATCACTTTCTATAGTTGTTCTCTGTAAAAAGAGAAATACAAGTTAATTCAATTCCACATTTACTATTTATATATTTACATACACATTTACTATTTACATACCTATTATGTTGTGTATATAATCAGTTATTAATTTATCTACAAATATTAGTAAAATATTGATAAGTATATAGATATACTGAATGGTGAAAAAGAAATGTAAAATTTTCTATTGAAAGGGTATGAATGAAATGAATGTAATGAATGAAATCGTGTGAATGTTTAAAGGACTTTAAACACCATGAAAAGCCCTTGAGAATTAGATGTCTGATAATATGGCTCCAAATGAATTCATTTAAAATATCATCATCCAAGAAGTATTGTCACAAGTACTTTATATGCCAGTGTGAACTATTACGATCCAAAAGATTGCTTAATTGATGTATGTGGCTAATATCATCAGCAACATTGCTAGCTTTGCTGAAGACCCTAGATTTATGTGTTTTTCTTTAGAACAATCAGTTCTTAATGAATCATTACTTAAGAATATGTTAAGATGATATATTCTTGTGAAGAATAGATGTAGAAGAAGAAATATTGAAGGCAGATAATATTGATGACAAATAATAAAGTTAGGAATCAAAAAAATATTTTAATGGAAGTATACTACAGACCACCTGGTCAGATGGAGCAAATAAACTTAGAATACAAGAAATGTTCACATTTGGCATTCCAAGTATCCAGATATTTCCTAGAGCTTTTATTTTCCCCAAAAGCAGAATAGCTAATAAATTCTTGGTTTATGTTAATTATAATTTCTTTTTTTTTTTAACAAATGCTTTATTAACTACTGGTTTACATCATTCATTTCCACCAGATTTTGACTTAAATTTTTTCCCCATTTTTTCCCTACCCACCACCCCAGAATAGCAGTCCCACACTAGATATCCCCTCATCCAATCTGCTCTCTCCCATATCTTCTCCCATACCCCCTTCTACTTTGCCATTAGGGCAAGGTGGATCTCTGAGCCCCAATGCCTGAACATCTTATCTCCCAGTTACATGCAAAATAGTATTAATAATAGTATTTATATACATTTGAAACATTTAATTTTAAGACTTCGAATTTCAGATCCATTCCCTTTCTCTCTTGTTATCCACTCCCTCTGGGAATATAATCAATTCAGTATGCGTTGTACATGTATAGCTATGCAAAACATTACCATAGTAGATATATTGTAAAAGACTGCTTATATTTCCCTCCCACCATCCCACCCCCCATCTGGTCCATTCCCTACTTTGATCCTGTCCCTCCTCAAAAGTGGGTACTTCCAACCTCCCCTCCCCCTAGAATGTTGTCTTCTCCATCATCCCCCTTCTCATTCCCCTTCCCCCTACTCTCCTGCAGGGTGAGATATCCCATTTAGCATGTATGTGATTCTCTCCCTGAGCAAATTCAATGAGAATAAGGTTTTGCCTTTTTGCCTTCCTGTTCTTCCCCTCCCCTGCAACTACTTCCCCTTGCCTCTTCTACATGAGATAGTTTACCCTACCCTGTCTCTGCCCATCTCCTCTTGTCACTTTCCTCTCTCACCTCTTAACTTCACCCCTTAAGTATCATACCTTCCCACCAAATTCAACCTGTGCCCTCTATCCATGTATACCTATATATATGTACACACATTCACATATGTATTCATATGTCCATATGCCCTTCTTCAATTACTTTTATAATGAGAAAGGTTTCATCAGACACAGTTATTGTTTTTCCATGTAGGAATGTAAATAGTTCAACTTTCATAAGTTCCTTTTGATTTCTTTTCCCTGATTACCTTCTCAGGCATCTCTTGCTTGTTGTGTCTGAATGTCAAATTTTCTATTCAACTCTGGTTTTTTCCTCAAGAATACTTGAAAGTCCTCTATTCCACTGAATGACCATATTTTCCCCTGAAACAAGATACTCAGTTTTGCTGGGTAGGTGACCCTTGGCTTCAATCCCAGCTCTTTTGCCCTCTGGAATATCATATTCCATGCCCTTCAATCCCTCAGTGTAGAAGCTGCCAGGTCCTGGGCTATTCTGATTGTGTTTCCACAATATTGAAATTGTTTCTTCCTGGCTGCTTGTAGTATTTTCTCCTTGATCTGGGAATTCTGGAACATGGCTATAATATTCCTGGGAGTTTTCTTTTTGGGATCTTTTTCAGGAGGTGATCGGTGGATTCTTTCAACCTCTATTTTCCCCTCTGGGTCTAAAACATCAGGGCAATTTTCCTTGAGAATTTCTTGAAGGATGATTTCTAGGTTCTTTCTTTGATCATGGCTTTCAGGTAGTCCAATAATTTTTAAATTATCTCTCCTGGATCTATTTTCCAGGTCAGTGGTTTTTCCCATGAGATATTTCACATTGCCTTCTATTCTTTCATTTGTTTGAATATGTTTAACAGCATCTTGATTTCTCATAAAGACACTAGCTTCCATTTGCTCCAGTCTAATTCTGAAGGAATGATTCTCCTCAGTGAGCTTTTGAGATTCTTTTTCCATCTGGCAAATTCAGCTTTTTAAGGCATTTTTTTCCTCATTGCCTTTCTGAGCCTCTTTTGCCATTTGGGTTAGTCTATTTTTTAAAGTGTTATTTTCCTCAGTCTGGCTGTTGACTGTCATTTCATACTTTTCTTGCATCTTTCTCATTTCTCTTCCCAAGTTTTCCCCCACTTCTCTTATCTGCTTCTCAGGGTCCTCTATGGCCTGTAGCCAGCTTGTATTTTCATTTGGGGCTTTTGGTGCTAGATTTCTGACCTCACAGTCCTCCTCCTGTTCCATGCTTTGATCCTCTTTGCCCCAAAATAGGAGTCTAAAGTTGCATTTTTCTGCTTATTTTGTTTCTTTTGCCTAGGCATGTTGCCACTTAATTACTTGATTTTGGGGCTTGTTGCCACAGTAGGACTCTGCCACCAGACAGGATAGCTTCCATCAAATGTGGGGTCTTCACAACTTCTGGTGGTTGGGTGGCCTCTGTAAAGCCTCCACCTGCTCTGGCAAATTGGATACCCACCCCAGACCTTCCCCCAAGACCACAATCCAGATCCAAGCAGGTTAAAGCAAGGGCAATTAACCCCCAGACTGATTGCTGGATCTCTCTACAGTTTGCAGACCAGGAGCTGGAGCTGCCACTGACACTGCAAAATGGCCTCTGTGCCATGTTTCCTTAGCAGCTTTTCGCCCCCAGGGGAGGAAGCCGAGGTGTTCCCCAAATACTGGTCCCAAAGTCCATAGGGCACTAACCTCTCACTTTGTCCTAGGCATATCTGTGCTGATAATTCTGGAATCACCCCAGCTGCTGGTGTTCTGGGGTCCCTCCAGTCGGCTGCTGGCCCAGCTGCCCTGGGCTAAAACTGTGGCTCACGCAGGCCTGGGCTCAGCTTCCAGAGCACTGCTCTGTCTGTTCCCAGCGACCTGTGCTGCCCACTTTCAGAGCGCTGTGCTGGCTGCTCCCTGCTGGGCTGTCCTCAGCAGGAGGTTAGCTTCTCTATGCCGTTCTGTGGGTGCTGGGGCTCCAGAAGTTGTTCAGATTCCCCTTTTACATTGTTTGGCAGTTGTGTGGGGCAGAGCACCTTGGAAGTGCTGTTTCTATTCTGCTATCTTGGCTCCACCCCATGTTAATTATAATTTCAATCTTGAAAAAAAAGAGGAAATAATTTTTTAATTGGTCACTTAACATTAGTTTCATTATTTGTAAAATGAGGACCTTTTTTGACTAGACTTATGATTTCATCAATAGAGGGAGTTCTTAGGAAACTCCCTCTACTAATGTAAATTCACAATATTTCTACTACTGCTAACCTTAGAGAGTTACCTGGGGCACTGAAGGGTTAAGGATTTTGCCATGGGTCACACACTCAGTATCTTTCAGAGATGGGACCTGAAACCAAGGCCTACCTAGTGCTGAGAACCGTTTTCTATGCACTAAAGCACACTAAATAACAGATAATACTTGCAAGACATACCAAAAGACTTACTTCACAGGGTCATTCTGAAAGAAGCATCTTGTAAACCTTAGTAGGTCATATAAATACAGGTTATTATTAGAATAGTAGGAATTAAGTCTTAGTGAAGAGGAATAAGTAAAAAATGGGTGATGAGGGAGTAGGCTTAACAAGAGTATTCTTTTTAGAATTTTGGCAGTGAAGCATAAAAACTTGGGGCATTGAAGGATACAAATTGGCAGGGTTCTTTCTGAAATGTAGTGCTCAGAACTGATAATTCATCATTTATTTAGTGACTACTATGTAGGTAGGGTGATGCTGAGGTAAAAATGACATTTTTTGGCCTCAAAGAGCTTACATTCTATATATTAGTCAAATGGTCTAACCAAGTAGCCTGGGACTCTGGCTTTGCTTTGTCTGTATTCTATGTTTCTCTTTCCTCCTTAGACTAGATGGCTTCTAAGCCAACTGCAACTCTCAATCTTATGATCTTATTAATACAGTCTAATATCAAATTGATATTTTCAGCTGTTAGGTCATTCTGTTGGGTTTATTGACCTTTCAGTAAACTGAAATTCCTTTAAGATTTATTCTCATGAAATGTCATATCTTGTCTCATCCATCCTCTCTGTCCTACCCTACCCCCATATCAGTTAATTGATTTTGGGGAAACTTATTTAATTAAACAAACTTTTAATAAGCATTTATTAAATGTCTACAATGTGTGCATACTTTAAGAGCTAGAATCTTGGAGTCAGCAAACCCAATCTCTCAAACATGGTACCTATGAGAACATGAGCAAGTTACTTACCTTCTAAATTCTTAAAACCACAACCCATGGTACATACATCACATGAATACATGGTTAAAAATATATTGTATGCAAAGATACACTTGGAGCATTCATATGGATAGCAACCAATACAGCTCCTTCCTATTCTGACCCAGATAGACTAAGACCTTGAAAACCAAATAGTTATGTATATGAGAAATAATGCTGTGCATTGCCATTCTATTGTTTCTTTAATAATGCGCATAGTTATATCATAATAGATTCTAACGCTTTGTGGTGTGCCAAATTATTTCATGACCTAGGTGCTATTAAGCTGAAACAAGAAAAGCAGTCTGACTTAGATTTCAAACGTGGTGACTTTGACTGACAAAAGCATTTTTTTGGAGAGATAGAAAGAAGTAAGAAAGTTGTGCCTAATACATATATGTATATATGCATGTATATGTGTGTATATATGTATATGTACAAATTAATATGCTGATATAAATATTTCAGATAATTAGCATTTATGTAAGTAGGATTTTTTAAAGAAATCTGCTGGTATAATTCTCTAAAGCACGGTTAGCATACATATAAAATCTTATTTTATATAAAAAATAAACTAGATGGTAATTATATATTTTATAAATGTAATCACAGGAAGATTCTATTGTACTAACTGAGGCATACCTGTGTTTAAAGCCATATTCACAGAGCTCTCTTATGAGCATAGCTTAAGTAATATCTCTATAAACTTTCTTTTTTCTTTTTTTTTTTTGGCTTTCTGTGAATCCATCTTTTATCCTCCCTGTGAAATATAACATTTTTTTTTTAAGTAGGAAACTTTCCTTTTCATTACAGTGTCAAACTGCTGGCTTCTACTTACAAAATGTGTACCTCTTAGTTTAACAAAGCCATATTTTCTAAAAATCTTCATTTCCTATTTCTTCCTCATTTTTATCATGCCATTTACTTAGCCCATCACATAGGCAAAGTTCTCTACTCATGGGACACACTGACTTACAATATCAGTCACTAATCAGCAATCTCTCTTTTTTTTTTTCAAATGCTTTATTAACTTCTGGTTTACATCATTCATTTCTACCAGATTTTGAGTTACAATTTTTTCCCCGTTTTTCCCCTACCCACCACCCCAGAATAGCAGTTCCACTAGATATCCCCTCATCCAATCTGCTCTCTCCTGTATCTTCTCCCATACCTCCTTCGACTTTGCCATTAGGACAAGGTGAATCTCTGTGCCCCAATGCCTGCACATCTTATCTCCCAGTTACATGCAAAATAGTATTAATAATAGTATTTATATATATTTGAAACATATAATTTTAAAACTTCCCCAGATTCATTCCCTTTGTCCCTTGTCACCCACTCCCTTTGGGAAGATAAGCAATTCAGTATATGACTATATTTCCCTCCCACCCAAAGTCCATAGGGTACTAACCTCTCACTTTGTGATGGAAATTCTGGAAAAGCCACAACTGCTGGTGTTCTGGGGTCCCTCTAGACGGCTGCTGGTCCTGCAGCCCTGGGGCTAAAACCTCCGACTCACATGGGCCTGGGCTAGCCTCCCAGAGCTCTGCACTGGCCAGTCCCAGAGCGATGAGCTGGCTGCTCCCTGCCGGGCTGCCAGGCTGTCCTCAGTGGGAGGTTAGCTTCTCTGTGTCATTCTGTGGGTGCTAGAGCTCCAGAGGTTGTTCAGAGTCCCCCTTTTACATAATTTTGAAGTGGTGTGGGCTGGAGTGCCTTGGAAGTGTTGTTTCTACTCTGCCATCTTGGCTGGGCCCCCTAATCAGCACTCTCTTAAGGGGTAGTGTAAAATACACAGGTTATCCACCCGTCAGTCACAAATAAGTTACAATCTTCTCAGTCAGTACATGGTATCCAAGTAAAGTGTTCTTTCAGCTTGACTCAGGGTAGTCTCTCAGATTCCCTGTACCTTCCATGGTCCCAGCTCCTACCTGCATTCACCAAACTGTCACCAGTTTGTCACCAACGCAAACAGCTCCCAGTTCCTTGTCCAGCTCTCTGTGCTGTTCCTGTTCCATGCTGAAGCTCACAGTGTCCAATTCACCTTAAATCCTTCACAGTCTCTGTTCCTGGGATGTCAAGGCTTAACAAAGTCACAAACAAGTTTATGAAAAGTACCAGTATCACAGTCATGCTTCCTGAGTCTTTGGCAGTTCCCAGGAGAAGCTGGTAGCTCTGCAGCAGAAGCTCTAGCTGGTTCTCGGAATCAGAATCACTTCACCCAGGTTCCCAAAATCAAAATCATTGTTTTCAGCCTGGGTCTTTCCTCTTCAGCCTCCTCGGCAGCAACTGCTTCTGCCTCCACAAAGCTTATCCCAAGGAATTCTGACTCTCCCTCTCAGGGGCTTTTCCTAATATACAGTATTGTTTCTCCCTTTTCAGCTTCTTTCTGTTAGTTAGCAACAGGATTTCATACCTTCTGTTTCTTTAACAAAGGCTTAATTTGAACCAGGTACTAAGTACCTCTTAGCTTTCCAATTCCAAGGGATCTTTACATTTCATTGCCATTACATATGTATTGTAATTTATTTTGTTAAACATTTTCCAATTACCTACATTCACAGAACGTGATGATGCTACCTAGCCCATACCTTCCAAAAGGATACATCCAATGATTTCAAATATCTTGCTAAAATACAAGAAAATGAATTAAAGTTTTTCTATTGGGAACTTTTAAAAAATGTAATTGTAAACTTATTAACTGTTAGTGAAAAGTAAATAATCAAAGAAATACAATGGGGATAAAATCTTACATAAACCCTTAGTATTTAGCAAGGTAGAATCAAATACATTAATGATAAATAATAAGGAAGAATAGTTACTCTGGGAGAATGAATTCCAATTCCAGGGCCTGTTTAATTTATCTTCCTGCTATGGATCACTTATACACTTCTTGTTTTGTTAGTTTTGATTTGTTCTACTTCTGTAGAAAATCATTCATTTATTTTGCATTTTCAATTTTATTAGGAAAAAATAATACATAGAAACCTCTGATAATTTTCTTTATTTCTTTAGCCTTCCTTGTTTCTAATTTTGATGATTTGCTTATTCACTTTTCTGTTTTTGATTAAACTTACTAATGGTGTATCAACTTTGTTAGCCTACTCTAAAACACCTCCTGGGTTTATCACTTCCATTGTTTTCTAATTTTCAATTATATTGATTTCTGCTCTAATCTTGTTTATTTCTCTTTCAATATTTTCTGTTTTCATTTGTTTTTTTCTAAGTCTTTTTTTTTCTTTTTTGGAGTAGACTAAATTTATTAATTTTTTTTCCTTCTTGATATAAGCACATGGCATAGTGATTTATTTCTTAATGCTGCTTTGGCTATATACAATAGATGGAAATACATAGTATCTATATTGTTGTCTTACATGTACCTATTATTTTATCATTATGTTTTTACCTAGTATTATGATGTGGGCATCATTTGACTTTTTTCTCCTACCTGGGTCTGTGTTCTTTACTCACTGAATCATACTTTACTTGTAGTATTACTGCATTTTGGCCAATAAATATAGTTTACAGAATCTGGTTTTCTCTAATTGCTTGTATCTTCTTTAAAGGATGACTATATGATAAACGATGTGTGTGTGTGTGTGTGTGTATGAAAATTCCAGTATGTTGTTTTTTTTCTCCAATGAGTTTTTACCGTGTTCAGAACAACTAGGGGTAATGACTGGAAATTTAGGCTGAATATAATAAATAGCTTTCTTCCAATTAGAATTATAAAATATTGGGTTACACTGCTTTGGGAAGTAGTGTTCTTCCCCTGTTAGAGACTTTTCAAATCAAGGCTGGATCACTATTTACCTAACATGTTATAAAGGGATTCTTATCCCAATACAATTTGGTTAGATGACCTTGATGTCTTTTTCAAATATAAGATTTAGATAATACCATTTGCTACCTGTGTGACCTTGGCCAAGTCACTTAAACTTTGTGGGCCTCAGTTTCTTCATCTATAAAATTGGGATATAAGACTAGATGGAGGTGGTTTGGTAACACAGAAAGAGCACTGGCTCTTGGATTAGAGGGCTTGAATTCAAGAGCCACCCTGGACAGATACATCCCTGTGTGACCTTGAGCAAGTCCCCTGATCTCCTCTCTCTCACTTTCATCAACTATAAAGTAAGGAGGTTGGACAAAGTGACCTATGAGCTCCCTTCTAGTCCTAAATCTGACAATTCAAAGTTCCTTTCAATTTGTAACCCAGTGTCAGATAAACACATTAGAAATATAGATAATAGATATTAGGAGTATAAATAGGGGATATGGAGGTGGCCTTGAAGTCAGAAATACCTATCTGGGTTCAACTCCCATCATGGACACATACTATGAGACCTTGGCAAGTTAATTGAAATTTTGGTTCCTTAGGCAACTCCCTAAGACTAAGTAAGTTCAAGAGAAGCTGCCTGCCTATATTGATTGAAGGGATTTGTTCATCATGGTGGTATCTTTGTGAATAAAATCACAAATGGAAACTCTGTTTTCCATTCTTGTCCTATTCTATCATCATGGGAATCTTGGTAATCACTCTCATTGGCATAGAAAATAAGCAAAATAAGAATTGAGTGGTTTTGCCTTCTGTTTACTTGTTAACTTCTCACCCACCCCTACACCTGCATACACCTACCCTGAGTATCATTCCTAGGGGGAAATATTGTTTTGAGAATAAATTATATTTTATTATAATTTTCCAATAAATAAGTATATTGCTCCTTTGTCAGATAAGGCTCCATAGTTCATGAGGTAAGAATCTCCTGTCCTCAAGATCTCTGAGATTTCATTCTGTGGCTATAGTCAGCTAAGTGAAAGTAGTTTAGGCTTCAATATCAACTGTGACTAAACTGGGCTTGACTCTTGATCAACTAAGGAGAGACTATAGCATTTTCTACCCAGGACTATGGCTTAATCCTGTAATCAAAAAATCCCTATTACGTTGAAGCCTGGGGAAATGGAACAAGGTAGAAAAAAGACAAAGATACCAACTCTTAACAAGTAAAAAGATATTCAAGTGGGCAGAACATGATTGAATTGCCATGATTGTGAGGTGAGGACTTTGGTCTCTACCCTTTGACATTCTCTGAAGGATGAAGGCCCTGCCCTTCTTATAAAGAGGATGGGAAGGGGATCCATAGACTTTAAAGCATGGCATGAACTCAAATGGCCAAGACAGATGAATAATCTACCTTCCAGTCAAGGGTATAGGTAAGTGTCACAATGGCAAATGATATTATAGGGAAGTGACTGAACACAGTATTAAGTGATGAGTGAATCCTTGGAAAATTATAGCCATTTGAACACAAAGGAACATTTTGAAGTCCTTGATATAATTAAATGCTAAATTTTATTCCAGATAATCTTTTCCCTATAGGTCCACCTCAAACACAGTAAGGAGTCCCTTTAGGTGTCTAAAAGCAGAGGTCTTTTTATTGGATCTTTCAATTTTGGGAAATACTTACCATCTGTCATAGCATACTCTGGTTCAGATAGCTCTAGAACTAGGTGATTTAGGGCATTTGCTATTCCATTATTTATTTTTGCTATATATGATACTCTGTGCAGAGAAGCAATGTTGAGGTCAAGGATCAGTGACCTTGAAGCAAAGGGGAAGCAAAGGACTGGCCCCCTGAATGTTTGTGTAGTCATTAGAAACCTATTTGTCCATTTTTTTTGGTCATTAGGAAGGGCTTGCTTGCTTGCATTTCTAATAGATTAATATGAAGGTCTCTTTCCTGGAAACACCAGGTGCCCTGAACTCAAAATTAACAATGCTTATTGCATCCTATGAGAGATATACTGGCTAGTTCTATGCAGTTTTCCCCATAGTGGAAAAGGAAAAGAAAGGTACAAATACTATATTTAGAGTCAGGAGACCTTGGTTCAAATGTTCCCAGTTCTTTTCTATCAATGTGATCTTGGACAAGTTATTTAAACTCTCCAGTTTCAGTTTCCTGAACCATAATATAAGTGAATTAGACAATATAGCCTCAACTGTCCTTCCACTTTAAATATTTGATTCTATGACATAAATATTATGATTCCTATTGAGGAAAATTGTGAGGGAATGTGGAGTAGGAAAGTGAAGAAAGAGCCCACTTTGAAGCAAAGGAGACCTGTGTTCAATTTTGCTTCTAATACATACTGGCTGTGTCACCTTGGCTAAATCACTTAATCTCTCCTTGTTCAAGGCAAATCTCTAAAATAGAGGCTCTTAATCATTTTTATGTCATGGAACCCTCAGCCAGTCCATATTGCCTTTTCAGAATGTTTTTAAATGCATAAAATAAAAAACAGCAACATAGGATTCAAAGAGAGTTAAATTATATTAAAATAAATATTAAATTTTGTGGGAGTTTTTGTCCACCCAACTTCACAGTCCCCATGAAATCCATCCATAGACTCCAAATTAAGAAACCCTGTTCTAACACTAAAAGTTGCATATAAGGTGCTGACCCACATTGGTAGAAGTTTTTTCACCTGGAGGTTTCCATCACTAGGAGCTACTTTGTTAAAAGTATTTTTTTCTGATTTTATCTTAAGGATTAGACCTGACAGCCCAGATTTCTGTACCATTCCTGGTTCTATATATTGCTATTATACTCTATAGCCCTGGAATCTACTCCTCCAAATACTCCCCCTACACATACAACACAGAAACTTATTTCTCTCCTGGTACCATGGGGTCCCCAGCTATAAAACCAAGCATGGTAACTAGGATTTGGGGTCATTACCATACATCTCCCTCCATTTCTTGTCATCATTGTTAGCACTTCCTGAGCCCTCCCCAGAGAGAGGGTATGTACCACTTTTGTTGATTCTTAATAGTGTGAGGGGCTGTATAACTCTCTGATAAAGAATCACATCCATAAGATCAGCCAGGGTCTGGGATACAATGAAGCCAGCCTTGTGGGAGTGTGGTCCACAGATCTACATACCTCTCTGGTGCTGGATCTGTGGATGTTTCTTAAGGCCAAAATCTGTCTATCACCCCCATTGCATAAAATGGTTTTTCTTCTTAAGAAAATTAGGAAGAAGTCAAGGTCACTGATCACAATTTTTGTCACACATTAAAGCAGATTGCATTCAAAATGTATGTAGTGTAATTTTTACTTCAAAAAGGAGTCAATGGTCACCTGGGAGTCAGAACATGTGACTTCTGGTCCCTAGACCATTAGTATACTTCATTTTTTTCATCTATAAAATAGGGATAATACCTTCCTCTTTTCTGCCTCACAGGGAATCTTAAGAGATTTATAGCTGGTGCATTTTGAGCTTTGGGGGAATAAATCTGCTATATGAATTCTAGGTGTTATCATTAAAATAAATCAATTTCTTTGATTTCCTTTCATCTTCTAAACACTGCACACAATGCTACATAAGCACATAAATAAAATATATCACTTGAATTGAATTACCGCAGGAAGGTAATGGATAAAAAATAGAAAATGAATTAAGAAGGCAAAGGTCACTATTAGGAGTAGTAGAAATAAAAGAAGCAATGTGTTATGGCAGCCAATAGAAGAACAGAGAGAGAATGAGACACACCAAAGTAGCCTAGCATCTAAAAAGCCTAGAAGTTGAAATGTTGCATTCATACCCCTGACTGAAGAGATTAGAATGAAGAAAGGGAAGTTATGAGAAATCTGACTAGAATAGCGATTCTTAACCAGTACATGTGTGTATGTATGTGTGTATGTGTATGTATGTGTGTATATGTGTGTACGTGTATGTATGTGTGTATGTGTATGTGTGTGTGTGTGAGAGAGAGAGATTACCCCTTTGGCAGTCTGATGAAATTTGTGAACCCTTTATCAGAATAATATCTTTAAATTCACAAAATAAAACACATAATATAAAATCAAATTACAGAAGAAACTAATTATATTGAAATACATTTATTATTTTAAATATCATGTCTATGTACCACAAGTTAAAAGGCTATTGGCCAGGTAAGAGTAGATAACTTGAGACAACCCATAACAACCTTTGACATAAAATCTTTAAATTGACTGTAGCAAGGTTTGCCCTAAGTCAAATTGTGAACTAAACAAAATTTATCATTCTGTCCCTACTACTAAATCTCTGTCTTAGCCAGAGATAGCTCTAGTTCCCACATCAGCCCTTTCTTCACAAGGTCTCTGAAGGACCTCTCTTTTGTATCCCAGTCCTTTTGGATAGCATCTCATGTTACAGATTCCCTCCTTCTCCTCACAATCCCCTAATCCCTTTCTCCATGCCCACTGGGTTAACTAAGTGACTAGTAATTAATCTGGTAAATTAATCTGGTAAAATAGTTGAAAGCTTATCGCTTTATGTTTCAGGCTTGCAGAAGGAAAATGATAGGGAGATAATTTAAAGGGGGAGAGAGGGAATTTTAGGGTCATTTTGCAAATTCTATTTTGTAAGTGGCTCTTATCCTGACTTTCTTTAAGACCAGTCTAGCCTATATATTTATATCGATTCCATTCATCAGGCTGTGATAGTATGTGCATTTGAATGCTAAATGTGTATTTTCAATAATTTTTTCTGTCTTTTCCAACCCATAGTTACATACTAATTCAGGATGAATCAATGACTTGGATTTTCTCTGTAACTCTTACTACATGAAAGTCATGACCTTTGGATTTTCCTTCTCTGGTAGTTGAGGAAAGAAGGGAAGCAAGAAGGAATGAGGCAGAGAGAGAGAGAGAGAGAAGAAAGGAAAGAGAAATAAAAGTAGGAAGGGAGGGAGGAAGAAAAGAGGGAAGAAAAGGGGAAAAAGAAAGGGGAAAGGAAGGCAGGAAGGAAAGGAAGAAGGAAGGAAAGTTCTATCTCTAGGTGTTGTGTAAAGTCTACCTCACATACAATCTTCATATTGACCCTTTCCCATTCAGCATGCAACAATAATTTATTACATTTTTTTTACTATACTTTGGTCCTTTGGTTAGTTTTCCACAAGTAAAGCATGCAAATGTCATTCTGAATTAGAAGTGACTTAGCTATTTACTAATATAACAAAATCTTTCTTAAATGACTGCCAAAAGTGTCATTGCAGGCCATCCGGCTCTTCATTCAAAATTATTGACTAAAAATGAAAATAAGACAAAACTAGACTATCAACTTATGTCAGAGAAGAGGGAAAAGGGCATGCATTCTTTCTCCCAAACCATTTTCAAAAGATATCACTAGATATCACTGACTGGGAACAACTGGTATTTATTAGTTCTAAGATAAAGTACATTTTATTCTCTCTCTTTCTCACTGTCACCTTTATCTCCTGTAGGAAATGATCCCTGGGAATGCACAAATAACTCTATTCTCAATGGTGATATTGCTCTCCAATTTGGCAAAACAAGATTATTCCAAAAACATTCTTAAAATGTACATGGGGGATTTCTTAGAATTCTCTGTATTGACTAGTTTTGCTTCATTTAGTTAGCCCTATTCAATCAGGACAACTTACATAACAGTGATTAATTCTTTTTTTTTCCTAGTCACTGTATGTATTTGTTATTAGGGTTCTGTGGCTTATTTTTAAATTGGGCATAACCAGCTTCCTCAAAGAATCTGGCAGAAAACCTAGGGAAAGCTCACTTAACTCATTTTCATTGAACCTAGTCCAGAATTTTAGTCAAGAAAAGTTGGATATTAATCATGTGTGAGTAGGATCATTAAATTTTCCTTTACCTTCTAGAGCAGCAGGTCATTATAGAACCATGAGAAGTGAGCTCACTTATTCATCTTTACAATTACATAAAAGTAATCATTTTTATAGCTCTTTTGAGTAGTTTTTACCCATTACTTAAAAAATATGTTGAAATATTATTGTGTAATAAGATATGTTATTAAAGATGTGACCTGTGAATTGATAGTATGCTCCTTGACACAGAGTTCTTACCAGTTATCAGTCTCTGCTTGACTAATTTAATTGTTCCACACAGTTGGCACTCCTTTCTTAGGTAAGTAGAGATCTTGTTGTTGACGAACTCATAATTATATACACATTTAGGGTGTTATTTCAAATAAAATTTTGATTTTTACTCACAATCATTTCTAGATTTAGTCTCACACCCAAAACCAATCCCTCTCTTATCACCTCCACCAAAAAACACTTAAGCAAAAGCAACAGAGACCACATCTGATAGTGTATGTGACATTCTGCACCACAGTCTCAACATTTGTCTAGAAAGAAAGGAGATTCCCTTTAGGCTCATCTTAGAAGCAGTTAGGTAGTCCTGGAGTCAGGGAGACTTGATTCAAATATAGTATCAGACACTTACTAGTTGTGTGACCCTGGGCAAGTCACTTAACTACTATTTGCCTCACTTTCCTCATATATAAGATAAGAATAATAGTGCTTATTCCCCAAGGTTGTAGTGAGGTTAAAGTGAAATAATATTTCTAAAGCACTTCTCACAATTGCTGAAATATACTAGGTATTTAATAAGAACTTGTCTTTCTTCTTTCCTTCCTTGTTGTCTTCCTTCTTCCTTCCTTTCTATCTCCCTCTCCTCATTTCCTTCTATTGAGCCAATATTGATTACTAAAATTACTCTACATTTGAACTTATTTTAGTTTTTACTTGTGTTGTAGTAGCCATTGTGTGTGTGTGTGTGTGTGTGTGTGTGTGTGTGTGTGTGTGTGTATTCTGGTTCTTCTTCATTCTACATCAGTTTTCCTGTGTTTATCTTATTTCTTGAGATATCATTAAAATAGAAATGAAGGACAGTATTAATGCCTGTAGTTAAAAATGACTGAAAATCATAGTTCATCTTAAGAATTGAGATTAGTTAGCTAAAGAATATCTACTCTAACTTGTGAGCACCTTTCTGCCCGTTCTCCTTCTAACCTCATCTCATCTTTGACTTTGAAACTCAAGAGTTTAAACTCAGTTCTTGTTTCAGTGGACTAATCCCCTTTTTATAAATCATGCTTATGTGAAAGTAATTTGCACATCATTTAAAGAATATTTGCTTTGAAATATTCACCTCAAGCCCTTTTGTATATCCTTTCTCTCCAAAGATTTGTAGTATTTGTTTTGTTCTCTGAGGTATAAAAGACATGAATAAACTTTATTCCTGTTGTTTCAAGATTAGTTAAATAAAATGCATATTAATTCAGCTGGGACTGAAACAAACTTTAGTGAAGATGATCACAAATATGACCCTTAGGAATAGAGCAATACAAAATGTCTGTTTGAAATCTCCTTGGACTTGTTCAGAAGAGTATTGAAGAACTTGTGTTCCTGAAAATGTCCATAAATACATTTTCTTTGTTGTTACAAAGATGAACCACACTAATTTTTTTCCTCAATAAAACAAATTCCAATTTGTGTTGCAATGAAAATTATGCAATCCATTTAGCCAGCTTTGGGAAAAATTATATTTGAATGATGAATTTTGAATCAGCAAGAATATATATTTGAATAATATTTCATATCTGTGTATTATGTAATCATATAAATAACTATTATAGAATATGTAATACGTGTGTGCATATAATACATATGGGAGGTGATAGTTTTCATATTTATGTATTATGCATATACACATACATATCTGCTTCTTTCATACCTATGTGTTATATACATGCATTTATAATGCCAAAGTATGACATGAGAAAATATATATGTATGTGTGTATAAATATGTGTGACTCAAGTCCAAAATAAAATCATCACATCATCTAATAAAATGCCTAACATATCTTCAGTTATACAATGAAATGGAGATAAGTATTTCAGTAAACTCCATAATGATGAGTCATCTTTTATTGTTCAGTCATTTTTTTCACTTATGTCCAACTCTTCATGACCCATTTAAGGTTTTCTTGGCAAAGATACTGGAGTGGCTTTGCCATTTCCTTCACCAGTTCACTTTACAGATGAAGGAACTGAAGCAAACAGGGTTAAGTGACTTGCCCAGGGTCACATAGCTAGTAAGTTATCTAAGGCCAGTTGAACTTATGACGATGAGTCTTACTGACTCCAGGCAAGGCATTCTTTCCACTGTGCCACCTAGCTGTCCCATGTGGCAAGTGAGAATTTCTGTTCCACTGTTTGCTGGTGGCCCAATATACTGCTCTGACAATAATTGAGTTAAATGAAGACATCAGCATTATGGGTTTATATGCTGAATGTTTCCTGTTCCCTGTGTGGAGACTGAGACTGAACACACACTTTTGGTAACTCCCTACTTATCTGAAAATGACTAAGTAGATTCACTGGTCATAAATCACTCCTATGGATTCAGCCACCCACAGTCTTATTCCTCCTCTTTTCTTGGCAAGTACAGTAATAGGCATTTTCACAATCCTCAGGGTGCCAAATTTTGCACCATTAGAAAAATCTGCAAGTAGCTTGATTTATCTCCCTCACACAGTTAGCTGGACCCTAAATAAGTAAAAAAAAAAATCAGCAGGATAACTTGACTTGTTAAACTTTTTATTAGAGAAATGTAACAATTACCTGTTCCCTCTGTTACCACTTCCATTTACAACAGAGATCACATGAGAGATTGAACTCAGATTTTAGGTATGAAGTTAGGCAAAGTTGACTCTAGATATTCATTATACAAAAATGATTGTTTGCTTTTTACAACTAATCCAGGAACAATCCTCCTTATTACTTTGGGAGGAATGTGGGAGAAATACTCATTTTTTTAGATTATACAACTCCTAAATTACCCCAAATTAGAGATGCTGTTAATCAGACATTTAGCAATTGAGAGGGTTTACTTATTGGGTAGGTTCATTGTATCCCTGATGGAGAAATCAATTAAATATTTAGGATGTGGAATACCTTCCAGGTTGAATAACACATTTCATTTAAATTATGACCCCCCAATCCAAAACATTAAAGAGTATCTTAACGGATGGAAGCACATTACTGTCTCTTGGATTGGGTGCATTAACACTTTAAAAATGAATGTGCTTCCCAGGATTTCCTATTTGTTCCACCAGCTGCCTGTTGATGTGCCAGAGAAACAGTTTAGGGATAAGCCTGTAAAAGAAGCATGTGTTATATTTTGCGTGCATAGGTATACAACTGAAGAGTGAAATGTCCTCAAATGTGGCTATTTTTTTTTTCATTTCATCCCAGTCCTCCCAGTAAATTAAAATAAGAGCACATGACTTTGCATTTGGATACAGGAAGGAATCTCATGGTTAGACAAAAACTATATGCATTTCTAATCCATTAGGATTTCTGTCTGAAATCATTCATCATGGTTAGCATCTAGATAAAGTAAAAATAACCTATTGGGGGGGAAGGGGTAGAATTAGAAGCAAACATGGATTTTACACTTATAAAATTACTTGATGATTCATTATCATGCCAATAATTGTCGAATTCTTCTTTTAATATCACACCAAAGTCATGACCTATTCTGTATAAGCATTTTAAGTTCTCCCACAACAGAAAAGATATCATATCTTTGTATTTTGGTATTTGTAATTTTCTAGTCACATAGAAGACAGAAAATCTTACTGATTATGTTAAAAAATCATTAAGTTAAAATTAAAGACTTCAGCAATTTATAAACTTATGAGGGGGAAGGAGGAACTATATGGGAAAATATTCAGTGATTTACAGTAAGTTATAAACCTATTTAGCTGCTGGACAGGCTCGTTTCCTTTGGTCTTCTCCAAGACCAAGGCTCCTACCAGTTTCCATTTATTACACTCTTAATTCATAATTAACATACTTTATATAATCTTATTATCTTGCTTAATGCAACCAAGTTCACCTAATCACATCTAAGATGATATGGGTCGATCTATTCTTCTAGAAAGACTCTTCATGCCAAATCTAATAGAGTGCATGTTTCAATACATTTGCCTTCCTTGATAACAGATTTAGAAAACCTTTCAGCTAAATAATATAATTAGATAACTTGGTTGTCCACAAGGAGGGTGTGAAGCATTGATGATGTAAGATGGAATCAGCTGTTCAATGAATTAGGGAGGTCTTAACTGCAAAGTAAATAACGTACAACTGGATGACACAAAATAAAAATCAATCCTTCAGAGCTGATGAAGATGTCAGTTTATCTTTAAAATCAGCTAGTCCCTGAGACATCTTATTTGATAGTAATAGAAACATGGACTTCTTAAGGGTCTGTCAAGAAATTTAGGAATCAGAATTTTCCACAAACAAAAAAATAATTTATAAATCAGACTCATATACTTTAAGTGTTTCCTGAATACTTGGGGCCAACTTGACAAAAATCTTGAGATATAAAAGAAGGAAATGCAATTTTCCCCCTATTGCTCTGGTGGTCTGACTGGGTCAACAAATCAGAGTTTTTATAATAAATTCATTCTAGGGAGAAAATGAATAAAATTATATTACTTCAGTTAATAGCTAGCTAGACAATATAACAGGTAGGATTTGTATAGGGCTTAAGATTTGCAAAACCTTTTTCATATATCATGTCATTTGAACCTCACCACATCCCTGTGAGATAGATCATTCCTATTTTACAGATGAGAAAACCAAGGGTAAGAGAGATTAAGTGACTTGCCCAGGATCACACAGCTAGTGAGTGTCTGATGCAGGATTCAAACTCAGATCTTCCTGGCTCCCAGTTCAGCACTTTATTCATTGTACCAACAACTACTACCAATTAAAATACTGGTGTTCACTGAAAAAACTAAGACATATTATATTTTGGGGTTAAGGAGAAAACTTTAAAACTCCTCTAGAATGGTATAGATAAAATTGGAAAACATATGTTTAAAATCCCTCAAATATTCCATGTTAAAAAGTATAGAAAATCACACTTTCTACCAGATTGAAGTAAATATTTTGTTTTCATTGTATATCATGGGAATTCTATGCATACTAAAAAATATAATTATATGGTATCAAGGGATCAAAATATACCTGCTTCATACTAAGGATATTCAATAAAAATCAATAAAACACTAAACTGTAAGATAAGATTTCAATAAGTTATCATCTTTATCTTCACATTAAAACTTCCACTGGCTTCACTGGGAATTTTACATTTACCCATAAGGACAAAATTTAATAGAGGGTGGTTTTAGCTAAATGGAGAATGGATTGGAGTAGGGAGAGGCTTAAGGCAGGTAGACCCACCAGCAGCCTATTCCAGTAATCAAGATGTGAGGTGAAGAGGACTGGAGGTAGGAGTATCAGAGGAGAGAAAAGGACCTATTTAGGAGATGTTGCAAAGGTTATATCAATAGACCTTGGCAACAGCTTGGATTTGTGGGGGTGAAGTAAGGAATCTTGGTTGACTCCCTCCTATGTTGTGAGCCTGAGGGACTGGAAAACTGGTGTTGCTCTCTACAAGTAATAGGAGAGGTGGGCGGGGTTAGGAGGAAAGCAAATTCTCTGCTTTGGACGCACTGAGTTTAAGATATCTACCGGACATCCAGTTTGATATATTTGAAAGGTAGTTGGAGATCTGAGTTTGGAAGTCAGCAGAGAGATTGGGAAAGGGATAGGCAGTTTTGAGAATTATTAGCATAAAGATAATTTAAATCCATGGGAAATGATGAGATCACCAAGTGAAGTAGACTAGAAGAAGAAGAGAGGAGCCCCCAAGAGAGGACCCTGAGGGACACCTTGGATTAGGTGGCATGGTCTGAAGGAGGATTCTGCAAAGGGGACAGAGGAGTGGTCAGAGAGGTAGGAGGAAAACATGAAAAGAATGGTATCTCAAAAACCTAAAGAGAAGAGTTTATCAAGGCAGAGGGAATGAATAATATTGTCAAAGACTGCGGAGAGGTTAAGGAGAAAAGGGCATTAGACTTGGCAACTAGGAGATCATTACTAACTTTGTAGAGAGCAGTTTCAATGGAATATAAGATCAGAAGGTAGATTTTAAGGGGTTAGGAGGAGAGTGATATGAGAGAAAGTGGAGGCATCTATCATAGATGACCTTTTTGAGGAGTTTAGCTACTAAGGGCAGAAGAGAAATAAGATGATAGTTATCTGAGATGGAATGTTTAGTTTAGGATAGGGCTGACAATCTGTTTATTGACTGACTGTCTAGATGGCTACATAAGAATCTGTTTATGTAAGGATTTATGTCAAGTCTCAGGCAAATCTGAGATTCATTTGATTCACTACACTCCTCTACCCTCTCAGCTGGCCCTTTATATCTACTACATGTTTGGATATATTTTGCCTGAACCTGCCAGGTATATGTAAGTAACTTAACGAACAGATGCCATTAAAAGATCACCCACCTTCAATTCAAATTGAGTGTGGTTCACATATGTGAACAGAAGAATTAAAACCAGAACAAATGTGGGGGTTTTGTGTATCTTCACAATGTGAAATAAACTAAGAACTGGAGAGACTTTTCCTTAAAAGGGATGATAGTCATTTGAAGCAAAGTCCTCCTATCAGAAGATGAACTATCTTCTGAAAATATAAATATTCCACTTCTGGGAGAATAGTAGTGTTCTTGTGCCTCTGATACATGTAACTCTTTCCTTCTACAGTCTCCATATTAGTGTAAGAAGGTTTGGTGAATGTAGGGACATGTAGTCAAATACTTAAAAAATCATAAGCCTATATATATATAGCTATATATGTAATAAAT